>OU426964.1:22400000-23610000 GCA_911387765.1 Pyrgus malvae | reverse complement strand
CCTAACCTAACCTAACCTAACCTAACCTAACCTAACCTAACCTAACCTAACCTAACCTAACCTAACCTAACCTAACCTAACCTAACCTAACCTAACCTAACCTAACCTAACCTAACCTAACCTAACCTAACTAACCTAACCTAACCTAACCTAACCTAACCTAACCTAACCTAACCTAACCTAACCTAACCTAACCTAACCTAACCTAACCTAACCTAACCTAACCTAACCTAACCTAACCTAACCTAACCTAACCTAACCTAACCTAACCTAACCTAACCTAACCTAACCTAACCTAACCTAACCTAACCTAACCTAACCTAACCTAACCTAACCTAACCTAACCTAACCTAACCTAACCTAACCTAACCTTTTTTTTTTTTTTTTTTTTTTTTTTTTTTTTTTTTTTTTTTTTTTTTGGTGTCGGGGGGGAAACCTTCAAAAGGTACCCGGCACCTTGGGAGAGGATACCGGGTTATGTGGGATTTGACCGCACTAAAACCCCCTCGGTGGCCTGCCTCTGCGCTTGGGGAGGACTCCGG
Organism: Pyrgus malvae; assembly: GCA_911387765.1. NCBI lineage: Eukaryota > Metazoa > Arthropoda > Insecta > Lepidoptera > Hesperiidae > Pyrgus > Pyrgus malvae. The sequence goes on along the minus strand of OU426964.1, from coordinate 23,609,458 downwards.
GATCTCTGACAGAACGCACCGGTGTCCTCCACGCGCGGCGCCCACAATGGGCCCATCTTCGGGAGAGCTTTGTGTTGCTCTCCTGCACCTTCCGATGCTTACGGCGGCATGCGGCCACGCACACACCGCCGTCCTTCCCGGGGCTGCTGGCTGGACGGTTCGAGCTCCCACTCTCCCCGCCCGCAACCCCGGAAGCCCCCTTTTAGTCGCCTCTTACGATCAGGCAGGGGATACCGTAGCTCTATTCTTACTCCCGAAGCTACAGGGACTAGCGCCGGGGGACGTTATCTACGTCTGCCCCGGCGGCTCCTTCGCCGAGCGGGATCTTCGCGCTCCCGGGCTCGCTCGGCTTCCTCCTTTGCGCACATAACGTTGTCGCAGAAGGAGGTCACCGAGTCCCACGCGTCCCTGGAGCGCACCATCGCTGCAACGACGGCCGCCGGGGACAAGTCTGGTCCGATGTTTTGGACCAGGATCCGCCGCTCAGACTCCCAGGCTGGGCAGTCTTCGAGCGTGTGCTGCGCGGAATCCTGGTCGTGTCTGCAGTGATGACACTCTGCAGACACCTCCCTTCCAATGCGGTTCAGATACTCACCGAAGCAGCCATGTCCGGTGAGTATCTGAGTCAGCCGGTAGGTGACGCGACCCCTCCTCTTCAGCCAGGCCCGGAAGTTGGGCAAAATGGCGCCGACGGCTCGCTGACGCGCGTTCTGCGGTTCCCGCAGTCTATCGCGCCAGCGCGTCAGGGCTCGCCATCTGGCTCTTCGACGAAGCTCTCCGACCGTCTCATTCGAGGGTTCGGGCCCCTGGTGGAGGACGCGGATCTTATTAAAGACCTCTGCGTCCATATCCGCCAGGATGTCCAGGGGCGGAAACCGCGCCAGGACTGTGGCCGCCTCGTACGAGATGGTCCGGTACCCTCGTGCGACTCTGATCGCGATCATACGCTGCGCGGCGTTGATTTTCGCCGCGCGGCGCCGGCAGCCCGATAGTCTTTGCGACCATACGGGCGCGCCGTAGAGCGCGATAGAGCGCACGACACCTGCGTACAGGCGGCGGACCTCTTCCCTTGGTCCCCCGAGATTCGGCAGCAGTTTGTGCATAGCACCCGCTACCTTATGAATCCGGGGGACGAGACGATCGAAGTGCTCGTCGAAACTCCAGTGGCTGTCGAGCACCAGCCCGAGGTATTTTAAATACCGGCCCGGCTGAATTATTGCGTCACCTACGCGCACCGACACGCTAGGGGGTTCCTCTCGCCGTTTGAGGCCGTGGAACCATAGCGCCTCGGTCTTTTGAGGCGCTATCTGAAGCCCTAGCCCGCGAATGGCAGACACGATGCGTGCCACTGCCAGCTCCGCCAGTCTGGAGGTCCTCTGAAAGGACTCCCCCTCCACGAGGACGAGGGTGTCGTCGGCGTAGCAGACGACGCTCACATCTGGTGGAAGCGTCGTCCGCAACACAGCGTCGTATGCAAGGTTCCACAGGAGCGGCCCTAACACCGAGCCCTGTGGAACGCCGCACACCACATCCCTCTCCTCTACGCTCCCGTAACGGCCCGGATAACATATGCTCCTGTCCGACAGGTAGTCAGCCAGCACGTGTTTTAAGTAAGCGGGCACCCGATGGTAGTCGAGTGCCGCCCTTATCGCTTCCCAGGGCAGAGAGTTGAAAGCGTTAACGATGTCAAGGCTAATAGCCAAGACTATTCTGCCCTGGGAGACGGCCTGCTCGGTGAGCGCTCGGACCCGAAGGATGGCATCTAGGGTCGAGCGCTGCCGTCTGAAGCCAAACTGACTGTCGGACAGGTCCGGGCCACAACCCGCCAGGTGTCCGCTGAGACGAGAAGCTAGCACACGCTCAAAGAGCTTGCCGGCCTCGTTCAGCAGACATATAGGCCTATATGCCCCTGGCGAGTCTTCCGGTCGTCCGGGTTTGTGCAGAAGCACAAGTTTCGCAGTCTTCCATGCCGCGGGGAACCGGCCGAAACGAAGGCAGCCGGTGAACAGCCGCTGCAGTCTCGCGCCCAAGACCGTTAGCGCCAGCACCCAGGCCCGTCCGGGGATTCCGTCGGGACCCGGGGCGGTGTTGCGTACGGCCAGGCGCCTGACTGCGCACTCCAGCTCTGCCTGCGTGACGGCCAGGTCGTCTGCCCAGTCAGCATGGCTCGGCGGTTGTCGAGGACTGCCGGGGCCGTCCAAGATCCCAGGGAACAGCGTGCCCACCACTGTGGTTACGAAGACGGGGTCAAGCGTCTCCGTTAGTGGGGGCACCCATGGGCGAAGCTTATTCAGCACCATCTTATACGGCCGTCCCCAGGGGTCTCTGTCGAGTCCCTCCAGCAGCTCCTTCCACTTGCCGGCCTTGCTGTCCGCGATCGCGGCCTGCAGTGCCAAGGTTGCTTCCCGGTACTCCCGGTATCGCTCCTCCCTCTCTTCGGCACCGGCAGTACGACGCCTTCGAGCGCGCGTATAAAGGCGCCGGGAGCGCAAGCAGGCCGCTCGCAACTGGGCAATATGTCCCGTCCACCAATAGGCTGGGCCCTTGCGGCCGGGACAAACCCGCGGCATGGCTATGTCACAAATCGCCGTCATTTCGGCTTGCAGTCCTGCAGCCTCCTCGTCTGGGCTGCGCTGTGAGTTGGGCTCGTCAGGTCCGTTCCATTCTGCGACGTGGGCGGCGGCGAGAAGCATATCTCGGTTAAGATGTTTTAACGCCCAACGTCGCAGGGGGCCGTCCCTTCGGTGACCTGGCTGGTTCGGCAGGTCGATAGCCAAATGGATTAAGATGTGGCGGTGGTCTGACAGTGTTACCAGATCCTCCGCCACCCTCCAGCCAGTCACGAAGCGCTCGGCAGGTGGAGTCGCCCATGATAGGTCCACGACCGACTCCCCCTGCCAACGAACACAGGTACTGACGGCCCCACGGTTTAAAAGCCGAAGGTCCAAACCTGCAGCCCACTCCAGGGTGGTATCACCCCTGACGGAGTCGCGGCCGCTTCCCCAGACCCGCGAGTGGGCGTTAAAGTCGCCGAGCACTAGCACGGGACGAGGAAGACAACCGCGAACGCAGCTTCCCACCCTGTCGAGGTAGCTTTCGAAGGCTGCCAGACTGCAATTTGGGGAGACGTAACAGCCCACGACTGCTAGGGGCCCCCACTCCACCGCGACCAAGCCAGGCTCCGCGTGAAGCCGGGTGCACGGGGGATCCCCGTTGCCGCCTCCCCAATATATCGCCACATTCCGGGAAATGTCCCCGAACCAACGCGGATGGTCGGGGACATTGAAGGGCTCTGCAACCACCGCCATGGAGACAGAATGTTCTGCAATAGTCTGCAAGAGCAGATCCTGTGCTCCACGGCAGTGGTTGAGGTTCCCCTGAAGAATTTTAAATGATGGAGACCTATGCATGCTGGGTCTCCATCATTTCCTCTGGCGGGGGATGGGACGAAGCACTGGCCGAAGCCGGCGCAGGCCCATCAACCCGGTTCGATGCGGGGGCGTTCGCCCGCTCGCTCCTCTTCTGGCCTCTTTTTGGAGGCGTGCATCGTTTGCTGCCCAGCCGGTGGTCAGACCTCCGGCCGAGCTCCGTGCAAACGACGCATTTCGGCGTTTGTACTACGCAATGGCGAGCCGTATGGTTAGGCTCGCCACAAACGTAGCACAGCGCGCTACGGTCCACCGTGCTCTTGCACTGGTGCCTGGCGTGTCCAGACTCCAGGCACCGGTAGCATTGCAGTGGCCGCGCCTCCAGAGCGACCACACGGGCGGACACCCACCCGATCTTGACTCGGCCTGCGATGGCCAGCTTGCGGACTGCCGCCACAGGGCAGCGCACCCACACCGTTCCCAGAGAGAAGGACTGTCGCCGGATCTCTCCCACTTTGACATCGCCGATGCCGCATTCACCGGCATCGGCGATGGCAGCGGCGACATCCTGTTGGGTGACAGAGTCATCGAGATCTGTCACCCTCACCTCCCCGAGTTTTATGGGTCGCGCCACCCGCACGCCCATGTTCCCGATTGCCTCCTGCAACCTAGTGGCTAGTGCGACAGCCTTTTCGGTGCACTCCTCGCCCGCCACCTCCAGTAGGAGACCACCGTTGAGGGCCCGCTTCTGCCTCACTTCGGTGATCCCTACTTCCGAAAGTTTTACGCGCTCCTTGGCGGCCGCCATTGCCTGCGCGTAGGTGACCTCACTGCCTTCCGGCACAGTGATGGTCACCGCCGCCGTCTTCGGCACTCTCGGGAGCCGTGCATTCTTTTTCGGTGCCTTCCCTTTAGGCACCTTCTTTTTAGGCGCCGTACGGGCTTTAGGCGCCTGAGAAGCCTGAGCTCCCGATGGCGCTTTCGGCACCGGCCTTGAGGCCGTCCTCTGGCGAGCCGGGGCCAGATCAGCTGTGGCTTTCCGGGTTTTTGCCCTCGACTTCCGGCTCACCACAGTGCTCCAGGTCTCTGCCTGCACTGCTCGTGGCTCTGCGGCCGGCGCTGCGTTCGGAGTGGCAGCCGGCGCAGAAGGTTGCCCCGTCTGCTTGCCGCTTTTTCCCTGCCCGGGCGGCGGGGTTTTGGGGGAGGCAGCCGGTGAAGCAGTGGACGGCTTCTTTCCCAGAGGGGGCCTCAGAGCCCTGTCTGGGAATAGCTCTGCCTTGAAGACGGCAAGCTTTCCTTCAATTAGGTTTCCCAGCCTTTCCATCAGGACCACGTCCGAGCTCCGACTCTCGGATGGTCCCGTGGTTGGTGAGCTGGGATCAGCCCGGCGTTCTGCACGAAGAGCAGCCAACTCCGTCGTGAGGCTCTCCACCCTGCCGTTCAGCTGAGAGAGCTGGGAGCGGAGGAGGGCGTTCTCCTGATCCAGGTTTGACCCTGACGCCCTCTGTGTCATCTCAAGTGTCGCCGCTTGTATATGACGGACCGCCAACCTAAGGGCCCGCACAAACGTGCCCTTCAAGCGGCCGGATTTGTCAGCCACCTTTTCAATTGTTTCTAGGTTCTCAGTTATGCGAGAACCTAGATCGCCAGTCGGCTGTTGGGCCATCTCCCGACCCAGTTCCTCCACCGTAGGCAACGAGGCCTTAGCGCGCGTCGTTGGCACTGGGACGCTTGGGTCCAGAAACCCTTCATCGTCCCGTCTGTCACGAGCAGGCTTGGCACTTTTGCGTGCCGGCCTTTCGTCACTACTTCCCCCTTGTGCGGGGAGCCTCTTTCTTGAGGCGACCGACGTGGCCCGACTGGCCGTGGACTGCCATGATATGGTGGACATCAATGAGCAGTCCGAATCTTCGTTGTCGGAGGTGGCAGCGGACAAAAGCCCCGCCCTGCCCCTCGTCACTCTATCCTGGGACGTCTCGTTACCAGACTCCCTCTCCCTCGCCGTTTCTCCTCTCCCTCTTTCAATTCCTTCCGTCTCAACATCGTTATTTATAAGGTTTAAGTTTAGTTTTTCCATTTTGATTCCCACGATTATGGGATGCAAGTAAAAGTCCATCCGGGCAGTGGCCCCTTACCCGGATAAGCCTAAATTTGTCTCCCGTCACTGGTGTCGGCTGGTACCAGTGCCGGGGGACGCACTAGCGACTGGAGGCACAAGGCCCTTTACCGCCAGCCATTCAGCCCCTCGCGGTGCGCCGCCGCTTGAGCTTCGGGTAATTTTTTATAGAGGTTTTCTTCCTCGCAGTCAGGCCGGATAAGGCGTGACCCTCGGTCCCTAGGCCGTGAGACATGTCCACGACACCCCATGTGGGATTACGATATGTGACGGTGGCCGGGATATATCCCTGCCTGCCCGAAGGTAGGGTAAGTACACATCGGGCCCGTCTTAGCGTCTCTTCCACTGCGTCCCTTGCCAAGACAGAGGGACGCGCGAAATACGCCGCCCCGCAGGTTCTCTGCCACCGCTCAGTAACCTGTCCACGGATAAAATCAACGTCGACGAAAGTTACTGAGCGGGCCCGGGGTGCACCACGTGGAGGTGACCTGCTCGCACCCCAACCTAACCTAACCTAACCTAACCTAACCTAACCTAACCTAACCTAACCTAACCTAACCTAACCTAACCTAACCTAACCTAACCTAACCTAACCTAACCTAACCTAACCTAACCTAACCTAACCTAACCTAACCTAACCTAACCTAACCTAACCTAACCTAACCTAACCTAACCTAACCTAACCTAACCTAACCTAACCTAACCTAACCTAACCTAACCTAACCTAACCTAACCTAACCTAACCTAACCTAACCTAACCTAACCTAACCTAACCTAACCTAACCTAACCTAACCTAACCTAACCTAACCTAACCTAACCTAACCTAACCTAACCTAACCTAACCTAACCTAACCTAACCTAACCTAACCTAACCTAACCTAACCTAACCTAACCTAACCTAACCTAACCGGTAAAGAAATTTCTTTATTTCATCGAATTGAAGCTTTTCCCGACTGAATTTTTCGGCTTTTACTATTCGGATCTGCTAAACACACGATTATATACAGTTTCCACTCAAATAAATTGCACATTTTTGGTTTTACAGATACTTTAAATTTTAACAAATATTAAATTAAAAATCCGCTATTACTATCAAATTTAGTACAAATCTTTCACTTTTTGGTATTCAAAAAATCAATACTGACGCGGCCTATCATTTGGCATAAAAAATTTTGAAATCAGTTCAATACTTTTTGGATAATCATCGAAATTTTGAAAAATTTTAATTCACTATAAGTCCGGCGTTTTCGCGTCTTTTCGGAAAATTCTCACTGGAAACTTATTATTTCGTGCCCCCGCATCCATTGACACCACTCCACCTGGTTTCCGGCCGAAAATAAAAAATTAGGCCCTCCCGCCCACCCTATTTTCTTGATTTTAACCACCTAGGGTTCGGCCAAGGTCAGAACAAAAATTTTATTTATTGACTGTGGCTGCTGCGCAGCCTTATATACACGTCCGGGTAGTCTTTCACATCCTGTTTTGACCGCTTCAGTAGCAGACTTTAGGACACTACGTAGTTTTACGTAATACGTTTTTGACAAAAGTAATTGTAAAATATAAATTTTTTGTTTCGTTGTCTGGAGTAGCCCTATACACTACTCCGGCTTTACCCTTTAAACCTTGACAGCTGCTGTGCGGCCAAATTAGCCTAATTAAATAACTTGTATCCCTTAGGAGAACTTACAGGATGTACCGGACGCCCGCCAAGACCTCCCAAAAAGCCGGCACACTTGAATTTGAGAGCATCCGCCGCACCCCTGAGATTGCGCCGCAGGTCCGGGGCGCCTCCGTGCGCAGAAGCATCGGGGAGTGGGAGGCAGGGAGAAAAAATTCACCAACTGTTTCTCCCTTGCTTCCCAAAAATCGATCTCCTGCTCCCACATCATCTGGGCAGCAGCTTCAGACTTGCGGAGGGGGCCGCCCTGCTACCGGCGGAAGGGTTGCGGAGGCGAGGGCATGCCTGACTAGAGCAAAGACCCTCCTTGGCCAGTCACGTAACATTAAAACAGAGATCAAAAATGATGTTATGCATATATTGGATAGGCTGTACGGGCTGGTCAAGGAGGGGGAGAATACCACCTCGAATAAGACAGAAAAAACTGCCCTCGTCGCCGAGAGAGACGCACCTTTGGCTCCAGCCTCGACAACAACATCCGATGAAAAGCTGGAGGAAATGCATACCCTCTTGCGGAGCAATGACGCAGCCCTGCGAAAAATCCAGGAGACTGTCGATAAGCAGGGTGAGGACCTTCAACACCTGCTTGGAGCTACAAAGAGCTACGCGAGTGCAGTGACCTGTCAGCCTACAGGGAATATTCCCGAAAGGCCAAAGGCACTGCACTCGTTGGCGATTACTTCGTGTAGCGAAACCGATACAGGTGATGAGGTCCTCTCCAAGCTGAGGCAGTCCCTAGGCGCAAAAGAAGAGGGCCTCCGGGTCGAGAGAATTAAAAAAGCGAAAGATGCGAAAGTGATTGTCAGTTGCAGCACGGAGGCAGAACGGAGGCGGGTCGCTGCGAAAATCCGGGACGCAGGGGGACACCTTAAAGTAGAGGACATACAAAACAGGGACCCACTCCTCCTCCTCAGAGGCGTCCTGTCCTATAACACGGACGAAGACATATTGGGCGCTCTGAGGAGGCAGAATGGCTCTCTCTTTAAAGACCTCGACGAGGCCGACGTGAGGATGGAGTTTCGATTTCGCAAGAAGACCCGAAATCCTCACGCCAGCCACGTCGTCCTACGGGTGTCTCCCCAAATCTGGCGGCGAGCACTGGACGCAGGGGTGGTCTACATCGACCTACAAAGGGTCCGGGTTGAAGACCAATCGCCCCTGGTCCAGTGCTCGCGGTGCCTGGGGTACGGCCACAGTAAGCGGTTCTGCACCGAGAAGGTGGACAAGTGCAGCCACTGTGGCGGGCCCCACGTGCGCTCGGATTGCACCGACCTTGCAGACGGCTTGGAGCCCTCGTGCTGCAACTGCACACACGCGAAACAGGAAAAGGCAGATCATAACGCCTTCGCCGATCACTGCCCAATTCGCCAAAAATGGGACGCTCTCGCCCGGAGGTCCATTGCGTATTGCTAAGGATGTCGTCTCTACCCATACCAGGAGAAGAAACCTAAACATCTCGACGTGCTCAGCAAAACCAAATATCAACATAATTAATTGCAAAATTTTGGCAATTGAGTCCGGGTTTGTTGACACAAAATCGGACCAATGTGCACCTAATTCCAAAATTATTCTAATATACAAATCCAATATATTCATTATTAAAGTTAAGAAATTATATAAAATAATAATACTGTGGAAAAAGTTTTGGTACAAAATTGAAATACAAAATCATAAATGCGGCTTAAATTCTAAAATAAATAAAATAATATCAAGTAAAATCAAAATAATCTGGTTGAGCACGCCGATGAGAAAAGTAATGCTAGAAAGTTATATTAAAAAAGTAAATAAAGATATATTTGGCACATTATTTGGGAAAATATTCAGTATAATTATATATGGAAAGTATATCATATTTAGTATAAACTTTGCATATATACATAGACACAAATAAATAAGTAAATTAGTAGTAATAATTAAACCCAAAAATTTGTATTCTACTATATATATTTATATATATATGAAGGCAATACAAAAATATATAGGAAATAATTTTAAAAAAACATGCTTGTAAACACCCATCTAACCACCTCAAAATTTCTAAATAAAAACTAGCATTCAACTTATAAAGTATCTAAGGTCTCCTGCCCCCATGCCGGAGGAAACTTGGCGGGAATTATAAAAAAAAAAAAAAAAAAAAAAAAAAACCTAACCTAACCTAACCAGTCGCATTCGAACGCTCGTACCGAACGCAGCTAAAGTACACGTGCTCCGTACTTAAAAAAAATCATAACTCAGGACTTACGCGATCGATTTACCTAAAACAAAAAGTATTGGATGCAGTTTAGTGATATCCTTTGAAGGGAAAGTGTTGTGTATACAATTTTACTCGATTTCAGTGCAAAAGTGAAAAAAAAAATAAACACCTCAAACACGTGTTTTAAGAGGTTAAGTGAAAGTTTATTGAGTATTTCGACAACGCTGGACGAAACCGATCGATACCTCACCACACAGGTAAATCAAGGCATACGCAAATTTTAAGATTTTTACTGTGAGTCGTTGATAAACTATCAAAGAAATCAAAAAAGGGCGTGGGCTGTTTAGACTGTCGGTACCCACTATATTTTAACAAAATTATTAGCGACCTCGACCATTGATCAACCTGTAGTTGATAGCAGTGATAGCAGACAGTGACAGTGACAGTGAAGTTGGCATTGACGGTGAGTCGGTGACACTTGACATTGGCATCGATAAATCCTATACAGCCAGTGTAATACCGAAAATCGAAAAAGGAAGAAAAGAAGATATCGGCCCTCTCCCTCTATCCCTACTCACTCAACTAACCTGCCAAAAAAAAAAAAAAAAAAAAACTAATAGACCTCCCCCCCCCCCCAAATCACAAAATCGCAGAATCGATAGTTCAACACCACCCTTACATCACCCGATGGTTTTCAGGCGCTGAAAAAATTTTTTTCCTGGTTTTCAGCAGCTCCAAAACCTGAAAAACCAAAAATCTGCGATATCTCCTAAACGGTGCGTCCTAGGGCAAAAATAACAAAATTTTCGTTCCCAACCCACCCCCGACGGTTCCCAGAGGAACCTTACAGGACCACCCCCAACCCCCTCCCACCTGTAGCCCCCCCCCACTTTTGCTCCCACTTTTGCTTTTAACTTAAACGCGATCAGCGATCTAAGAAGAACTTCGAGAACCCCCTTCTAAACATAACATCTAAACTACTGACAGACTTACCTGACCCCCCCCCCCCCTCCTTTCCATCCCACCCGACCAATATATTCAAACGCCCATATCTTCAGAACCTGTGCGAATAGAATACCCGAGTTTGGGCTTGTTGAGTTGGCCTTGGGGAGCTCTTTTAGTGGGAACCTAAATTGAGCCACCCTACATAGAGCCAAAAAAAAAAAATTAAAAATTACATTTCTGTAAACTATACGCAAGAACTGAACTACTCAGACCGACACCCCCCCTCCCCCTCCTTCTCAAATCAAACATGTCTACCAAATCGGTCCAGACAACAAAAACAATACCTAAAAAGGAACTAAAGACGCGATCAGAGTCAGCGGTAACGCTTAAAAAAATTGAAAAGCCATCAAAGACACCCATAACAGAAGAGACCATCTCGACCACGGTTATTCCACCAAAACCATCAGTAGGTCTCACCATTGCAATGCCCTCCATTTTACCAAGCCCAAATGCCTGTTCCACACCAAGACCCGAATCTCGGGACGTCCTAGAGCCAACGACGGATGTCCTTCCTATACGAGAGGAAACGAGACCAACGGAGGGTAGAAGCGAACCGAGGTCGGACTCAAGTCTGTTACGTATAAAAGCCCAAATAAGGCATGCCAGGGCTGTCGAAGAACAAACGGCTTTAGCCACAACACCAGAACCTGAACTGGAGTCTGATGAAGAAGCAAATTCCTGTGTCTCCATAGACAACTCGGCAAACAGAACCACGAGAATGCTAAGCGAGCTACCGGCAAGGGCCAATGATATCCTGCAAAGGGCGAAAGCAGAGTTGGAAGAATCACGGAACCTTAAAAGGGAAATTAGGGAAAGTGTTATAGGTTTAATACAAGAACTGTACGAGATGGTCTTAAAGCTCTCCGATTCCAGAACCCGACATATGGTAGAGGCCTACCGGGTCAAGTCTAGTGCTAACAGACAAATGGAACGATTAACATTAAAGCACGAAAAGCGGCTCGAAAAAGCTCTTAGCGAACACGCTGAACTAAAAACCTACCTGGGAAATCTAGGAAAAGATACCGATGCCATAAGACAAATCTTAGCGAGGGACATAAGCGAACAGCTGGCGGAACTGAGGCGAATGGGAGAAGGCATGACCAAGGACAGAAAAGATACGGCAAGCATATTGAAAGAGATTTCAAAGCAAATGACAGAACTAAAAGAGAAAACGGCCCAGCCAATGTATAGTCAACCCCTTACAAACGACAAGATTGGAACAGAGATTCATCGAATAAGTGACCAAATCAACCAAATCCAGCATCTTATGATGAATACGCTTCAAGGGAGAACTACAACGCAACAATCAGCCGCAGAGACGGTAGTTATCGACCTAGAAGCGATTAAAGCCACCGTTCAAGGATCTCTGAATTCATCGCCAATGCAAACGGATCTCATGCCAATTACTGAACTGTGCAAAAATACCAATATGCGTGTCCACGAGCTGGAGGACAAGATCACAACGGTGACCACGCTGGCGCATCAAAACCATGAAATGAGCCAAACAATTAAATCAAGTATGGACGATGTAAGAAGAAATCTCGAGAACCTTAGAGATACAACAATGGAAGCAACTGCCCCCATTAGAGTGAGTGTTGAGGACCTGCGGAGGGAATTTAATATAGAGAAACCAACCAGGAAATCCGGGCAAACCAAGCAAACGAGCACAAACCTAAAACCACGGGATACGGCCCCGGGCTGCCCAGTAGTCCTAGAGTCAATTGATCCAAGAGACACCAGTGACGACATAATAAGATCCGTAAAGGAAAAGGTCGATCCAGCACTTCTTGGCATCGGAATTAATAATATGAGGAAAGTAAAAGATCAGAGAGTATTGGTCAGCTGCGAATCTAAATCTGACAGAGATTCTTTCTGCGGTGCGCTTAAGGAAGCAGATCAACGTCTGACAATCAAGATCCCCCAAACGAAGTACCCACAGCTCAGACTAATCGGGGTATCCAATGACTTGACAAACGCAAAAATAGAGGAAGCATTGGTACTGCAAAATAAAAGGATCCTCGAGGACATACCTGACCAAAACAAGCACATAAAGGTAATAAGAAGAATCCGAGGAAGGGTGGAGCAAATTTCGAATATCGTAATTGAGGTCAGTCACCAAGTATGGTCAAAACTAAAGGATAACAAAATCAGACTGGGTTATCAAATAGTTTATGTAGTAGATCAGTCCCCTTTAAGACAATGCTACAAGTGTCTTGGCTTTGCCCACCTGGCGAAAGACTGCAGACACCCAAGCAATCAATGTGGCTATTGCGCCGAAGAACACGATACTCGAGAATGCCCCAATAGGAACAGTACGCCAACATGCATAAATTGTAAGAAGGACGGCGCGAAGGACCCTCACCACCCAGCATACAGCGCGCAATGCCCCGTTTGGATCAGATGGGATAGAATTGCGCGATCAACAGTAAACTACTGCTAAAACAGGCTCCTTGGTGCACCAAAGTCAATATGATAGGCAAGAGCACCTCACCTACAATATTGTCCAAGCAAATCTGGGACGAGGGCTAGCTGCTACCAAGGAGTGCCTCCAGGCAGCAGCTAGACTGAAAAACGCCATTCTCTTACTGCAGGAACCCTATGTTGGTGCATTAGGCAAAATAACAACTGGATATAGAACATTCCAAAACACCGACGGAAACCAAAACAACCCGAATAAGTCTGCCATTGTTGTCTTAAATCAAAACATAGGAGTTGAAGTAAACCAAGATCTCCAAACTCAAAACATATCCTCCATAGTAATCAAGACAAGTAAGCTAAGGCTTCTATTGATAAGTGTATATATAGAACCGAACGCCGATATTGAGCCACATCTAGCGAAAATCAGAAGAATAAAAGATCTCACAGCGGCTGACGAAACAATAATTGCAGGAGATTTTAATGCCTTTAGTCCATGGTGGGGGTGCAGCTCGGAAGACAACAGAGGCCAAGCTGTTGTCGAAGCCATCGTAGAGATGGAGTGCCACATACTAAACGTAGGCACAGAGCACACCTTCTATGTTATCAGAGGAGGATCTGAATATAAAAGTATTGTCGACATCTCTGCTTGTACATGGGGAGCACTCAAAAATATTACTAATTGGAGAGTGGACCCGGGTTTCATCACCCTATCTGACCACAGAGCAATCAGATTTGAGATATCCTTAAGCACGCAACACCCTGTGCAAATACACAGAAGCACCAGACACTATAACACCCGCAAGGCAAAGTGGCAGAACTTTAAGGAAAAAGTCGCGGAGGATCTCGAAAACTGGACGACTAAAATGGCACCGCTGACCACAGAGAAAGACATAGAAAAGGCAGCGGAAACATATGAGAAAGTTGTAATAGAAGCCAGTAATGAGTACATCCCCATACTTTTACCGAATAAAACTAAGCGTCAAGTCTGGTGGAACGACCGATTAACAACAATGAAATCCGAAGTTAAACGGCTCAAAAGCAGGATACGCAACGCAAATCCGAAAAGGAAGCCATTCGTCATAGAAGAATACGTAAAGGTGAGAACAGCCTACAAGGAAGCAATCCAGACAGCCCTTACGGAAAGCTGGCGAGAGTTTTGTACAGGCCAAAGCATAGAGGACATATGGTCCAAAGCTTATAAAGTAATAAAGAGGCCCGAAATGCTAGAGGAGGCGCTCCTCAAATCGCCTGTACACCAGACAATCCTGAGTCCTGAGGAATCTGCTGAACTGTTAGCAAATACCTTTTATCCGGAGGACTTGGAAAGCACTGACACCATCCAACAGAGCATCCTAAGGAAAGAAATAAAGGAACAGAGAAAGCTTTTGCACCAAACGCAAATTCCAGAGGCAGAATTACAGGAATTCACACAATGGGAAATAGACAATGTTTTTAAACATATGAACCCCAAAAAGTCGCCTGGGCAAGACAGCCTAACATCAGACATTTGCGAAGCAGCATATAGGGCAAGCCCAGGACCCTTCCGAAACTTGTTGAACAGTTGCTTGAGGTATGGATATTTCCCTAAAAGATGGAAAATTGCTATAGTAAAGGTCATACCAAAGCCGGGCAAGGATGACTACACAAATCCTAAAGCTTACCGACCAATAGGACTCCTACCAGTCTGGGGTAAAATCCTAGAAAAACTAGTCGTAAACCGCTTACAGTGGCAACTAGGAAGAACAAAACAGCTCAACAGACTTCAGTACGGATTCACTCAGCAAAAAAGCACGGAAGATGCCCTATATGACGCACTGTCCTTAATAAAAATGGGCTTAAAAGAAAAGAAATTAGTTTATATAATGTCACTGGATATCCAAGGGGCGTTTGATAATACTTGGTGGCCTAGTATTTTCGCCCAACTGTTGGAGAAAAAAGTAGACACAAGCCTAACAAAGCTTATTAGCAGCTACCTAACTGACAGGCAAGTCATAGTAAAATATGCAGGAGCCACGACGGTAAGAAAAACAAATAAAGGCTGTGTACAGGGCTCCACATGTGGCCCCATCCTGTGGAATCTCCAACTAGACCCGCTGCTTCAAAAAGCCGAACAACTGCCCACACACCTGCAGGCCTTTGCCGATGACATACTTATAATTGCCACTGCCCATACAGCTGAAGAAATTGAGGAGAAGATGGAAACCACATTACAAGCAGTGCTTGACTGGGGCAAGCAGAACAAAATGACATTTGCCCCAGATAAAACGAAGGCAATCCTAGTCACGAAAAAATTGAAATACAGGGAGCCCAAAGTAAGCATTGGGGGCGTAATCGTAGAGGTGACAGAGACTCTGAAAGTCCTGGGTTTAACAATAGACCATAATCTTAATTTTGGTCCACACCTAGATGCAGTTAGGAGGAAAACAACAAACATTTTTAAAACACTGGCAACTGCAGCGAGAGCTCAGTGGGGATTAAACTCGGACATTCTTAGACAAATCTATATATCGACAATAGAGCCTACTGTCCTATACGCAGCAGGTGTATGGGGTGACATTGCTCACAAGAAATACGCAAGGAAAAGGCTCGACGCTGTCACCAGAACATTTGCTATTATGATAGCGAAAGCTCATAGAACATGTTCTATGATATCCACAGCTACAATGGCGAAAATAATACCTTTGCATCTTAGGGCAATAGAGAACCACGAACTCTACAAGATCAAACGAGGGCAATCCTCGTCTTACCTGAGGGACAGACCCCTGCAGAAAATGGTGGCCCCATATACACTTCCTCATCCAGCGGAGAGAGAAAGGATAGAATACGGCATAATAGAAGAAGAGAAAAATGTCAGAGCACTGAATCCAGACTATGTCCAAATATATACAGACGGAAGTAAGATAGAAGGGAAGGTGGGCGGTGCTATCACAATCTGGAGCAAAGACGAAGAACTGCAATATAATAGTTTCAAGCTGGAATCCCACTGCAGTGTATACCAGGCAGAACTAACAGCTATACTGACAGCCCTAACTGCAATGGATAAAAGACAGACATACAAGAAAGCACACATAATTAGCGACTCAAAGTCAGCACTTGTTGCCATTTCAGACCCCAACACACTACACCCTTTAGTCTTCCAAATAAGGGATAAAATCAAGCAACATAAATTAAAGGGGGCAGACCCAAAATTTTATTGGATCAGGGCCCATCACGGGATCAGGGGGAATGAAAGAGCCGACGAGTTGGCGAAATTAGCTGCTCTTCGCCGCAAGACGGCACCCGTCTATGACGCTGCCCCATTGACCTATGTGAAGGGCGTGATCAGGGCGAACACGATTACTAAATGGCAAAAGGAATATGAAGAAGCGAGGACCGGAACGACAATTAAGAGGTTCTTCAAAGACATAGCACAAGCCCATAAAATTATGCTAAAAATAGGAAGGGTAAACAATCTGACAGCTCAATTATTAACGGGACACGGCGGGTTCAAATCTTACCTCCACAGGTTTGGATTAGCAGGAGATCCATACTGCACGTGCGATGACGAGACAGAAGAGACAGTGGAACACGTCATCTTCGAATGCCCTAAATTTTCAAGCTACAGATTTAACGCGGAATGCACACTAGGACAATCAATAGACGAAGAAAATTTGAGCATCTTGATGGTGGACGACAATAGCAGAAAAACTTTAATGGACTATTGTTTCAAAGTAGTCAGCGCGGTCGGAGTTGCTAACGGCTCTAGAAGAATTAATTATAATTGAAGTAATAAAAAAAAAAAAAGTAAATGTGAAAAAAAAAGTATATGTATATATATAAGCTAATAAATAATATTCGTATAAAAAATACAAAAAAAATAAAAAAAATAAAAAAATAAATAAATAAATAAATAAATAAAAAAAAAAAGTTTCCTAATAAATTGCATGCTGTAACATATAAAGTGATAATGGTGCTCCATCAACAATAGGAGCAGTATCTCAAGGAGGGAGGTTTTAGTCCGTAGGCTTCTGAGACACCTTCTCAGTAGAGTCGGGCATATCGTTGAGCCCGGGCTCCTCGATATCCATGAGGATTTCCTCCCGCCTACGCAAAAAAAAAAAAAAAAAAAAAAACCTAACCTAACCTAACCTAACCTAACCTAACCTAACCTAACCTAACCTAACCTAACCTAACCTTTTTTTTTTTTTTTGGTGTCGGGGGGGAAACCTTCAAAAGGTACCCGGCACCTTGGGAGAGGATACCGGGTTATGTGGGATTTGACCGCACTAAAACCCCCTCGGTGGCCTGCCTCTGCGCTTGGGGAGGACTCCGGGATCTCAGACTGAACGCACCGGTGTCCTCCACGCGCGGCGCCCACAATGGGCCCATCTTCGGGAGAGCTTTGTGTTGCTCTCCTGCACCTTCCGATGCTTACGGCGGCATGCGGCCACGCACACACCGCCGTCCTTCCCGGGGCTGCTGGCTGGACGGTTCGAGCTCCCACTCTCCCCGCCCGCAACCCCGGAAGCCCCCTTTAAGTCGCCTCTTACGATCAGGCAGGGGATACCGTAGCTCTATTCTTACTCCCGAAGCTACAGGGACTAGCGCCGGGGGACGTTATCTACGTCTGCCCCGGCGGCTCCTTCGCCGAGCGGGATCTTCGCGCTCCCGGGCTCGCTCGGCTTCCTCCTTCGCGCACATAACGTTGTCGCAGAAGGAGGTCACCGAGTCCCACGCGTCCCTGGAGCGCACCATCGCTGCAACGACGGCCGCCGGGGACAAGTCTGGTCCGATGTTTTGGACCAGGATCCGCCGCTCAGACTCCCAGGCTGGGCAGTCTTCGAGCGTGTGCTGCGCGGAATCCTGGTCGTGTCTGCAGTGATGACACTCTGCAGACACCTCCCTTCCAATGCGGTTCAGATACTCACCGAAGCAGCCATGTCCGGTGAGTATCTGAGTCAGCCGGTAGGTGACGCGACCCCTCCTCCTCAGCCAGGCCCGGAAGTTGGGCAAAATGGCGCCGACGGCTCGCTGACGCGCGTTCTGCGGTTCACGCAGTCTATCGCGCCAGCGCGTCAGGGCCCGCCATCTGGCTCTCCGACGAAGCTCTCCGACCGTCTCATTCGAGGGTTCGGGCCCCTGGCGGAGGACGCGGATCTTATTAAAGACCTCTGCGTCCATATCCGCCAGGATGTCCAGGGGCGGAAACCGCGCCAGGACTGTGGCCGCCTCGTACGAGATGGTCCGGTACCCTCGTGCGACTCTGATCGCGATCATACGCTGCGCGGCGTTAAGTTTCGCCGCGCGGCGCCGGCAGCCCGATAGTCTTTGCGACCATACGGGCGCGCCGTAGAGCGCGATAGAGCGCACGACACCTGCGTACAGGCGGCGGACCTCTTCCCTTGGTCCCCCGAGATTCGGCAGCAGTTTGTGCATAGCACCCGCTACCTTATGAATCCGGGGGACGAGACGATCGAAGTGCTCGTCGAAACTCCAGTGGCTGTCGAGCACCAGCCCGAGGTATTTTAAATACCGGCCCGGCTGAATTATTGCGTCACCCACGCGCACCGACACGCTAGGGGGTTCCTCTCGCCGTTTGAGGCCGTGGAACCATAGCGCCTCGGTCTTTTGAGGCGCTATCCGAAGCCCTAGCCCGCGAATGGCAGACACGATGCGTGCCACTGCCAGCTCTGTCAGTCTGGAGGTCCTCTGAAAGGACTCCCCCTCCACGAGGACGAGGGTGTCGTCGGCGTAGCAGACGACGCTCACATCTGGTGGAAGTGTCGTCCGCAACACAGCGTCGTATGCAAGGTTCCACAGGAGCGGCCCTAACACCGAGCCCTGTGGAACGCCGCACACAACATCCCTCTCCTCTACGCTCCCGTAGCGGCCCGGGTAGCAAATGCTCCTGTCCGACAGGTAGTCAGCCAGCACGTTCTTTAAGTAGACGGGCACCCGATGATAATCGAGTGCCGCCCTTATCGCATCCCAGGGCAGAGAGTTGAAGGCATTGACGATGTCAAGGCTTATAGCCAAGACAACTCTGCCCTGGGAGACGGCCTGCTCGGTGAGCGCTCGGACCCGAAGGATGGCATCCAGGGTCGAGCGCTGCCGTCTGAAGCCGAACTGACAGTCGGACAGGTCCGGGCCGCAACCCGCCAGGTGTCCGCTGTGACGAGACGCTAAGACACGCTCAAAGAGCTTGCCGGCCTCGTTCAGCAGACATATAGGCCTATATGCCCCTGGCGAGTTTTCAGGTCGTCCGGGTTTGTGCAGTAGCACTAATTTCGCAGTTTTCCATGCCGCGGGGAACCGGCCGAAACGAAGGCAGCTGGTGAACAGCCGCTGCAGTCTCGCGCCCAGGACCGTTAGCGCCAGCACCCAGGCCCGTCCAGGGATTCCGTCGGGTCCCGGGGCGGTGTTGCGTGCGGCCAGGCGCCTGACTGCGCACTCCAGCTCTGCCTGCGTGACGGCCAGTTCGTCTGCCCAGTCAGCAGGGCTCGGCGGTTGTCGAGGACCGCCAGGGCCGTCCAGGACCCCAGGGAACAGCGTGCCCACCACTGTGGTTACGAAGACGGGGTCAAGCGTCTCCGTTAGTGGGGGCACCCATGGGCGAAGCTTATTCAGCACCATCTTGTAAGGCCGTCCCCAGGGGTCTCTGTCGAGTCCCTCCAGCAGCTCCTTCCACTTGCCGGCCTTGCTGTCTGCTATTGCAGCCTGCAGTGCCATGGTTGCGTCCCGGTACTCCCGGTATCGCTCCTCCCTCTCTTCGGCACCGGCAGTACGACGCCTTCGGGCGCGTGTATAAAGGCGCCGGGAGCGCAAGCAGGCAACTCGCAACTGGGCAATATGTCCCGTCCACCAGTAGGCTGGGCCTCTGCGGCCGGGACAAACCCGCGGCATGGCTATGTTGCAAATGTCCGTCATTTCAGATTGCAGTCCAGCAGCCTCCTCGTCCGGGCTGCGCTGTGAGTCGGTCTCGGCAGGTCCTTTCCATTCTGCGACGTGGGCGGCGGCGAGAAGCATATCTCGGTTAAGATGTTTTAACGCCCAACGTCGCAGGGGGCCGTCCCTTCGGTGACCTGGCTGGTTTGGCAGGTCGAAGGCCAAATGGATTAAGATGTGGCGGTGGTCCGACAATGTTACCAGATCCTCCGCCACCCTCCAGCCGGTCACGAAGCGCTCGGCAGGTGGAGTCGCCCATGATAGGTCCACGACCGACTCCCCCTGCCAACGAACACAGGTACTGACGGCCCCACGGTTTAAAAGCCGAAGGTCCAGACCTGCAGCCCACTCCAGGGTGGTGTCACCTCTGACGGAGTCGCGGCCGCCTCCCCAGACCCGCGAGTGGGCGTTAAAGTCGCCAAGCACTAGCACGGGGCGAGGAAGGCAACCGCGAACGCAGCTTCCCAACCTATCGAGGTAGCTCTCAAAGGCTGCCAGACTGCAATTTGGGGAGACGTAACAGCCGACGACTGCTAGGGGCCCCCACTCCACCGCGACCAAGCCAGGCTCCGCGTGAAGCCGGGTGCACGGGGGATCCCCGTTACCGCCTCCCTAATATATAGCAACATTCCGGGAAATGTCCCCGAACCAACGCGGATGGTCGGGGACATTGAAGGGCTCTGCAACCACCGCCATGGAGACAGAACGCTCTGCAATAGTCTGCAAGAGCAAATCCTGTGCTCCACGGCAGTGGTTGAGGTTCCCCTGAAGAATTTCAAATGATGGAGACCTATGCATGCTGGGTCTCCATCATTTCCTCTGGCGGGGGATGGGACGAAGCGCTGGCCGAAGCCGGTGCAGGCCCATCAACCCGGTTCGATGCGGGGGCGTTCGCCCGCTCGCTCCTCTTCAG
Source organism: Pyrgus malvae (assembly GCA_911387765.1). Lineage (NCBI taxonomy): Eukaryota > Metazoa > Arthropoda > Insecta > Lepidoptera > Hesperiidae > Pyrgus > Pyrgus malvae. Next base: position 23,588,841 of record OU426964.1, on the reverse strand, counting down.
GCCTCTTTTTGGAGGCGTGCATCGTTTGCTGCCCAGCCGGTGGTCAGACCTCCGGCCAAGCTCCGCGCAAACGACGCATTTCGGCGTCTGTACTACGCATTGGCGAGCCGTATGGTTAAGCTCGCCACAGACGTAGCACAGCGCGCTACGGTCCACCGTGCTCTTGCACTGGTGCCTGGAGTGTCCAGACTCCAGGCACCGATAGCATTGCAGTGGCCGCGCCTCCAGAGCGACCACACGGGCGGACACCCACCCGATCTTGACTCGGCCTGCGGTGGCCAGTTTGCGGACTGCCGTCAGAGGGCAGCGCACCCACACCGTACCCAGGGAGAAGGACTGTCGTCGGATTTCTCCCACTTTGACATCGCCGATGCCGCATTCACCGGCATCGGCGATAGCAGCGGCGACGAGTTTTATGGGTCGCGCAACCCGCACGCCCAATTCTCCAATTGCCTCCTGCAACTTCGAGGCAAGAGCGACGGCCTTTTCGGCGCACTCCTCCCCCGCCACCTCCAGTAGGAGACCACCGTTGAGGGCCCGCTTTTGCCTCACTTCGGTGATCCCTACGTCCGCCAGTTTCACGCGCTCCTTGGCGGCCGCCATGGCCTGCGCGTAGGTGACCTCACTGCCCTCCGGCACAGTGATGGTCACCGCCGCCGTCTTGGGCACTCTCGGGAGCCGGGCATTCTTTTTCGGTGCCTTCCCTTTAGGCACCTTCCTTTTAGGCGCCGTACGGGCTTTAGGCGTCTGAGAAGCCTGAGCTCCCGATGGCGCTTTCGGCACCGGCCTTGAGGCCGTCCTTTGGCGAGCCGGGGCCGGTTGAGCGGTGGCTTTTCGAGTTTTCGCCCTCGACTTCCGGCTCACCACAGTGCTCCAGGTCTCCGCCTGCACTGCTCTCGCCTCTGCGGCCGGCGCTGCGTTCGGAGTGAGAGCCGGCGCAGAAGGCTGCCCCGTTAGCTTGCCGCTTTTTTCCTGCCTGGGCGGCGGGATTTTGGCGGAGGCAGCGGGGGCAGCAGGGGACGGCTTCTTTCCCAGAGGGGGCCTCAGAGCCCTATCTGGGAATAACTCCGCCTTGAAGGCGGCCAGCTTTCCTTCAATTAAGTTTCCCAGCCTTTCCATCAGGACCACGTCCGAGCTCCGACTCTCGGATGGTCCCGTGGGTGGTGGGCTGGGATCAGCCCGGCGTTCGGCCCGGAGAGCAGCCAGCTCCGTCGAGAGGCTCTCCACCCTGCCGTTCAGCTCTGAGAGCTTAGAGCGGAGGAGGGCGTTCTCCTGCTCCAGGTTTGACCCTGACGCCCTCTGTGCCATCTCCAATGACGCCGCCTGTATATGGCGAACCGCCATCCTAAGGGCTCGCATAAACGTGCCCTTCAAGCGGCCGGACTTGTCGGCCACCTTTTCAATCGTTTCTAGGTTCTCGATTATGCGAGAACCTAGATCTCCAGTCGGATGTTGGGCCATCTCGCGACCCAGTTCCTCCACAGTAGGTAAAGAGGCCTTGGCGCGCGTCGTCGGCACTGGGACGCTAGGGTCCAGGAACCCTTCGTCGTCCCGTCCGTCTCGCGCAGGCTTGGCACTTTTACGTGCCGGCCTCTCGTCACTACTGCCCCCATGTGCGGGGAGCCTCTTTCTTGAGGCGACCGACGTGGCCCGACTGGCCGTGGACTGCCACGATATGGTGGACATAAGTTTAATCTTCATTGTCTGAGGTGGCAGCGGACAAAAGCCCCGCCCTGCTCCTCGTTACTCTTTCCTGGGACGTCTCATTGTCGGACTCCCTTCCTCTTGCCGTTTCTCCTCTCCCTCTCTCCATCTCTCCCTCCTGAACATCGTTTTTTATTGGTGTTTGGTTAGATTTTTCCATTTTGATTCCCACGAATATGGGATGCAAATAACAGTCCATCCGGGCAGTGGCCCCGTACCCGGATAAGCCTAAATTTGTCTCCCGTCACTGGTGTCGGCTGGTACCAGTGCCGGGGGACGCACTAGCGACTGGAGGCACAAGGCCCTTTACCGCCAGCCATTCAGCCCCTCGCGGTGCGCCGCCGCTTGAGCTTCGGGTAATTTTTTATAGAGGTTTTCTTCCTCGCAGTCAGGCCGGTTAAGGCGTGACCCTCGGTCCCGAGGCCGTGAGACATGTCCACGACACCCCATATGGGATTACGATATGTGACGGTGGCCGGGATATATCCCTGCCTGCCCGAAGGTAGGGTAAGTACACATCGGGCCCGTCCTAGCGTCTCTTCCACTGCGTCCCCTGCCAAGACAGAGGGACGCGCGAAATACGCCGCCCCGCAGGTTCTCTGCCACCGCTCAGTAACCTGTCCACGGATAAAATCAACGTCGACAAAAGTTACTGAGCGGGCCCGGGGTGCACCACGTGGAGGTGACCTGCTCGCACCCCAACCTAACCTAACCTTTTTTTTTTTTTTTTTTTTTGGTGTCGGGGGGGAAACCTTCAAAAGGTACCCGGCACCTTGGGAGAGGATACCGGGTTATGTGGGATTTGACCGCACTAAAACCCCCTCGGTGGCCTGCCTCTGCGCTTGGGGAGGACTCCGGGATCTCAGACTGAACGCACCGGTGTCCTCCACGCGCGGCGCCCACAATGGGCCCATCTTCGGGAGAGCTTTGTGTTGCTCTCCTGCACCTTCCGATGCTTACGGCGGCATGCGGCCACGCACACACCGCCGTCCTTCCCGGGGCTGCTGGCTGGACGGTTCGAGCTCCCACTCTCCCCGCCCGCAACCCCGGAAGCCCCCTTTTAGTCGCCTCTTACGATCAGGCAGGGGATACCGTAGCTCTATTCTTGCTCCCGAAGCTACAGGGACTAGCGCCGGGGGACGTTATCTACGTCTGCCCCGGCGGCTCCTTCGCCGAGCGGGATCTTCGCGCTCCCGGGCTCGCTCGGCTTCCTCCTTTGCGCACATTACGTTGTCGCAGAAGGAGGTCACCAAGTCCCACGCGTCCCTGGAGCGCACCATCGCTGCAACGACGGCCGCCGGGGACAAGTCTGGTCCGATGTTTTGGACCAGGATCCGCCGCTCAGACTCCCAGGCTGGGCAGTCTTCGAGCGTGTGCTGCACGGAATCCTGGTCGTGTCTGCAGTGATGACACTCTGCAGACACCTCCCTTCCAATGCGGTTCAGATACTCACCGAAGCAGCCATGTCCGGTGAGTATCTGAGTCAGCCGGTAGGTGACGCGACCCCTCCTCCTCAGCCAGGCCCGGAAGTTGGGCAAAATGGCGCCGACGGCTCGCTGACGCGCGTTCTGCGGTTCCCGCAGTCTATCACGCCAGCGCGTCAGGGCCCGCCATCTGGCTCTTCGACGAAGCTCTCCGACCGTCTCATTCGAGGGTTCGGGCCCCTGGCGGAGGACGCGGATCTTATTAAAGACCTCTGCGTCCATATCCGCCAGGATGTCCAGGGGCGGAAACCGCGCCAGGACTGTGGCCGCCTCGTACGAGATGGTCCGGTACCCTCGTGCGACTCTGATCGCGATCATACGCTGCGCGGCGTTGAGTTTCGCCGCGCGGCGCCGGCAGCCCGATAGTCTTTGCGACCATACGGGCGCGCCGTAGAGCGCGATAGAGCGCACGACACCTGCGTACAGGCGGCGGACCTCTTCCCTTGGTCCCCCGAGATTCGGCAGCAGTTTGTGCATAGCACCCGCTACCTTATGAATCCGGGGGACGAGACGATCGAAGTGCTCGTCGAAACTCCAATAGCTGTCGAGCACCAGCCCTAGGTATTTTAAATACCGGCCCGGCTGAATTATTGCGTCACCTACGCGCACCGACACGCTAGGGGGTTCCTCATGCCGTTTGAAGCCGTGGAACCATAGCGCCTCGGTCTTTTGAGGCGCTATCCGAAGCCCTAGCCCGCGAATGGCAGACACGATGCGTGCCACTGCCAGCTCCGCCAGTCTGGAAGTCCTCTGAAAGGACTCCCCCTCCACGAGGACGAGGGTGTCGTCGGCGTAGCAGACGACGCTCACATCTGGTGGAAGCGTCGTCCGCAACACAGCGTCGTATGCAAGGTTCCACAGGAGTGGCCCTAAAACCGAGCCCTGTGGCACCCCGCACACCACATCCCTCTCCTCTACGCTCCCGTAACGGCCCAGATAACAGATGCTCCTGTCCGACAGGTAGTCAGCCAGCACGTGTTTTAAGTAAGCGGGCACCCGATGGTAGTCGAGTGCCGCCCTTATCGCTTCCCAGGGCAGAGAGTTGAAGGCGTTGACGATGTCAAGGCTTATAGCCAAGACAACTCTGCCCTGGGAGACGGCCTGCTCAGTGAGCGCTCGGACCCGAAGGATGGCATCCAGGGTCGAGCGCTGCCGTCTGAAGCCGAACTGACAGTCGGACAGGTCCGGGCCGCAACCCGCCAGGTGTCCGCTGAGACGAGACGCTAAGACACGCTCAAAGAGCTTGCCGGCCTCGTTCAGCAGACAAATAGGCCTATAAGCCCCTGGCGAGTTTTCCGGTCGTCCCACTTTGTGCAGAAGCACGAGTTTTGCGGTTTTCCATACCGCGGGGAACCGGCCGAAACGAAGGCAGCTGGTGAACAGCCGCTGCAGTCTCGCGCCCAAGACCGTTAGCGCCAGCACCCAGGCCCGTCCGGGGATGCCATCGGGACCCGGGGCAGTGTTGCGTACGGCCAGGCGCTTGACTGCGCACTCCAACTCTGCCTGCGTGACGGCCAGTTCGTCTGCCCAGTCTGCAGGGCTCGGCGGTTGTCGAGGACTGCCGGGGCCTTCCAGTACCCTAGGGAACAGCGTGCCCACCACTGTGGTCACGAAGACGGGGTCAAGGGTCTCCGTTAGTGGGGGCACCCATGGGCGAAGCTTATTGAGCACCATCTTATACGGCCGTCCCCAGGGGTCTCTGTCGAGTCCCTCCAGCAGCTCCTTCCACTTGCCGGCCTTGCTGTCTGCGATTGCAGCCTGCAGTGCTATGGTTGCGTCCCGGTACTCTCGGTATCGCTCCTCCCGCTCTTCAGCACTGGCAGTACGACGCCTTCGAGCGCGTGTATAAAGGCGCCGGGAGCGCAAGCAGGCCGCTCGCAACTGGGCAATATGTCCCGTCCACCAATAGGCTGGGCCTTTGCGGCCGGGACAAACCCGCGGCATGGCTGTATTGCAAATCTCTGTCATTTCGTTTTGCAGTCCAGCAGCCTCCTCGTCTGGGCTGCGCTGTGAGTTGGGCTCGGCAGGTCCGTTCCATTCTGCGACGTGGGCGGCGGCGAGAAGCATATCTCGGTTAAGATGTTTTAACGCCCAACGTCGCAGGGGGCCGTCCCTTCGGTGACCTGGCTGGTTTGGCAGGTCGAAGGCCAAATGGATTAAGATGTGGCGGTGGTCTGACAATGTTACCAGATCCTCCGCCACCCTCCAGCCGGTCACGAAGCGCTCGGCAGGTGGAGTCGCCCACGATAAGTCCACGACCGACTCCCCCTGCCAACGAACACAGGTACTGATGGCCCCACGGTTTAAAAGCCGAAGGTCCAGACCTGCGGCCCACTCCAGGGTGGTATCACCCCTGACGGAGTCGCGGCCGCCTCCCCAGACCCGCGAGTGGGCGTTAAAGTCGCCGAGCACTAGCACGGGGCGAGGAAGGCAACCGCGAACGCAGCTTCCCACCCTGTCGAGGTAGCTTTCGAAGGCTGCCAGACTGCAATTCGGGGAGACGTAACAGCCCACGACTGCTAGGGGCCCCCACTCCACCGCGACCAAGCCAGGCTCCGCGTGAAGCCGGGTGCACGGGGGATCCCCGTTACCGCCTCCCCAATATATCGCTACATTCCGGGAAATGTCCCCGAACCAACGCGGATGGTCGGGGACATTGAAGGGCTCTGCAACCACCGCCATGGAGACAGAACGCTCTGCAATAGTCTGCAAGAGCAAATCCTGTGCTCCACGGCAGTGGTTGAGGTTTCCCTGAAGAATTTCAAATGATGGAGACCTATGGATGCTGGGTCTCCATCATTTCCTCTGGCGGGGGATGGGACGAAGCGCTGGCCGAAGCCGGCGCAGGCCCATCTACCCGGTTCGATGCGGGGGTGTTCGCCCGCTCGCTCCTCTTCTGGCCTCTTTTTGGAGGCGTGCATCGTTTGCTGCCCAGCCGGTGGTCAGACCTCCGGCCGAGCTCCGCGCAAACGACGCATTGCGGCGTTTGTACTACGCAATGGCGAGCCGTATGGTTAGGCTCGCCACAAACGTAGCACAGCGCGCTACGGTCCACCGTGCTCTTGCACTGGTGCCTGGCGTGTCCAGACTCCAGGCACCGGTAGCATTGCAGTGGCCGCGCCTCCAGAGCGACCACACGGGCGGACACCCACCCGATCTTGACTCGGCCTGCGATGGCCAGCTTGCGGACTGCCGCCACAGGGCAGCGCACCCACACCGTTCCCAGAGAGAAGGACTGTCGCCGGATCTCTCCCACTTTGACATCGCCGATGCCGCATTCACCGGCATCGGCGATGGCAGCGGCGACATCCTGTTGGGTGACAGAGTCATCGAGATCTGTCACCCTCACCTCCCCGAGTTTTATGGGTCGCGCCACCCGCACGCCCATGTTCCCGATTGCCTCCTGCAACGTAGTGGCTAGTGCGACGGCCTTTTCGGTGCACTCCTCGCCCGCCACCTCCAGTAGGAGACCACCGTTGAGGGCCCGCTTCTGCCTCACTTCGGTGATCCCTACTTCCGAAAGTTTTACGCGCTCCTTGGCGGCCGCCATTGCCTGCGCGTAGGTGACCTCACTGCCTTCCGGCACAGTGATGGTCACCGCCGCCGTCTTCGGCACTCTCGGGAGCCGTGCATTCTTTTTCGGTGCCTTCCCTTTAGGCACCTTCTTTTTAGGCGCCGTACGGGCTTTAGGCGCCTGAGAAGCCTGAGCTCCCGATGGCGCTTTCGGCACCGGCCTTGAGGCCGTCCTCTGGCGAGCCGGGGCCAGATCAGCGGTGGCTTTCCGGGTTTTTGCCCTCGACTTCCGACTCACCACAGTGCTCCAGGTCTCTGCCTGCACTGCTCGTGGCTCTGCGGCCGGCGCTGCGTTCGGAGTGGCAGCCGGCGCAGAAGGTTGCCCCGTCTGCTTGCCGCTTTTTCCCTGCCCGGGCGGCGGGGTTTTGGCGGAGGCAGCCGGTGAAGCAGTGGACGGCTTCTTTCCCAGAGGGGGCCTCAGAGCCCTGTCTGGGAATAGCTCTGCCTTGAAGACGGCAAGCTTTCCTTCAATTAGGTTTCCCAGCCTTTCCATCAGGACCACGTCCGAGCTCCGACTCTCGGATGGTCCCGTGGTTGGTGGGCTGGGATCAGCCCGGCGTTCTGCACGAAGAGCAGCCAACTCCGTCGTGAGGCTCTCCACCCTGCCGTTCAGCTGAGAGAGCTGGGAGCGGAGGAGGGCGTTCTCCTGCTCCAGGTTTGACCCTGACGCCCTCTGTGTCATCTCAATTGTCGCCGCTTGTATATGACGGACCGCCAACCTAAGGGCCCGCACAAACGTGCCCTTTAAGCGGCCGGACTTGTCAGCCACCTTTTCAATTGTTTCTAGGTTCTCAGTTATGCGAGAACCTAGATCTCCAGTCGGCTGTTGGGCCATCTCCCGACCCAGTTCCTCCACCGTAGGCAACGAGGCCTTAGCGCGCGTCGTTGGCACTGGGACGCTTGGGTCCAGAAACCCTTCATCGTCGCGTCCGTCTCGAGCAGGCTTGGCACTTTTGCGTGCCGGCCTCTCGTCACTACTACCCCCATGTGCGGGGAGCCTCTTTCTTGAGGCGACCGACGTGGCCCGACTGGCCGTGGACTGCCACGATATGGTGGACATCAGTGAGCAGTCCGAATCTTCGTTGTCTGAGGTGGCAGCGGACAAAAGCCCCGCCCTGCCCCTCGTTACTCTTTCCTGGGACGTCTCGTTGTCAGACTCCCTACCTCTTGCCGTTTCTCCTCTTCCTCTCTTCATTTCTCCCTCCTGAACATCATTATTTATTGTAGTATGATTAGGTTTTTCCATTTTGATTCCCACGATTATGGGATGCAAGTAAAAGTCCATCCGAGCAGTGGCCCCTTACCCGGATAAGCCTAAATTTGTCTCCCGTCACTGGTGTCGGCTGGTACCAGTGCCGGGGGACGCACTAGCGACTGGAGGCACAAGGCCCTTTACCGCCAGCCATTCAGCCCCTCGCGGTGCGCCGCCGCTTGAGCTTCGGGTAATTTTTTATAGAGGTTTTCTTCCTCGCAGTCAGGCCGGTTAAGGCGTGACCCTCGGTCCCGAGGCCGTGAGACATGTCCACGACACCCCATGTGGGATTACGATATGTGACGGTGGCCGGGATATATCCCTGCCTGCCCGAAGGTAGGGTAAGTACACATCGGGCCCGTCCTAGCGTCTCTTCCACTGCGTCCCCTGCCAAGACAGAGGGACGCGCGAAATACGCCGCCCCGCAGGTTCTCTGCCACCGCTCAGTAACCTGTCCACGGATAAAAATCAACGTCGACGAAAGTTACTGAGCGGGCCCGGGGTGCACCACGAGGAGGTGACCTGCTCGCACCCCAACCTAACCTAACCTTTTTTTTTTTTTTTTTTTGGTGTCGGGGGGGAAACCTTCAAAAGGTACCCGGCACCTTGGGAGAGGATACCGGGTTATGTGGGATTTGACCGCACTAAAACCCCCTCGGTGGCCTGCCTCTGCGCTTGGGGAGGACTCCGGGATCTCATACTGAACGCACCGGTGTCCTCCACGCGCGGCGCCCACAATGGGCACATTTTCGGAAGAGCTGTGTTGCTCTCCTGCACCTTCCGATGCTTACGACGGTATGCGGCCACGCACACACCGCCGTCCTTCCCGGGGCTGCTGGCTGGACGGTTCGAGCTCCCACTCTCCCCGCCCGCAACCCCGGAAGCCCCCTTTTAGTCGCCTCTTACGATCAGGCAGGGGATACCGTAGCTCTATTCTTACTCCCGAAGCTACAGGGACTAGCGCCGGGGGACGTTATCTACGTCTGCCCCGGCGGCTCCTTCGCCGAGCGGGATCTTCGCGCTCCCGGGCTCGCTCGGCTTCCTCCTTTGCGCACATTACATTGTCGCAGAAGGAGGTCACCGAGTCCCACGCGTCCCTGGAGCGCACCATCGCTGCAACGACGGCCGCCGGGGACAAGTCTGGTCCGATGTTTTGGACCAGGATCCGCCGCTCGGACTCCCAAGCTGGGCAGTCTTCGAGCGTGTGCTGCGCGGAATCCTGGCCGTGTCTGCAGTGATGACACTCTGCAGACACCTCTCTTCCTATGCGGTTCAGATACTCACCGAAGCAGCCATGTCCGGTGAGTATCTGAGTCAGTCGGTAGGTGACGCGACCCCTCCTCCTTAGCCAGGCCCGGAAGTTGGGCAAAATGGCGCCGACGGCTCGTTGACGCGCGTTCTGCGGTTCCCGCAGTCTATCCCGCCAACGCGTCAGAGCCCGCCATCTGGCTCTCCGACGAAGCTCTCCGACCGTCTCATTCGAGGGTTCAGGCCCCTGGCGGAGGACGCGGATCTTATTAAAGACCTCTGCGTCCATATCCGCCAGGATGTCTAGGGCGATCGCGACCACCTTAGCCGGGACCCCATTTGGGCCAGGGGCCGTTTTCTTGGAACGGAGGTGAAATACCGCCGCGCCAAGCTCGGCCTCTGAAATGGGAGGAGGGTCCTCCGGCTGTTCCTCTGGCGGAGCCGCCCCACGCGGAGGATTCATCGCTGGGGGGGTGAAGTCTACGTCCCTGCTTGGAAACAGGGACCGCACCACCCCGTCCAGCGACGACGGCTCGAGGGTCTCGGCCACCGGGGGACCAAAGGGGCGCAGTTTATTCCGCGCCGCCTTGTATGGTCTCCCGAATGGGTCGGCGTCGAGACCCGCCAGTAACTCGGCCCTCGCCGAGTCCTTAGCCTTCGCGATTGCCACTTTGAGGGCCGTCTTCGCTTCTGTGAGGGCGTCCCGCAGGCGGGCCTCCTCGTCCCCATCCCTGCGCCGCCGCCGTCGAGCCCGTGCGTGTTCCCGACGCGCTGCCGTGCAGGCAACACGGAGGCGCTGCAGCTCCCCCGACCACCAGTACACGGCACGTCGGGGAGGCGGGCGGCGTGACCGAGGCATGCTGGAATTGCACACCTCGGCCAGGGACGCTCCCAATTGGGCCGCCGCGGCGTCCACGTCCAGGACGTCAACTGGTGGCGACAGCCAGTCCTGGACGAAAGCCGCCTCCTCTGCGGCCTCCCAGTCCAGGCGGGTGAGGGCCCACCGCGGGAAGGGGGATCGGCCGGATGGTCTGGCGTTCCCCCGTGGACTTTGGGCGGAGATCTCGAACCGCACATACCTGTGGTCCGAGAAGGTCTCCACCATGTCCACCCGCCAGTTCCGCACGCGCGCGGCCAGCACATGGGTGGCGAAGGTCAGGTCCACGATGGACCCACCCTGCTGCCGCACGCATGAAGGAGGACGCCGCCCACAGCTCCACTGCCCGCCCACGCGCGTCAGTGGCCGGGTTTCCCCACACCACCGATTTTGCGTTCAGGTCCCCCATGACGGAGACCTGACGCGGCGCTGCCCTGCCGACCACGGCTGCCAGGACTTCGAGGAAATCCTCAAAGTCCTGGAGAGGGCGGTTGGGGGAGAAGTACACCCCGACGAGGGCCAGATCTCCCCACGCGGCGGCCACATATCCCGGTCCTCTCTCTAGTAGTGAGAGGGGAGGGGACTCTGTGGAAGACCGCGCCACAATCGCCACCGAACCGTCCCTGTCGCCCAGCCAGTAGCCAGGGACCGAGTACGGCTCGGCGACTACCGCCACGTCCACCAACCACTCGGCCATGGACTGCATGAGCAGATCCTGGGCCGCTCTGCAGTGGTTGGTGTTCGCCTGAAGGATACGATGTCCGGACTGCATTATTCGGACATCGTACCCCCCTCATCGGCCACCGTGACTGGGCCAGCAGCGGGGGCGGCTATAGCAGCAGGTTGTCTTGCGACCTGCTGCTTTCCCTTTGTGGTAGGAGGCCTGCAGTTCCTCCCGGCCATCACATGGTCCGCAGGGCGGCCACTCGCGGCACACACCACGCAGTGTGGCTTGGCGGCCTGGCACGATGACGCAAGGTGCCCCTGCTTTCCGCAGCGGTAGCACGCGTCCCTCCTCTCCTCTTGGGTGGGACACGTGGCCCGTGTGTGGCCGATTCCGAAGCACCTGAAGCAACGCAGAGGCTGACCTTCAATTGCCCGGACCGACGCCGAACTGAGGCCGACGAGCAGCCGCCCCTTGGCCAGGACGGCCTTGGCCACTGTGACTGGGCACTCTAGACGAGTGGTGCCCAGTCCGCCGCGGCCAGGCCTAATGTCCCGGCTACGCACCGCTTCAGGTGAGCAGCCTCCAGCCGCTGCTATGGCCGCCACCACCTCCTCCTTGGTGACCGAGTCGTCCAGGTCGGTCACCTCCAAGGTTGCGGACTTTGTGGGCCTAGCGACCTTCGCCACGTCCGCGATACCCTCTCGCAGCTTGGCTGCGAAGAGGTCTGCATTTTCCGCCCCCTTGGCCCCCGGGAACTCGAAGATTCGAGCCCCAGTCACGGTCCGGCGACATGTCACTCTGCCGATCCCCAGCTTCGTAGGATCGGCATGAGCGCGAGCCCGCTTTAGTACGGACTCGTACGTCTCTCCCCTCTCCGCGGCCTCCGGGACGATGGTCACGGTGACAGCCGCGGTTTTAGGGGGAGTCAATCTCTTGACGCCGGCTGGGGCCCGAACTGCAGTGGAGGGCGCTTGCATGGGCTTGGAGGAGGAGGCCGCTTTCTTCTCCTGTCCCTTGCCCTCACCCTTTCCTTTCCCCTTCCCTTTCTTGCCCTTGCCCTTTCCTCTCCTCACAACCTCCGTCCACGGCATGTTGGACGGAGTGGAAGAGGGAAGAAGGGCGTCCTCAGGGCTGGGCCCCGCGCTTGTGCTAGGGGTGGGCTGTGCCGCTTTCGTGGCCTTGCCCACTCCCTTGCCCTTGGACGCTTTCGGGGCCTGAGGTGGCCCACCGGAGGTCCTGTCCGCCGCAAGCGGTGGACGAAGACGTTTCTCCGGCAGGAGCCGGTCCTCTATGCCCGCGAAGCAGGCTCGGGTGAAGGCCCTCTCCTCCATGACCACCTTGCGGATGATATCCTCAAGGTTGGAGCAGGGGAGGGACTCTGCCGTTGCGGCCTTGGCGGGTGAGGCCGTGGCTTCAGCCAGCTTTGTATGCAGCTGGCTGACCTCCGCTTGCAGGCTGTCCACCCTCGCCTGCAGCTGCCGCGTCTCGTCTGTTGCAGTACGCTGCAACAGCTCGAGGACAATGCCATGCAGGCTGGCCGCACGGCATTTCAGGGCCTTTTGAAAGGTACCCTTCAAGTTCGAGGACTTGGAGGCGACCTCGCAGATCTCCTCCTTGTCCTCTTTAGCGATGCGCTCCAGCTCCGCCACGGAAAGGCTGCCAAAATTAAGGGTAGCCGACCCGTATCCGGCTTTGAGCCGAGCGGTGCGCGTCTGCTGCTCCTTGGCAGCGACCCTCTCCTCAAGGTCCGCCTGGAGCTGCGCCCTCCTTGTCAGGTCAAGCTGACGCGAAGAGCAGAGCTCCAGGCGAACAGCCTCCACCTCAGTCGCAGACGAAGTAGAAGAGCAGGTCTTCCTGGTCTTCTTCTTCGCCTTGCCGGACGTCGAGCCCGAGGATCCCTCGGACTTGCGAGTCATGTACGACCGCTTTAGGCTGCTTTCGGACGCCGCCGTCTCCGAGATGGATACGTCGGAGTCCGAAAAGTCAGCTGCCGCACTATACAGGCTAGCCGCAGATGTTGCGCGGCTTGCCTCCGACACCGAAGCGTCTCGGGGGCCCTGAGAAGGGCCTTTTGGTTGGCCCTGAGAAGGGCCTTTTGGTTGGTCCTGAGAAGGACCTTTAGGTTGGCCCTGAGAAGGGCCTTTTGGCTTGGCGAAACGCCCGGAGGCATCCCGCAAGGGTTTCGACATCGTCGACACACACAAAAAATCCGTATTCGCCCTCAATAACACAAATACGCACAGCGCTCGTTTGCCGCCGGTCTGCCACTCCGTTACGGTGGTCAGACACGACGTTGCCCAGGGGTCACTACGAGGAAGTCAGCACTGCGGGGGACCCCCACCCCAACCTAACCTTTTTTTTTTTTTTTTTGGTTTCGCTGGGGGAAATGCGTTACGCATCCCCTCTCCCAGAGGGGTATGTGGGACTCCCCAGGGGAAATACCCCCTGGTATACCCACTAAAACCCCCAGCGGCACTCCGGCTTCGCCTCCTGGAAGGGGTCTGGGAATCCGGCAGAGCCTTTACGTCCAGTCCCCCTCCGGCGAGTCCCGCCTATATGGCGAGCCCTTCGCGCCCCCCCCCCCCTTATGATGGGTGGGGCAACGGGGACGGTCGAGAGTGCGCGATCGTCCCCGTATCCAGTGATGGTGAGCGGTGCAATGCGGGCGGAGTAGCCTCCGCACCTGCCGCCCGCTGCTCACCATCGGGAAGGTGAAGGCGGTCATACGCCCGCCTCCTCCGTCCCCTTCGCCGCTTCCGGAGCGCCGGCGCAAGAGGGTCTTCCTCTCGCGCGCGCTCCGCTGCCTCCTTCTGCCACATGACGAATTCGCAGAAGGAGGCAACCGCCGCCCACGCCCCCTCGCTCTCCAGCATTGCGCTCACAACGCAGGGGAGCGAGAGGTCCCGCCCGACCACCGCAACCAGACTGCGGCGCTGCTCGGACCACGACGGGCACACCTCGAGGGTGTGCTGCGCCGTGTCCTCCGCCGCGCCACAGTCGTGGCACGATGGGGCCTCCTCCCGACCGATTCGGTGCAAGTACGATCCGAAACAACCGTGTCCGGACAGTACCTGCACCAGGCGGAACGAGAGGAAGCCGTGCGCTCTTTCGAGCCAGTCCCTTAGGACCGGCCCGATGGCGTCCAGCGTCCGGCGGCCGAAGTGAGCGGCGGCGAGGTCCTCCGCCCAGTGAGCAATAACGGCATCGCGCGCCTGCTGTCGGACGGCCGCTTTCTCTTCCGGGGCCGGGCGCTCTCCAAGCGCCCTCCGCCCCGCCGTCCATTCGTACACCCTGGAAAGCACCTCCGCCTCGAGTTCCCAAGGCGGGGTGCCAGCCAGTGTGCACGCAGCCGCAAAGCTCACCGAGCGGTAAGCCCTGCCCACCCGCTGGGCGATGGCCCTCTGGGGCGCCCGAAGGGCTGCGGCGTTCTCCCTTCTACGAAGGGAGTCCACCCAAATAGGGGCCCCGTACAGGGCCATGCTCCGCAGGGTGCCGGCGTACAGCTGCCGGCACCGCTTGCTGGGCCCTCCCAAATTGGGCATCAGCCACGAGAGGGCGTCCGCTGCCTTCAGCAGGCGCCCCGACAGCGCACTAAAATGCGCGCTGAAGTGCCACCTGCTGTCGACTATGAGACCCAGGTATTTCATCTGGGCCTCAACCGCTATGCGGACGCCCCCCACGTGGATGTGGGCATCCGGCGGTGGGCGCCGCCGCGGACCGTGGAAGAATACCGCCACGGTCTTGTGCAGCGGCGTCTTCAGCCCTAGGCGGCGGATCCTGTCCACTACCAAAGATCCGCCCGCCGACGCCACGCCTGAAGCTCCCGCGGGCTGTGAGGAGAGTGTCATCTGCATAACAGATGACACTCGTGCCTCTCAGGAGCGATCCCCGCAGGAGCCAGTCGTATCCGACGTTCCAAAGCAGGGGTCCTAAAACAGACCCCTGTGGAACGCCGGCCTCCACACTATACCGCCGGACCTGGCCCGCCTTGTCCACCAGTACCACCTCCCGGTCCACCAAATAGTTGGCCAGGAGGCGCCTCAAGTAGGAAGGCACTCCGTGAAATCGGAGTGCCTCCAAGATGGTGGAATGGGGGATGGTATTAAAAGTGAATACAAATTATATGCAGCAAACGGCAGTGAAATAAAGACATACGGCGAACAATCACTCGAACTGGATCTCGGATTACGCCGACCGTACAGATGGACATTCGTCATCGCTGACGTCAAACAACCAATACTTGGTGCCGATTTCTTAACAAAACACAACATACTAGTGGACATGCGTCGTCAGAAGCTAATCGATGACGTCACGGGACTACTTACATCCGGAAAAATCGTTAACTGCGACATACCCAGCATCACGACCCTTAACACAAAATCTCCATACGCAGACATAATTGAGAAATATCCCGACATCACTAAACCATTCTGCGCTAGGAAAACACCCAAACACAACGTGGTACACCACATCATAACCGAAGGACACCCAGTTCACTCAAAATGTCGACCGTTGCCCGCAGACAAATATAAGAAAGTGAAGCAAGAGATAGAGCATATGCTTGAAACCGGCATTGTCCGCCCATCTCAGAGCTCTTGGTCAAGTCCTATCCATGTGACCACCAAGAAGGATGGATCAATCAGAATTTGTGGTCTGCAGTGGTTGATGTTCGCCTGAAGG
Source organism: Pyrgus malvae (assembly GCA_911387765.1). NCBI lineage: Eukaryota > Metazoa > Arthropoda > Insecta > Lepidoptera > Hesperiidae > Pyrgus > Pyrgus malvae. The sequence continues at coordinate 23,573,356 of OU426964.1, read as the reverse complement.
ATACGATGTCCGGACTGCATTACTCGGACATCGTACCCCCCTCATCGGCCACCGTTGCTGGGCCAGCAGCGGGGGCGGCTATAGCAGCAGGTTGCCTTGCGACCTGCTGCTTTCCCTTTGTGGTGGGAGGCCTGCATTTCCTCCCAGCCATCACGTGGTCCGCAGGGCGGCCACTGGCCGCGCACACCACGCAATGTGGCTTGGCGGCCTGGCAAGATGACGCCAGGTGCCCCTGCTTTCCACAGCGGTAGCACGCGTCCTTCCTCTCCTCTTGGGAGGGACACGTGGTTCGCGTGTGGCCGATTCCGAAGCACTTGAAGCAGCGCAGAGGCTGTTCTTCAAGTGCTCGGACCGACGCCGAACTGAGGCCGACGAGTAGCCGCCCCTTGGCCAGGACGGCCTTTGCCGCTGTCACTGGGCACTCTAGACGCATGGTGCCCAGTCCGCCGCGGCCGGGCCTAATATCCCGGCTACGCACTGCTTCAGTCGAGCAGCTTCCAGCTGCTGCTATGGCCACCACGACCTCCTCCTTGGTGACCGAGTCGTCCAGGTCGGTCACCTCCAAGGTGGCGGACTTTGTGGGCCTTGTGACCTTCGCCACGTCCGCGATGCCCTCTCGCAGCTTGGCTGCGAAGAGGTCAGCATTTTCCGCTCCCTTGGCCCCCGGGAACTCGAATATTCGAGCCCCAGTTACTGTCCGGCGACACGTCACTCTGCCGATCCCCAGCTTCGTAGGATCGGCATGAGCGCGAGCCCGCTTTAAAACGGACTCGTACGTCTCTCCTCTCTCCGCGGCCTCCGGGACGATGGTCACGGTGACAGCCGCGGTTTTAGGAGGAGTCAATTTCTTGACGCCGGCTGGGGCCCTTGCTGCTTTGGAGGGCGCTGGCATGGGCTTGGAGGAGGAGGCCGCTTTTTTCTCCTGTGCCTTGCCCTTGCCCTTTTCTTTCCCCACTCCTGTCTTGCCCTTACCCTTTCCTCTCCTCACCACCTCCGTCCACGGCGTGTTGGACGGAGTGGAAGAGGGAAGGAGGGCGTCCTCAGAGCTAGGCACCGCGCTTGTGCTAGGGACGGGTTGTGCCGCTTTCGTGGTCTTGCCCACTCCCTTGCCCTTGGACGCCTTCGGGGCCTGAGGTGGCCCACCGGAGGTCCTGTCCGCCGCAAGCGGTGGACGAAGACGTTTCTCCGGCAGGAGCCGGTCCTCTATGCCCGCAAAGCAGGCTCGGGTGAAGGCCCTCTCCTCCATGACAACCTTGCGGATGATATCCTCAAGGTTGGAGTAGGGGAGGGACTCTGCCGTCGGGGCCTTGGCGGGTGAGGCCGTGGCTTCAGCCAGCTTTGTATGTAGCTGGCTGACCTCCGCTTGCAGGCTGTCCACCCTCGCCTGCAGCTGCCGCGTCTCGTCTGTTGCAGTACGCTGCAACAGCTCGAGGACGATGCCGTGCAGGCTAGCCGCGCGGCATTTCAGGGCCTTCTGGAAGGTCCCCTTCAAGTTCGAGGACTTGGAGGCGACCTCGCAGATCTCCTCCTTGTCCTCTTTGGCTACGCGCTCTAGCTCCGCCACGGAAAGGCTGTCAAAATTGAGGACAGCCGACCCGTATCCGGCTTTGAGCCGAGCGGTGCGCGTCTGCTGCTCTTTGGCAGCGACCCTCTCCTCAAAGTCCGCCTGGACCTGCGCCCTCCTTGTCAGGTCGAGCTGGCGCGAAGAGCACAGCTCCAGGCGAACAGCCTCCACCTCAGTCGCGGAAGAAGAAGAAGAGCAGGTCTTCCTGGTCTTCTTCTTCGCCTTGCTGGACGTCGAGCCCGAGGAACCCTCGGACTTGCGTGTCAAGTACGACCGCTTAAGACTGCTTCCGGATGCCGCCGCGTCCGAGATGGATACGTCGGTGTCCGAGAAGTCAGCTGCCGCACTATATAGGCTAGCCGCAGATGTTGCGCGGCTTGCCTCCGACACCGAAGCGTCTCGGGGGCCCTGAGAAGGGCCTTTTGGTTGGTCCTGAGAAGGACCTTTAGGTTGGTCCTGAGAAGGACCTTTTGGTTGGCCCTGAGAAGGGCCTTTTGGTTGGCCCTGAGAAGGGCCTTTTGGTTTGGCGAAACGCCCGGAGGCATCCCGCAAGGGTTTCGACATCGTCGACACACAAAGACTCGTATTTGCCCTCAAAATCACAAATACGCACAGCGCTCGTTTGCCGCCGGTCTGCCACTCCGTTACGGTGGTCAGACACGACGTTGCCCAGGGGTCACTACGAGGAAGTCAGCACTGCGGGGGACCCCCGCCCGCAACCTAACCTAACCTTTTTTTTTTTTTTTTTTTTTTTTTTTTGGTTTCGCTGGGGGAAATGCGTTACGCATCCCCTCCCGCAGAGGGGTATGTGGGACTCCCCAGGGGCAATACCCCCTGGTATACCCACTAAAACCCCCAGCGGCACTCCGTCTTCGCCTCTTGGAGAGGGTCTGGGAATCCGGCAGAGCCTTTGCGTCCAGTCCCCCTCCGGCGAGCCCCGCCTTTATGGCGAGCCCTTCGCGCCCCTCCCTTATGATGGGTGGGGCAACGGGGACGGTCGAGAGTGCGCGATCGTCCCCGTATCCAGTGATGGTGAGCGGTGCAATGCGGGCGGAGGAGCCTCCGCATCCGTCGCCCGCTGCTCACCATCGGGAAGGTGAAGGCGGTCATACGCCCGCCTCCTCCGTCCCCTTCGCCGCTTCCGGAGCGCGGGCGCAAGAGGGTCTTCCTCTCGCGCGCGCTCCGCTGCCTCCTTCTGCGACATGACGGATTCGCAGAAGGAGGCAACCGCCGCCCACGCTCTCTCGCTCTCCAGCATTGCGCTCACAACGCGGGGGAGCGAGAGGTCCCGCCCGACCACCGCAACCAGACTGCGGCGCTGCTCGGACCACGACGGGCACACCTCGAGGGTGTGCTCCGCCGTGTCTTCCGCCGCGCCACAGTCGTGGCACGATGGGGCCTCCTCCCTACCGATTCGGTGCAAGTACGATCCGAAACAACCGTGTCCGGACAGTACCTGCACCAGGCGGAACGAGAGGAAGCCGTGCGCTCGTTCAAGCCAGTCCCTTAGGACCGGCCCGATGGCGTCCAGCGTCCGGCGGCCGAAGTGAGCGGCGGCGAGGTCCTCCGCCCAGTGAGCAATGACGGCATCGCGCGCCTGCTGTCGGACGGCCGCTTTCTCTTCCGGGGCCGGGCGCTCTCCAAGCGCCCTCCGCCCCGCCGTCCATTCGTACACCCTGGAAAGCACCTCCGCCTCGAGTTCCCAAGGCGGGGTGCAAGCCAGGGTGCACGCAGCCGCAAAGCTCACCGAGCGGTAAGCCCTGCCCACCCGCTGGGCGATGGCCCTCTGGGGCGCCCGAAGGGCGGCGGCGTTCTCCCTTCTACGAAGGGAGTCCACCCAAATAGGGGCCCCGTACAGGGCCATGCTCCGCAGGGTGCCGGCGTACAGCTGCCGGCACCGCTTGCTGGGCCCTCCCAAATTGGGCATCAGCCACGAGAGGGCGTCCGCTGCCTTCAGCAGGCGCCCCGACAGCGCACTAAAATGCGCGCTGAAGTGCCACCTGCTGTCGACTATGAGACCCAGGTATTTCATCTGGGCCTCAACCGCTATGCGGACGCCCCCCACGTGGATGTGGGCATCCGGCGGTGGGCGCCGCCGCGGACCGTGGAAGAATACCGCCACGGTCTTGTGCAGCGCCGTCTTCAGCCCTAGGCGGCGGATCCTGTCCACTACCAAAGATCCGCCCGCCGACGCCAGACTGGCCGCCTCCCTGAAGCTCCCGCGGGCTGTGAGGAGAGTGTCATCTGCATAACAGATGACACTCGTGCCTCTCAGGAGCGATCCCCGCAGGAGCCAATCGTATCCGACGTTCCAAAGCAGGGGTCCTAAAACAGACCCCTGTGGAACGCCGGCCTCCACACTATACCGCCGGACCTGGCCCGCCTTGTCCACCAGTACAACCTCCCGGTCCACCAAATAGTTGGCCAGGAGGCGCCTCAAGTAGGAAGGCACTCCGTGAAATCGGAGTGCCTCCAAGATGGTGGAATGGGGGATGGTATTAAAAGCGTTGGCTATGTCAAACGACACAGCCAAAAGACCATCCCCCGCCTCAATCGCCTCCATCGCCTGGCTCTTAAGGCGGGCCAGGGCGTCCACCGTCGAACGCTCAGCTCTAAAGCCGAACTGAGCGTCCGACAGGTCCGGCCCCACACGCCGCAAGTGGGCCTTGAGGCGGTCCGCCACTATGCCCTCGAGCATCTTACCGGCCTCATCGAGCAGAACGATAGGCCGGTATGCCGAGGGGGAGTCCGCAGGACGGCCCTCTTTGCGGAGGAGGCACAGCTGTCCCTCCTTCCATGGTCCCGGGAACCTCCCAGTCGCGAGGCACGCGCCAAAGAGGTCCCGAAACCGTCCCGGCATGACGGAGGCCGCGATAGCGACCACCTTAGCCGGGACCCCATCTGGGCCAGGGGCCGTTTTCTTGGAGCGGAGGCGAAATACCGCCGCTCCAAGTTCGCCCTCTGAGATGGGAGGAGGGTCCTCCTGCTGTACGTCTGGCGGAGCCGCCCCCTGCGGGGGATTCATCGCTGGAGGGGCGAAGTCTAGGTCCCTGCTTGGAAACAGGGACCGCACCACCCCGTCCAGCAACGACGGCTCGAGGGTCTCGGCCACCGGGGGACCAGAGGGGCGCAGTTTATTCCGCGCCGCCTTGTATGGTCTCCCGAATGGATCGGCGTCGAGACCCGCCAGCAACTCGGCCCTTGCCGAGTCCTTAGCCTCCGCAATTGCCGCCTTGAGGGCCGTCTTCGCATCTGCGAGGGCGTCCCGCAGGCGGGCCTCCTCGTCCCCGTCCCTGCGGCGCCGCCGTCGAGCCCGCGCGTGCTCCCGCCGCGCTGCCGTGCAGGCAACACGGAGGCGCTGCAGCTCCCCCGACCACCAGTACACGGCACGTCGGGGAGGCGGGCGGCGTGACCGAGGCATGCTGGAGTTGCAAACCTCGGCCAGGGACGCTCCCAATTGGGCCGCCCCCGCGTCCACGTCCAGGACGTCGACTGGTGGCGACAGCCAGTCCTGGACGAAAGCCGCCTCCTCTGCGGCCTCCCGGTCCAGGCGGGTGAGGGCCCACCGCGGGAAGGGGGATCGGCCGGATGTTCTGGCGTTCCCCTGTGGACTTTGGTTGGAGATCTCGAACCGCACATACCTGTGGTCCGAGATGGTCTCCACCATGTCCACCCGCCAGTTCCGCACGCGCGCGGCCAGCACATGGGTGGCGAAGGTGAGGTCCACGATGGACCCACCCTGCTGCCGCACGCATGTTTGGACTCTCCCCCTATTCAGGAGGGAGAGTCCGGAGGACGCCGCCCACAGCTCCACTGCCCGCCCACGCGCGTCGGTGGCCGGGTTTCCCCACACCACCGATTTGGCGTTCAGGTCCCCCAAGACACAGACCTGTCGTGGCGCTGCCCTGCCGACCACGGCGGCCAGGACCTCGAGGAAATCCTCGAAGGCCTGTAGAGGGCGGTTGGGGGAGAAGTAGACCCCGACGAGGGCCAGATCTCCCCACGCGGCGGCCACATATCCCGGTCCTCTCTCTAGTAGTGAGAGGGGAGGGGAGTCTGTGGAAGACCGCGCCACAATCGCCACCGAACCGTCCCTGTCGCCCAGCCAGTGGCCAGGGACCGAGTACGGCTCGGCGACTACCGCCACGTCCACCAACCATTCGGCCATGGACTGCATGAGCAGATCCTGGGCCGCTCTGCAGTGGTTGGTGTTCGCCTGAAGGATACGATGTCCGGATTGCATTATTCGGACATCGTACCCCCCTCATCGGCCACCGTTGCTGGGCCAGCAGCGGGGGCGGCTATAGCAGCAGGTTGCCTTGCGACCTGCTGCTTTCCTTTAGTGGTGGGAGGCCTACACTTCCTCCCGGCCATCACGTGGTCCGCAGGGCGGCCATTCGCCGCGCACACCACGCAGTGTGGCTTGGCGGCCTGGCACGATGACGCCAGGTGCCCCTGCTTCCCGCAGCGGTAGCACGCGTCCGTCCTCTCCTCTTGGGAGGGACACGTAGCTCGGGTATGGCCGATTCCAAAGCACCTGAAGCAGCGCAGAGGCTGATCTTCAAGTGCCCGGACCGACGCCGAGCTGAGGCCGACGAGCAGCCGCCCCTTGGCCAGGACGGCCTTTGCCGCTGTGACTGGGCACTCTAGACGAGTGGTGCCCAGTCCGCCGCGGCCGGGCCTGATGTCCCGGCTACGCACCGCTTCAGGTGAGCAGCCTCCAGCCGCTGCTATGGCCACCACGACCTCCTCCTTGGTGACCGAGTCGTCCAGGTCGGTCACCTCCAAGGTTGCGGACTTTGTGGGCCTAGCGACCTTCGCTACGTCCGCAATGCCCTCTCGCAGCTTGGATGCAAAGAGGTCCGCATTTTCCGCCCCCTTGGCCCCCGGGAACTCGAATATTCGAGCCCCAGTCACGGTCCGGCGACACGTCACTCTGCCGATCCCCAGCTTTGTAGGATCGGCATGAGCGCGAGCCCGCTTTAAAACGGACTCGTACGTCTCTCCCCTCTCCGCGGCCTCCGGGACGATGGTCACGGTGACAGCCGCGGTTTTAGGGGGGGTCAATTTCTTGACGCCGGCTGGGGCCCTAGCTGCTGTGGAGGGCGCTTGCTTGGGCTTGGAGGAGGAGGCCGCTTTCTTCTCCTGTCCCTTGCCCTTATCCTTTCCTTTCCCTTTCCCCTCCCCTGTCTTGCCCTTACCCTTTCCTCTCCTCACAACCTCCGTCCACGGCATGTTGGACGGAGTGGAAGAGGGAAGGAGGGCGTCCTCAGGGCTGGGCTCCGCGCTTGTGCTAGGGGTGGGCTCCGCGGTTGTGCTTGGGGTGGGCTGTGCCGCTTTCGTGGTCTTGCCCACTCCTTTGCCCTTGGTCGTCTTCGGGGCCTGAGGTGGCCCACCGGAGGTCCTGTCCGCCGCGAGCGGTGGACGAAGACGTTTCTCCGGCAGGAGCCGGTCCTCTATGCCCGCGAGGCAGGCTCGAGTGAAGGCCCTCTCCTCCATGACAACCTTGCGGATAATATCCTCAAGGTTGGAGCAGGGGAGGGACTCTGCCGTCGGGGCCTTGGCGGATGAGGCCGTGGCTTCAGCCAGCTTTGTATGCAGCTGGCTGACCTCCGAACCTAACCTAACCTAACCTAACCTAACCTAACCAGTCGCGCGACATCTCTGACTAACCTAACCTAACCTAACCTAACCAGTCGCGCGACATCTCTGACGGCGTTAACATCGTTTCCGCGAAGCTCCGCATACTAAAAATTGAAATAGTGGTAACAAGTGCGCGTATATACAAGTGCTATATGTTAAAATCGGATAAGAAATGGAAAAGATATAAGACATTTTGTTGGTGTAAAAACTTCTTGTAGTTAATTGAGTGTGTGAGACGTTAAAACGCCGCATTACGTTGGTTTATTGGTGATAATCGTTAATAAAGTGATTACTGGACACCTTTGTAAAAGAAACTTGGAAAAATTTGGAGTGGAAATACCTAAATTAAGTAAATTTTTAGTGAATAGTGAAAACTGACAGTTTTTCCTGGATATTTCCAATTTTGTCGCGACGACATATAAATTTTATTATTGGGACATCAGCATCTTACCGCCAGGCAACTTCTGGGAGAATTTGAGAATTTTCCCACATCAGGGAAAAAAAGTTATTACACTTTTTCCCAAATCCACGTGACACGTGCACAAGGAACCCAGGGTGCTGGACCCTGGGACACACCGGATCTAGGCTGGTTGAGTCCGCCCAGACCCCCAACCATCGTTTTCCGAAGTTGAAAAACATTTCCCAAGGTGTTCGAGAGGATTTGCGGTTTTTTGTAAACAATTTTTATATTTGGACTCCCTTTTTGGACTTTTTATAAATAGTAAGTGGTTTAATTTTAATATAGTAATATAGCCTAGTTAATACTAAACATAGTGTAAAAATTTCAAATAAAAATTCGTAAAACTTTTGGAGATAATAAAGTTTTCTCAGATTGCCGCGCGGCGGAAAAACCGCACGAATAAGTTTGTTCATTTTTGCTTTGTTTTTTTTTGGGTATTTGGACCCCTTCCCCTGCACCTAGAGGGCTGAAACTTTCGGTAAATCATTTTCTCGTCATATCCGAAAGACTAATATAAGTGGAAATCTCGTAAACATTTAAACAAAAAAAAAAAGTCAATTTCCAGTTTGAAATTACGTAAAACATTTTTATATAGAAATTTAAAATTTGAATAACTCAGTGAATATTTACCTTATGTGCCCGTGTTTGGGGTCTTTGGACTTGGCTTAAAGAGCTCTATATGCTGAACTCAAAAAGTATATAGGTATAGCTATAGGTAGACTAAAACATTTTTATTTTTATTTTTATTTCTAACTTATTTTACTTTATTTTTTATTTTCAAAATTTTATCATAAATAAATTAGTGACACCATAAATAAGTGCTGGGGTACTAGTTATTATATTTTAAGATCATTGTGACACAGTATTTACAAATTACCTAGGACTTTGTTTCTATTGTTCCCTTTGTGACTTGACAATATTGTTGATTCCTCCTTGTTTTAAAGGAACGTTTATAGGTATTATATCCAGGTTACAGACATTTATTTTATTATTGTTATTGTACTGTTAATATTATAGTGATGTTATAAATAATTATTAGGACAGGTGGAGATATTAACTTGTGAAACTTTGTATTTTAATTTTTAGTAAAACAAAGACTATCGACAAAGTATTAATTGGTTTAGACTTTAATTATAATACGTTATTCTAAGAATAAAGGGACCTGTTACGATAGAAATAAGTACTAGGTTTTATTTATTTTATTCTAAATTGCTTAGATTATATCTTATATGTGTAAAATCATCCTTATTAAGGTATTAGCTGAAATAATTAAAATTTTACTATAAATGCACTTTTACTGATTCGTGATTGCTATTTGGTCCTGCTTTTTATGTTTTGTTATTATCGACAATACTGCACAAGCAGAGATATAATTTTACTTTATTGACCTTACGACTACTGTCCTATTGACAGAAACCTGCGAAAGTTACAGACACAGCCGAAAACTTGGACTAGGGGTAACCTATACATTACCCCTAAATTTATATTATTATTTATTCTTTTATTTTATTTATTATTTATTTTACTTTTTTATACTATTATTGATTTGTTATATTAATTAAATTGATAAATTCTTATAGACAACGGCAGTAGTAGTAGATATTAGTGACGATATTAGTAAAGGGAGTAACCTTCTACATTACCCCAAAAATTGAGCACAGCTGCAGTGCAGCTTTATATCTGCCGAAGCTCTATTACTAGGTACCTCCAACCAACATGTACAGAACACCAGCAAAACCATGCAAATCAGGCCCAGTAGAGTCGGAGCGTACTGATCGTACTCCTGAGGCCGAACCACCGATCCTAACTTCATCTGTAAGACGGAGCATCGGAGAGTGGGAGGCTGGGAAGGCCCAAGTACCGCCTACTCTGCCGGTGCGCACAATAGACCTAGAAACAACATTTACGGTAGCAAGGAATGCCAATCACTCCCCGGAAAAAACTGGTACAAACAATGATAAAGCTGAAACATCGCAAACTCCACCAGATCATACGGAAAAACTGGACAGTGCCCGCCCAACACATGGAAGCACTACCAAACCCTCGGCCAAACTAAGTACCACTGCTGGGAAAGCCCAAACACAAAAAATCTCACCCGCAAACGCGAAGAAATCAGACACCACCCCCACAACATCTGGGGGAAATGGCCAGCCCTCCTCTTCCTTTCAACCTTCCGCTAAACGCCGTACTGCCGCCGAAATAACACAGACGCCGCAAGCTGGAGCCGGACGTACTGCCAAAACTGACCAAACTCCGACAACACCAGGAAGTACCAACACTGCTTTAAGCAGGGTTGCGGAAGCAAGGGCATGTGTGGTAAAAGGTAAGAGTCTCCTTAACCAGTCTCGAAATATAAAAACAGAGATAAAGACTGAAGTCGCAAATATTATCCAGCGGCTATTCGAGCTGGTTAGGGAGAGCGTGCAAAGTAAAAAATCAGGCGTAGAGATGGAGAGAGAAGTGGCAGACAGCGGAGAGAATAAAGAGAGTCACGAGCCCATAAAATTGGAAGAGATCAAGTCCCTCCTTGAAAATAATACGAAGGCGCTGACTGAGATCCAGGACAAACTAAAAAGACAAAGTGAGGACATCCACCACTTGATTGGAGCTAAGACGTACGCAAGTGCAGTGGCCAGCCACCCGAAAGGCTTCTTACCTGAAAGGAAAGCTCCACTGCACTCGATAGCTGTGACGTCGGAGAGCGAGACCGACACGGGTGAGGAGGTCCTTACTAAATTAAGACATTCCCTGGGGGCGCGAGAAGGTGGCCTTAGAATAGAGAGGGTAAAGAAAACGAAGGACTCAAAGGTGATAGTGAGCTGTGGCACCGAAGCGGATAGAGATAGGGTCGCCGCGAAGATCAGAGGCGCAGGGGGGTACCTAAAGGTGGAGGAGATGAAAAACAGGGATCCGCTCCTCCTCCTCAGAGGCGTCTTATCTTATAACACGGATGAAGACATCCTGAGCGCACTGAGGAGGCAGAACGGATCCCTGTTCAAGGATCTCGGTGAGGCCGACGTGAGGACGGAGGTCCGCTTCCGTAAGAAGACCAGAAACCCTCACGCAGGCCATGTCGTATTAAGAGTGTCCCCCCAGATATGGCAACGCGCGTTGGAAGCCGGATCCGTCTATATAGACTTACAACGCGTAAAAGTAGATGATCAGTCGCCTCTGATTCAATGTTCCGGATGTTTGGGCTATGGACACGGGCGCCGTTTTTGTAAAGAAAAAGTGGAACTATGCAGTCACTGCGGTGGTCCACACCATAGCAGGGAATGCCCGGATAAAGAACTGGATATACCACCGCAGTGTATAAACTGTAAAAGGGCAAAACTTGATAACCGTGGACACAACGCATTCAGCTCGGACTGTCCAACAAGAAGAAAATGGGACACCATAGCCAGGGACTCGGTGTCCTACTGCTAAGGGCAACCCTGACATCACCCACAGGTATAATTTCATACAGGCGAACCTCCAACGAAGCCAGCTAGCCACGAATGAGCTCCTACTAGAAGCGCAGAAGAGGAAGGTGGCAGCTGCGCTGATACAGGAGCCCTACGTAGGCAAAACAAGAAAGATGAAAGCCTACGGAGGAGTGAGAGTGTTCCAGAACTCTGGTATAGGAGAGGGCACTGTAAAAGCCGCAATCGTTATTTTTGACGACACGCTTGACGTAATACAGTGCCCAGAACTGACCACGAACAACATCACAGTGGTCAGGATCCGAACCAGAGCCTGGACGGTCACCCTTGTGTCGTACTACTTCGAACCGGACAAACCTATTGAGCCATATATAGACAACCTGAAGGCCATAAGTAGTGCGACACAAGGACACCTAGTAGTTGGAGGTGATGCTAACGCCAAGAGCACCTGGTGGGGCAGCATGGCAGAGGACACCAGAGGAGAGATAATGGAAGGTGGCCTACATGAAATGGAGCTGAATGTGTTGAACAATGGAGATGTTCCCACTTTTGATACGGTGCGAGGGGGGAAAAGGTACAGCAGCCATGTCGACGTAACGGCCTGCACTGACGATACCCTGTGTCTTGTCGATGACTGGAGGGTCGTTGAGAGCCTAACGAGTTCGGACCACAACGGCATAATGTTTGGTATAAAATTAGAAAAATCTATAGGCGTTAACATCAAAAGAACAACCCGTAAATATAATACTAAAAAGGCAAGGTGGGACCAGTTTTGTGAAAAACTGGCCCAGCTTATGGTAGATAAAAATCTAAATTTAAGTGAAATAGAAAATATAAACTCAATAGATGAATTAGATATAACAATTGATAAGTATAATAGCATAATTACAGCCACATGTAAAAAAACAATACCAACTAAAAAAGTAAAAACAACACTTACCGTACCGTGGTGGTCCGAGCAGCTCGCGTGCCTGAAGAAGGAAGTCGACAGACGCAGGCGTAGAATCAGGAACGCAGCGCCGCGCCGGAGGCAGGCTGTTGTGCTGGAGTACCTGAAACAGAAAGAAATTTATGAAAAGGAGGTGGACACAGCGATAACTGAGAGCTGGAAGCAATTTTGTGGGAGGCAGGATAGGGAAGGTATGTGGGAGAGCATTTACAGGGTTATAGGACAAACAGCCAAAAGGGAGGAGGATCTTCCGCTAGTAGCTAACGGAAGAACGTTGGATGAGGAGGGTTCCGCGAAGCTACTAGCGGAAACATTTTATCCAAAAGACGACCTTAACCGCGACAATGACGCACACCGCCGTATAAGATCAAAGGCTAAGGCGTTAAATGATGTGGTGAGTCATAATGACGACCCACCATTTACGCCTAAGGAATTAGACGTCGCGGTTAAATCCTTTAACCCAAAAAAGGCTCCCGGATCGGACGGGTTCACCGCAGACATATGCGCGAAGGCAATAGGGACAAACCCGGGGTATTTCTTGGCTCTCCTCAATAAGTGCCTTGCATTCCACCACTTCCCTAAGGTTTGGAAGACAGCCACTGTGGTAGTCCTCCGAAAGCCGGGGAAGGACACCTACACTTCTCCCAAGTCTTACAGGCCCATCGGACTGTTACCGGTCCTTGGTAAGATTTATGAGAAGATGCTGGTGGCCCGCCTCAAGTATCATATGTTGCCCCGGATTAGTACTCGCCAGTTTGGTTTCATGCCACAGAGGAGCACCGAAGACGCCCTTGTTACGCTTATGACGCATATTCGTGATAAAATAAGTGCCAAGAGGCTAGTTTTACTAGTCTCACTGGACATCGAGGGCGCCTTCGACAGCGCTTGGTGGCCGGCAATAGAGACTAGACTGGCTGAGGAAAATTGTCCGGACAACCTGAGAAGGGTCATCAGCAGCTACCTCAGTGGGAGAGGTGTAGAGGTCAGGTATGCAGGCCAAAAACACCTGAGAGCAACGGAGAAAGGATGTGTCCAGGGGTCGATCAGTGGACCGATCCTCTGGAACATACTACTCGACCCACTGCTCAAATTGATGGAGAGCCAACAAATGTATTGCCAAGCGTTCGCAGATGACGTGGTGTTGATATTCGATGGGTCAACAGCTCTTGAGATCGAGAGACAGGCCAATGCCGCCCTCGAGAGTGTGCGGTCGTGGGGTGTCGCGCATAAGCTGAGGTTTGCGCCGCACAAAACCTGTGCAATGGTGCTCACCAATAAGCTCCGGTACGACACACCACGGCTAAACATGGGGGGGGTCGACATCGGCATGTCTCCCGAGATCAAGATACTTGGACTTACCATCGACTGTAAGCTGACCTTCAACAGCCACGTCGCGAATGTCTCCAGGAAAGCTGTGGGCATCTACAAGCAATTAGCTAGAGCAGCTCGGGTTAGCTGGGGCTTAAACCCACAGATAATAAAAACCATATATACCGCCGCGGTGGAGCCAGTAGTGCTTTACGCCGCGGCCGCATGGTTCCCGGCTGCTCGAAAGCTCGGGATTCGTAAGCGGCTTAATGCCGTGCAAAGGGGATTTGCGCAGAAGATGTGCAAGGCGTATCGCACGGTGTCATTGAATTCTGCCCTCATACTCAGCGGCATACTCCCTCTTGACCTGAGGGTGCTAGAAGCGGCACAGTTGTACCAGGCTAAGAGGGAGGCACACATCCCAGATTTGGCCGATAGAGAGGTAGAAACAATGGCACCGGCGATAATGATGCCGCACCCCGCACAGGCGCTGGCGTTAAGATACCAAAGCCTGATGGACGAGCAACATCTTGCAGATATTACAGGGGAATACCCTGTAACGATTTACACGGACGGCAGTAAAATTGAGGGCAGGGTGGGTGCAGCCATATCCATTTGGAGCGGAAGCACCGAAACCAAAGCCCAAAAGTTTACTTTGCCGTCCTACTGCACCGTCTATCAGGCGGAACTGTTGGCACTGAGTAGAGCAGCCTTAGCAGCTGAAAAACTCAGTGTCAACAGTTTAGGTATCCTAAGCGACTCAAGGGCGGCACTCGACACCGTCACAAACTCGAGTTCCCCCCATCCACTCGCTATTAAAACTAGGGAGGCAATTTATAATGGGCTTTTATCCAAAATAAGGATATCTCCTTATTTTGGATAAAAGCCCATATTGGCCTAGCGGGGAACGAGAGGGCGGATGAGTTGGCCAAGGAGGCCGCCTTGAGATCCAAGAGGAGGCACGATTATGACAGATGTCCAATCTCGTATATCAAACGAGACATCCGCCTGAAAACCCTCGAAGAGTGGGACAGGAGGTACCAGGCGGAGGAGACGGCGTCTGTCACGAAAGTGTTCTTTCCGGACGCCAGGGCTGCTTACAGAATCAAAAAAAAGGCCCCCGTAGATGCCTTAACAACGCAGCTTTTTACTGGACATGGGGGGATGTCCTCATACCTACACCGTTTTAGGTGTAAGGACAGCCCCGCATGTGTGTGTGAACCCGAATCCGACGAATCAATCCTTCATCTAATATTAGACTGTCCTAAATATATTAAGCAGAGGTTTGAACTGGAGCAAAATATAGAAATTGCCGTTGCAAGGGACAATTTAGCAAGTATTGTATCAAACGATTTGAGTAGAAGTGCATTTATTGAATATGGTCGAAAAATTTTAACAGATGTAATAAATAGAAATAAGATTTAGAAAGTATGATACCAAAGTATTTTGGAAAATACCCTGTATATCATACATATATAGTTAGGTAAAACATGTAATAAATAGTACTGTAAGATTATTAGTAGAAATAGAAAGTATAAGTTAGTATGTAATAAATAAATTAAAATAACCTCTGTGTACCCACTTACCGCATTATGTATAGATATATAGTGATAGTATAGTAGTAATGTAAGATAGAAATAAAATAGAAATAAGGAAATTATGCAGAAATAAATAAAGAAGTTGGTGTACTGTATTATACCCAAAATAAAATATAAGAATAGATAGATTAGAGTAGTTGGAATAGACGGGTTATCCCAGCCCGTAAGAGTGAAAGAGATGTATGAGAGAAAGAACAAGTATGTGGAATGAAAGTGCGAGAGGAATACTTGCGAGAACTGGAATGAAAGATAAAATATAATAGCGAGCATAGGCTCCGACAATGTTGGAGGTAGATGCATGAAAAAAAAAAAAAACCTAACCTAACCTTTTTTTTTTTTTTTAAGTAGGGAATGCTATTACGCACCGTCTCGACCTCTGTCGAGGGGACAGAGGGAGGTGTGTGGGACTCCCCCCTGCCGTTACGAGGCAGGGGTATACCCACTAAACCCTACTGCGCTCCTCCATCGCCATCGTGACGATGTCGTGGGAAATCGGCAGAGCCTTTGCTTCCACAACATCGTCGGCGACTGCCTGCCTATCTTGGCAGGCCCTACACGCTCCCCTTATGGGGAGGCTACAGGAATGACCGGGAGCGCCGGGTCATTCCTGTCAATCAGTGATGGCCTGTGCAATGCAGGTGGAGGCACCCCCGTACCTCCATCCTGCAGGCCACCACCGGGGGGAGGGAGAGAACGGTCGTATTGCCGTCTTCTCCTTCCCCTTCTTCGTTTGCGGAGCGGGGGTTGGGACGGATCGTCCTCCCTCTCCCGCTCCGCCGCCTCCTTCTGCGAGATTACTTCCTCGCAGAAGGAGGCAACAGCTTTCCAGCCTCTTTCGCTTCCGAGCATGGCCCTAACTATGCTCGGGAGCGAAAGGTCCCGGCCGACAACAGTGCACAAGACTCGGCGCTGTTCATCCCAGCCCTGGCAACTCTCAAGGCTGTGCTGCGCCGAGTCTTCCGCCGCACCGCAATGGTGGCACGACGGGGACTCCTCCCTTCCGATTCGGTACAGGTAATTGCCGAAACATCCGTGTCCGGAAAGTACCTGCACCAGGCGGAAGGTGAGGAATCCGTGCGGCCGCTCCTCCCACGCCTCGATCACAGGACCGAGGGCGTCGAGAGTGCGGCGTCCAAACTGCGCGGAGGCTAGGTCCTCCCTCCACAGTTGGACCATAGCCTCGCGCGCATCCCGCCTCACCGCGTTGCGCTCTTCAGGGGCTGGCCACTCACCCAGCGCCTTTTGCGCTGCCGTCCAATCATAGACGGTGGCCAGCACCCTGGCCTCCAGCTCCCATGGAGGAGTTGCCGCGAGCGCACATGCGGACGCGTACCCGACAGTGCGGTAAGCCCTCGCCACCCGCTGTGCAATGGCCCGTTGGGGCCTGCGGAGGAGGGCCACGTTCTCCCGCCGATGCAGGGAGTCCACCCATACAGGGGCGCCATACAGCGCCATGCTCTTTAGGATGCCGGCATAAAGACGCCGGCATCGTGAGCTTGGACCCCCAAGGTTCGGCAGGAGCCAGCTGAACGCGTCCGCTGCGCGGATAAGGCGGGATGACAGCCCGGCGAAGTGCGCGCCGAACTGCCACCGGCTGTCCAGGGTAAGGCCCAGGTATTTAAGCCGGGCCTTGACCTCAACCCTCACGCCGCCCACAATAATGTGGGCGTCGGGAGGGAGGCGCTGCCGGGGCCCAGGGAAAAATAGGGCCTCGGTCTTCTCCAGCGCCACCTTGAGGCCGAGGCGGCGAATCCTCTGAGCGACAAGCGTGCCGCCTGCAGAGGCCCGCCTCGCCGCCTCTCCGTACGTTCTCCCGCGGGCAGTGACGAGTGTGTCATCCAAATAGCAGATGACACTCATGCCCGCCAGGAGAACACCCCGGAGCAGCCAGTCATAACCTAACCTAACCTAACCTTTTTTTTTTTTTTTTTTTTTTGTTTCGCTGGGGGAAATGCATTACGCATCCCCTCCCGCGGAGGGGTATGTGGGACTCCCCAGGGGCAATACCCCCTGGTATACCCACTAAAACCCCCAGCGGCACTCCGTCTTCGCCTCCTGGAGAGGGTCTGGGAATCTGGCAGAGCCTTTACATCCAGACCCCCTCCGGCGAGCCTCGCCTATGTGGCGAGCCCTTCGCGCCCCCCCCTTATGATGGGTGAGGCAACGGGGACGGTCGAGAGTGCGCGATCGTCCCCGTATCCGGTGATGGTGAGCGGTGCAATGCGGGCGGAGGAGCCTCCGCACCTGTCGCCCGCTGTTCACCATCGGGAAGGTGAAGGCGGTCATACGCCCGCCTTCTCCGTCCCCTTCGCCGCTTCCGGAGCGCCGGCGCAAGAGGGTCTTCCTCTCGCGCGCGCTCCGCTGCCTCCTTCTGCGACATGACGGATTCGCAGAAGGAGGCAACCGCCGCCCACGCCCCCTCGCTCTCCAGCATTGCGCTCACAACGCGGGGGAGCGAGAGGTCCCGCCCGGCCACCGCAACCAGACTGCGGCGCTGCTCGGACCACGACGAGCACACCTCGAGGGTGTGCTGCGCCGTGTCTTCCAACCTAACCTTTTTTTTTTTTATGGTTTCGCTGGGGGAAATGCGTTACGCATCCCCTCCCGCAGAGGGGTATGTGGGACTCCCCAGGGGCAATACCCCTGGTATACCCACTAAAACCCCCAGCGGCACTCCGTCTTCGCCTCTTGGAGAGGGTCTGGGAATCCGGCAGAGCCTTTGCGTCCAGTCCCCCTTAACCTAACCTTTTTTTTTTTTTTTTTTTTTTTGGTTTCGCTGGGGGAAATGCATTACGCATCGCCTCCCGCGGAGGGGTATGTGGGACTCCCCAGGGGCAATACCCCCTGGTATACCCACTAAAACCCCCAGCGGCACTCCGTCTTCGCCTCCTGGAGAGGGTCTGGGAATCTGGCAGAGCCTTTACATCCAGTCCCCCTCCGGCGAGCCTCGCCTATGTGGCGAGCCCTTCGCGCCCCCCCTTATGATGGGTGGGGCAACGGGGACGGTCGAGAGTGCGCGATCGTCCCCGTATCCGGTGATGGTGAGCGGTGCAATGCGGGCGGAGGAGCCTCCGCACCTGGCGCCCGCTGCTCACCATCGGGAAGGTGAAGGCGGTCATACGCCCGCCTCCTCCGTCCCCTTCGCCGCTTCCGGAGCGCCGGCGCAAGAGGGTCTTCCTCTCGCGCGCGCTCCGCTGCCTCCTTCTGCGACATGACGGATTCACAGAAGGAGGCAACCGCCGCCCACGCCCCCTCGCTCTCCAGCATTGCGCTCACAACGCGGGGGAGCGAGAGGTCCCGCCCGACCACCGCAACCAGACTGCGGCGCTGCTCGGACCACGACGAGCACACCTCGAGGGTGTGCTGCGCCGTGTCTTCCGCCGCGCCACAGTCGTGGCACGATGGGGCCTCCTCCCGACCGATTCGGTGCAAGTACGATCCGAAACAACCGTGTCCGGACAGTACCTGCACCAGGCGGAACGAGAGGAAGCCGTGCGCACGTTCGAGCCAGTCCCTTAGGACCGGTCCGATGGCGTCCAGCGTCCGGCGGCCGAAGTGAGCGGCGGCGAGGTCCTCCGCCCAGTGAGCAATGACGGCATCGCGCGCCTGCTGTCGGACGGCTGCTTTCTCTTCCGGGGCGGGGCGCTCTCCAAGCGCCCTCCGCCCCGCCGTCCATTCGTACACCCTGGAAAGCACCTCCGCCTCGAGTTCCCAAGGCGGGGTGCCGGCCAGGGTGCACGCAGCCGCAAAGCTCACCGAGCGGTAAGCCCTGCCCACCCGCTGGGCGATGGCCCTCTGGGGCGCCCGAAGGGCGGCGGCGTTCTCCCTTCTACGAAGGGAGTCCACCCAAATAGGGGCCCCGTACAGGGCCATGCTCCGCAGGGTGCCGGCGTACAGCTGCCGGCACCGCTTGCTGGGCCCACCCAAATTGGGCATCAGCCACGAGAGGGCGTCCGCTGCCTTCAGCAGGCGCCCCGACAGCGCACTAAAGTGCGCGCTGAAGTGCCACCTGCTGTCGACTATGAGACCCAGGTATTTCATCTGGGCCTCTACCGCTATGCGGACGCCCCCCACGTGGATGTGGGCATCCGGCGGTGGGCGCCGCCGCGGACCGTGGAAGTATACCGCCACGGTCTTGTGCAGCGCCGTCTTCAACCCTAGGCGGCGGATCCTGTCCACTACCAGCGATCCGCCCGCCGACGCCAGACTGGCCGCCTCCCCGAAGCTCCCGCGGGCCGTGAGGAGAGTGTCATCTGCATAACAGATGACACTCGTGCCTCTCGGGAGCGATCCCCGCAGGAGCCAGTCGTATCCGACGTTCCAAAGCAGGGGTCCTAAAACAGACCCCTGCGGAACGCCGGCCTCCACAATATACCGCCGGACCTGGCCCGCCTTGTCCACCAGTACCACCTCCCGGTCCACCAAATAGTTGGCCAGGAGGCGCCTCAAGTAGGAAGGCACTCCATGAAATCGGAGTGCCTCCAAGATGGTGGAATGGGGGATGGTATTAAAAGCGTTGGCTATGTCAAACGACACAGCCAAAAGACCATCCCCCGCCTCAATCGCCTCCATCGCCTGGCTCTTAAGGCGGGCCAGGGCGTCCACCGTCGAACGCTCAGCTCTAAAGCCGAACTGAGCGTCCGACAGGTCCGGCCCCACACGCCGCAAGTGGGCCTTGAGACGGTCCGCCACTATGCCCTCGAGCATCTTACCGGCCTCATCGAGCAGAACGATAGGCCGGTATGCCGAGGGGGAGTCCGCAGGACGGCCCTCTTTGCGGAGGAGGCACAGCTGCCCCTCCTTCCATGGTCTCGGGAACCTCCCAGTCGCAAGGCACGCTCTGAAGAGGTCCCGAAACCGTCCCGGCATGACGGATGCCGCGATCGCGACCACCTTAGCCGGGACCCCATCTGGGCCAGGGGCCGTTTTCTTGGAGCGGAGGCTAAATACCGCCGCGCCAAGTTCGGCCTCTGAAATGGGAGGAGGGTCCTCCTGCTGTTCCTCCGACGGAGCCGCCCCCCGCAGAGGATTCATCGTTGGAGGGGTGAAGTCTACGTCCCTGCTTGGAAACAGGGACCGCACCACCCCATCCAGCGACGACGGCTCGAGGGTCTCGGCCACCGGGGGACCAGAGGGGCGCAGTTTATTCCGCGCCGCCTTGTATGGTCTCCCGAATGGGTCGGCGTCGAGACCCGCCAGCAACTCGGCCCTCGCCGAGTCCTTGGCGTCCGCAATTGCCACTTTGAGGGCCGTCTTCGCCTCTGCGAGGGCGTCCCGCAGGCGGGCCTCCTCGTCCCCGTCCCTGCGGCGCCGCCGTCGAGCCCGTGCGTGCTCCCGCCGCGCCGCCGTGCAGGCAACACGGAGCCGCTGCAGCTCCCTCGACCACCAGTACACGGCGCGTCGGGGAGGCGGGCGGCGTGACCGAGGCATGCTGGAGTTGCACACCTCGGCCAGGGACTCTCCCAATTGGGCCGCCGCAGCGTCCACGTCCAGGACGTCTACTGGTGGCGACAGCCAGTCCTGGACGAAGGCCGCCTCCTCTGCGGCCTCCCGGTCCAGGCGGGTAAGGGCCCACCGCGGGAAAGGGGATCGGCCGGATGGTCTGGCGATCCCCCGTGGACTTTGGGCGGAGATCTCGAACCGCACATATCTGTGGTCCGAGATAGTCTCCACCATGTCCACCCGCCAGTTCCGCACGCGCGCGGCCAGCACATGGGTGGCGAAGGTCAGGTCCACGATGGACCCACCCTGCTGCCGCACGCATGTTTGGACTCTCCCCCTATTCAGGAGGGAGAGCCCGGAGGACGCCGCCCACAGCTCCACTGCCCGCCCACGCGCGTCAGTGGCCGGGTTTCCCCATACCACCGATTTAGCGTTCAGGTCCCCCATAACGGAAACCTGACGCGGCGCTGCCCTGCCGACCACGGCGGCCAGGACTTCGAGGAAATCCTCGAAGTCCTGGAGTGGGCGGTTGGGGGAAAAGTACACCCCGACGAGGGCCAGATCTCCCCACGCGGCGGCCACATATCCCGGTCCTCTCTCTAATAGTGAGAGGGGAGGGGAGTCTGTGGAAGACCGCGCCACAATCGCCACCGAACCGTCACTGTCGCCCAGCCAGTAGCCAGGGACCGAGTACGGCTCGGCGACTACCGCCACGTCCACCAACCACTCGGCCATGGACTGCATGAGCAGATCCTGGGCCGCTCTGCAGTGGTTGGTGTTCGCCTGAAGGATACGATGTCCGGACTGCATTATTCGGACATCGTACCCCCCTCATCGGCCACCGTTGCTGGGCCAGCAGCGGGGGCGGCTATAGCAGCAGGTTGTCTTCCCTTAGTGGTGGGAGGCCTGCACTTCCTCCCAGCCATTACATGGTCCGCAGGGCGGCCACTGGCCGCGCACACCACGCAGTGTGGCTTGGCGGCCTGGCACGACGACGCCAGGTGCCCCTGCTTCCCGCAGCGGTAGCACGCGTCCGTCCTCTCCTCTTGCGAGGGACACGTGGCTCGGGTATGGCCGA
This sequence comes from Pyrgus malvae, assembly GCA_911387765.1. Lineage (NCBI taxonomy): Eukaryota > Metazoa > Arthropoda > Insecta > Lepidoptera > Hesperiidae > Pyrgus > Pyrgus malvae. The sequence continues at coordinate 23,551,892 of OU426964.1, read as the reverse complement.
TTCCGAAGCACCTGAAGCAGCGCAGAGGCTGATCTTCAAGTGCCCGGACCGACGCCGAGCTGAGGCCGACGAGCAGCCGCCCCTTGGCCAGGACGGCCTTTGCCGCTGTGACTGGGCACTCTAGACGCATGGTGCCCAGTCCGCCGCGGCCGGGCCTAATGTCCCGGCCACGCACTGCTTCAGCTGAGCAGCCTCCAGCCGCTGCTATGGCCACCACGACCTCCTCCTTGGTGACCGAGTCGTCCAGGTCGGTCACCTCCAAGGTTGCGGACTTTGTGGGCCTAGCGACCTTCGCCACATCTGCGATGCCCTCTCGCAGCTTGGCTGCGAAGAGGTCCGCATTGTCCGCCCCCTTGGCCCCCGGGAACTCGAATATTCGAGCCCCAGTCACGGTCCGGCGACAAGTCACTCTGCCGATCCCTAGCTTTGTAGGATCGGCATGAGCGCGAGCCCGCTTCAAAACGGACTCGTACGTCTCTCCCCTCTCCGCGGCCTCCGGGACGATGGTCACGGTGACAGCCGCGGTTTTAGGAGGGGTCAATTTCTTGACGCCGGCTGGGGCCCTAGCTACTGTGGAGGGCGCTTGCATGGGCTTGGAGGAGGAGGCCGCTTTATTTTCCTGTCCCTTGCCCTTTCCTTTCCCCTTTCCTGTCTTGCCCTTGCCCTTTCCTCTCCTCACAACCTCCGTCCACGGCATGTTGGACGGAGTGGAAGAGGGAAGGAGGGCATCAGAGCTGGGACCCGCACTTGTGCTAGGGGTGGGCTGTGCCGCTTTTATGGTCTTGCCCACTCCTTTGCCCTTGGTCGTCTTCGGGGCCTGAGGTGGCCCACCGGAGGTCCTGTCCGCCGCGAGCGGTGGACGAAGACGTTTCTCCGGCAGGAGCCGGTCCTCTATGCCCGCGAAGCAGGCTCGAGTGAAGGCCCTCTCCTCCATGACAACCTTGCGGATAATATCCTCAAGGTTGGAGCAGGGGAGAGACTCTGCCGTCGGGGCCTTGGCGGATGAGGCCGTGGCTTCAGCCAGCTTTGTATGCAGCTGGCTGACCTCCGCTTGCAGGCTGTCCACCCTCGCCTGCAGCTGCCGCGTCTCGTCTGTTGCAGTACGCTGCAACAGCTCGAGTACGATGCCGTGCAGGCTAGCCGCGCGACATTTCAGGGCCTTCTGGAAGGTCCCCTTCAGGTTCGAGGACTTGGAGGCGACCTCGCAGATCTCCTCCTTGTCCTCTTTAGCGATGCGCTCCAGCTCCGCCACGGAAAGGCTGTCAAAATTAAGGACAGCCGACCCGTATCCGGCTTTGAGCCGAGCGGTGCGCGTCTGCTGCTCCTTGGCAGCGACCCTTTCCTCAAGGTCCACCTGGAGCTGTGCCCTCCTTGTCAGGTCGAGCTGGCGCGAAGAGCTCAGCTCCAGGCGAACAGCCTCCACCTCAGTCGCAGACGAAGTAGAAGAGCAGGTCTTCCTGGTCTTCTTCTTCGCCTTGCCGGACGTCGAGCCCGAGGATCCCTCGGACTTGCGAGTCAAGTACGATCGCTTAAGGCCGCTTTCGGACGCCGCCGTCTCCGAGATGGAGACGTCGGAGTCCGAGAAGTCGGCTGCCGCACTATACAGGCTAGCCGCAGATGTTGCGCGGCTTGCCTCCGACACCGAAGCGTCTCGGGGGCCCTGAGAAGGGCCTTTTGGTTGGCCCTGAGAAGGGCCTTTTGGTTGGTCCTGAGAAGGACCTTTTGGTTGGCCCTGAGAAGGGCCTTTTGGTTGGCCCTGAGAGGGGCCTTTTGGCTTGGCGAAACGCCCGGAGGCATCCCGCAAGGGTTTCGACATCGTCGACAGACAGAAAACGCGTATTAGCCCTCGAAAACACTCAATACGCGCAGCGCTCGTTTGCCGCCGGTCTGCCACTCCGTTACGGTGGTCAGACACGACGTTGCCCAGGGGTCACTACGAGGAAGTCAGCACTGCGGGGGACCCCCCCCTTAACCTAACCTAACCTAACCTTTTTTTTTTTTTTTGGTTTCGCTGGGGGAAATGCGTTACGCATCCCCTCCCGCAGAGGGGTATGTGGGACTCCCCAGGGGCAATACCCCCTGGTATACCCACTAAAACCCCCAGCGGCACTCCGTCTTCGCCTCCTGGAGAGGGTCTGGGAATCTGGCAGAGCCTTTACATCCAGTCCCCCTCCGGCGAGCCTCGCCTATGTGGCGAGCCCTTCGCGCCCCCCCCCCTTATGATGGGTGGGGCAACGGGGACGGTCGAGAGTGCGCGATCGTCCCCGTATCCGGTGATGGTGAGCGGTGCAATGCGGGCGGAGGAGCCTCCGCGCCTGTCGCCCGCTGCTCACCATCGGGAAGGTGAAGGCGGTCATACGCTCGCCTCCTCCTTCCCCTTCGCCGCTTCCGGAGCGCGGGCGCAAGAGGGTCTTCCTCTCGCGCGCGCTCCGCTGCCTCCTTCTGCGACATGACGGATTCGCAGAAGGAGGCAACCGCCGCCCACGCTCTCTCGCTCTCCAGCATTGCGCTCACAACGCGGGGGAGCGAGAGGTCCCGCCCGACCACCGCAACCAGACTGCGGCGCTGCTCGGACCACGACGGGCACACCTCGAGGGTGTGCTCCGCCGTGTCTTCCGCCGCGCCACAGTCGTGGCACGATGGGGCCTCCTCCCTACCGATTCGGTGCAAGTACGATCCGAAACAACCGTGTCCGGACAGTACCTGCACCAGGCGGAATGAGAGGAAGCCGTGCGCTCGTTCGAGCCAGTCCCTGAGGACCGGTCCGACGGCGTCCAGCGTCCGGCGGCCGAAGTGAGCGGCGGCGAGGTCCTCCGCCCAGTGAGCAATGACGGCATCGCGCGCCTGCTGTCGGACGGCCGCTTTCTCTTCCGGGGCCGGGCGCTCTCCAAGCGCCCTCCGCCCCGCCGTCCATTCGTACACCCTGGAAAGCACCTCCGCCTCGAGTTCCCAAGGCGGGGTGCCGGCCAGGGTGCACGCAGCCGCAAAGCTCACCGAGCGGTAAGCCCTGCCCACCCGCTGGGCGATGGCCCTCTGGGGCGCCCGAAGGGCGGCGGCGTTCTCCCTTCTACGAAGGGAGTCCACCCAAATAGGGGCCCCGTACAGGGCCATGCTCCGCAGTGTGCCGGCGTACAGCTGCCGGCACCGCTTGCTGGGCCCTCCCAAATTGGGCATCAGCCACGAGAGGGCGTCCGCTGCCTTCAGCAGGCGCCCCGACAGCGCACTAAAGTGCGCGCTGAAGTGCCACCTGCTGTCGACGATGAGACCCAGATATTTCATCTGAGTCTCTACCGCTATGCGGACGCCCCCCACGTGGATGTGGGCATCCGGCGGTGGGCGCCGCCGCGGACCGTGGAAGTATACGGCCACGGTCTTGTGCAGCGCCGTCTTCAACCCCAGGCGGCGGATCCTGTCCACTACCAGCGATCCGCCCGCCGACGCCAGACTGGCGGCCTCCCTGAAGCTCCCGCGGGCTGTGAGGAGAGTGTCATCCGCATAACAGATGACACTCGTACCTCTCAGGAGCGATCCCCGCAGGAGCCAGTCGTATCCGACGTTCCAAAGCAGGGGTCCTAAAACAGACCCCTGTGGAACGCCGGCCTCCACGCTGTATCGCCGGACCTGGCCCGCCTTGTCCACCAGGACCACCTCCCGGTCCACCAAATAGTTGGCCAGGAGGCGCCTCAAATAGGAAGGCACTCCATGGAATCGGAGTGCCTCCAAGATGGTGGAGTGGGGGATGGTATTAAAAGCGTTGGCTATGTCAAACGACACAGCCAACAGACCATCCCCCGCCTCAATTGCCTCCATCGCCTGGCTCTTGAGGCGGGCCAGGGCGTCCACCGTCGAACGCTCAGCTCTAAAGCCGAACTGAGCGTCCGACAGGTCCGGCCCCACATGCCGCAAGTGGGCCTTGAGGCGGTCGGCCACAATTCCCTCGAGCATCTTACCGGCCTCATCGAGCAGAACGATAGGCCGGTATGCCGAGGGGGAGTCTGCAGGACGGCCCTCCTTGCGGAGGAGGCACAGCTGCCCCTCCTTCCATGGTCTCGGGAACCTCCCGGTCACGAGGCACGCGCCGAAGAGGTCCCGAAACCGTCCCGGCATGACGGAGGCCGCGATCGCGACCACCTTAGCCGGGACCCCATCTGGGCCAGGGGCCGTTTTCTTGGAGCGGAGGCGAAATACCGCCGCGCCAAGCTCGGCCCCTGAAATGGGAGGAGGGTCCTCCGTCTGTTCCTCTGGCGGAGCCGCCCCCCGCGGAGGATTCATCACTGGAGGGGTGAAGTCTACGTCCCTGCTTGGAAACAGGGACCGCACCACCCCGTCCAGCGACGACGGCTCGAGGGTCTCGGCCACCGGGGGACCAGAGGGGCGCAGTTTATTCCGCGCCGCCTTGTATGGTCTCCCGAATGGGTCGGCGTCGAGACCCACCAGCAACTCGGCCCTCGCCGAGTCCTTAGCCTCCGCAATTGCCGCCTTGAGGGCCGTCTTCCCCTCTGTGAGGGCGTCCCGCAGGCGGGCCTCCTCGTCCCCGTCCCTATGGCGCCGCCGTCGAGCTCGTGCGAGCTCCCGCCGCGCCGCCGTGCAGGCAACACGGAGCCGCTGCAGCTCCCTCGACCACCAGTACACGGCGCGTCGGGGAGGCGGGCGGCGTGACCGAGGCATGCTGGAGTTGCACACCTCGGCCAGGGACTCTCCCAATTGGGCTGCCGCCGCGTCCACGTCCAGTACGTCGACTGGTGGCGACAACCAGTCCTGGACGAAGGCCGCTTCCTCTGCGGCCTCCCGGTCAAGGCGGGTGAGGGCCCACCGCGGGAAGGGGGATCGGCCGGATGGTCTGGCGTTCCCCCGTGGACTTTGGGCGGAGATCTCAAACCGCACATACCTGTGGTCCGAGATGGTCTCCGCCATGTCCACCCGCCAGTTCCGCACGCGCGCGGCCAGCACATGGGTGGCGAAGGTCAGGTCCACGATGGACCCACCCTGCTGCCGCACGCATGTTTGGACTCTCCCCCTATTCAGGAGGGAGAGTCCGGAGGACGCCGCCCACAGCTCTACTGCCCGCCCACGCGCGTCGGTGGCCGGGTTTCCCCACGCCACCGACTTGGCGTTCAGGTCCCCCAAGACGCAGACCTGGCGTGGCGCTGCCCTGCCGACAACGGCGGCCAGGACTTCGAGGAAATCCTCGAAGTCCTGGAGAGGGCGGTTAGGGGAGAAGTAGACCCCGACGAGGGCCAGATCTCCCCACGCGGCGGCCACATATCCCGGTCCTCTCTCTAGTAGTGAGAGAGGAGGGGAGTCTGTGGAAGACCGCGCCACAATCGCCACCAAACCATCCCTGTCGCCCAGCCAGTAGCCAGGGACCGAGTACGGCTCGGCGACTACCGCCACGTCCACCAACCACTCGGCCATGGACTGCATGAGCAGATCCTGGGCCGCTCTGCAGTGGTTGGTGTTCGCCTGAAGGATACGATGTCCGGACTGCATTACTCGGACATCGTACCCCCCTCATCGGCCACCGTTGCTGGGCCAGCAGCGGGGGCGGCTATAGCAGCAGGTTGCCTTGCGACCTGCTGCTTTCCCTTTGTGGTGGGAGGCCTGCATTTCCTCCCAGCCATCACGTGGTCCGCAGGGCGGCCACTGGCCGCGCACACCACGCAATGTGGCTTGGCGGCCTGGCAAGATGACGCCAGGTGCCCCTGCTTTCCACAGCGGTAGCACGCGTCCTTCCTCTCCTCTTGGGAGGGACACGTGGTTCGCGTGTGGCCGATTCCGAAGCACTTGAAGCAGCGCAGAGGCTGATCTTCAAGTGCTCGGACCGACGCCGAACTGAGGCCGACGAGCAGCCGCCCCTTGGCCAGGACGGCCTTTGCCGCTGTCACTGGGCACTCTAGACGCATGGTGCCCAGTCCGCCGCGGCCGGGCCTAATATCCCGGCTACGCACTGCTTCAGTCGAGCAGCTTCCAGCCGCTGCTATGGCCACCACGACCTCCTCCTTGGTGACCGAGTCGTCCAGGTCGGTCACCTCCAAGGTGGCGGACTTTGTGGGCCTTGTGACCTTCGCCACGTCCGCGATGCCCTCTCGCAGCTTGGCTGCGAAGAGGTCAGCATTTTCCGCTCCCTTGGCACCCGGGAACTCGAATATTCGAGCCCCAGTTACTGTCCGGCGACACGTCACTCTGCCGATCCCCAGCTTCGTAGGATCGGCATGAGCGCGAGCCCGCTTTAAAACGGACTCGTACGTCTCTCCCCTCTCCGCGGCCTCCGGGACGATGGTCACGGTGACAGCCGCGGTTTTAGGAGGAGTCAATTTCTTGACGCCGGCTGGGGCCCTTGCTGCTTTGGAGGGCGCTGGCATGGGCTTGGAGGAGGAGGCCGCTTTTTTCTCTTGTGCCTTGCCCTTGCCCTTTTCTTTCCCCACTCCTGTCTTGCCCTTACCCTTTCCTCTCCTCACCACCTCCGTCCACGGCATGTTGGACGGAGTGGAAGAGGGAAGGAGGGCGTCCTCAGAGCTAGGCACCGCGCTTGCGCTAGGGACGGGTTGTGCCGCTTTCGTGGTCTTGCCCACTCCCTTGCCCTTGGACGTCTTCGGGGCCTGAGGTGGCCCGCCGGAGGTCCTGTCCGCCGCAAGCGGTGGACGAAGACGTTTCTCCGGCAGCAGCCGGTCCTCTATGCCCGCAAAGCAGGCTCGGGTGAAGGCCCTCTCCTCCATGACAACCTTGCGGATGATATCCTCAAGGTTGGAGTAGGGGAGGGACTCTGCCGTCGGGGCCTTGGCGGGTGAGGCCGTGGCTTCAGCCAGCTTTGTATGTAGCTGGCTGACCTCCGCTTGCAGGCTGTCCACCCTCGCCTGCAGCTGCCGCGTCTCGTCTGTTGCAGTACGCTGCAACAGCTCGAGGACGATGCCGTGCAGGCTAGCCGCGCGGCATTTCAGGGCCTTCTGGAAGGTCCCCTTCAAGTTCGAGGACTTGGAGGCGACCTCGCAGATCTCCTCCTTGTCCTCTTTGGCTACGCGCTCTAGCTCCGCCACGGAAAGGCTGTCAAAATTGAGGACAGCCGACCCGTATCCGGCTTTGAGCCGAGCGGTGCGCGTCTGCTGCTCTTTGGCAGCGACCCTCTCCTCAAAGTCCGCCTGGACCTGCGCCCTCCTTGTCAGGTTAAGCTGGCGCGAAGAGCACAGCTCCAGGTGAACAGCCTCCACCTCAGTCGCGGAAGAAGAAGAAGAGCAGGTCTTCCTGGTCTTCTTCTTCGCCTTGCTGGACGTCGAGCCCGAGGAACCCTCGGACTTGCGTGTCAAGTACGACCGCTTAAGACTGCTTCCGGACGCCGCCGCGTCCGAGATGGATACGTCGGTGTCCGAGAAGTCAGCTGCCGCACTATATAGGCTAGCCGCAGATGTTGCGCGGCTTGCCTCCGACACCGAAGCGTCTCGGGGGCCCTGAGAAGGGCCTTTTGGTTGGTCCTGAGAAGGACCTTTAGGTTGGTCCTGAGAAGGACCTTTTGGTTGGCCCTGAGAAGGGCCTTTTGGTTGGCCCTGAGAAGGGCCTTTTGGTTTGGCGAAACGCCCGGAGGCATCCCGCAAGGGTTTCGACATCGTCGACACACAAAGACTCGTATTTGCCCTCAAAATCACAAATACGCACAGCGCTCGTTTGCCGCCGGTCTGCCACTCCGTTACGGTGGTCAGACACGGCGTTGCCCAGGGGTCACTACGTGGAAGTCAGCACTGCGGGGGACCCCCAACCTAACCTAACCTAACCTAACCTAACCTAACCAATTATAATAATAATAAAAAGGAAAGCAATACAATTCTAAAACTACTATATATATAATTGTATATATATGAAAGTTTAGAACAAAAAAAAAACAGTAATAAAATATATAATGTACGCACATACCACCCCACCCAAACCCTCAACATTCACATACACCGAAAAAAACACTTACCATGCAATAAAAAGGTCTCCTGCCCCCATGCCGGAGGATTTCCAGCGGGAATTATTAAAAAAAAAAAAAAAAAAAAAAAAAAAAAACCTAACCTAACCTAACACGCGAGCCGCGAAGCCCAGCTGTTCGACGAAGGGACGCACCTCTAAGGCAGTAATGGCCACTAATGCCCATGCTGCCTCCACCGGACGCCTCTTCGTGACGGATCGCGATAGTGGCACACAATTCCTGGTGGATACCGGGAGTGACTTGTGTGTCTATCCACGTTCAGCCCTTCGCGAACACAGAACGGCGACAAATTACAGTTTGTGTGCGGCAAACGGCAGTGAAATAAAAACTTACGGTTATGTAAACTTAATATTAAATTTAGGTTTAAGGAGAAGTTTTTCCTGGCGTTTTACGGTCGCAGACGTAACAAAAAACTTTCTAAGCCATTATAATTTAGTAGTCGATTGCCGAAACCAACGCCTAATTGATAATTTAACATCATTATCTACTAATGTTACTATTGCAAAAAGTAATATATTTTCTGTTAAGGTAGCTACGGGCGACACGAGGTATCACGCGATTGGTAAGTACCCAGACATTACCCGGCCTTCAGGCACACCATCTGCCCCAAGGCACACCACGGTACACCACATACGCACCACACCTGGCCCACCCGTTTCATGTACACCACGCCGCCTCGCTCCAGACAAGCTAAAGATAGCTAGGAAGGAATTCGAACTCATGCTCAGTAACGGCACAGCACGTCCTTCCGAGAGTCCGTGGGCTTCACCGTTACACCTCGCGCCTAAGAAGGACAACGGTTGGAGACCATGCGGCGATTACAGGCTGTTGAATGCACGGACGGTCCCCGACCGTTATCCTATTAGGCACATTCACGACTTTGCAATGGTTAACTTTTATAGGCGATTTTTGCCGCACGCAGCATCCGTCCAAGCCCCACTCAACGCCCTGCTTGCCGGTTCAGTGAAGGGGTCGCAGCCGGTCGATCTTACTGGTGATGCACTTCTTGCCTTTGACCAGTGTAAGGAAAGTCTTGGGAAAGCTGCACTCCTCGCGCACCCAGATTGCGATGCACAGTTAGGGTTAGTGACCGATGCATCAGACCTTGCGATGGGTGCAGTCCTGCAGCAGCTCAAGCAGGGCGACTGGCAGCCGCTGGCGTTTTTCTCGCGGAACCTGTCACCTTCGCAGCAGAAGTACTCGCCGTACGACCGCGAGCTCCTGGCTATATACGAGGCCATTAAATATTTCAGACACATGTTGGAAGCCAGGCACTTCGTGGTCTACACGGATCACAAGCCGCTCTGCTTCGCGTTCCGCGAGCGGAAGTCTAGCTGCTCGCCCCGTCAATTCCGTCACCTTGACTTCATCTCGCAGTTCACGACCGACATCCGTCACATCTCCGGACGGGACAATGTCGTGGCAGATACGTTGTCCCGAGTCGATGAACTGCAGATGCCTATCGATCTCGACCTGCTTGCGCTGTCGCAGGCTACCGACAAGGAGCTTCAACAATATGTTGACGGTACTTCGTCACTACGTCTAGTGAAGCTCAGAATTCCTGGCAGCTCCAGTGAATTATACTGTGACGTAAGTACCCCAGCACCACGGCCTTTTGTGACAGAGTCACTGCGTAAACAGCTCTTCGACAGTCTGCACAGCCTCAGCCACCCAGGTCCCAACGCTTCCACTAAACTGGTCGCGGAACGTTTCGTCTGGCCTGGCATGCGCAAAGACTGTCGAGAGTGGTCACAAAAGTGCCAGGCGTGTCAGCGCGCCAAGGTAAGTCGCCATGTGTCAGCGCCGTTGGGCACGTTCGACTTACCTCGCGCTCGATTCGCGTTCGTCCACGTGGACATTATCGGTCCCCTACCTCCATCTCAGGGCTACCGCTACTGCTTGACCGCTGTGGATCGTTTCACCCGGTGGCCGGAAGTTACACCGATGACTGACATCACCGCGGAAACGGTCGGTAAAGCCCTGGTATCGTGGATGTCCAGATTTGGATGTCCTACCGATATCGTTACCGACCGTGGGCGGCAGTTCGAATCGTCACTTTTTCAATACCTTGGAAAAGTGATTGGATTCAAACACCGCCGCACCACCGCATATCATCCGGCTTGTAACGGCATGGTTGAGCGATTCCACCGGCAACTCAAAGCAGCGATAATGTGCCACGCCGACAGCAACTGGGTCGAGTCCCTGCCCCTTGTGCTCTTGGGCATTAGGTCTTCCTTTAAGGAGGACCTACAAGCGTCGTCGGCCGAACTGGTGTACGGTGAGCCTTTACGTCTGCCGGGGGAGTTCTTCCAGGCGACCGCTCCCGAAACCACCGACCTTTCGGAGTTCACGACGCGCCTAAGAAACATCGCGGCGAAGATAAGACCCATACCTGCTGCTCGGCACTGCACGAAAAACACCTTCGTGCACAAGGATTTGCAGGTGTCGAGCCACGTCTTTTTGAGGGACGATGCAAATCGAGGGTCCTTACAACCACCTTATACAGGTCCTCACAAAGTGCTCGAACGTAGGGACAAGACCTTCAAAATATTGGTCAAAGGGAAGGAGGTCACAGTAACGATAGACCGCCTTAAACCGGCCTACCTACTCGTAGACCCATCCCCTCCCACCAATCCTGTCCCTACTCCTAGCTTCCCTCCTACACCTCGACCTGCTCCCAAGCCTTGTCCACCCCCCGTACCCGATCCTGCTCCTCCACGGTCGAATGCCCATGCTCCGGAGGGCGTTAAAGCAACTCGCTCAGGCCGCCGAGTTCGATTTCCGGACTACTATCGACCGTAGACCCGGTCTCTGGGGGGGAGTGATGTGGGCTACTCCCACATAGTTATTATATGTAAGTTTATATTTACACTCACACACAGCGACACACATATAATATTATATTTATGTTTATTATTTATCACACACACATATACATACATACACATATACAACATACACACAGACACATACACACCTGGTGTGTCTTCGCAAGTCCGAGCTGAAACCGGGCGCCGCGCCGGCGGATGCCGATCTTCTAACATCTCGGCCATCCCTGGCCGACGTCACGGCGCCCGGCGCACACGCATTCCATCGACTCACTCTCGGCTCGGACTTGCCGCCCCCCGCCAGTCGGCTACTAACCATCTCGCGCGAAGCCCGTGTCGCTTGTACGCCTGACACCGCGTTCCGATGCCTACGCTCGATCGCGCATACCGAACGCCTTATTGCTTAGGTGCTAATGACTATTTTCTTCGTGTGCTTATAAACATTGTTTTAGTGTTAAGACTTTTCCTATCGCATATTTCACTCTTTCTCCTTCTTATATTAATGGTAATGACTTTTCTTCTTGTGTGTGTAAAACTGTACCTGTGTATAAAGACTGTGTTTCTCTGTGCTTTGTGATTAAAGTGTTCTACGCCATCCGGACGTTTCTTTTATCGCTTTTATATACTTATTTCTAGTTAGGACATTAAGACAGAGACTTTATTAGTTAGGTACATAGACAATAGTTATAATTCATAATTCATAATTTCTTTATTGCAGTCATGCTTATAATTAGGGTGTTACAATATATAATGTTCGTATGAGCATGAACCCTGTAAGGGCGTCGCAATATTATAGGAAGTTTTACAACAATTTTATTAAATTTGTTAACATTACTAATTTATAAAATTACAGAATTACAAAATTTCATTACCTATAAAAAATTTGAATAATATATATAGATAGATAGAGAATGTTACAAATTACAATACTATTTTGATGTCAAATAATTCAATTTCATTTATATATATCAATGCAGGGATAATTTCTTAAATAACATAATAATATACAATAAAATTTTACAATGTCAATTTCATTTCCAATGTCATTGAAGGAATACAATTTAGATTTATATTAATATAATTTCAATTTAGATTCTATTTTAAGTATATTATTAGTTTTACTCGCTAGCGACCACACACACCGCTATTCGCTTTACCATAAGTCCTTAGTTACTAAGCGCTATAACAGCGTATCCGACCGCTTGGCGTTGGTAGACTGCCAAAAATGAAAAACTCGGTTTTTCGCTGGAGCCTTGTTTTTTGGTGCTTTCTTAGCATACCTGACCGATTGGCTTTAATTTTAAGACAAATGGAGGAAATAAAAATTTTAGATAGTCCTTAGTTACTAAGCGCTATAACAGCGTATCCGACCGCTTAGCGTTGGTAGACTGCCAAAAATAAAAAAACTCGGTTTTTCGCTGGAGTCTTGTTTTTTGGTGCATTCTTAGCATAACTGACCGATTGGCTTTAATTTTAAGACAAATGGACGAAATAAAAATTTTCGATAGTCCTTAGTTACTAAGCGCTATAACAGCGTATCCGACCGCTTGGCGTTGGTAGACTGCCAAAAATAAAAAACTCGGTTTTTCGCTGGAGTCTTGTTTTTTGGTGCATTCTTAGCATACCTGACCGATTGGCTTTAATTTTAAGACAAATGGAGGAAATAACATTTTTCGATAGTCCTTAGTTACTAAGCGCTATAACAGCGTATCCGACCGCTTTGCGTTGGTAGACTGCCAAAAATAAAAAACTCGGTTTATCGCTGGAGTCTTGTTTATTGGTGCATTCTTGGCATACCTGACAGATTGGTTTTAATTTTAAGACAAATGGAGGTGTTCAGGCGCAAAACGCCTGATAGAAATGTCACGGCAAACATTGTCAATTCTACCAATTGCTCATTATAATCTGTACAAAGATAGCTGCATACTCAATACTCGTACAACAGCTGTCACATTCGTCATTCATTCTCCGGCCCGCTTGCTTGCGATTCAATACCGTTGTTAAATTATTTCTCTAATACAAATTATCCAGCACAAAATTGTTTTTATTTCGCCACCTTATGTAACTAAATACATAAATTGGTGGCCCATGAGGGGAACGAACAATCAAAATAACGCGAAAATCAAGAAGAAAGAAAACTGAAGAATCGGTACCGGTGACACGTTGGCGCGTGTCATTGAAATTGAAGAAGGAAGCAGAGGTCATCGAAGGCTAAGGTCCAGCTTATGCAGCCTGGAGTACAACAGGACTCGGGTTAAGCGAGCAGTGGTGCAGCAAAAGTATCACATCGCGCAGCAACTAAAGATAAGTGCCCTTACCTACAACCTATCTTTGCTCATCTCAACCATTCAAATTCCTATTTATCCTTCCAAATAACATTCAAGCTATTAACATATTGTCTCCAATTGTTCAAGTAGGTGATTAAATGTGTAAATTATAGCCCAGAAATTTCAAACGGTGAAATTGCATCAGCACCACAAAATTATTTTCTACCTACATATTATCGAGAAAAATAAAATTTCTTTGTTTCGAATTTTAATATTCCCTTGAAGATTTCTAGCATATAAATCAATGTTAATTATGTAATTATACATTGTTTTGGTATTTTTTCTGTAAAAGGTGAGTGGAATAGATACTTTTGTACTATTAAGGTACAGTGACGTATACATAAGTACTTACACTGTCCTGCGGTATTATCTACTTGATTATTAGGTATTCCACTCAATACTAAATTATTATCAAGGCAGTTTTAATCCCAAATCTCCTGTAATATACGAATGTAGGGCAGGTGTTTTTATTTCTGCAACCTATTTAAATATTTTTCGTCGAACAATTTCAGTTCTCCGCTGCTGCGCGAGGTGTTGCTGATCGCCGCTGCGGGCAGCTGAGCTTGCGCTGGTCTCCTTATCAGCAACTGCCGTCGAAACGAGGAGCGTGAGAATTCTAATTCAATTATTATTACTAGTTTGACTTGACTTCTATATCTTACAATGCCTAATGATAAATTAAGTGAATTAAAAACCAGAAGAAAGTCCGCTAAGGGACAAATAACTAAATTTAGTAATTATCTTAGTACTATTAGCGCAAAATCAGAGTTAACACCTATTGAGTTAACCGAGTTAAATCTTAAACTCGCTAAGTTTGAGGCATTGTCAGTTAGAGTGGATGAGTTGCAAAATGATATAGAAATCCTAAATTCTGATAACATATTAAATGAGATTGAACAACGCGATGTTATGGAGCACGACATTATCACTAATATCGCCACAGCAAAAACTTTGTTAGAAAAATTTAATAAATCAGAATCTGAGCTAAGGCGTGCTTCGTTATTGGATTTTTCTCATTGCTCAGAGCATCAGGAACATAACATTAAACTTCCACAAATACAAATTTCTAAATTTAGCGGTGCTTATTTCCATTGGCTTGAATTTCGTGACACTTTTGAGTCCTTAGTACATAATAACTCACGCATCACTCCGGTAAATAAGTTTCACTATTTAATATCATACTTGGAGGGAGATGCGGCTAGGATTATATCTAATCTCGAGGTCTCAGCTTCAAACTATGCTGAAGCTTGGAAATTACTATGCAATAGGTATAATAATAAAAGGTTATTGATTAATCACCATTTAAACTCTTTATTTAATGTTAGACCAGTTATGCGTGAGTCGGAGACAAGTTTACGATTTTTAGTAGATCACATCACAAAAAATTTACGCGCTTTAGGTAGCTTAGGACAACCTACTGAAAAGTGGGATGTACTAATAATATTTATTATTTCCTCGAAATTGGATAGTAACACATTAACAAAATGGGAAGAATATCGAAATAGTTTAGATGGCGACACGCCAACCTTAAATCAGTTTTTTAAGTTTTTGACTGACCGTGCAGACGTGTTGGAGTCGTTGAGCCGCAATAGGAAGCACGAAAGTCCTACAATTTCAACGGCACCAGTGTCCGGTATGCGTAATAATTCGAATAAATATTATAATCCTGATAAGCAAGCATCCTGGAGAACTCAGGCACGTTCATCGAATGATTCTAAGATTTTTGCAGGTTCTAATACGAATAATAAAGCTAAACCTGTCTACTTGTGTATCATTTGCAATAAGAATCACAGGATTTATGATTGTTGTGTCTTAAAGTCAAAGAGCTTCGAAGAGCGATTAGATCTTGTAAATAAATATAAATTGTGCATTAATTGTCTGAGGCAGGGACACCCACTTAATGAATGCCGAATGGGATCATGCAGACTATGCAATAAGAAGCACAACAGTTTGCTTCATCGGCCGGATGAATCCAGTGATCACCATGCCACTTCCAATGAGTCTGGTGAATCATTAGTGAATTTTTCGAATCAAGTTTCAAATCAAATATTATTATCAACTGCTATAATTGAAGTGTCGAATCCACAGACCCATCAAAAGGCGAAGGTTCGTGCATTATTAGATTGTGGAAGTCAATCATCTTTTATCTCTAAATCACTTAAAAATAAAATTTCTATAAAATCCCATCCAATTGACTCACTAAAGGTCATAGGGATTGGTAATAACAATTATACAAATGTGACTGAGAGCTGTAATATACAAATTCATTCATTAAATAGTAAATTTTCTGCAAGCTTTTCATGTCTTATTTTAGATGACATTACAGGATATATACCAAAGTATCCAATCGATATTAGCACACTAAAATTACCTAAAGATATTTTATTAGCAGATCCCAACTTTAACCAACCAGCCCCCATAGATATTTTAATAGGAGCTGACTTATTTTGGGATATTTTAGGCAACGAACAACGCTCACTTGGATATCAAAAGCCAAGGTTAAGAAATTCTCATCTAGGCTGGATAATATCTGGTCCTATAGGTGCTAGTACTTCAAACGTCAATACGGTTACTTATTTTAATCACCTATCGATGGGTGTTTCAAATGAAGTTGATAACGTTGAACATTTATGAAAATAATTTTACAAAAGCTTTAGCAACAAAAGCTAGGCGGGGATGAACCAATGAATTAATAAATTGATGAATTAATGAATTAAGAGATAAATGATTAAAATTTACAAATAATTTATTGGCTAAAGAGATTAAAAATTCCTAGGTTAGTTTTTTGTGATTCACCTTTATTTATAGAACTTTACGCTTTCAGTGACGCATCCTAAGGTGCATATGGCGCGTGTGTGTATATAAAGTCAATAAACTCTAACGGATATAGTGTCACAAAACTATTGTGTGCTAAATCAAAGGTAGCACCTGTGAAGCCGACAACTATACCACGCCTTGAACTGTGTGCAGCTTTACTTTCTTGTAAGCTCACTAAATCAGTTGTGGAGTCACTTAGGCAAAAACCGAAAAGGGTTACCTATTTTTGCGACTCAAGTGTAGTTCTATGTTGGATAAACAGTGATCTAACTAAATTGAAAACATTTGTAGCCAATCGCGTTTCTGAAATAGTAGAGTTAACTAACCCTTCATCGTGGCGCTATGTCCCCACTGACTGTAACCCAGCAGATTTAATTTCCAGGGGTGTGGATGCTAAAAAATTTAATAGCTCATGATAAATGGTGGTATGGCCCTAGCTTTCTCCATAAGGATGAGTCAGAATGGCCAACATTAAATAAAATTAATTTAAAAAAAACTTACCTGAAATAAAGGTGCATTCAACAGTTAATAATGTCAATAAAAATATACTTGAAATACAAAACTATTCGTCGTTAAATAGACTTCAAAGATCTTATGCGTATGTAAAGCGATTTATTTTTAATGTCAAGATCCCTAATAAGCGTAGTGGTGTATTAACGGTCGAAGAGTTAAACCTTGCATTTTATGAACTTTGTATTATGTCACAAATAGAGTCTTTTCCGATTGAGTGCGAAATACTCAAGAGAGGCAAGCAGTTAAGTTACAAAAGCAAAATTTTATCTTTGTCGCCATTCATGGATAAGCATAATGTAATTCGTGTCGGTGGTCGCATAGATGCTTCGCCGTACACTTACGAACAGAAGCATCCAATATTGCTACATTCCTCACATAAATTAACAAAATTGTACTTTGAAAGGGAGCATTTAATGAACATGCATGCAGGCCCGCAGTTATTATTGGCAACGGTTAGGCAAACTGTTTGGCCAGTCAATGGAAGAGTACTCGCCAGACGCACTGTCAATAATTGTATGCGTTGTAGACGGTTACGAGGCAAAACTCTATGTCCAAAAATGGGGGATTTGCCGCCTCAACGCATAACAACAGACTTTCCATTTATGTCAGTCGGTGTAGACTTCGCGGGTCCATTCCTTATTGTAAATCGTAGAGGGCGTGGCAGTCGCTTAATTAAATGCTACTTATGTCTATTTGTGTGCCTGCGCTACAAATGTATACACCTTGAAGCAGTGACTGACTTAACGAAAGACGCATTTATAATGACTCTTAGACGATTCATTTCATGGAGAGGTAAACCAAAGGAAATATTCAGTGATAATGGTCGTAACTTCGTCGCCGCCGCATAAGAAATAAGTAATTTTATGAAACAAATTGAAGAGCCAATATCTAATTTTGCAGCTCAACAAGGAATTAACTTTAAATTTATACCTATCTACGCTCCTCACTTCGGCGGCATTTGGGAGGCCGGCATCAAGTCTGCCAAATTTCATATTAATATAATAATTGGAAACAGTCATTTAACTTATGAGGAAATTTCGACTTTATTTGCACAAGTGGAGGCAATACTTAATAGCCGTCCTTTGTGCCCCCTGTCATCCTGTCCTAACGACCTCCTTTTCCTCTCCCCAGGGCATTTCATCATCGGCAGACCATTGACTGCACTACCATCGCAATCCCTGGAAGCCTGCAATGAGAATCAACTAAACCGATATGAGCGTTTGGAACAAATCAGAAGACACTTCTGGAGCAGGTGGGAAAAGGAATACATTTCTGAACTGCAACAAAGAACAAAATGGAGGAGCATCACTGGCACGCTTAAAGTAGGAGATATGGTGCTCATAGCTGAAGATTTTACGCCTCCACTCTGCTGGCGCCTCGGTCGAGTGGTGCGCCTGTTTCCTGGTCCAGACGGAATATCAAGAGTAGCCGACGTCAACACAGCTAAAGGTTGCGTGCGGCGGTCCTTTACTCGTCTCTGCCCACTGCCAACACCTGAAGAGCTCAAAGGTTGAAAGTACCTTTCAACGGCGGGGAAGATGTTCAGGCGCAAAACGCCTGATAGAAATGTCACGGCAAACATTGTCAATTCTACCAATTGCTCATTATAATCTGTACAAAGATAGCTGCATACTCAATACTCGTACAACAGCTGTCACATTCGTCATTCATTCTCCGGCCCGCTTGCTTGCGATTCAATACCGTTGTTAAATTATTTCTCTAATACAAATTATCCAGCACAAAATTGTTTTTATTTCGCCACCTTATGTAACTAAATACAGGAGGAAATAAAAATTTTCGATACTCCTTAGTTACTAAGCGCTATAACAGCGTATCCGACCGCTTGGCGTTGGTAGACTGCCAAAAATAAAAAACTCGGTTTTTCGCTGGAGTCTTGTTTTTTGGTGCATTCTTAGCATACCTGACCGATTGGCTTTAATTTTAAGACAAATGGAGGAAATAACATTTTTCGATAGTCCTTAGTTACTAAGCGCTATAACAGCGTATCCGACCGCTTTGCGTTGGTAGACTGCCAAAAATAAAAAACTCGGTTTATCGCTGGAGTCTTGTTTTTTGGTGCATTCTTAGCATACCTGACCGATTGGCTTTAATTTTAAGACAAATGGAGGAAATAAAAATTTTCGATAGTCCTTAGTTACTAAGCGCTATAACAGCGTATCCGACCGCTTGGCGTTGGTAGACTGCCAAAAATAAAAAACTCGGTTTTTCGCTGGAGTCTTGTTTTTTGGTGCATTCTTAGCATACCTGACCGATTGGCTTTAATTTTAAGACAAATGGAGGAAATAAAAATTTTCGGTAGTCCCTAGTTACTAAGCGCTATAACAGCGTATCCGACCGCTTGGCGTTGGTAGACTGCCAAAAATAAAAAACTCGGTTTTTCGCTGGAGTCTTGTTTTTTGGTGCATTCTTAGCATACCTGACCGATTGGCTTTAATTTTAAGACAAATGGAGGAAATAATTTTTTTCGATAGTCCTTAGTTACTAAGCGCTATAACAGCGTATCCGACCGCTTGGCGTTGGTAGACTGCCAAAAATAAAAAACTCGGTTTTTCGCTGGAGTCTTGTTTTTTGGTGCATGCTTAGCATATCTGACCGATTGGCTTTAATTTTAAGACAAATGGAGGAAATAAAAATTTTAGATAGTCCTTAGTTACTAAGCGCTATAACAGCGTATCCGACCGCTTGGCGTTGGTAGACTGCCAAAAATAAAAAACTCGGTTTTTCGCTGGAGTCTTGTTTTTTGGTGCATTCTTAGCATACCTGACCGATTGGCTTTAATTTTAAGACAAATGGAGGAAATAAAAAATTTCGATAGTCCTTAGTTACTAAGCGCTATAACAGCGTATCCGACCGCTTGGCGTTGGTAGACTGCCAAAAATAAAAAACTCGGTTTTTCGCTGGAGTCTTGTTTTTTGGTGCATTCTTAGCATACCTGACCGATTGGCTTTAATTTTAAGACAAATTGAGGAAATAAAAATTTTCGATAGTCCTTAGTTACTAAGCGCTATAACAGCGTATCCGACCGCTTGGCGTTGGTAGACTGCCAAAAATAAAAAACTCAGTTTCTCGCTGGAGTATTGTTTTTCGTGCATTCTTAGCATACCTGACCGATTGGCTTTAATTTTAAGACAAATGGAGGAAATAAAAAATTTCGATAGTCCTTAGTTACTAAGCGCTATAACAGCGTATCCGACCGCTTGGCGTTGGTAGACTGCCAAAAATAAAAAACTCGGTTTTTCGCTGGAGTCTTGTTTTTTTGGTGCATTCTTAGCATACCTGACCGATTGGCTTTAATTTTAAGACAAATGGAGGAAATAAAAAATTTCGATAGTCCTTAGTTACTAAGCGCTATAACAGCGTATCCGACCGCTTGGCGTTGGTAGACTGCCAAAAATAAAAAACTCGGTTTTTCGCTGGAGTCTTGTTTTTTGGTGCATTCTTAGCATACCTGACCGATTGGCTTTAATTTTAAGACAAATGGAGGAAATAACATTTTTCGATAGTCCTTAGTTACTAAGCGCTATAACAGCGTATCCGACCGCTTTGCGTTGGTAGACTGCCAAAAATAAAAAACTCGGTTTATCGCTGGAGTCTTGTTTTTTGGTGCATTCTTAGCATACCTGACAGATTGGCTTTAAATTTAAGACAAATGGAGGAAATAAAAATTTTCGATAGTCCTTAGTTACTAAGCGCTATAACAGCGTATCCGACCGCTTGGCGTTGGTAGACTGCCAAAAATAAAAAACTCGGTTTTTCGCTGGAGTCTTGTTTTTTGGTGCATTCTTAGCATACCTGACCGATTGGCTTTAATTTTAAGACAAATGGAGGAAATAAAAAATTTCGATAGTCCTTAGTTACTAAGCGCTATAACAGCGTATCCGACCGCTTGGCGTTGGTAGACTGCCAAAAATAAAAAACTCGGTTTTTCGCTGGAGTCTTGTTTTTTGGTGCATTCTTAGCATACCTGACCGATTGGCTTTAATTTTAAGACAAATGGACGAAATAAAAATTTTCGATAGTCCTTAGTTACTAAGCGCTATAACAGCGTATCCGACCGCTTGGCGTTGGTAGACTGCCAAAAATAAAAAACTCGGTTTTTCGCTGGAGTCTTGTTTTTTGGTGCATTCTTAGCATACCTGACCGATTGGCTTTAATTTTAAGACAAATGGAGGAAATAACATTTTTCGATAGTCCTTAGTTACTAAGCGCTATAACAGCGTATCCGACCGCTTGGCGTTGGTAGACTGCCAAAAATAAAAAACTCGGTTTTTCGCTGGAGTCTTGTTTTTTGGTGCATTCTTAGCATACCTGACCGATTGGCTTTAATTTTAAGACAAATGGAGGAAATAAAAATTTTAGATAGTCCTTAGTTACTAAGCGCTATAACAGCGTATCCGACCGCTTGGCGTTGGTAGACTGCCAAAAATAAAAAACTCGGTTTTTCGCTGGAGTCTTGTTTTTTGGTGCATTCTTAGCATACCTGACCGATTGGCTTTAATTTTAAGACAAATGGAGGAAATAAAAAATTTCGATAGTCCTTAGTTACTAAGCGCTATAACAGCGTATCCGACCGCTTGGCGTTGGTAGATTGCCAAAAATAAAAAACTCGGTTTTTCGCTGGAGTCTTGTTTTTTGGTGCATTCTTAGCATACCTGACCGATTGGCTTTAATTTTAAGACAAATTGAGGAAATAAAAATTTTCGATAGTCCTTAGTTACTAAGCGCTATAACAGCGTATCCGACCGCTTGGCGTTGGTAGACTGCCAAAAATAAAAAACTCAGTTTCTCGCTGGAGTATTGTTTTTCGTGCATTCTTAGCATACCTGACCGATTGGCTTTAATTTTAAGACAAATGGAGGAAATAAAAATTTTCGATAGTCCTTAGTTACTAAGCGCTATAACAGCGTATCCGACCGCTTGGCGTTGGTAGACTGCCAAAAATAAAAAACTCGGTTTTTCGCTGGAGTCTTGTTTTTTTGGTGCATTCTTAGCATACCTGACCGATTGGCTTTAATTTTAAGACAAATGGAGGAAATAAAAAATTTCGATAGTCCTTAGTTACTAAGCGCTATAACAGCGTATCCGACTGCTTGGCGTTGGTAGACTGCCAAAAATAAAAAACTCGGTTTTTCGCTGGAGTCTTGTTTTTTGGTGCATTCTTAGCATACCTGACCGATTGGCTTTAATTTTAAGACAAATGGAGGAAATAAAAAATTTCGATAGTCCTTAGTTACTAAGCGCTATAACAGCGTATCCGGCCGCTTGGCGTTGGTAGACTGCCAAAAATAAAAAACTCGGTTTTTCGCTGGAATCTTGTTTTTTGGTGCATTCTTAGCATACCTGACCGATTGGCTTTAATTTTAAGACAAATGGAGGAAATAAAAATTTTCGATAGTCCTTAGTTACTAAGCGCTATAACAGCGTATCCGACCGCTTGGCGTTGGTAGACTGCCAAAAATAAAAAACTCGGTTTTTCGTTGGAGTCTTGTTTTTTG
Source organism: Pyrgus malvae (assembly GCA_911387765.1). Lineage (NCBI taxonomy): Eukaryota > Metazoa > Arthropoda > Insecta > Lepidoptera > Hesperiidae > Pyrgus > Pyrgus malvae. The sequence continues at coordinate 23,529,931 of OU426964.1, read as the reverse complement.
GTGCATTCTTAGCATACCTGACCGATTGGCTTTAATTTTAAGACAAATGGAGGAAATAAAATATTTCGATAGTCCTTAGTTACTAAGCGCTATAACAGCGTATCCGACCGCTTGGCGTTGGTAGACTGCCAAAAATAAAAAACTCGGTTTTTCGCTGGAGCCCTGTTTTTTGGTGCTTTCTTAGCATACCTGACCGATTGGCTTTAATTTTAAGACAAATGGAGGAAATAAAAATTTTCGATAGTCCTTAGTTACTAAGCGCTATAACAGCGTATCCGACCGCTTGGCGTTGGTAGACTGCCAAAAATAAAAAACTCGGTTTTTCGCTGGAGTCTTGTTTTTTGGTGCATTCTTAGCATAACTGACCGATTGACTTTAATTTTAAGACAAATGGAGGAAATAAAATATTTCGATAGTCCTTAGTTACTAAGCGCTATAACAGCGTATCCGACCGCTTGGCGTTGGTAGACTGCCAAAAATAAAAAACTCGGTTTTTCGCTGGAGCCTTGTTTTTTGGTGCTTTCTTAGCATACCTGACCGATTGGCTTTAATTTTAAGACAAATGGAGGAAATAAAAAATTTCGATAGTCCTTAGTTACTAAGCGCTATAACAGCGTATCCGACCGCTTGGCGTTGGTAGACTGCCAAAAATAAAAAACTCGGTTTTTCGCTGGAGTCTTGTTTTTTGGTGCATTCTTAGCATACCTGACCGATTGGCTTTAATTTTAAGACAAATGGACGAAATAAAAATTTTCGATAGTCCTTAGTTACTAAGCGCTATAACAGCGTATCCGACCGCTTGGCGTTGGTAGACTGCCAAAAATAAAAAACTCGGTTTTTCGCTGGAGTCTTGTTTTTTGGTGCATTCTTAGCATACCTGACCGATTGGCTTTAATTTTAAGACAAATGGAGGAAATAACATTTTTCGATAGTCCTTAGTTACTAAGCGCTATAACAGCGTATCCGACCGCTTGGCGTTGGTAGACTGCCAAAAATAAAAAACTCGGTTTTTCGCTGGAGTCTTGTTTTTTGGTGCATTCTTAGCATATCTGACCGATTGGCTTTAATTTTAAGACAAATGGAGGAAATAAAAATTTTAGATAGTCCTTAGTTACTAAGCGCTATAACAGCGTATCCGACCGCTTGGCGTTGGTAGACTGCCAAAAATAAAAAACTCGGTTTTTCGCTGGAGTCTTGTTTTTTGGTGCATTCTTAGCATACCTGACCGATTGGCTTTAATTTTAAGACAAATGGAGGAAATAAAAAATTTCGATAGTCCTTAGTTACTAAGCGCTATAACAGCGTATCCGACCGCTTGGCGTTGGTAGACTGCCAAAAATAAAAAACTCGGTTTTTCGCTGGAGTCTTGTTTTTTGGTGCATTCTTAGCATACCTGACCGATTGGCTTTAATTTTAAGACAAATTGAGGAAATAAAAATTTTCGATAGTCCTTAGTTACTAAGCGCTATAACAGCGTATCCGACCGCTTGGCGTTGGTAGACTGCCAAAAATAAAAAACTCAGTTTCTCGCTGGAGTATTGTTTTTCGTGCATTCTTAGCATACCTGACCGATTGGCTTTAATTTTAAGACAAATGGAGGAAATAAAAATTTTCGATAGTCCTTAGTTACTAAGCGCTATAACAGCGTATCCGACCGCTTGGCGTTGGTAGACTGCCAAAAATAAAAAACTCGGTTTTTTGCTGGAGTCTTGTTTTTTTGGTGCATTCTTAGCATACCTGACCGATTGGCTTTAATTTTAAGACAAATGGAGGAAATAAAAAATTTCGATAGTCCTTAGTTACTAAGCGCTATAACAGCGTATCCGACTGCTTGGCGTTGGTAGACTGCCAAAAATAAAAAACTCGGTTTTTCGCTGGAGTCTTGTTTTTTGGTGCATTCTTAGCATACCTGACCGATTGGCTTTAATTTTAAGACAAATGGAGGAAATAAAAAATTTCGATAGTCCTTAGTTACTAAGCGCTATAACAGCGTATCCGGCCGCTTGGCGTTGGTAGACTGCCAAAAATAAAAAACTCGGTTTTTCGCTGGAATCTTGTTTTTTGGTGCATTCTTAGCATACCTGACCGATTGGCTTTAATTTTAAGACAAATGGAGGAAATAAAAATTTTCGATAGTCCTTAGTTACTAAGCGCTATAACAGCGTATCCGACCGCTTGGCGTTGGTAGACTGCCAAAAATAAAAAACTCGGTTTTTCGTTGGAGTCTTGTTTTTTGGTGCATTCTTAGCATACCTGACCGATTGGCTTTAATTTTAAGACAAATGGAGGAAATAAAATATTTTGATAGTCCTTAGTTACTAAGCGCTATAACAGCGTATCCGACCGCTTGGCGTTGGTAGACTGCCAAAAATAAAAAACTCGGTTTTTCGCTGGAGCCCTGTTTTTTGGTGCTTTCTTAGCATACCTGACCGATTGGCTTTAATTTTAAGACAAATGGAGGAAATAAAAATTTTCGATAGTCCTTAGTTACTAAGCGCTATAACAGCGTATCCGACCGCTTGGCGTTGGTAGACTGCCAAAAATAAAAAACTCGGTTTTTCGCTGGAGTCTTGTTTTTTGGTGCATTCTTAGCATAACTGACCGATTGACTTTAATTTTAAGACAAATGGAGGAAATAAAATATTTCGATAGTCCTTAGTTACTAAGCGCTATAACAGCGTATCCGACCGCTTGGCGTTGGTAGACTGCCAAAAATAAAAAACTCGGTTTTTCGCTGGAGCCTTGTTTTTTGGTGCTTTCTTAGCATACCTGACCGATTGGCTTTAATTTTAAGACAAATGGAGGAAATAAAAATTTTCGATAGTCCTTAGTTACTAAGCGCTATAACAGCGTATCCGACCGCTTGGCGTTGGTAGACTGCCAAAAATAAAAAACTCGGTTTTTCGCTGGAGTCTTGTTTTTTGGTGCATTCTTAGCATAACTGACCGATTGACTTTAATTTTAAGACAAATGAAGGAAATAAAATTTTTCGATAGTCCTTAGTTACTAAGCGCTATAACAGCGTATCCGACCGCTTGGCGTTGGTAGACTGCCAAAAATAAAAAACTCGGTTTTTCGCTGGAGTCTTGTTTTTTTGGTGCATTCTTAGCATACCTGACCGATTGGCTTTAATTTTAAGACAAATGGAGGAAATAAAAATTTTCGATAGTCCTTAGTTACTAAGCGCTATAACAGCGTATCCGACCGCTTGGCGTTGGTAGACTGCCAAAAATAAAAACTCGGTTTTTCGCTGGAGTCTTGTTTTTTGGTGCATTCTTAGCATACCTGACCGATTGGCTTTAATTTTAAGACAAATGGAGGAAATAACATTTTTCGATAGTCCTTAGTTACTAAGCGCTATAACAGCGTATCCGACCGCTTGGCGTTGGTAGACTGCCAAAAATAAAAAACTCGGTTTTTCGCTGGAGTCTTGTTTTTTGGTGCATTCTTAGCATATCTGACCGATTGGCTTTAATTTTAAGACAAATGGAGGAAATAAAAATTTTAGATAGTCCTTAGTTACTAAGCGCTATAACAGCGTATCCGACAGCTTGGCGTTGGTAGACTGCCAAAAATAAAAAACTCGGTTTTTCGCTGGAGTCTTGTTTTTTGGTGCATTCTTAGCATACCTGACCGATTGGCTTTAATTTTAAGACAAATGGAGGAAATAAAAAATTTCGATAGTCCTTAGTTACTAAGCGCTATAACAGCGTATCCGACCGCTTGGCGTTGGTAGACTGCCAAAAATAAAAAACTCGGTTTTTCGCTGGAGTCTTGTTTTTTGGTGCATTCTTAGCATACCTGACCGATTGGCTTTAATTTTAAGACAAATTGAGGAAATAAAAATTTTCGATAGTCCTTAGTTACTAAGCGCTATAACAGCGTATCCGACCGCTTGGCGTTGGTAGACTGCCAAAAATAAAAAACTCAGTTTCTCGCTGGAGTATTGTTTTTCGTGCATTCTTAGCATACCTGACCGATTGGCTTTAATTTTAAGACAAATGGAGGAAATAAAAATTTTCGATAGTCCTTAGTTACTAAGCGCTATAACAGCGTATCCGACCGCTTGGCGTTGGTAGACTGCCAAAAATAAAAAACTCGGTTTTTCGCTGGAGTCTTGTTTTTTTGGTGCATTCTTAGCATACCTGACCGATTGGCTTTAATTTTAAGACAAATGGAGGAAATAAAAAATTTCGATAGTCCTTAGTTACTAAGCGCTATAACAGCGTATCCGACTGCTTGGCGTTGGTAGACTGCCAAAAATAAAAAACTCGGTTTTTCGCTGGAGTCTTGTTTTTTGGTGCATTCTTAGCATACCTGACCGATTGGCTTTAATTTTAAGACAAATTGAGGAAATAAAAATTTTCGATAGTCCTTAGTTACTAAGCGCTATAACAGCGTATCCGACCGCTTGGCGTTGGTAGACTGCCAAAAATAAAAAACTCAGTTTCTCGCTGGAGTATTGTTTTTCGTGCATTCTTAGCATACCTGACCGATTGGCTTTAATTTTAAGACAAATGGAGGAAATAAAAATTTTCGATAGTCCTTAGTTACTAAGCGCTATAACAGCGTATCCGACCGCTTGGCGTTGGTAGACTGCCAAAAATAAAAAACTCGGTTTTTCGCTGGAATCTTGTTTTTTGGTGCATTCTTAGCATACCTGACCGATTGGCTTTAATTTTAAGACAAATGGAGGAAATAAAAATTTTCGATAGTCCTTAGTTACTAAGCGCTATAACAGCGTATCCGACCGCTTGGCGTTGGTAGACTGCCAAAAATAAAAAACTCGGTTTTTCGTTGGAGTCTTGTTTTTTGGTGCATTCTTAGCATACCTGACCGATTGGCTTTAATTTTAAGACAAATGGAGGAAATAAAATATTTCGATAGTCCTTAGTTACTAAGCGCTATAACAGCGTATCCGACCGCTTGGCGTTGGTAGACTGCCAAAAATAAAAAACTCGGTTTTTCGCTGGAGCCTTGTTTTTTGGTGCTTTCTTAGCATACCTGACCGATTGGCTTTAATTTTAAGACAAATGGAGGAAATAAAAATTTTCGATAGTCCTTAGTTACTAAGCGCTATAACAGCGTATCCGACCGCTTGGCGTTGGTAGACTGCCAAAAATAAAAAACTCGGTTTTTCGCTGGAGTCTTGTTTTTTGGTGCATTCTTAGCATAACTGACCGATTGACTTTAATTTTAAGACAAATGGAGGAAATAAAATTTTTCGATAGTCCTTAGTTACTAAGCGCTATAACAGCGTATCCGACCGCTTGGCGTTGGTAGACTGCCAAAAATAAAAAAACTTGGTTTTTCGCTGGAGTCTTGTTTTTTGGTGCATTCTTAGCATACCTGACCGATTGGCTTTAATTTTAAGATAAATGGAGGAAATAAAAAATTTCGATAGTCCTTAGTTACTAAGCGCTATAACAGCGTATCCGACCGCTTGGCGTTGGTAGACTGCCAAAAATAAAAAACTCGGTTTTTCGCTGGAGCCTTGTTTTTTGGTGCTTTCTTAGAATACCTGACCGATTGGCTTTAATTTTAAGACAAATGGAGGAAATAAATTTTTTCGATAGTCCTTAGTTACTAAGCGCTATAACAGCGTATCCGACCGCTTGGCGTTGGTAGACTGCCAAAAATAAAAAACTCGGTTTTTCGCTGGAGCCTTGTTTTTTGGTGCTTTCTTAGCATACCTGACCGATTGGCTTTAATTTTAAGACAAATGGAGGAAATAAAAATTTTAGATAGTCCTTAGTTACTAAGCGCTATAACAGCGTATCCGACCGCTTGGCGTTGGTAGACTGCCAAAAATAAAAAAACTCGGTTTTTCGCTGGAGTCTTGTTTTTTGGTGCATTCTTAGCATAACTGACCGATTGGCTTTAATTTTAAGACAAATGGACGAAATAAAATTTTTCGATAGTCCTTAGTTACTAAGCGCTATAACAGCGTATCCGACCGCTTGGCGTTGGTAGACTGCCAAAAATAAAAAACTCGGTTTTTCGCTGGAGTCTTGTTTTTTGGTGCATTCTTAACATACCTGACCGATTGGCTTTAATTTTAAGACAAATGGAGGAAATAACATTTTTCGATAGTCCTTAGTTACTAAGCGCTATAACAGCGTATCCGACCGCATGGCGTTGGTAGACTGCCAAAAATAAAAAACTCGGTTTTTCGCTGGAGTCTTGTTTTTGGTGCATTCTTAGCATACCTGACAGATTGGCTTTAATTTTAAGACAAATGGAGGAAATAAAAATTTTCGATAGTCCTTAGTTACTAAGCGCTATAACAGCGTATCCGACCGCTTGGCGTTGGTAGACTGCCAAAAATAAAAAACTCGGTTTTTCGCTGGAGTCTTGTTTTTTGGTGCATTCTTAGCATACCTGACCGATTGGCTTTAATTTTAAGACAAATGGAGGAAATAAATTTTTTCGATAGTCCTTAGTTACTAAGCGCTATAACAGCGTATCCGACCGCTTGGCGTTGGTAGACTGCCAAAAATAAAAAAAACTCGGTTTTTCGCTGGAGTCTTGTTTTTTGGTGCATTCTTAGCATACCTGACCGATTGGCTTTAATTTTAAGACAAATGGAGGAAATAACATTTTTCGGTAGTCCCTAGTTACTAAGCGCTATAACAGCGTATCCGACCGCTTGGCATTGGTAGACTGCCAAAAATAAAAAACTCGGTTTTTCGCTGGAGTCTTGTTTTTTGGCGCATTCTTAGCATACCTGACCGATTGGCTTTAATTTTAAGACAAATGGAGGAAATAAAATTTTTCGATAGTCCTTAGTTACTAAGCGCTATAACAGCGTATCCGACCGCTTGGCGTTGGTAGACTGCAAAAAATAAAAAACTCGGTTTTTCGCTGGAGTCTTGTTTTTTGGTGCATTCTTAGCATATCTGACCGATTGGCTTTAATTTTAAGACAAATGGAGGAAATAAAAATTTTCGATAGTCCTTAGTTACTAAGCGCTATAACAGCGTATCCGACCACTTGGCGTTGGTAGACTGCCAAAAATAAAAAACTCGGTTTTTCGCTGGAGTCTTGTTTTTTGGTGCATTCTTAGCATACCTGACCGATTGGCTTTAATTTTAAGACAAATGGAGGAAATAAAAAATTTCGATAGTCCTTAGTTACTAAGCGCTATAACAGCGTATCCGACCGCTTTGCGTTGGTAGACTGCCAAAAATAAAAAACTCGGTTTATCGCTGGAGTCTTGTTTTTTGGTGCATTCTTAGCATACCTGACAGATTGGCTTTAATTTTAAGACAAATGGAGGAAATAAAAATTTTCGATAGTCCTTAGTTACTAAGCGCTATAACAGCGTATCCGACCGCTTGGCGTTGGTAGACTGCCAAAAATAAAAAACTCGGTTTTTCGCTGGAGTCTTGTTTTTTGGTGCATTCTTAGCATACCTGACCGATTGGCTTTAATTTTAAGACAAATGGAGGAAATAAATTTTTTCGATAGTCCTTAGTTACTAAGCGCTATAACAGCGTATCCGACCGCTTGGCGTTGGTAGACTGCCAAAAATTAAAAACTCGGTTTTTCGCTGGAGTCTTGTTTTTTGGTGCATTCTTAGCATACCTGACCGATTGGCTTTAATTTTAAGACAAATGGAGGAAATAACATTTTTCGGTAGTCCCTAGTTACTAAGCGCTATAACAGCGTATCCGACCGCTTGGCGTTGGTAGACTGCCAAAAATAAAAAAGTCGGTTTTTCGCTGGAGTCTTGTTTTTTGGTGCATTCTTAGCATACCTGACCGATTGGCTTTAATTTTAAGACAAATGGAGGAAATAACATTTTTCGATAGTCCTTAGTTACTAAGCGCTATAACAGCGTATCCGACCGCTTGGCGTTGGTAGACTGCCAAAAATAAAAAAACTCGGTTTTTCGCTGGAGTCTTGTTTTTTGGTGCATTCTTAGCATACCTGACCGATTGGCTTTAATTTTAAGACAAATGGAGGAAATAAAATTTTTCGATAGTCCTTAGTTACTAAGCGCTATAACAGCGTATCCGACCACTTGGCGTTGGTAGACTGCCAAAAATAAAAAACTCGGTTTTTCGCTGGAGTCTTGTTTTTTGGTGCATTCTTAGCATACCTGACCGATTGGCTTTAATTTTAAGACAAATGGAGGAAATAAAAAATTTCGATAGTCCTTAGTTACTAAGCGCTATAACAGCGTATCCGACCGCTTGGCGTTGGTAGACTGCCAAAAATAAAAAACTCGGTTTTTCGCTGGAGTCTTGTTTTTTGGTGCATTCTTAGCATACCTGACAGATTGGCTTTAATTTTAAGACAAATGGAGGAAATAAAATTTTTCGATAGTCCTTAGTTACTAAGCGCTATAACAGCGTATCCGACCGCTTGGCGTTGGTAGACTGCCAGAAATAAAAAACTCGGTTTTTCGCTGGAGTCTTGCTTTTTGGTGCATTCTTAGCATACCTGACCGATTGGCTTTAATTTTAAGACAAATGGAGGAAATAAAAATTTTCGATCGTCCTTAGTTACTAAGCGCTATAACAGCGTATCCGACCACTTGGCGTTGGTAGACTGCCAAAAATAAAAAACTCGGTTTTTCGCTGGAGTCTTGTTTTTTGGTGCATTCTTAGCATACCTGACCGATTGGCTTTAATTTTAAGACAAATGGAGGAAATAAAAATTTTCGATAGTCCTTAGTTACTAAGCGCTATAACAGCGTATCCGACCGCTTGGCGTTGGTAGACTGCCAAAAATAAAAAACTCGGTTTCTCGCTGGAGTCTTGTTTTTTGGTGCATTCTTAGCATACCTGACCGATTGGCTTTAATTTTAAGACAAATGGAGGAAATAAAATTTTTCGATAGTCCTTAGTTACTAAGCGCTATAACAGCGTATCCGACCGCTTGGCGTTGGTAGACTGCCAAAAATAAAAAACTCGGTTTTTCGCTGGAGTCTTGTTTTTTGGTGCATTCTTAGCATACCTGACCGATTGGCTTTAATTTTAAGACAAATGGAGGAAATAAAAAATTTCGGTAGTCCTTAGTTACTAAGCGCTATAACAGCGTATCCGACCGCTTGGCGTTGGTAGACTGCCAAAAATAAAAAACTCGGTTTTTCGCTGGAGTCTTGTTTTTTGGTGCATTCTTAGCATACCTGACCGATTGGCTTTAATTTTAAGACAAATGGAGGAAATAAATTTTTTCGATAGTCCTTAGTTACTAAGCGCTATAACAGCGTATCCGACCGCTTGGCGTTGGTAGACTGCCAAAAATAAAAAAACTCGGTTTTTCGCTGGAGTCTTGTTTTTTGGTGCATTCTTAGCATACCTGACCGATTGGCTTTAATTTTAAGACAAATGGAGGAAATAACATTTTTCGGTAGTCCCTAGTTACTAAGCGCTATAACAGCGTATCCGACATCCGACCGCTTGGCATTGGTAGACTGCCAAAAATAAAAAAACTCGGATTTTCGCTGGAGTCTTGTTTTTTGGTGCATTCTAGCATAACTGACCGATTGGCTTTAATTTTAAGACAAATGGACGAAATAAAAATTTTCGATAGTCCTTAGTTACTAAGCGCTATAACAGCGTATCCGACCGCTTGGCGTTGGTAGACTGCCAAAAATAAAAAACTCGGTTTTTCGCTGGAGTCTTGTTTTTTGGTGCATTCTTAGCATAACTGACCGATTGGCTTTAATATTAAGACAAATGGAGGAAATTAAAATTTTCGATAGTCCTTAGTTACTAAGCGCTATAACAGCGTATCCGACCGCTTGGCGTTGGTAGACTGCCAAAAATAAAAAAACTCGGTTTTTCGCTGGAGTATTGTTTTTTGGTGCATTCTTAGCATACCTGACCGATTGGCTTTAATTTTAAGACAAATGGAGGAAATAAAAATTTTCGATAGTCCTTAGTTACTAAGCGCTATAACAGCGTATCCGACCGCTTGGCGTTGGTAGACTGCCAAAAATAAAAAACTCGGTTTTTCGCTGGAGTCTTGTTTTTTGGTGCATTCTTAGCATATCTGACCGATTGGCTTTAATTTTAAGACAAATGGAGGAAATAAAAATTTTCGATAGTCCTTAGTTACTAAGCGCTATAACAGCGTATCCGACCGCTTGGCGTTGGTAGACTCCCAAAAATAAAAAACTCGGTTTTTCGCTGGAGTCTTGTTTTTTGGTGCATTCTTAGCATACCTGACCGATTGGCTTTAATTTTAAGACAAATGGAGGAAATAAAATTTTTCGATAGTCCTTAGTTACTAAGCGCTATAACAGCGTATCCGACCACTTGGCGTTGGTAGACTGCCAAAAATAAAAAACTCGGTTTTTCGCTGGAGTCTTGTTTTTTGGTGCATTCTTAGCATACCTGACCGATTGGCTTTAATTTTAAGACAAATGGAGGAAATAAAAAATTTCGATAGTCCTTAGTTACTAAGCGTTATAACAGCGTATCCGACCGCTTGGCGTTGGTAGACTGCCAAAAATAAAAAACTCGGTTTTTCGCTGGAGTCTTGTTTTTGTGCATTCATAGCATACCTGACCGATTGGCTTTAATTTTAAGACAAATAGAGGAAATAAAATTTTTCGATAGTCCTTAGTTACTAAGCGCTATAACAGCGTATCCGACCGCTTGGCGTTGGTAGACTGCCAAAAATAAAAAACTCGGTTTCTCGCTGGAGTCTTGTTTTTTGGTGCATTCTTAGCATAACTGACCGATTGGCTTTAATTTTAAGACAAATGGAGGAAATAAAATTTTTCGATAGTCCTTAGTTACTAAGCGCTATAACAGCGTATCCGACCGCTTGGCGTTGGTAGACTGCCAAAAATAAAAAACTCGGTTTATCGCTGGAGTCTTGTTTTTTTGGTGCATTCTTAGCATACCTGACCGATTGGCTTTAATTTTAAGACAAATGGAGGAAATAAAAAATTTCGATAGTCCTTAGTTACTAAGCGCTATAACAGCGTATCCGACCGCTTGGCGTTGGTAGACTGCCAAAAATAAAAAACTCGGTTTTTCGCTGGAGTCTTGTTTTTTGGTGCATTCTTAGCATACCTGACCGATTGGCTTTAATTTTAAGACAAATGGAGGAAATATTTTTTTTCGATAGTCCTTAGTTACTAAGCGCTATAACAGCGTATCCGACCGCTTGGCGTTGGTAGACTGCCAAAAATAAAAACTCGGTTTTTCGCTGGAGTCTTGTTTTTTGGTGCATTCTTAGCATACCCGACCGATTGGCTTTAATTTTAAGACAAATGGAGGAAATAACATTTTTCGGTAGTCCCTAGTTACTAAGCGCTATAACAGCGTATCCGACCGCTTGGCATTGGTAGACTACCAAAAATAAAAAACTCGGTTTTTCGCTGGAGTCTTGTTTTTTGGCGCATTCTTAGCATACCTGACCGATTGGCTTTAATTTTAAGACAAATGGAGGAAATAAAATTTTTCGATAGTTCTTAGTTACTAAGCGCTATAACAGCGTATCCGACCGCTTGGCGTTGGTAGACTGCCAAAAATAAAAAAACTCGGTTTTTCGCTGGAGCCTTGTTTTTTGGTGCTTTCTTAGCATACCTGACCGATTGGATTTAATTTTAAGACAAATGGAGGAAATAAAAATTTTAGATAGTCCTTAGTTACTAAGCGCTATAACAGCGTATCCGACCGCTTGGCGTTGGTAGACTGCCAAAAATAAAAAAAACTCGGTTTTTCGCTGGAGTCTTGTTTTTTGGTGCATTCTTAGCATAACTGACCGATTGGCTTTAATTTTAAGACAAATGGAGGAAATAATTTTTTTCGATAGTCCTTAGTTACTAAGCGCTATAACAGCGTATCCGACCGCTTGGCGTTGGTAGACTGCCAAAAATAAAAAACTCGGTTTTTCGCTGGAGTCTTGTTTTTTGGTGCATTCTTAGCATACCTGACCGATTGGCTTTAATTTTAAGACAAATGGAGGAAATAATTTTTTTCGATAGTCCTTAGTTACTAAGCGCTATAACAGCGTATCCGACCGCTTGGCGTTGGTAGACTGCCAAAAATAAAAAACTCGGTTTTTCGCTGGAGCCTTTATTTTTTGGTGCATTCTTAGCATACCTGACCGATTGGCTTTAATTTTAAGACAAATGGAGGAAAAAAAAATTTTAGATGGTCCTTAGTTATTAAGCGCTATAACAGCGTATCCGACCGCTTGGCGTTGGTAGACTGCCAAAAATAAAAAACTCGGTTTTTCGCTGGAGTCTTGTTTTTTGGTGCATTCTTAGCATACCTGACCGATTGGCTTTAATTTTAAGACAAATGGAGGAAATAATTTTTTTCGATAGTCCTTAGTTACTAAGCGCTATAACAGCGTATCCGACCGCTTGGCATTGGTAGACTACCAAAAATAAAAAACTCGGTTTTTCGCTGGAGTCTTGTTTTTTGGCGCATTCATAGCATACATGACCGATTGGCTTTAATTTTAAGACAAATGGAGGAAATAAAATTTTTCGATAGTCCTTAGTTACTAAGCGCTATAACAGCGTATCCGACCGCTTGGCGTTGGTAGACTGCCAAAAATAAAAAACTCGGTTTTTCGCTGGAGCCTTGTTTTTTGGTGCTTTCTTAGCATACCTGACCGATTGGATTTAATTTTAAGACAAATGGAGGAAATAAAAATTTTAGATAGTCCTTAGTTACTAAGCGCTATAACAGCGTATCCGACCGCTTGGCGTTGGTAGACTGCCAAAAATAAAAAAACTCGGTTTTTCGCTGGAGTCTTGTTTTTTGGTGCATTCTTAGCATAACTGACCGATTGGCTTTAATTTTAAGACAAATGGAGGAAATAATTTTTTTCGATAGTCCTTAGTTACTAAGCGCTATAACAGCGTATCCGACCGCTTGGCGTTGGTAGACTGCCAAAAATAAAAAACTCGGTTTTTCGCTGGAGTCTTGTTTTTTGGTGCATTCTTAGCATACCTGACCGATTGGCTTTAATTTTAAGACAAATGGAGGAAATAATTTTTTTCGATAGTCCTTAGTTACTAAGCGCTATAACAGCGTATCCGACCGCTTGTCGTTGGTAGACTGCCAAAAATAAAAAACTCGGTTTTTCGCTGGAGTCTTGTTTTTTGGTGCATTCTTAGCATACCTGACCGATTGGCTTTAATTTTAAGACAAATGGAGGAAATAACATTTTTCGGTAGTCCCTAGTTACTAAGCGCTATAACAGCGTATCCGACCGCTTGGCATTGGTAGACTACCAAAAATAAAAAACTCGGTTTTTCGCTGGAGTATTGTTTTTCGTGCATTCTTAGCATACCTGACCGATTGGCTTTAATTTTAAGACAAATGGAGGAAATAAAAATTTTCGATAGTCCTTAGTTACTAAGCGCTATAACAGCGTATCCGACCGCTTGGCGTTGGTAGACTGCCAAAAATAAAAAACTCGGTTTTTCGCTGGAGTCTTGTTTTTTTGGTGCATTCTTAGCATACCTGACCGATTGGCTTTAATTTTAAGACAAATGGAGGAAATAAAAAATTTCGATAGTCCTTAGTTACTAAGCGCTATAACAGCGTATCCGACTGCTTGGCGTTGGTAGACTGCCAAAAATAAAAAACTCGGTTTTTCGCTGGAGTCTTGTTTTTTGGTGCATTCTTAGCATACCTGACCGATTGGCTTTAATTTTAAGACAAATGGAGGAAATAAAAAATTTCGATAGTCCTTAGTTACTAAGCGCTATAACAGCGTATCCGGCCGCTTGGCGTTGGTAGACTGCCAAAAATAAAAAACTCGGTTTTTCGCTGGAATCTTGTTTTTTGGTGCATTCTTAGCATACCTGACCGATTGGCTTTAATTTTAAGACAAATGGAGGAAATAAAAATTTTCGATAGTCCTTAGTTACTAAGCGCTATAACAGCGTATCCGACCGCTTGGCGTTGGTAGACTGCCAAAAATAAAAAACTCGGTTTTTCGTTGGAGTCTTGTTTTTTGGTGCATTCTTAGCATACCTGACCGATTGGCTTTAATTTTAAGACAAATGGAGGAAATAAAATATTTCGATAGTCCTTAGTTACTAAGCGCTATAACAGCGTATCCGACCGCTTGGCGTTGGTAGACTGCCAAAAATAAAAAACTCGGTTTTTCGCTGGAGCCTTGTTTTTTGGTGCTTTCTTAGCATACCTGACCGATTGGCTTTAATTTTAAGACAAATGGAGGAAATAAAAATTTTCGATAGTCCTTAGTTACTAAGCGCTATAACAGCGTATCCGACCGCTTGGCGTTGGTAGACTGCCAAAAATAAAAAACTCGGTTTTTCGCTGGAGTCTTGTTTTTTGGTGCATTCTTAGCATAACTGACCGATTGACTTTAATTTTAAGACAAATGGAGGAAATAAAATTTTTCGATAGTCCTTAGTTACTAAGCGCTATAACAGCGTATCCGACCGCTTGGCGTTGGTAGACTGCCAAAAATAAAAAAACTTGGTTTTTCGCTGGAGTCTTGTTTTTTGGTGCATTCTTAGCATACCTGACCGATTGGCTTTAATTTTAAGATAAATGGAGGAAATAAAAAATTTCGATAGTCCTTAGTTACTAAGCGCTATAACAGCGTATCCGACCGCTTGGCGTTGGTAGACTGCCAAAAATAAAAAACTCGGTTTTTCGCTGGAGCCTTGTTTTTTGGTGCTTTCTTAGAATACCTGACCGATTGGCTTTAATTTTAAGACAAATGGAGGAAATAAATTTTTTCGATAGTCCTTAGTTACTAAGCGCTATAACAGCGTATCCGACCGCTTGGCGTTGGTAGACTGCCAAAAATAAAAAACTCGGTTTTTCGCTGGAGCCTTGTTTTTTGGTGCTTTCTTAGCATACCTGACCGATTGGCTTTAATTTTAAGACAAATGGAGGAAATAAAAATTTTAGATAGTCCTTAGTTACTAAGCGCTATAACAGCGTATCTGACCGCTTGGCGTTGGTAGACTGCCAAAAATAAAAAAACTCGGTTTTTCGCTGGAGTCTTGTTTTTTAGTGCATTCTTAGCATAACTGACCGATTGGCTTTAATTTTAAGACAAATGGACGAAATAAAATTTTTCGATAGTCCTTAGTTACTAAGCGCTATAACAGCGTATCCGACCGCTTGGCGTTGGTAGACTGCCAAAAATAAAAAACTCGGTTTTTCGCTGGAGTCTTGTTTTTTGGTGCATTCTTAACATACCTGACCGATTGGCTTTAATTTTAAGACAAATGGAGGAAATAACATTTTTCGATAGTCCTTAGTTACTAAGCGCTATAACAGCGTATCCGACCGCATGGCGTTGGTAGACTGCCAAAAATAAAAAACTCGGTTTTTCGCTGGAGTCTTGTTTTTGGTGCATTCTTAGCATACCTGACAGATTGGCTTTAATTTTAAGACAAATGGAGGAAATAAAAATTTTCGATAGTCCTTAGTTACTAAGCGCTATAACAGCGTATCCGACCGCTTGGCGTTGGTAGACTGCCAAAAATAAAAAACTCGGTTTTTCGCTGGAGTCTTGTTTTTTGGTGCATTCTTAGCATACCTGACCGATTGGCTTTAATTTTAAGACAAATGGAGAAAATAACATTTTTCGATAGTCCTTAGTTACTAAGCGCTATAACAGCGTATCCGACCGCTTGGCGTTGGTAGACTGCCAAAAATAAAAAACTCGGTTTTTCGCTGGAGTCTTGTTTTTTGGTGCATTCTTAGCATACCTGACCGATTGGCTTTAATTTTAAGACAAATGGAGGAAATAAATTTTTTCGATAGTCCTTAGTTACTAAGCGCTATAACAGCGTATCCGACCGCTTGGCGTTGGTAGACTGCCAAAAATAAAAAACTCGGTTTTTCGCTGGAGTCTTGTTTTTTGGTGCATTCTTAGCATACCTGACCGATTGGCTTTAATTTTAAGACAAATGGAGGAAATAACATTTTTCGGTAGTCCCTAGTTACTAAGCGCTATAACAGCGTATCCGACCGCTTGGCATTGGTAGACTGCCAAAAATAAAAAACTCGGTTTTTCGCTGGAGTCTTGTTTTTTGGCGCATTCTTAGCATACCTGACCGATTGGCTTTAATTTTAAGACAAATGGAGGAAATAAAATTTTTCGATAGTCCTTAGTTACTAAGCGCTATAACAGCGTATCCGACCGCTTGGCGTTGGTAGACTGCAAAAAATAAAAAACTCGGTTTTTCGCTGGAGTCTTGTTTTTTGGTGCATTCTTAGCATATCTGACCGATTGGCTTTAATTTTAAGACAAATGGAGGAAATAAAAATTTTCAATAGTCCTTAGTTACTAAGCGCTATAACAGCGTATCCGACCACTTGGCGTTGGTAGACTGCCAAAAATAAAAAACTCGGTTTTTCGCTGGAGTCTTGTTTTTTGGTGCATTCTTAGCATACCTGACCGATTGGCTTTAATTTTAAGACAAATGGAGGAAATAAAAAATTTCGATAGTCCTTAGTTACTAAGCGCTATAACAGCGTATCCGACCGCTTTGCGTTGGTAGACTGCCAAAAATAAAAAACTCGGTTTATCGCTGGAGTCTTGTTTTTTGGTGCATTCTTAGCATACCTGACAGATTGGCTTTAATTTTAAGACAAATGGAGGAAATAAAAATTTTCGATAGTCCTTAGTTACTAAGCGCTATAACAGCGTATCCGACCGCTTGGCGTTGGTAGACTGCCAAAAATAAAAAACTCGGTTTTTCGCTGGAGTCTTGTTTTTTGGTGCATTCTTAGCATACCTGACCGATTGGCTTTAATTTTAAGACAAATGGAGGAAATAAATTTTTTCGATAGTCCTTAGTTACTAAGCGCTATAACAGCGTATCCGACCGCTTGGCGTTGGTAGACTGCCAAAAATAAAAAACTCGGTTTTTCGCTGGAGTCTTGTTTTTTGGTGCATTCTTAGCATACCTGACCGATTGGCTTTAATTTTAAGACAAATGGAGGAAATAACATTTTTCGGTAGTCCCTAGTTACTAAGCGCTATAACAGCGTATCCGACCGCTTGGCGTTGGTAGACTGCCAAAAATAAAAAAGTCGGTTTTTCGCTGGAGTCTTGTTTTTTGGTGCATTCTTAGCATACCTGACCGATTGGCTTTAATTTTAAGACAAATGGAGGAAATAACATTTTTCGATAGTCCTTAGTTACTAAGCGCTATAACAGCGTATCCGACCGCTTGGCGTTGGTAGACTGCCAAAAATAAAAAACTCGGTTTTTCGCTGGAGTCTTGCTTTTTGGTGCATTCTTAGCATACCTGACCGATTGGCTTTAATTTTAAGACAAATGGAGGAAATAAAATTTTTCGATAGTCCTTAGTTACTAAGCGCTATAACAGCGTATCCGACCACTTGGCGTTGGTAGACTGCCAAAAATAAAAAACTCGGTTTTTCGCTGGAGTCTTGTTTTTTGGTGCATTCTTAGCATACCTGACCGATTGGCTTTAATTTTAAGACAAATGGAGGAAATAAAAAATTTCGATAGTCCTTAGTTACTAAGCGCTATAACAGCGTATCCGACCGCTTGGCGTTGGTAGACTGCCAAAAATAAAAAACTCGGTTTTTCGCTGGAGTCTTGTTTTTTGGTGCATTCTTAGCATACCTGACAGATTGGCTTTAATTTTAAGACAAATGGAGGAAATAAAATTTTTCGATAGTCCTTAGTTACTAAGCGCTATAACAGCGTATCCGACCGCTTGGCGTTGGTAGACTGCCAGAAATAAAAAACTCGGTTTTTCGCTGGAGTCTTGCTTTTTGGTGCATTCTTAGCATACCTGACCGATTGGCTTTAATTTTAAGACAAATGGAGGAAATAAAAATTTTCGATAGTCCTTAGTTACTAAGCGCTATAACAGCGTATCCGACCACTTGGCGTTGGTAGACTGCCAAAAATAAAAAACTCGGTTTTTCGCTGGAGTCTTGTTTTTTTGGTGCATTCTTAGCATACCTGACCGATTGGCTTTAATTTTAAGACAAATGGAGGAAATAAAAATTTTCGATAGTCCTTAGTTACTAAGCGCTATAACAGCGTATCCGACCGCTTGGCGTTGGTAGACTGCCAAAAATAAAAAACTCGGTTTCTCGCTGGAGTCTTGTTTTTTGGTGCATTCTTAGCATACCTGACCGGTTGGCTTTAATTTTAAGACAAATGGAGGAAATAAAATTTTTCGATAGTCCTTAGTTACTAAGCGCTATAACAGCGTATCCGACCGCTTGGCGTTGGTAGACTGCCAAAAATAAAAAACTCGGTTTTTCGCTGGAGTCTTGTTTTTTGGTGCATTCTTAGCATACCTGACCGATTGGCTTTAATTTTAAGACAAATGGAGGAAATAAAAAATTTCGGTAGTCCTTAGTTACTAAGCGCTATAACAGCGTATCCGACCGCTTGGCGTTGGTAGACTGCCAAAAATAAAAAACTCGGTTTTTCGCTGGAGTCTTGTTTTTTGGTGCATTCTTAGCATACCTGACCGATTGGCTTTAATTTTAAGACAAATGGAGGAAATAAATTTTTTCGATAGTCCTTAGTTACTAAGCGCTATAACAGCGTATCCGACCGCTTGGCGTTGGTAGACTGCCAAAAATAAAAAAACTCGGTTTTTCGCTGGAGTCTTGTTTTTTGGTGCATTCTTAGCATACCTGACCGATTGGCTTTAATTTTAAGACAAATGGAGGAAATAACATTTTTCGGTAGTCCCTAGTTACTAAGCGCTATAACAGCGTATCCGACATCCGACCGCTTGGCATTGGTAGACTGCCAAAAATAAAAAAACTCGGATTTTCGCTGGAGTCTTGTTTTTTGGTGCATTCTAGCATAACTGACCGATTGGCTTTAATTTTAAGACAAATGGACGAAATAAAAATTTTCGATAGTCCTTAGTTACTAAGCGCTATAACAGCGTATCCGACCGCTTGGCGTTGGTAGACTGCCAAAAATAAAAAACTCGGTTTTTCGCTGGAGTCTTGTTTTTTGGTGCATTCTTAGCATAACTGACCGATTGGCTTTAATATTAAGACAAATGGAGGAAATAAAAATTTTCGATAGTCCTTAGTTACTAAGCGCTATAACAGCGTATCCGACCGCTTGGCGTTGGTAGACTGCCAAAAATAAAAAAACTCGGTTTTTCGCTGGAGTATTGTTTTTTGGTGCATTCTTAGCATACCTGACCGATTGGCTTTAATTTTAAGACAAATGGAGGAAATAAAAATTTTCGATAGTCCTTAGTTACTAAGCGCTATAACAGCGTATCCGACCGCTTGGCGTTGGTAGACTGCCAAAAATAAAAAACTCGGTTTTTCGCTGGAGTCTTGTTTTTTGGTGCATTCTTAGCATATCTGACCGATTGGCTTTAATTTTAAGACAAATGGAGGAAATAAAAATTTTCGATAGTCCTTAGTTACTAAGCGCTATAACAGCGTATCCGACCGCTTGGCGTTGGTAGACTGCCAAAAATAAAAAACTCGGTTTCTCGCTGGAGTCTTGTTTTTTGGTGCATTCTTAGCATAACTGACCGATTGGCTTTAATTTTAAGACAAATGGAGGAAATAAAATTTTTCGATAGTCCTTAGTTACTAAGCGCTATAACAGCGTATCCGACCGCTTGGCGTTGGTAGACTGCCAAAAATAAAAAACTCGGTTTTTCGCTGGAGTCTTGTTTTTTTGGTGCATTCTTAGCATACCTGACCGATTGGCTTTAATTTTAAGACAAATGGAGGAAATAAAAAATTTCGATAGTCCTTAGTTACTAAGCGCTATAACAGCGTATCCGACCGCTTGGCGTTGGTAGACTGCCAAAAATAAAAAACTCGGTTTTTCGCTGGAGTCTTGTTTTTTGGTGCATTCTTAGCATACCTGACCGATTGGCTTTAATTTTAAGACAAATGGAGGAAATAATTTTTTTCGATAGTCCTTAGTTACTAAGCGCTATAACAGCGTATCCGACCGCTTGGCGTTGGTAGACTGCCAAAAATAAAAAACTCGGTTTTTCGCTGGAGTCTTGTTTTTTGGTGCATTCTTAGCATACCTGACCGATTGGCTTTAATTTTAAGACAAATGGAGGAAATAACATTTTTCGGTAGTCCCTAGTTACTAAGCGCTATAACAGCGTATCCGACCGCTTGGCATTGGTAGACTACCAAAAATAAAAAACTCGGTTTTTCGCTGGAGTCTTGTTTTTTGGCGCATTCTTAGCATACCTGACCGATTGGCTTTAATTTTAAGACAAATGGAGGAAATAAAATTTTTCGATAGTCCTTAGTTACTAAGCGCTATAACAGCGTATCCGACCGCTTGGCGTTGGTAGACTGCCAAAAATAAAAAACTCGGTTTTTCGCTGGAGCCTTGTTTTTTGGTGCTTTCTTAGCATACCTGACCGATTGGCTTTAATTTTAAGACAAATGGAGGAAATAAAATTTTTCGATAGTCCTTAGTTACTAAGCGCTATAACAGCGTATCCGACCGCTTGGCGTTGGTAGACTGCCAAAAATGAAAAACTCGGTTTTTCGCTGGAGCCTTGTTTTTTGGTGCTTTCTTAGCATACCTGACCGATTGGCTTTAATTTTAAGACAAATGGAGGAAAAAAAAATTTTAGATGGTCCTTAGTTACTAAGCGCTATAACAGCGTATCCGACCGCTTGGCGTTGGTAGACTGCCAAAAATAAAAAAACTCGGTTTTTCGCTGGAGTCTTGTTTTTTGGTGCATTCTTAGCATAACTGACCGATTGGCTTTAATTTTAAGACAAATGGACGAAATAAAATTTTTCGATAGTCCTTAGTTACTAAGCGCTATAACAGCGTATCCGACCGCTTGGCGTTGGTAGACTGCCAAAAATAAAAAACTCGGTTTTTCGCTGGAGTCTTGTTTTTTGGTGCATTCTTAGCATACCTGACCGATTGGCTTTAATTTTAAGACAAATGGAGGAAATAAAAAATTTCGATAGTCCTTAGTTACTAAGCGCTATAACAGCGTATCCGACCGCTTGGCGTTGGTAGACTGCCAAAAATAAAAAACTCGGTTTATCGCTGGAGTCTTGTTTTTTGGTGCATTCTTAGCATACCTGACAGATTGGCTTTAATTTTAAGACAAATGGAGGAAATAAAAATTTTCGATAGTCCTTAGTTACTAAGCGCTATAACAGCGTATCCGACCGCTTGGCGTTGGTAGACTGCCAAAAATAAAAAACTCGGTTTTTCGCTGGAGTCTTGTTTTTTGGTGCATTCTTAACATACCTGACCGATTGGCTTTAATTTTAAGACAAATGGAGGAAATAACATTTTTCGATAGTCCTTAGTTACTAAGCGCTATAACAGCGTATCCGACCGCATGGCGTTGGTAGACTGCCAAAAATAAAAAACTCGGTTTTTCGCTGGAGTCTTGTTTTTGGTGCATTCTTAGCATACCTGACCGATTGGCTTTAATTTTAAGACAAATGGAGGAAATAAAAATTTTCGATAGTCCTTAGTTACTAAGCGCTATAACAGCGTATCCGACCGCTTGGCGTTGGTAGACTGCCAAAAATAAAAAACTCGGTTTTTCGCTGGAGTCTTGTTTTTTGGTGCATTCTTAGCATACCTGACCGATTGGCTTTAATTTTAAGACAAATGGAGAAAATAACATTTTTCGATAGTCCTTAGTTACTAAGCGCTATAACAGCGTATCCGACCGCTTGGCGTTGGTAGACTGCCAAAAATAAAAAACTCGGTTTTTCGCTGGAGGCTTGTTTTTTGGTGCATTCTTAGCATACCTGACCGATTGGCTTTAATTTTAAGACAAATGGAGGAAATAACATTTTTCGGTAGTCCCTAGTTACTAAGCGCTATAACAGCGTATCCGACCGCTTGGCATTGGTAGACTGCCAAAAATAAAAAACTCGGTTTTTCGCTGGAGTCTTGTTTTTTGGCGCATTCTTAGCATACCTGACCGATTGGCTTTAATTTTAAGACAAATGGAGGAAATAAAATTTTTCGATAGTCCTTAGTTACTAAGCGCTATAACAGCGTATCCGACCGCTTGGCGTTGGTAGACTGCAAAAAATAAAAAACTCGGTTTTTCGCTGGAGTCTTGTTTTTTGGTGCATTCTTAGCATATCTGACCGATTGGCTTTAATTTTAAGACAAATGGAGGAAATAAAAATTTTCGATAGTCCTTAGTTACTAAGCGCTATAACAGCGTATCCGACCACTTGGCGTTGGTAGACTGCCAAAAATAAAAAACTCGGTTTTTCGCTGGAGTCTTGTTTTTGGTGCATTCTTAGCATACCTGACCGATTGGCTTTAATTTTAAGACAAATGGAGGAAATAAAAAATTTCGATAGTCCTTAGTTACTAAGCGCTATAACAGCGTATCCGACCGCTTTGCGTTGGTAGACTGCCAAAAATAAAAAACTCGGTTTATCGCTGGAGTCTTGTTTTTTGGTGCATTCTTAGCATACCTGACAGATTGGCTTTAATTTTAAGACAAATGGAGGAAATAAAAATTTTCGATAGTCCTTAGTTACTAAGCGCTATAACAGCGTATCCGACCGCTTGGCGTTGGTAGACTGCCAAAAATAAAAAACTCGGTTTTTCGCTGGAGTCTTGTTTTTTGGTGCATTCTTAGCATACCTGACCGATTGGCTTTAATTTTAAGACAAATGGAGGAAATAAAAAATTTCGATAGTCCTTAGTTACTAAGCGCTATAACAGCGTATCCGACCGCTTGGCGTTGGTAGACTGCCAAAAATAAAAAACTCGGTTTTTCGCTGGAGTCTTGTTTTTTGGTGCATTCTTAGCATACCTGACCGATTGGCTTTAATTTTAAGACAAATGGAGGAAATAACATTTTTCGGTAGTCCCTAGTTACTAAGCGCTATAACAGCGTATCCGACCGCTTGGCGTTGGTAGACTGCCAAAAATAAAAAAGTCGGTTTTTCGCTGGAGTCTTGTTTTTTGGTGCATTCTTAGCATACCTGACCGATTGACTTTAATTTTAAGACAAATGGAGGAAATAACATTTTTCGATAGTCCTTAGTTACTAAGCGCTATAACAGCGTATCCGACCGCTTGGCGTTGGTAGACTGCCAAAAATAAAAAACTCGGTTTTTCGCTGGAGTCTTGTTTTTTGGTGCATTCTTAGCATACCTGACCGATTGGCTTTAATTTTAAGACAAATGGAGGAAATAAAATTTTTCGATAGTCCTTAGTTACTAAGCGCTATAACAGCGTATCCGACCACTTGGCGTTGGTAGACTGCCAAAAATAAAAAACCCGGTTTTTCGCTGGAGTCTTGTTTTTTGGTGCATTCTTAGCATACCTGACCGATTGGCTTTAATTTTAAGACAAATGGAGGAAATAAAAAATTTCGATAGTCCTTAGTTACTAAGCGCTATAACAGCGTATCCGACCGCTTGGCGTTGGTAGACTGCCAAAAATAAAAAACTCGGTTTTTCGCTGGAGTCTTGTTTTTTGGTGCATTCTTAGCATACCTGACCGATTGGCTTTAATTTTAAGACAAATGGAGGAAATAAAATTTTTCGATAGTCCTTAGTTACTAAGCGCTATAACAGCGTATCCGACCGCTTGGCGTTGGTAGACTGCCAGAAATAAAAAACTCGGTTTTTCGCTGGAGTCTTGCTTTTTGGTGCATTCTTAGCATACCTGACCGATTGGCTTTAATTT
The DNA here is from genome assembly GCA_911387765.1 of Pyrgus malvae. Taxonomy (NCBI): domain Eukaryota; kingdom Metazoa; phylum Arthropoda; class Insecta; order Lepidoptera; family Hesperiidae; genus Pyrgus; species Pyrgus malvae. The sequence goes on along the minus strand of OU426964.1, from coordinate 23,506,303 downwards.
TAAGACAAATGGAGGAAATAAAAATTTTCGATAGTCCTTAGTTACTAAGCGCTATAACAGCGTATCCGACCGCTTGGCGTTGGTAGACTGCCAAAAATAAAAAACTCGGTTTTTCGCTGGAGTCTTGTTTTTTGGTGCATTCTTAGCATACCTGACCGATTGGCTTTAATTTTAAGACAAATGGAGGAAATAACATTTTTCGGTAGTCCCTAGTTACTAAGCGCTATAACAGCGTATCCGACCGCTTGGCGTTGGTAGACTGCCAAAAATAAAAAACTCGGTTTTTCGCTGGAGTCTTGTTTTTTGGTGCATTCTTAGCATACCTGACCGATTGGCTTTAATTTTAAGACAAATGGAGGAAATAACATTTTTCGATAGTCCTTAGTTACTAAGCGCTATAACAGCGTATCCGACCGCTTGGCGTTGGTAGACTGCCAAAAATAAAAAACTCGGTTTTTCGCTGGAGTCTTGTTTTTTGGTGCATTCTTTGCATACCTGACCGATTGGCTTTAATTTTAAGACAAATGGAGGAAATAAAATTTTTCGATAGTCCTTAGTTACTAAGCGCTATAACAGCGTATCCGACCACTTGGCGTTGGTAGACTGCCAAAAATAAAAAAACTCGGTTTTTCGCTGGAGTCTTGTTTTTTGGTGCATTCTTAGCATACCTGACCGATTGGCTTTAATTTTAAGACAAATGGAGGAAATAAAAAATTTCGATAGTCCTTAGTTACTAAGCGCTATAACAGCGTATCCGACCGCTTGGCGTTGGTAGACTGCCAAAAATAAAAAACTCGGTTTTTCGCTGGAGTCTTGTTTTTTGGTGCATTCTTAGCATACCTGACCGATTGGCTTTAATTTTAAGACAAATGGAGGAAATAAAATTTTTCGATAGTCCTTAGTTACTAAGCGCTATAACAGCGTATCCGACCGCTTGGCGTTGGTAGACTGCCAGAAATAAAAAACTCGGTTTTTCGCTGGAGTCTTGCTTTCTGGTGCATTCTTAGCATACCTGACCGATTGGCTTTAATTTTAAGACAAATGGAGGAAATAAAAATTTTCGATAGTCCTTAGTTACTAAGCGCTATAACAGCGTATCCGACCACTTGGCGTTGGTAGACTGCCAAAAATAAAAAACTCGGTTTTTCGCTGGAGTCTTGTTTTTTGGTGCATTCTTAGCATACCTGACCGATTGGCTTTAATTTTAAGACAAATGGAGGAAATAAAAATTTTCGATAGTCCTTAGTTACTAAGCGCTATAACAGCGTATCCGACCGCTTGGCGTTGGTAGACTGCCAAAAATAAAAAACTCGGTTTCTCGCTGGAGTCTTGTTTTTTGGTGCATTCTTAGCATACCTGACCGATTGGCTTTAATTTTAAGACAAATGGAGGAAATAAAATTTTTCGATAGTCCTTAGTTACTAAGCGCTATAACAGCGTATCCGACCGCTTGGTGTTGGTAGACTGCCAAAAATAAAAAACTCGGTTTTTCGCTGGAGTCTTGTTTTTTGGTGCATTCTTAGCATACCTGACCGATTGGCTTTAATTTTAAGACAAATGGAGGAAATAAAAAATTTCGGTAGTCCTTAGTTACTGAGCGCTATAACAGCGTATCCGACCGCTTGGCGTTGGTAGACTGCCAAAAATAAAAAACTCGGTTTTTCGCTGGAGTCTTGTTTTTTGGTGCATTCTTAGCATACCTGACCGATTGGCTTTAATTTTAAGACAAATGGAGGAAATAAATTTTTTCGATAGTCCTTAGTTACTAAGCGCTATAACAGCGTATCCGACCGCTTGGCGTTGGTAGACTGCCAAAAATGAAAAACTCGGTTTTTCGCTGGAGCCTTGTTTTTTGGTGCTTTCTTAGCATACCTGACCGATTGGCTTTAATTTTAAGACAAATGGAGGAAAAAAAAATTTTAGATGGTCCTTAGTTACTAAGCGCTATAACAGCGTATCCGACCGCTTGGCGTTGGTAGACTGCCAAAAATAAAAAACTCGGTTTTTCGCTGGAGTCTTGTTTTTTGGTGCATTCTTAGCATACCTGACCGATTGGCTTTAATTTTAAGACAAATGGAGGAAATAAAAATTTTCGATAGTCCTTAGTTACTAAGCGCTATAACAGCGTATCCGACCGCTTGGCGTTGGTAGACTGCCAAAAATAAAAAACTCGGTTTTTCGCTGGAGTCTTGTTTTTTGGTGCATTCTTAGCATACCTGACCGATTGGCTTTAATTTTAAGACAAATGGAGGAAATAACATTTTTCGGTAGTCCCTAGTTACTAAGCGCTATAACAGCGTATCCGACCGCTTGGCATTGGTAGACTACCAAAAATAAAAAACTCGGTTTTTCGCTGGAGTCTTGTTTTTTGGCGCATTCTTAGCATACCTGACCGATTGGCTTTAATTTTAAGACAAATGGAGGAAATAAAATTTTTCGATAGTCCTTAGTTACTAAGCGCTATAACAGCGTATCCGACCGCTTGGCGTTGGTAGACTGCCAAAAATAAAAAACTCGGTTTTTCGCTGGAGCCTTGTTTTTTGGTGCTTTCTTAGCATACCTGACCGATTGGATTTAATTTTAAGACAAATGGAGGAAATAAAAATTTTAGATAGTCCTTAGTTACTAAGCGCTATAACAGCGTATCCGACCGCTTGGCGTTGGTAGACTGCCAAAAATAAAAAAACTCGGTTTTTCGCTGGAGTCTTGTTTTTTGGTGCATTCTTAGCATACCTGACCGATTGGCTTTAATTTTAAGACAAATGGAGGAAATAATTTTTTTCGATAGTCCTTAGTTACTAAGCGCTATAACAGCGTATCCGACCGCTTGGCGTTGGTAGACTGCCAAAAATAAAAAACTCGGTTTTTCGCTGGAGTCTTGTTTTTTGGTGCATTCTTAGCATACCTGACCGATTGGCTTTAATTTTAAGACAAATGGAGGAAATAACATTTTTCGGTAGTCCCTAGTTACTAAGCGCTATAACAGCGTATCCGACCGCTTGGCGTTGGTAGACTGCAAAAAATAAAAAACTCGGTTTTTCGCTGGAGTCTTGTTTTTTGGTGCATTCTTAGCATATCTGACCGATTGGCTTTAATTTTAAGACAAATGGAGGAAATAAAAATTTTCAATAGTCCTTAGTTACTAAGCGCTATAACAGCGTATCCGACCACTTGGCGTTGGTAGACTGCCAAAAATAAAAAACTCGGTTTTTCGCTGGAGTCTTGTTTTTTGGTGCATTCTTAGCATATCTGACCGATTGGCTTTAATTTTAAGACAAATGGAGGAAATAAAAATTTTCAATAGTCCTTAGTTACTAAGCGCTATAACAGCGTATCCGACCACTTGGCGTTGGTAGACTGCCAAAAATAAAAAACTCGGTTTTTCGCTGGAGTCTTGTTTTTTGGTGCATTCTTAGCATACCTGACCGATTGGCTTTAATTTTAAGACAAATGGAGGAAATAAAAAATTTCGATAGTCCTTAGTTACTAAGCGCTATAACAGCGTATCCGACCGCTTTGCGTTGGTAGACTGCCAAAAATAAAAAACTCGGTTTATCGCTGGAGTCTTGTTTTTTGGTGCATTCTTAGCATACCTGACAGATTGGCTTTAATTTTAAGACAAATGGAGGAAATAAAAATTTTCGATAGTCCTTAGTTACTAAGCGCTATAACAGCGTATCCGACCGCTTGGCGTTGGTAGACTGCCAAAAATAAAAAACTCGGTTTTTCGCTGGAGTCTTGTTTTTTGGTGCATTCTTAGCATACCTGACCGATTGGCTTTAATTTTAAGACAAATGGAGGAAATAAAATTTTTCGATAGTCCTTAGTTACTAAGCGCTATAACAGCGTATCCGACCACTTGGCGTTGGTAGACTGCCAAAAATAAAAAACTCGGTTTTTCGCTGGAGTCTTGTTTTTTGGTGCATTCTTAGCATACCTGACCGATTGGCTTTAATTTTAAGACAAATGGAGGAAATAACATTTTTCGGTAGTCCCTAGTTACTAAGCGCTATAACAGCGTATCCGACCGCTTGGCGTTGGTAGACTGCCAAAAATAAAAAAGTCGGTTTTTCGCTGGAGTCTTGTTTTTTGGTGCATTCTTAGCATACCTGACCGATTGGCTTTAATTTTAAGACAAATGGAGGAAATAACATTTTTCGATAGTCCTTAGTTACTAAGCGCTATAACAGCGTATCCGACCGCTTGGCGTTGGTAGACTGCCAAAAATAAAAAACTCGGTTTTTCGCTGGAGTCTTGTTTTTTGGTGCATTCTTAGCATACCTGACCGATTGGCTTTAATTTTAAGACAAATGGAGGAAATAAAATTTTTCGATAGTCCTTAGTTACTAAGCGCTATAACAGCGTATCCGACCACTTGGCGTTGGTAGACTGCCAAAAATAAAAAACTCGGTTTTTCGCTGGAGTCTTGTTTTTTGGTGCATTCTTAGCATACCTGACCGATTGGCTTTAATTTTAAGACAAATGGAGGAAATAAAAAATTTCGATAGTCCTTAGTTACTAAGCGCTATAACAGCGTATCCGACCGCTTGGCGTTGGTAGACTGCCAAAAATAAAAAACTCGGTTTTTCGCTGGAGTCTTGTTTTTTGGTGCATTCTTAGCATACCTGACAGATTGGCTTTAATTTTAAGACAAATGGAGGAAATAAAATTTTTCGATAGTCCTTAGTTACTAAGCGCTATAACAGCGTATCCGACCGCTTGGCGTTGGTAGACTGCCAGAAATAAAAAACTCGGTTTTTCGCTGGAGTCTTGCTTTTTGGTGCATTCTTAGCATACCTGACCGATTGGCTTTAATTTTAAGACAAATGGAGGAAATAAAAATTTTAGATAGTCCTTAGTTACTAAGCGCTATAACAGCGTATCCGACCGCTTAGCGTTGGTAGACTGCCAAAAATAAAAAAACTCGGTTTTTCGCTGGAGTCTTGTTTTTTGGTGCATTCTTAGCATAACTGACCGATTGGCTTTAATTTTAAGACAAATGGACGAAATAAAAATTTTCGATAGTCCTTAGTTACTAAGCGCTATAACAGCGTATCCGACCGCTTGGCGTTGGTAGACTGCCAAAAATAAAAAACTCGGTTTTTCGCTGGAGTCTTGTTTTTTGGTGCATTCTTAGCATACCTGACCGATTGGCTTTAATTTTAAGACAAATGGAGGAAATAACATTTTTCGATAGTCCTTAGTTACTAAGCGCTATAACAGCGTATCCGACCGCTTTGCGTTGGTAGACTGCCAAAAATAAAAAACTCGGTTTATCGCTGGAGTCTTGTTTATTGGTGCATTCTTGGCATACCTGACAGATTGGTTTTAATTTTAAGACAAATGGAGGAAATAAAAATTTTCGATACTCCTTAGTTACTAAGCGCTATAACAGCGTATCCGACCGCTTGGCGTTGGTAGACTGCCAAAAATAAAAAACTCGGTTTTTCGCTGGAGTCTTGTTTTTTGGTGCATTCTTAGCATACCTGACCGATTGGCTTTAATTTTAAGACAAATGGAGGAAATAACATTTTTCGATAGTCCTTAGTTACTAAGCGCTATAACAGCGTATCCGACCGCTTTGCGTTGGTAGACTGCCAAAAATAAAAAACTCGGTTTATCGCTGGAGTCTTGTTTTTTGGTGCATTCTTAGCATACCTGACCGATTGGCTTTAATTTTAAGACAAATGGAGGAAATAACATTTTTCGGTAGTCCCTAGTTACTAAGCGCTATAACAGCGTATCCGACATCCGACCGCTTGGCATTGGTAGACTGCCAAAAATAAAAAAACTCGGATTTTCGCTGGAGTCTTGTTTTTTGGTGCATTCTAGCATAACTGACCGATTGGCTTTAATTTTAAGACAAATGGACGAAATAAAAATTTTCGATAGTCCTTAGTTACTAAGCGCTATAACAGCGTATCCGACCGCTTGGCGTTGGTAGACTGCCAAAAATAAAAAACTCGGTTTTTCGCTGGAGTCTTGTTTTTTTGGTGCATTCTTAGCATACCTGACCGATTGGCTTTAATTTTAAGACAAATGGAGGAAATAAAAAATTTCGATAGTCCTTAGTTACTAAGCGCTATAACAGCGTATCCGACCGCTTGGCGTTGGTAGACTGCCAAAAATAAAAAACTCGGTTTTTCGCTGGAGTCTTGTTTTTTGGTGCATTCTTAGCATACCTGACCGATTGGCTTTAATTTTAAGACAAATGGAGGAAATAATTTTTTTCGATAGTCCTTAGTTACTAAGCGCTATAACAGCGTATCCGACCGCTTGGCGTTGGTAGACTGCCAAAAATAAAAAACTCGGTTTTTCGCTGGAGTCTTGTTTTTTGGTGCATTCTTAGCATACCTGACAGATTGGCTTTAATTTTAAGACAAATGGAGGAAATAAAATTTTTCGATAGTCCTTAGTTACTAAGCGCTATAACAGCGTATCCGACCGCTTGGCGTTGGTAGACTGCCAAAAATAAAAAACTCGGTTTTTCGCTGGAGTCTTGTTTTTTGGTGCATTCTTAGCATAACTGACCGATTGGCTTTAATTTTAAGACAAATGGACGAAATAAAATTTTTCGATAGTCCTTAGTTACTAAGCGCTATAACAGCGTATCCGACCGCTTGGCGTTGGTAGACTGCCAAAAATAAAAAACTCGGTTTTTCGCTGGAGTCTTGTTTTTTGGTGCATTCTTAGCATACCTGACCGATTGGCTTTAATTTTAAGACAAATGGAGGAAATAACATTTTTCGGTAGTCCCTAGTTACTAAGCGCTATAACAGCGTATCCGACATCCGACCGCTTGGCATTGGTAGACTGCCAAAAATAAAAAACTCGGTTTTTCGCTGGAGTCTTGTTTTTTGGTGCATTCTTAGCATACCTGACCGATTGGCTTTAATTTTAAGACAAATGGAGGAAATAAAAAATTTCGATAGTCCTTAGTTACTAAGCGCTATAACAGCGTATCCGACCGCTTGGCGTTGGTAGACTGCCAAAAATAAAAAACTCGGTTTTTCGCTGGAGTCTTGTTTTTTGGTGCATTCTTAGCATACCTGACCGATTGGCTTTAATTTTAAGACAAATGGAGGAAATAACATTTTTCGGTAGTCCCTAGTTACTAAGCGCTATAACAGCGTATCCGACCGCTTGGCATTGGTAGACTACCAAAAATAAAAAACTCGGTTTTTCGCTGGAGTCTTGTTTTTTGGCGCATTCTTAGCATACCTGACCGATTGGCTTTAATTTTAAGACAAATGGAGGAAATAAAATTTTTCGATAGTCCTTAGTTACTAAGCGCTATAACAGCGTATCCGACCGCTTGGCGTTGGTAGACTGCCAAAAATAAAAAACTCGGTTTTTCGCTGGAGCCTTGTTTTTTGGTGCTTTCTTAGCATACCTGACCGATTGGCTTTAATTTTAAGACAAATGGAGGAAATAAAATTTTTCGATAGTCCTTAGTTACTAAGCGCTATAACAGCGTATCCGACCGCTTGGCGTTGGTAGACTGCCAAAAATGAAAAACTCGGTTTTTCGCTGGAGCCTTGTTTTTTGGTGCTTTCTTAGCATACCTGACCGATTGGCTTTAATTTTAAGACAAATGGAGGAAAAAAAAATTTTAGATGGTCCTTAGTTACTAAGCGCTATAACAGCGTATCCGACCGCTTGGCGTTGGTAGACTGCCAAAAATAAAAAACTCGGTTTTTCGCTGGAGTCTTGTTTTTTGGTGCATTCTTAGCATAACTGACCGATTGGCTTTAATTTTAAGACAAATGGACGAAATAAAATTTTTCGATAGTCCTTAGTTACTAAGCGCTATAACAGCGTATCCGACCGCTTGGCGTTGGTAGACTGCCAAAAATAAAAAACTCGGTTTTTCGCTGGAGTCTTGTTTTTTGGTGCATTCTTAGCATACCTGACCGATTGGCTTTAATTTTAAGACAAATGGAGGAAATAAAAAATTTCGATAGTCCTTAGTTACTAAGCGCTATAACAGCGTATCCGACCGCTTGGCGTTGGTAGACTGCCAAAAATAAAAAACTCGGTTTATCGCTGGAGTCTTGTTTTTTGGTGCATTCTTAGCATACCTGACAGATTGGCTTTAATTTTAAGACAAATGGAGGAAATAAAAATTTTCGATAGTCCTTAGTTACTAAGCGCTATAACAGCGTATCCGACCGCTTGGCGTTGGTAGACTGCCAAAAATAAAAAACTCGGTTTTTCGCTGGAGTCTTGTTTTTTGGTGCATTCTTAACATACCTGACCGATTGGCTTTAATTTTAAGACAAATGGAGGAAATAACATTTTTCGATAGTCCTTAGTTACTAAGCGCTATAACAGCGTATCCGACCGCATGGCGTTGGTAGACTGCCAAAAATAAAAAACTCGGTTTTTCGCTGGAGTCTTGTTTTTGGTGCATTCTTAGCATACCTGACCGATTGGCTTTAATTTTAAGACAAATGGAGGAAATAAAAATTTTCGATAGTCCTTAGTTACTAAGCGCTATAACAGCGTATCCGACCGCTTGGCGTTGGTAGACTGCCAAAAATAAAAAACTCGGTTTTTCGCTGGAGTCTTGTTTTTTGGTGCATTCTTAGCATACCTGACCGATTGGCTTTAATTTTAAGACAAATGGAGAAAATAACATTTTTCGATAGTCCTTAGTTACTAAGCGCTATAACAGCGTATCCGACCGCTTGGCGTTGGTAGACTGCCAAAAATAAAAAACTCGGTTTTTCGCTGGAGTCTTGTTTTTTGGTGCATTCTTAGCATACCTGACCGATTGGCTTAAATTTTAAGACAAATGGAGGAAATAACATTTTTCGGTAGTCCCTAGTTACTAAGCGCTATAACAGCGTATCCGACCGCTTGGCATTGGTAGACTGCCAAAAATAAAAAACTCGGTTTTTCGCTGGAGTCTTGTTTTTTGGCGCATTCTTAGCATACCTGACCGATTGGCTTTAATTTTAAGACAAATGGAGGAAATAAAAAATTTCGATAGTCCTTAGTTACTAAGCGCTATAACAGCGTATCCGACCGCTTGGCGTTGGTAGACTGCCAAAAATAAAAAACTCGGTTTTTCGCTGGAGTCTTGTTTTTTGGTGCATTCTTAGCATACCTGACCGATTGGCTTTAATTTTAAGACAAATGGAGGAAATAAAATTTTTCGATAGTCCTTAGTTACTAAGCGCTATAACAGCGTATCCGACCGCTTGGCGTTGGTAGACTGCCAGAAATAAAAAACTCGGTTTTTCGCTGGAGTCTTGCTTTTTGGTGCATTCTTAGCATACCTGACCGATTGGCTTTAATTTTAAGACAAATGGAGGAAATAAAAATTTTCGATAGTCCTTAGTTACTAAGCGCTATAACAGCGTATCCGACCGCTTGGCGTTGGTAGACTGCCAAAAATAAAAAACTCGGTTTTTCGCTGGAGTCTTGTTTTTTGGTGCATTCTTAGCATACCTGACCGATTGGCTTTAATTTTAAGACAAATGGAGGAAATAACATTTTTCGGTAGTCCCTAGTTACTAAGCGCTATAACAGCGTATCCGACCGCTTGGCGTTGGTAGACTGCCAAAAATAAAAAACTCGGTTTTTCGCTGGAGTCTTGTTTTTTGGTGCATTCTTAGCATACCTGACCGATTGGCTTTAATTTTAAGACAAATGGAGGAAATAACATTTTTCGATAGTCCTTAGTTACTAAGCGCTATAACAGCGTATCCGACCGCTTGGCGTTGGTAGACTGCCAAAAATAAAAAACTCGGTTTTTCGCTGGAGTCTTGTTTTTTGGTGCATTCTTAGCATACCTGACCGATTGGCTTTAATTTTAAGACAAATGGAGGAAATAAAATTTTTCGATAGTCCTTAGTTACTAAGCGCTATAACAGCGTATCCGACCACTTGGCGTTGGTAGACTGCCAAAAATAAAAAACTCGGTTTTTCGCTGGAGTCTTGTTTTTTGGTGCATTCTTAGCATACCTGACCGATTGGCTTTAATTTTAAGACAAATGGAGGAAATAAAAAATTTCGATAGTCCTTAGTTACTAAGCGCTATAACAGCGTATCCGACCGCTTGGCGTTGGTAGACTGCCAAAAATAAAAAACTCGGTTTTTCGCTGGAGTCTTGTTTTTTGGTGCATTCTTAGCATACCTGACCGATTGGCTTTAATTTTAAGACAAATGGAGGAAATAAAATTTTTCGATAGTCCTTAGTTACTAAGCGCTATAACAGCGTATCCGACCGCTTGGCGTTGGTAGACTGCCAGAAATAAAAAACTCGGTTTTTCGCTGGAGTCTTGCTTTTTGGTGCATTCTTAGCATACCTGACCGATTGGCTTTAATTTTAAGACAAATGGAGGAAATAAAAATTTTCGATAGTCCTTAGTTACTAAGCGCTATAACAGCGTATCCGACCACTTGGCGTTGGTAGACTGCCAAAAATAAAAAACTCGGTTTTTCGCTGGAGTCTTGTTTTTTGGTGCATTCTTAGCATACCTGACCGATTGGCTTTAATTTTAAGACAAATGGAGGAAATAAAAATTTTCGATAGTCCTTAGTTACTAAGCGCTATAACAGCGTATCCGACCGCTTGGCGTTGGTAGACTGCCAAAAATAAAAAACTCGGTTTCTCGCTGGAGTCTTGTTTTTTGGTGCATTCTTAGCATACCTGACCGATTGGCTTTAATTTTAAGACAAATGGAGGAAATAAAATTTTTCGATAGTCCTTAGTTACTAAGCGCTATAACAGCGTATCCGACCGCTTGGTGTTGGTAGACTGCCAAAAATAAAAAACTCGGTTTTTCGCTGGAGTCTTGTTTTTTGGTGCATTCTTAGCATACCTGACCGATTGGCTTTAATTTTAAGACAAATGGAGGAAATAAAAAATTTCGGTAGTCCTTAGTTACTGAGCGCTATAACAGCGTATCCGACCGCTTGGCGTTGGTAGACTGCCAAAAATAAAAAACTCGGTTTTTCGCTGGAGTCTTGTTTTTTGGTGCATTCTTAGCATACCTGACCGATTGGCTTTAATTTTAAGACAAATGGAGGAAATAAATTTTTTCGATAGTCCTTAGTTACTAAGCGCTATAACAGCGTATCCGACCGCTTGGCGTTGGTAGACTGCCAAAAATGAAAAACTCGGTTTTTCGCTGGAGCCTTGTTTTTTGGTGCTTTCTTAGCATACCTGACCGATTGGCTTTAATTTTAAGACAAATGGAGGAAAAAAAAATTTTAGATGGTCCTTAGTTACTAAGCGCTATAACAGCGTATCCGACCGCTTGGCGTTGGTAGACTGCCAAAAATAAAAAACCCGGTTTTTCGCTGGAGTCTTGTTTTTTGGTGCATTCTTAGCATACCTGACCGATTGGCTTTAATTTTAAGACAAATGGAGGAAATAATTTTTTTCGATAGTCCTTAGTTACTAAGCGCTATAACAGCGTATCCGACCGCTTGGCGTTGGTAGACTGCCAAAAATAAAAAACTCGGTTTTTCGCTGGAGTCTTGTTTTTTGGTGCATTCTTAGCATACCTGACCGATTGGCTTTAATTTTAAGACAAATGGAGGAAATAACATTTTTCGGTAGTCCCTAGTTACTAAGCGCTATAACAGCGTATCCGACCGCTTGGCATTGGTAGACTACCAAAAATAAAAAACTCGGTTTTTCGCTGGAGTCTTGTTTTTTGGCGCATTCTTAGCATACCTGACCGATTGGCTTTAATTTTAAGACAAATGGAGGAAATAACATTTTTCGATAGTCCTTAGTTACTAAGCGCTATAACAGCGTATCCGACCGCTTGGCGTTGGTAGACTGCCAAAAATAAAAAACTCGGTTTTTCGCTGGAGCCTTGTTTTTTGGTGCATTCTTAGCATACCTGACCGATTGGATTTAATTTTAAGACAAATGGAGGAAATAAAAATTTTAGATTGTCCTTAGTTACTAAGCGCTATAACAGCGTATCCGACCGCTTGGCGTTGGTAGACTGCCAAAAATAAAAAAACTCGGTTTTTCGCTGGAGTCTTGTTTTTTGGTGCATTCTTAGCATACCTGACCGATTGGCTTTAATTTTAAGACAAATGGAGGAAATAATTTTTTTCGATAGTCCTTAGTTACTAAGCGCTATAACAGCGTATCCGACCGCTTGGCGTTGGTAGACTGCCAAAAATAAAAAACTCGGTTTTTCGCTGGAGTCTTGTTTTTTGGTGCATTCTTAGCATACCTGACCGATTGGCTTTAATTTTAAGACAAATGGAGGAAATAACATTTTTCGGTAGTCCCTAGTTACTAAGCGCTATAACAGCGTATCCGACCGCTTGGCATTGGTAGACTACCAAAAATAAAAAACTCGGTTTTTCGCTGGAGTCTTGTTTTTTGGCGCATTATTAGCATACCTGACCGATTGGCTTTAATTTTAAGACAAATGGAGGAAATAAAATTTTTCGATAGTCCTTAGTTACTAAGCGCTATAACAGCGTATCCGACCGCTTGGCGTTGGTAGACTGCCAAAAATAAAAAACTCGGTTTTTCGCTGGAGCCTTGTTTTTTGGTGCTTTCTTAGCATACCCGACCGATTGGATTTAATTTTAAGACAAATGGAGGAAATAAAATTTTTCGATAGTCCTTAGTTACTAAGCGCTATAACAGCGTATCCGACCACTTGGCGTTGGTAGACTGCCAAAAATAAAAAACTCGGCTTTTCGTTGGAGTCTTGTTTTTTGGTGCATTCTTAGCATACCTGACCGATTGGCTTTAATTTTAAGACAAATGGAGGAAATAAAAAATTTCGATAGTCCTTAGTTACTAAGCGTTATAACAGCGTATCCGACCGCTTGGCGTTGGTAGACTGCCAAAAATAAAAAACTCGGTTTTTCGCTGGAGTCTTGTTTTTTGGTGCATTCTTAGCATACCTGACCGATTGGCTTTAATTTTAAGACAAATGGAGGAAATAAATTTTTTCGATAGTCCTTAGTTACTAAGCGCTATAACAGCGTATCCGACCGCTTGGCGTTGGTAGACTGCCAAAAATAAAAAACTCGGTTTCTCGCTGGAGTCTTGTTTTTTGGTGCATTCTTAGCATAACTGACCGATTGGCTTTAATTTTAAGACAAATGGAGGAAATAAAATTTTTCGATAGTCCTTAGTTACTAAGCGCTATAACAGCGTATCCGACCGCTTGGCGTTGGTAGACTGCCAAAAATAAAAAACTCGGTTTTTCGCTGGAGTCTTGGTTTTTGGTGCATTCTTAGCATACCTGACCGATTGGCTTTAATTTTAAGACAAATGGAGGAAATAATTTTTTTCGATAGTCCTTAGTTACTAAGCGCTATAACAGCGTATCCGACCGCTTGGCGTTGGTAGACTGCCAAAAATAAAAAAACTCGGTTTTTCGCTGGAGCCTTGTTTTTTGGTGCATTCTTAGCATACCTGACCGATTGGCTTTAATTTTAAGACAAATGGAGGAAATAAAATTTTTCGATAGTCCTTAGTTACTAAGCGCTATAACAGCGTATCCGACCACTTGGCGTTGGTAGACTGCCAAAAATAAAAAACTCGGCTTTTCGTTGGAGTCTTGTTTTTTGGTACATTCTTAGCATACCTGACCGATTGGCTTTAATTTTAAGACAAATGGAGGAAATAAATTTTTTCGATAGTCCTTAGTTACTAAGCGCTATAACAGCGTATCCGACCGCTTGGCGTTGGTAGACTGCCAAAAATAAAAAACTCGGTTTTTCGCTGGAGTCTTGTTTTTTGGTGCATTCTTAGCATACCTGACCGATTGGCTTTAATTTTAAGACAAATGGAGGAAATAAAATTTTTCGATAGTCCTTAGTTACTAAGCGCTATAACAGCGTATCCGACCACTTGGCGTTGGTAGACTGCCAAAAATAAAAAACTCGGTATTTCGCTGGAGTCTTGTTTTTTGGTGCATTCTTAGCATACCTGACCGATTGGCTTTAATTTTAAGACAAATGGAGGAAATAAAAAATTTCGATAGTCCTTAGTTACTAAGCGCTATAACAGCGTATCCGACCGCTTGGCGTTGGTAGACTGCCAAAAATAAAAAACTCGGTTTTTCGCTGGAGTCTTGTTTTTTGGTGCATTCTTAGCATACCTGACCGATTGGCTTTAATTTTAAGACAAATGGAGGAAATAAAATTTTTCGATAGTCCTTAGTTACTAAGCGCTATAACAGCGTATCCGACCGCTTGGCGTTGGTAGACTGCCAGAAATAAAAAACTCGGTTTTTCGCTGGAGTCTTGCTTTTTGGTGCATTCTTAGCATACCTGACCGATTGGCTTTAATTTTAAGACAAATGGAGGAAATAAAAATTTTCGATAGTCCTTAGTTACTAAGCGCTATAACAGCGTATCCGACCGCTTGGCGTTGGTAGACTGCCAAAAATAAAAAACTCGGTTTTTCGCTGGAGTCTTGTTTTTTGGTGCATTCTTAGCATACCTGACCGATTGGCTTTAATTTTAAGACAAATGGAGGAAATAACATTTTTCGGTAGTCCCTAGTTACTAAGCGCTATAACAGCGTATCCGACCGCTTGGCGTTGGTAGACTGCCAAAAATAAAAAACTCGGTTTTTCGCTGGAGTCTTGTTTTTTGGTGCATTCTTAGCATACCTGACCGATTGGCTTTAATTTTAAGACAAATGGAGGAAATAACATTTTTCGATAGTCCTTAGTTACTAAGCGCTATAACAGCGTATCCGACCGCTTGGCGTTGGTAGACTGCCAAAAATAAAAAACTCGGTTTTTCGCTGGAGTCTTGCTTTTTGGTGCATTCTTAGCATACCTGACCGATTGGCTTTAATTTTAAGACAAATGGAGGAAATAAAATTTTTCGATAGTCCTTAGTTACTAAGCGCTATAACAGCGTATCCGACCACTTGGCGTTGGTAGACTGCCAAAAATAAAAAACTCGGTTTTTCGCTGGAGTCTTGTTTTTTGGTGCATTCTTAGCATACCTGACCGATTGGCTTTAATTTTAAGACAAATGGAGGAAATAAAAAATTTCGATAGTCCTTAGTTACTAAGCGCTATAACAGCGTATCCGACCGCTTGGCGTTGGTAGACTGCCAAAAATAAAAAACTCGGTTTTTCGCTGGAGTCTTGTTTTTTGGTGCATTCTTAGCATACCTGACCGATTGGCTTTAATTTTAAGACAAATGGAGGAAATAAAATTTTTCGATAGTCCTTAGTTACTAAGCGCTATAACAGCGTATCCGACCGCTTGGCGTTGGTAGACTGCGAGAAATAAAAAACTCGGTTTTTCGCTGGAGTCTTGCTTTTTGGTGCATTCTTAGCATACCTGACCGATTGGCTTTAATTTTAAGACAAATGGAGGAAATAAAAATTTTCGATAGTCCTTAGTTACTAAGCGCTATAACAGCGTATCCGACCACTTGGCGTTGGTAGACTGCCAAAAATAAAAAACTCGGTTTTTCGCTGGAGTCTTGTTTTTTGGTGCATTCTTAGCATACCTGACCGATTGGCTTTAATTTTAAGACAAATGGAGGAAATAAAATTTTTCGGTAGTCCTTAGTTACGGAGCGCTATAACAGCGTATCCGACCGCTTGGCGTTGGTAGACTGCCAAAAATAAAAAACTCGGTTTTTCGCTGGAGTCTTGTTTTTTGGTGCATTCTTAGCATACCTGACCGATTGGCTTTAATTTTAAGACAAATGGAGGAAATAAATTTTTTCGATAGTCCTTAGTTACTAAGCGCTATAACAGCGTATCCGACCGCTTGGCGTTGGTAGACTGCCAAAAATGAAAAACTCGGTTTTTCGCTGGAGCCTTGTTTTTTGGTGCTTTCTTAGCATACCTGACCGATTGGCTTTAATTTTAAGACAAATGGAGGAAAAAAAAATTTTAGATGGTCCTTAGTTACTAAGCGCTATAACAGCGTATCCGACCGCTTGGCGTTGGTAGACTGCCAAAAATAAAAAACTCGGTTTTTCGCTGGAGTCTTGTTTTTTGGTGCATTCTTAGCATACCTGACCGATTGGCTTTAATTTTAAGACAAATGGAGGAAATAATTTTTTTCGATAGTCCTTAGTTACTAAGCGCTATAACAGCGTATCCGACCGCTTGGCGTTGGTAGACTGCCAAAAATAAAAAACTCGGTTTTTCGCTGGAGTCTTGTTTTTTGGTGCATTCTTAGCATACCTGACCGATTGGCTTTAATTTTAAGACAAATGGAGGAAATAACATTTTTCGGTAGTCCCTAGTTACTAAGCGCTATAACAGCGTATCCGACCGCTTGGCATTGGTAGACTACCAAAAATAAAAAACTCGGTTTTTCGCTGGAGTCTTGTTTTTTGGCGCATTCTTAGCATACCTGACCGATTGGCTTTAATTTTAAGACAAATGGAGGAAATAAAATTTTTCGATAGTCCTTAGTTACTAAGCGCTATAACAGCGTATCCGACCGCTTGGCGTTGGTAGACTGCCAAAAATAAAAAACTCGGTTTTTCGCTGGAGCCTTGTTTTTTGGTGCTTTCTTAGCATACCTGACCGATTGGATTTAATTTTAAGACAAATGGAGGAAATAAAAATTTTAGATAGTCCTTAGTTACTAAGCGCTATAACAGCGTATCCGACCGCTTGGCGTTGGTAGACTGCCAAAAATAAAAAAACTCGGTTTTTCGCTGGAGTCTTGTTTTTTGGTGCATTCTTAGCATACCTGACCGATTGGCTTTAATTTTAAGACAAATGGAGGAAATAATTTTTTTCGATAGTCCTTAGTTACTAAGCGCTATAACAGCGTATCCGACCGCTTGGCGTTGGTAGACTGCCAAAAATAAAAAACTCGGTTTTTCGCTGGAGTCTTGTTTTTTGGTGCATTCTTAGCATACCTGACCGATTGGCTTTAATTTTAAGACAAATGGAGGAAATAACATTTTTCGGTAGTCCCTAGTTACTAAGCGCTATAACAGCGTATCCGACCGCTTGGCATTGGTAGACTACCAAAAATAAAAAACTCGGTTTTTCGCTGGAGTCTTGTTTTTTGGCGCATTATTAGCATACCTGACCGATTGGCTTTAATTTTAAGACAAATGGAGGAAATAAAATTTTTCGATAGTCCTTAGTTACTAAGCGCTATAACAGCGTATCCGACCGCTTGGCGTTGGTAGACTGCCAAAAATAAAAAACTCGGTTTTTCGCTGGAGCCTTGTTTTTTGGTGCTTTCTTAGCATACCCGACCGATTGGATTTAATTTTAAGACAAATGGAGGAAATAAAAATTTTAGATAGTCCTTAGTTACTAAGCGCTATAACAGCGTATCCGACCGCTTGGCGTTGGTAGACTGCCAAAAATAAAAAAAACTCGGTTTTTCGCTGGAGTCTTGTTTTTTGGTGCATTCTTAGCATACCTGACCGATTGGCTTTAATTTTAAGACAAATGGAGGAAATAAAATTTTTCGATAGTCCTTAGTTACTAAGCGCTATAACAGCGTATCCGACCACTTGGCGTTGGTAGACTGCCAAAAATAAAAAACTCGGCTTTTCGTTGGAGTCTTGTTTTTTGGTGCATTCTTAGCATACCTGACCGATTGGCTTTAATTTTAAGACAAATGGAGGAAATAAAAAATTTCGATAGTCCTTAGTTACTAAGCGTTATAACAGCGTATCCGACCGCTTGGCGTTGGTAGACTGCCAAAAATAAAAAACTCGGTTTTTCGCTGGAGTCTTGTTTTTTGGTGCATTCTTAGCATACCTGACCGATTGGCTTTAATTTTAAGACAAATGGAGGAAATAAATTTTTTCGATAGTCCTTAGTTACTAAGCGCTATAACAGCGTATCCGACCGCTTGGCGTTGGTAGACTGCCAAAAATAAAAAACTCGGTTTCTCGCTGGAGTCTTGTTTTTTGGTGCATTCTTAGCATAACTGACCGATTGGCTTTAATTTTAAGACAAATGGAGGAAATAAAATTTTTCGATAGTCCTTAGTTACTAAGCGCTATAACAGCGTATCCGACCGCTTGGCGTTGGTAGACTGCCAAAAATAAAAAACTCGGTTTTTCGCTGGAGTCTTGTTTTTTGGTGCATTCTTAGCATACCTGACCGATTGGCTTTAATTTTAAGACAAATGGAGGAAATAACATTTTTCGGTAGTCCCTAGTTACTAAGCGCTATAACAGCGTATCCGACCGCTTGGCATTGGTAGACTACCAAAAATAAAAAACTCGGTTTTTCGCTGGAGTCTTGTTTTTTGGCGCATTCTTAGCATACCTGACCGATTGGCTTTAATTTTAAGACAAATGGAGGAAATAAAATTTTTCGATAGTCCTTAGTTACTAATTGCTATAACAGCGTATCCGACCGCTTGGCGTTGGTAGACTGCCAAAAATAAAAAACTCGGTTTTTCGCTGGAGCCTTGTTTTTTGGTGCTTTCTTAGCATACCTGATCGATTGGATTTAATTTTAAGACAAATGGAGGAAATAAAAATTTTAGATAGTCCTTAGTTACTAAGCGCTATAACAGCGTATCCGACCGCTTGGCGTTGGTAGACTGCCAAAAATAAAAAAACTCGGTTTTTCGCTGGAGTCTTGTTTTTTGGTGCATTCTTAGCATAACTGACCGATTGGCTTTAATTTTAAGACAAATGGAGGAAATAAAAATTTTCGATAGTCCTTAGTTACTAAGCGCTATAACAGCGTATCCGACCGCTTGGCGTTGGTAGACTGCCAAAAATGAAAAACTCGGTTTTTCGCTGGAGCCTTGTTTTTTGGTGCTTTCTTAGCATACCTGACCGATTGGCTTTAATTTTAAGACAAATGGAGGAAAAAAAAATTTTAGATGGTCCTTAGTTACTAAGCGCTATAACAGCGTATCCGACCGCTTGGCGTTGGTAGACTGCCAAAAATAAAAAAACTCGGTTTTTCGCTGGAGTCTTGTTTTTTGGTGCATTCTTAGCATAACTGACCGATTGGCTTTAATTTTAAGACAAATGGACGAAATAAAATTTTTCGATAGTCCTTAGTAACTAAGCGCTATAACAGCGTATCCGACCGCTTGGCGTTGGTAGACTGCCAAAAATAAAAAACTCGGTTTTTCGCTGGAGTCTTGTTTTTTGGTGCATTCTTAGCATACCTGACCGATTGGCTTTAATTTTAAGACAAATGGAGGAAATAAAAAATTTCGATAGTCCTTAGTTACTAAGCGCTATAACAGCGTATCCGACCGCTTGGCGTTGGTAGACTGCCAAAAATAAAAAACTCGGTTTATCGCTGGAGTCTTGTTTTTTGGTGCATTCTTAGCATACCTGACAGATTGGCTTTAATTTTAAGACAAATGGAGGAAATAAAAATTTTCGATAGTCCTTAGTTACTAAGCGCTATAACAGCGTATCCGACCGCTTGGCGTTGGTAGACTGCCAAAAATAAAAAACTCGGTTTTTCGCTGGAGTCTTGTTTTTTGGTGCATTCTTAGCATACCTGACCGATTGGCTTTAATTTTAAGACAAATGGAGGAAATAAAAAATTTCGATAGTCCTTAGTTACTAAGCGCTATAACAGCGTATCCGACCGCTTGGCGTTGGTAGACTGCCAAAAATAAAAAAACTCGGTTTTTCGCTGGAGTCTTGTTTTTTGGTGCATTCTTAGCATACCTGACCGATTGGCTTTAATTTTAAGACAAATGGAGGAAATAACATTTTTCGGTAGTCCCTAGTTACTAAGCGCTATAACAGCGTATCCGATCGCTTGGCGTTGGTAGACTACCAAAAATAAAAAACTCGGTTTTTCGCTGGAGTCTTGTTTTTTGGTGCATTCTTAGCATATCTGACCGATTGGCTTTAATTTTAAGACAAATGGAGGAAATAAAAATTTTAGATAGTCCTTAGTTACTAAGCGCTATAACAGCGTATCCGACCGCTTGGCGTTGGTAGACTGCCAAAAATAAAAAACTCGGTTTTTCGCTGGAGTCTTGTTTTTTGGTGCATTCTTAGCATACCTGACCGATTTGCTTTAATTTTAAGACAAATGGAGGAAATAAAAATTTTCGATAGTCCTTAGTTACTAAGCGCTATAACAGCGTATCCGACCGCTTGGCGTTGGTAGCCTGCCAAAAATAAAAAACTCGGTTTTTCGCTGGAGTCTTGTTTTTTGGTGCATTCTTAGCATACCTGACCGATTGGCTTTAATTTTAAGACAAATGGAGGAAATAAAAATTTTCGATAGTCTTTAGTTACTAAGCGCTATAACAGCGTATCCGACCGCTTGGCGTTGGTAGACTGCCAAAAATAAAAAACTCAGTTTCTCGCTGGAGTCTTGTTTTTCGTGCATTCTTAGCATACCTGACCGATTGGCTTTAATTTTAAGACAAATGGAGGAAATAAAAATTTTCGATAGTCCTTAGTTACTAAGCGCTATAACAGCGTATCCGACCGCTTGGCGTTGGTAGACTGCCAAAAATAAAAAACTCGGTTTTTCGCTGGAGTCTTGTTTTTTTGGTGCATTCTTAGCATACCTGACCGATTGGCTTTAATTTTAAGACAACTGGAGGAAATAAAAAATTTCGATAGTCCTTAGTTACTAAGCGCTATAACAGCGTATCCGACCGCTTGGCGTTGGTAGACTGCCAAAAATAAAAAACTCGGTTTTTCGCTGGAGTCTTGTTTTTTGCCGCACTCTAATAATTTTAGTTCATATCATAGGTACTTAATTGTAAATGATAGATGTTTTTGTGATTGAAATTTGATAAACACGAAAAACAGTAAAATAATATAATATTGTAAGTATAATTTGGTAACAGTATCACGTGCATTGCCCAACATTACTCAATTTCTTATCAAAGAAACTCGCAGCTAGCGTTGGAAGTCGCCGCAAAGATCTGGGACAGCGCCTTACAGTTGTCACTAGCAATACCACCAGCGTGAACTACTGTTACTAATTAACATTGGTTTAATTTTTTTATTAATTTTTGTATTAAAATAGTTTCATCTGCGTTAAATAGTAAGAAAATTTAATACTTGTATTGTAAAAATCAATAATAGATTAGTGTAAATTGAGTATAGTATAGCAAATTCGTATTTGATAAATTCTCATTGTTATTTTTAATAAAAATGGAATATGTAACTAGTAGACGCAATAAGGCGCGATCTTGCGCAGACGTATCGATTGTTATTGAGGACGATATTTCTGAATTAGACCAGCCGAGTTACTTAAATAGCACCGCGATAAGTTTACCCGAAGTAAGCAATGAATGTGAAACCATTGTCGAGTTAAAACTAAAAAACGAGCGTTTGACACTTGAGCTACAAAGTGCCCATTCGGAAATTGAAAAATTAAACATTGAAAATACAAATTTACAAAAAGAGGTCTCGCAATGTAAAAAGACTATTGAAAATTACAAAAAAATTGGAATATCTAATAATATAACGCCATTATCTACTAAATCCAAAATTAATAATAATAATAATAAACAGACCCCAAAAGAAAAGCAACCCAAACCCAAAACTTTGCGTAACGTAAGCTCCACAAAAAATACTTCTAATATAAAAAAACTTGTATTTGACGAAAATTCTAGTAACAATAGTAAAATAAATCCAGTAAAATTAATTTCGTCCAGCAGTCCTGTGCAACCCAGCACTAGCAGTAGTAGTACACAACTAAAACAAGTACAACCAGAAAAAATAAAAAGCCCTAAGTGCAACTTACTCACTACAATTCCTAAAAATAAAGACATTAAATTCCAAGAAAATACTGTTTTAAATGCTCCAATTGGACAACAAAATAATGTCTTAATATTAGCCGACGAAGAGGGAAAAGGGATGTCGAAAATACTGCAATCTTTGTTAGGATCCCAATTCTTTGTAACCTCGACGACTATGCCCGGTGCAAGAATTAATAATATATTGTCATCAGTTTTAAGTAGCTGCAAAAAATTTACAAAATCAGACTACATTATAATTGTAGGTGGCTCCAATGATATATCTCCTAGCTGTTTATATTCTAATCTTTATTATTATTTACAAAACTTAAACAATACTAATGTCATTCTCTGTCAAACAGCTAACAACCTAAATATGAACGTTAAAAAAATAACTGATATGTATGTACACTTATCAATGCAATTTAAGTGGGTAACATTTACTAGATACTCTCAAGACCTAAATTATTTGCGTTACTACTCGAGGCGTCGCTTAGTAGATTTATCTAGAAATATATTAAGAGACATTTTGCGTATGCAATATAGTTACAAATATGATAACTATTACAAGAATATCATTTCTTTCAAAAAGAAAAATACTTTAAATGCTTCTACACAAACTTGTAACGAAGTAACCATGAGAGGTAATGATATAGGTGTACAGACAGATGATATACCTAATGCGCAGTTTTTTCTTAAAAAGTAGTATTAATATATTTCACCAAAATATACAAAGTATTAAATCAAAAAAAGATGATGTTGACCTTTACCTCAATAACTTAAACTTTAAGATTGACGTTCTCTGCTTTACTGAAAGCTATTTTAGGGAATTAGAGTTACAAAGTGTAAAGTTACAAGATTATATCTTAGCATCACATTACTCAAGACAGAATTTTAAAGGAGGTGGCACTTGTATTTATGTTAAAAAATCTTTAAATTATAATAAATTAGACTGGCTTCTTGAGATATCATTAGAAAAAAGTTTTGAATGTTGTGGAATTTATTTACCTGACCTCGATTACACAGTAATATGTTTGTATAGACCTCCTAAGAGCAATATCCAAGTATTTTTTCATAAACTCGAAATAATTTTTCAAAAACTTACCAGAAAAATTAGAAGATTTCGTAAAAACGTTATAGTGCTAGGCGATTTTAATATAGATTTACTAAGTGAAAGTGGTTACACTAGAGACTTTGCCGAGTTATTAAATACCTACAAAATGCGTTTTTCTATTGTAGAGCCAACTCGGATAACTAGCCACTCAAAAACATGTATTGACAATATAATAACAAATATAAAAACATTTACAACGCAAGTACTACACAACGGACTATCGGATCATTCGGGACAGGTTATAAAAATCCCATGTAAATTCAACACTGATATAAAGCATTGGTACATGTATAAAAGGGAAGTAGATAAAAATTTGCCTATTTTAGTAAAGTACATGTCTCAAGTTAGTTTTGCGGAAGTATATGTACAAACTAAAGTTAGCACTGCCTACGCAACGTTTCTTAATATTTTTAAAAGTATATTTGATTGTTGCATGCCAATTAAAAGGGTAAGGGTTACCGTTTCTAGGAAGTCCAATTGGAAATCGAAAGGCATTAGAAGATCAAGTAAGAAAAAAAGGCACCTTTATCTTAACTTAATGAAAAACAGGTCCAGTAAGTCCGAGTCACATTATAAATCTTATAAGAAAATTTTAAAAGCTGTAATAAGATCATCTAAAAGGATGTCCAACTCAAGATATATATGTAATAGTTCTAATAAAATTAAAGCTACATGGGGGCTTATTAAATACCTAACTCAACCGTGCAACCAATTTAGGGAGTCCATCAAGGACATAAAAATCGGGGCATCAAAAATTACCAGCATACCAGAGATAGCACAGCAATTTAATAACCTTTATATAACACAAAATATCAATAACTCATTTGAAGATAAATATGTCCCTCAATTTGATAGTGTATGTCAAAGTATGTATCTTAAACCGGTTGACGAACAAGAAGTAGTTACAATAGTTAGGCAACTGAAAAATAAAAAAAGTTGTGGTTACGATGGGATCTCCACACAAGTAATTAAGTCTTGTATTAATGCAATTGTAAAACCTCTAGTGTATATTATCAACATCATGTTAGAAACGGGTTGCTTTCCAGATGATCTTAAAGTCACATTAATTAAGCCCCTTCACAAAAAAGGCCCAAAAGACATAATTAATAACTATAGACCAATAGCGTTACTGCCTAGCTTCTCAAAAATTTTCGAGAAAGTAATCTTTTGCAGACTGGTTAGTTACATGAATAGAAATGAAATATTAAGTGATTTTCAATTTGGATTTAGGCAAAATAGATCTACCTCTTGTGCTATATACAGGATGCTTTCTCAAGTTTGGACACATATTAATAATAAAGTAAAATGCGCCGCTCTGTTTGTCGATATGACCAGGGCGTTTGACTGTGTCGTGCATAACATACTTCTAAGACAGTTGGAAAGAATTGGTGTTCGAGGTATCGCTTATAAGCTATTACAATCTTACCTTAATGATAGGAAACAATCGACGGTACTTACAACATTTAATAAATCGAACAATACGTTAGAAGAGGTTCAATCTAAATTCGAGATTTGTAAAATAGGTGTTCCTCAGGGTAGTGTTCTTGGTCCATTATTATTTTTAATGTATATAAATGAACTACCCACTATAGCAAAATATCCATGTGTTATGTTCGCTGATGATGCAACAATTTTATTTTACAATGAAAACATTTCAGCTGAGGATTATAGGAATGAAATAAGAAGTACACTAGTAACTATAAAAACATGGCTAGACACACTGAACCTCAAGGTCAACTTAAATAAAACTAAAATAATGCAATTTAAAAATTATAAACAGAACTTAGAAAATCTAAATATTCATTTAAATGCAGTTGAAATAGAAGAAGTAGAGCAAACGAATTTCTTAGGGGTTTCCTTAGATACCCACTTAAATTGGAAAAGTCATATTGATAAAATTAATAATAAGATATCGGCTAATTGTTATGCTCTTTCAGTATTAGTAGATGCGTCAACTCTTGAAGTAGCTAAAAGTTTTTACTATGCCAATATTTACCCCCTTCTAACATATGGTATTATATACTGGGGAAATTCTGTTAATGTTAGTAGAACATTTATATTGCAAAAACGTAGTCTCAGAATATTGTATGGTAAAGCGGGTGACGAATCTATTCGCTCACTATTTTCAGAAAAGAAATTCCTTACATTAACTGGAATATATATATTAGAGATTTGTACTTTCGTTTTTAATAATAAAAACTTGTTTGAAAAGCAAATAAACATGCGCATAAGAGATGTGCCCACGAGACTAAAAGATATTGACGCTTTGTATTTACCTCGAGTAAAATGTCAGATTTTCAGAAATAGTACATACATATTTGCTATTAGAATATATAATAAATTACCCATAGATATAAAACAGTTACCAAATACTAAATTTAAAAAACAATTAAAACATTGGCTTATAAAAAAAGCATATTACAATATAAACGAATTTTTTGAAGATAAGACATCGTAATACGTGCAATAAAAATAGTTTGGGGAGCTTCCGCGTAAAATACATTATAAAATAAGTGTAACTCTAAACAATGCCTGAGAGTTTTTTTTCCGCCGGCTTTTTTTCTCTCATTGACCCAGCGGTGGGTAGGCATCAAAAGCCGATGATCCGTTAAGATTATTCTTATCGGATCTTAAAATAAAATATTTTTTAGTTAATTTTAATTAATAATATTGTATGCCAGAACATGGTAGACTGTTTAAAACTCCAATTATAATTTTAAACATCTTATTGTATGTGTGTAAACAGTCAACAATAAAGTATTTTCATTTCATTTCATTTCATTTCATTTCATTTCATTTCATTTCATTTCATTTCATTGGTGCATTCTTAGCATACCTGACCGATTGGCTTTAATTTTAAGACAAATGGAGGAAATAAAAAATTTCGATAGTCCTTGTCCTTAGTTACTAAGCGCTATAACAGCGTATCCGGCCGCTTGGCGTTGGTAGACTGCCAAAAATAAAAAAAACTCGGTTTTTCGCTGGAGTCTTGTTTTTTGGTGCATTCTTAGCATACCTGACCGATTGGCTTTAATTTTAAGACAAATGGAGGAAATAAAATATTTCGATAGTCCTTAGTTACTAAGCGCTATAACAGCGTATCCGACCGCTTGGCGTTGGTAGACTGCCAAAAATAAAAAACTCGGTTTTTCGCTGGAGCCTTGTTTTTTGGTGCTTTCTTAGCATACCTGACCGATTGGCTTTAATTTTAAGACAAATGGAGGAAATAAAAATTTTCGATAGTCCTTAGTTACTAAGCGCTATAACAGCGTATCCGACCGCTTGGCGTTGGTAGACTGCCAAAAATAAAAAACTCGGTTTTTCGCTGGAGTCTTGTTTTTTGGTGCATTCTTAGCATAACTGACCGATTAACTTTAATTTTAAGACAAATGGAGGAAATAAAAATTTTCGATAGTCCTTAGTTACTAAGCGCTATAACAGCGTATCCGACCGCTTGGCGTTGGTAGACTGCCAAAAATAAAAAAACTCGGTTTTTCGCTGGAGTCTTGTTTTTTGGTGCATTCTTAGCATACCTTTTTTTTTTTTTTTTTTTTGGTATCGGGGGGGAAACCTTCAAAAGGTACCCGACACCTTGGGAGAGGATACCGGGTTATGTGGGATTTGACCGCACTAAAACCCCCTCGGTGGCCTGCCTCTACGTTTGTGAGGACTCCGGGATCTCCATAGGAACGCACCGGTGTCCTCCACGCGCGGCGCCCCATAACGGGCCCATCTTCGGGAGAGCAGATGTGCTCTCCTGCACCTTCAGGTGTTCACGGCGGCATGCGGCCACGCATACACCGCCGTCCTTCCCGGGGCTGCTGGCTGGACGGGTCAAGCTCCCACTCTCACCGTCCGCATCCCCGGAAGCCCCCTTTTAGTCGCCTCTTACGATCAGGCAGGGGATACCGTAGCTCTATTCTTAATCCCGAAGCTACAGGACCGATTGGCTTTAATTTTAAGACAAATGGAGGAAATAAAAAATTTCGATAGTCCTTAGTTACTAAGCGCTATAACAGCGTATCCGACCGCTTGGCGTTGGTAGACTGCCAAAAATAAAAAACTTGGTTTTTCGCTGGAGTCTTGTTTTTTGGTGCATTCTTAGCATACCTGACCGATTGGCTTTAATTTTAAGACAAATGGAGGAAATAAAAATTTTCGATAGTCCTTAGTTACTAAGCGCTATAACAGCGTATCCGACCGCTTGGCGTTGGTAGACTGCCAAAAATAAAAAACTCGATTTTTCGCTGGAGCCTTGTTTTTTGGTGCTTTCTTAGCATACCTGACCGATTGGCTTTAATTTTAAGACAAAAGGAGGAAATAACATTTTTCGATAGTCCTTAGTTACTAAGCGCTATAACAGCGTATCCGACCGCATGGCGTTGGTAGACTGCCAAAAATAAAAAACTCGGTTTTTCGCTGGAGCCTTGTTTTTTGGTGCTTTCTTAGCATACCTGACCGATTGGCTTTAATTTTAAGACAAATGGAGGAAATAAAAATTTTAGATAGTCCTTAGTTACTAAGCGCTATAACAGCGTATCCGACCGCTTGGCGTTGGTAGACTGCCAAAAATAAAAAACTCGGTTTTTCGCTGGAGCCTTGTTTTTTGGTGCTTTCTTAGCATAACTGACCGATTGGCTTTAATTTTAAGACAAATGGACGAAATAAAATTTTTCGATAGTCCTTAGTTACTAAGCGCTATAACAGCGTATCCGACCGCTTGGCGTTGGTAGACTGCCAAAAATAAAAAAACTCGGTTTTTCGCTGGAGTCTTGTTTTTTGGTGCATTCTTAGCATACCTGACCGATTGGCTTTAATTTTAAGACAAAAGGAGGAAATAACATTTTTCGATAGTCCTTAGTTACTAAGCGCTATAACAGCGTATCCGACCGCATGGCGTTGGTAGACTGCCAAAAATAAAAAACTCGGTTTTTCGCTGGAGTCTTGTTTTTGGTGCATTCTTAGCATACCTGACAGATTGGCTTTAATTTTAAGACAAATGGAGGAAATAAAAATTTTCGATAGTCCTTAGTTACTAAGCGCTATAACAGCGTATCCGACCGCTTGGCGTTGGTAGACTGCCAAAAATAAAAAACTCGGTTTTTCGCTGGAGTCTTGTTTTTTGGTGCATTCTTAGCATACCTGACCGATTGGCTTTAATTTTAAGACAAATGGAGGAAATAACATTTTTCGATAGTCCTTAGTTACTAAGCGCTATAACAGCGTATCCGACCGCTTGGCGTTGGTAGACTGCCAAAAATAAAAAACTCGGTTTTTCGCTGGAGTCTTGTTTTTTGGTGCATTCTTAGCATACCTGACCGATTGGCTTTAATTTTAAGACAAATGGAGGAAATAAAAAATTTCGATAGTCCTTAGTTACTAAGCGCTATAACAGCGTATCCGACCGCTTGGCGTTGGTAGACTGCCAAAAATAAAAAACTCGGTTTTTCGCTGGAGTCTTGTTTTTTGGTGCATTCTTAGCATATCTGACCGATTGGCTTTAATTTTAAGACAAATGGAGGAAATAAAAATTTTCGATAGTCCTTAGTTACTAAGCGCTATAACAGCGTATCCGACCGCTTGGCGTTGGTAGACTGCCAAAAATAAAAAACTCGGTTTTTCGCTGGAGTCTTGTTTTTTGGTGCATTCTTAGCATACCTGACCGATTGGCTTTAATTTTAAGACAAATGGAGGAAATAAAAAATTTCGATAGTCCTTAGTTACTAAGCGCTATAACAGCGTATCCGACCGCTTGGCGTTGGTAGACTGCCAAAAATAAAAAACTCGGTTTTTCGCTGGAGTCTTGTTTTTTGGTGCATTCTTAGCATACCTGACCGATTGGCTTTAATTTTAAGACAAATGGAGGAAATAAAATTTTTCGATAGTCCTTAGTTACTAAGCGCTATAACAGCGTATCCGACCGCTTGGCGTTGGTAGACTGCCAAAAATAAAAAACTCGGTTTTTCGCTGGAGTCTTGTTTTTTGGTGCATTCTTAGCATACCTGACCGATTGGCTTTAATTTTAAGACAAATGGAGAAAATAAAATTTTTCGATAGTCCTTAGTTACTAAGCGCTATAACAGCGTATCCGACCACTTGGCGTTGGTAGACTGCCAAAAATAAAAAACTCGGTTTTTCGCTGGAGTCTTGTTTTTTGGTGCATTCTTAGCATACCTGACCGATTGGCTTTAATTTTAAGACAAATGGAGGAAATAATATTTTTCGATAGTCCTTAGTTACTAAGCGCTATAACAGCGTATCCGACCGCTTGGCGTTGGTAGACTGCCAAAAATAAAAAACTCGGTTTTTCGCTGGAGTCTTGTTTTTTGGTGCATTCTTAGCATACCTGACCGATTGGCTTTAATTTTAAGACAAATGGAGGAAATAAAAAATTTCGATAGTCCTTAGTTACTAAGCGCTATAACAGCGTATCCGACCGCTTGGCGTTGGTAGACTGCCAAAAATAAAAAACTCGGTTTTTCGCTGGAGTCTTGTTTTTTGGTGCATTCTTAGCATATCTGACCGATTGGCTTTAATTTTAAGACAAATGGAGGAAATAAAAATTTTCGATAGTCCTTAGTTACTAAGCGCTATAACAGCGTATCCGACCGCTTGGCGTTGGTAGACTGCCAAAAATAAAAAACTCGGTTTTTCGCTGGAGTCTTGTTTTTTGGTGCATTCTTAGCATACCTGACTGATTGGCTTTAATTTTAAGACAAATGGAGGAAATAAAAAATTTCGATAGTCCTTAGTTACTAAGCGCTATAACAGCGTATCCGACCGCTTGGCGTTGGTAGACTGCCAAAAATAAAAAACTCGGTTTTTCGCTGGAGTCTTGTTTTTTGGTGCATTCTTAGCATACCTGACCGATTGGCTTTAATTTTAAGACAAATGGAGGAAATAAAATTTTTCGATAGTCCTTAGTTACTAAGCGCTATAACAGCGTATCCGACCGCTTGGCGTTGGTAGACTGCCAAAAATAAAAAACTCGGTTTTTCGCTGGAGTCTTGTTTTTTGGTGCATTCTTAGCATACCTGACCGATTGGCTTTAATTTTAAGACAAATGGAGGAAATAAAATTTTTCGATAGTCCTTAGTTACTAAGCGCTATAACAGCGTATCCGACCACTTGGCGTTGGTAGACTGCCAAAAATAAAAAACTCGGTTTTTCGCTGGAGTCTTGTTTTTTGGTGCATTCTTAGCATACCTGACCGATTGGCTTTAATTTTAAGACAAATGGAGGAAATAAAAAATTTCGATAGTCCTTAGTTACTAAGCGTTATAACAGCGTATCCGACCGCTTGGCGTTGGTAGACTGCCAAAAATAAAAAACTCGGTTTTTCGCTGGAGTCTTGTTTTTTGGTGCATTCTTAGCATACCTGACCGATTGGCTTTAATTTTAAGACAAATGGAGGAAATAAAAATTTTCGATAGTCCTTAGTTACTAAGCGCTATAACAGCGTATCCGACCGCTTGGCGTTGGTAGACTGCCAAAAATAAAAAACTCGCTTTTTCGCTGGAGTCTTGTTTTTTGGTGCATTCTTAGCATACATAAATTCTAGAGAGTCTCTGAGAGAAAAATTTAAGGAAACGAATATACTAACATTTGCATCGCAATATATTTATGAAAATATAATGTATGTTCGTAAAAATAAACACGAATTTATGACTTTTTTGGATTTACATAGTTCGAACTGTGTTTCGACAAGGAATGGCCACAAACTTGCATTCCCTAAGTGTAGGCTCCGCAAAAAGAGCCACTCTTTTATCGGGATGTCGATCAGAATATATAATAAAATCCCGGAAAGTGTTCAATCCCTTCCTTTACACAGATTTAAAAAGAAAGTCAAACAAGTCCTGTGCCGCAAGGCTTATTACGATCTTAAGGACTATTTAATTGATAAAAAAGCTTGGGATTGAGCTGTATTTTCACAAGGCTGTTTCTATAACTGATGTAATAGATTTAAATCAATCAAACTGCCAATGTTAACAGATGGCTGTGGGACGACATTGACACATGCGGTAGCTGTCACGTATGTTCCTTATCTGCCCATAGCTACTCTGTAAGAAAGCTTATTATTGTATACCTCATATTTTAAAACAGGGCTGAAGTTTTTCTCCGTCTGCTCTTTTCTTCAGCTCAGCATTGCCTAAGCGCACCCAGAGCAGACAGAACAAAAAAAATAACGTTCACTAAGAGTTTGTAAATGAACCGTACAGTGAATAGAGAATATTTCATTTCATTCATTCATTTCATTCATTTCATTTCATTCATTTCATTTCATTCATTTCATTCATTCATTCATTCATACCTGACCGATTGGCTTTAATTTTAAGACAAATGGAGGAAATAACATTTTTCGATAGTCCTTAGTTACTAAGCGCTATAACAGCGTATCCGACCGCTTGGCGTTGGTAGACTGCCAAAAATAAAAAACTCGGTTTTTCGCTGGAGTCTTGTTTTTTGGTGCATTCTTAGCATACCTGACCGATTGGCTTTAATTTTAAGACAAATGGAGGAAATAACATTTTTCGGTAGTCCCTAGTTACTAAGCGGTATAATAGCGTATCCGACCGCTTGGCGTTGGTAGACTGCCAGAAATAAAAAAACTCGGTTTTTCGCTGGAGTCTTGTTTTTTGGTGCATTCTTAGCATACCTGACCGATTGGCTTTAATTTTAAGACAAATGGAGGAAATAAAATTTTTCGATAGTCCTTAGTTACTAAGCGCTATAACAGCGTATCCGACCGCTTGGCGTTGGTAGACTGCCAGAAATAAAAAACTCGGTTTTTCGCTGGAGTCTTGCTTTTTGGTGCATTCTTAGCATACCTGACCGATTGGCTTTAATTTTAAGACAAATGGAGGAAATAAAAATTTTCGATAGTCCTTGTATCACGTTTACTAAGGAGGTATACAAAAACCACGCTTGTTCATTGCAACCCCGAAGACTACCAGATTCTGCAGTTTTTATCACCAACAACCAAGCTTTATTTACAAAACGCGCACTACCCGCTCTATACTGAACACCGAGTACACTATCACTGACACTACCACTACCACATTCACTACGACGCCGGGAACTTGAATCTGGTTCTGGTTGAAGAGGAGCGCGGCGCACACGACGCCTGCGCCACCATACCCCAATGACTCCTAAGATTATGATGGTGCCGACAACCAAATATATAGCGATGTAATGGTGCACATCGTGATAGGAAATGCGTTCAGTTAATGGGCTTTCATTTTTCATTTTTTCTATTTGCTCCTTGATCCTTTCCAGATCAGACTGTGTATTTTCTGATACCTTTGTTTCATTTCCAGGGTCCCATAGATTCACGGATATGTTTAGGACGTGATTAATAGGTGCAGGCTTGTGGGTGTAAATGTTTGGTTGCACCTTAAGGTCACTTGATCGTTCCTTTTGTGAATAAATTGTAAAACCTTCGCCCTTTAATATACACTGCCCACTCATGCTGAGTATTCCAGCCTTGCTGAGTCCTTTTGATGAAATATTTTCATTGCATAATATTCGCACATGTTTCTCATTGCATATAAAGTACAAATATGTATTAAATGGTTCTAATTTCTTCCACATGTCCTTGCATGGAGTAATTTTTGTAACGCAGGTCTGATTGTCGGATCGCTTTACGCAAAGACTGTGGTCGGTTTGCAGATGAAAAACGGGTCCCAGGTTGGGACACAGGTACGTGTTCGGTTCCGAGTTAAGGCAATCTTTTAAGTTTGGAGACGGTAAGTAGGTATCCTTTTGCAAATTGATGGCTAAGTATTCTGATACGGGTGTTATACTAATAGCGTTTGTACCAATTTGTTGAGGAATCGGGATCACATTATAAATCTCAAAACTTTCACTACTGATAAGCGGGATCTTAACTTCGAAGATAAGGTAAGATTTAGTCATTCTCGCTTTTACTCGCAGCAGGTGATAAATATTCTTTAAATCTGTCTGAATGTTGGCAATAGGAAGTGAGAGGTCCACCGGAAGCTGCCCAGCGATGATATTCAATTCGTCTTGCAGTTGCCCCGGAGTCAACAAATGAACGTTAAGCTTGCCATTGTAAACGTTCGTTATAATATCTATAATTGCTTCTTGGACGCTGCTTAACTTCGATATCATATTGCTTGCGATAATGCTCGTTAGTAAAAAATCATTAACTGTATCCAATTTTTGTAACTCCGATGTGATTACGTTAGTCGCTTTTTCAACGTTGTTAATTTTCTGATTTATGATCTTGTGTTCCCTATTGATAGAGTCTTCCATTCTCTTCAAAACATTGTACTCTGCTTCTATAACAGACGTTTGATTTTTCCACAAAAGCGCCAGGTGTCTTTCATTGCTGTTTATGAGCTCTATATCTCTTTTGTACTTTTCTGCGAATTCGTCGTCCAGTACTCCGAATAGCGAGTGCGCGATGTAACCTACACCGTTGATAAGGCCTCGTCTCGAGCGACGTCTGTCGTACGCCGAGAATTGCTGATCGAGTAACATGCGGTCGTAGTATTGAAGTTCGGACAAACCTAATCTCATTTGTGTTAGTATGACGTTGCAATATGCAAGTGTGTCCCCTTTTTGATTTTCACACGATTTAGATAAGGATTCGTAGTATTTTTCAAAAGTCGCCAGACCATCAAAATACGGCTCCATGTTATAATACACTATGACCTTCCAATTATCTCTTACAATCTGCATGTTAGCTACCTTGTCAAAATAGAATCCTTTTTTAGTTTCTAAACTGTTGATGTTGAACGAACCGAATGCTAGACATAGAAAACTCAAAAACACGAAAATTGCGGTTGAGATGCTACATATTTTAGGTTTAGGTATAGATGTTTTTGTGGGTTTATGCCTCGTTTCAGGTTTCACGGTTTCATCTTCATGCGACTTCACTGGTAACACTGATAATTTAATGATTGGTCTCTTTAAAATTCCGTTTTTTGTCTTTAAACTGACTACACGTACGTGTCCATCTGCTCCGGGATGAATCTCAACGACGCGGCCTAGTGCCCACTTGCCTGGCGGTAGATTGTCTTCATGAATGATGACAATATCATTTAATTTTATATTAGGTTGGGATTTTTGCCACTTACACCTAGCTGATAGCTGTACGAGGTATTCAGAACGCCATCTACGCCAAACGTCATTAAGAGGCCGTATACGAAATCGAAACGGGCCAGATTAGGTATTTGAAAGGCACACGGCGTAAGCGGGAGCATTTGGTCGCGGGTTTGTGTGAGTCCGGAATCGTCGAAGGCTGGTACGACGATTAAACGGTTTTGATACTTTGTACTTTCTTCGGTGTCTTTTCCTCAGTTGTTTTTTGTCAATTAGAATAAAAAGTCTGATAGTACACAACTAAGCATTTATTAGTGTAGTACAAGTAATGATCTATACATGTAATAAATCTGTAGATAATCAAAATCTGTACATTTAATTTAATTTAATTATTCTTTATTACACTATAAAATAAGCACAAAGGGCGGACTAAATGCCTAATGGTATTATCTGCCAGCCAACTGCCAACCGAGCTGTGGAAGGTGCATTAAACAGAATGGTATTGTGAAGGTAGAAGAAGAAAATATAAATAAAGAATAGTTCATTAAATATCTATATTGCAAAAAAATCATATCTACTTAATACATAAAATACATAAATACTTTCAGTATAACATACACAAAATGGTATTGCTTTGTTTTGAGAAAAACCATTTTAATAGTCATTATAATTATAAAAGGAAAAATACGGAATTGGTAGTTTTTGAAGAACTTGCCTGTGTGTCTGTGAAACTTTTTTTATGTAAACTGAATTCAATCAAAAAGGAGGAGGTTATCAATTCGTCTGTATATTTTTTATGTTTGTTACCTCAGAACTTTCGACTGGATGAACAGATTTTGATGATTCTTTTTTTATTTCAAAGCTGATACTTCCCGTGTGGTCCCATTTTAATTTGGTCCAGTTCTGACAATGGTATCCATGCGAAAACCATATTTGCATTAAGTAGCTGCTCTACAAATGGACTAATAACTCAATATCACGCCAACCGATTATGATGATGCTTTTTTTATTGGATTTTTTTTCTTCAAGGGTAGTTTATTTAATAAGAGTTTGGTTAGGTTCCGACTAAGGGATCCATGACAAAATAACGGGACTCTTCAATTCGTAGGAGTAAATTAATGATACTCGATCGAATCTTTTATAGACTAGTAATTGTCGTAATTGAATTTGATGATCAATGAAACTCCTTAACAGCTTACAGTAAGGTTGAAATCTGAGGTAGAACTGTTAACTGTTCCATTTAAACGGCGCTGTCTTAAATGAGCAGCACGTCTAGTATGCCTACCCACATTCAAACAAATAAGTTAGTATACATCAATTTTACTAAAATGCAAAAAATAAACTAAAATTTTAACAAAAAAAAAACCGACTACAAAAGAAAACTATTCCAAAACAAATGAAATTGCACTAAAAAGAAAAAATAATTGCTTATTCTTATACAATTAGATTTAGAATAGTAGACTTACATTTTCTACTCATCAATATGTAGGTACGATCTGTGTTTACGATAATAATATAATGTCAGTACAATTATTATTATTTTTGGAGTCAAGAAATCGGAACAGTAGTTTTTAAGTTTAATTAGGATAAATTATATGATACTGAGTTACATAAACAGAATAGTTTTCTGCTGTTTTGTATTATACAACTTAGGCCCTCCTATTTAATACCCTTATCATAGGGTTGCACAAACAAATGTTATCCGCCATTTTGGGATAGCAGCCATCTTGGATTAGTTTTTTATAATGTACTTTATTCTACAAATTAATCCCTTTTATTTGATACCCATATTGTGTGGCTTTTTGAGCAAAAAATATGTGATCCACCATTTTGCTGCAGCGGCCATATTGAATTAACGAAAATGTTACTAATAATTATATTGTCATTTAAAATAAAAGTGTATTTCAAACTTCAGCTCAATCAGACTCTCGAAAGTGGTTCAAATTTAGCTTGCAATATTTAACTAAGGGCCTCGTTTACCATCTTCAAGTAAAGTGTTGATTAGTTATGACCCAAGTAAAGTTAATTGGCAAGTTAAAGCTATGAGTACGGGTCAGTTTATCATTATGATTAGTGCTACTCGAACATTGTGAAATGGAAATTGAAGTTACGGGTGACTTTAACCGACAATTAGCGTACTTGTCACTTTACTTGAAGGTGGTGAAAGAGGCCCTAACACTAACAACCTTACTAACACGGCAAGCTTACCATCTTCAAGTAAAGTGTTGATTAGTTATGTCCCAAGTAAAGTTAATTGGCAAGTTAAAGCTATGAGTACGGGTCAGTTTATCATTATGATTAGTGCTACTCGAACATTGTGAAATGGAAATTGAAGTTACGGGTGACTTTAACCGACAATTAGCGTACTTGTCACTTTACTTGAAGGTGGTGAAAGAGGCCCTAACACTAACAAGCTTACTAACACGGCAAGCTTACCATCTTCAAGTAAAGTGTTGATTAGTTATGTCCCAAGTAAAGTTAATTGGCAAGTTAAAGCTATGAGTACGGGTCAGTTTATCATTATGATTAGTGCTACTCGAACATTGTGAAATGGAAATTGAAGTTACGGGTGACTTTAACCGACAATTAGCGTACTTGTCACTTTACTTGAAGGTGGTGAAAGAGGCCCTAACACTAACAACCTTACTAACACGGCAAGCTTACCATCTTCAAGTAAAGTGTTGATTAGTTATGTCCCAAGTAAAGTTAATTGGCAAGTTAAAGCTATGAGTACGGGTCAGTTTATCATTATGATTAGTGCTACTCGAACATTGTGAAATGGAAATTGAAGTTACGGGTGACTTTAACCGACAATTAGCGTACTTGTCACTTTACTTGAAGGTGGTGAAAGAGGCCCTAACACTAACAAGCTTACTAACACGGCAAGCTTACCATCTTCAAGTAAAGTGTTGATTAGTTATGTCCCAAGTAAAGTTAATTGGCAAGTTAAAGCTATGAGTACGGGTCAGTTTATCATTATGATTAGTGCTACTCGAACATTGTGAAATGGAAATTGAAGTTACGGGTGACTTTAACCGACAATTAGCGTACTTGTCACTTTACTTGAAGGTGGTGAAAGAGGCCCTAACACTAACAACCTTACTAACACGGCAAGCTATAAATGCTTGTAAACATACTTTTCTACATAAGATACCTACACAACAATTAACAATTGAATTTTTACTACCCTATCACTTGTTGTATTAAGAAGATGGTAAATCATCACAACATAATATTTAAAATTATTAGCTATTCAAAGTGTCAAGCACACGCTGCGCGCTGTAGTCACGCCGCTCTGTAGTGGGAGCATCGAACTAACATTGCTACGAACTTGTGCGACGTCCAGGGCGCCGCGTGGCGCAGAGCGACATGTCCACTCTCTGTAAGCGCTTGGCGCGGTCTGCCTGACTCGTAGCTTGCGTCGAGTATTATAATGCGAGTTTTAGGTTACTTTAAAAGATTATTAATGCCAAATTTTTATTCACAATTTGATTATGTTTTTCAGAAAACGGATTGTTTATGAACTGAAGTTTATTTGTGTCTATTAAATTTTATGAATGACTGTTCCAATTGGCCGCAATTAAATGCAATGTCTGGCCCATTTTCTCTTAAAATTGACTAATTTCAATATTTTTTTACTAGTTTTTTGTATGAGAGTGGTAAAATGTGACACACACATTTTATAGGCGATTCTTACAGCAATACACAGCATTTTTTTCAATCCGCTGAGGTTTCATAATGATCTAGAAATATGTAACATTCTGTACCCATTACAGCAAAAATTCACAAAACTGTCATCGTCTTCAGGTCTAATAAGCACAACAAAGTAATAAAAATAAAAATGTGGCTAATGTAATAGCTTATTATTGAAATGACCAGTCATATTGTGCAATAAAACTTATGGATATGTTGTATTTTAACTGCAAAATCTCATGTGTAAAATCAGGGAAATCAGCGAAATCGGCAAAATTTCGTATACGGCCTCTTAAATATTTTTTGCGTTAATTGCC
The DNA here is from genome assembly GCA_911387765.1 of Pyrgus malvae. Taxonomy (NCBI): domain Eukaryota; kingdom Metazoa; phylum Arthropoda; class Insecta; order Lepidoptera; family Hesperiidae; genus Pyrgus; species Pyrgus malvae. Next base: position 23,468,458 of record OU426964.1, on the reverse strand, counting down.
AACGTGTTCTTTCATCCCTTTCTGTTTCGAAAATCGTGAGATTGGGTCCACTAGATAAGAAATGTCCGGGTGTTAGGTAATCGATGTCATCTGGATCTTCTGATAGGGCGCAAAGTGGCCTTGAATTTAAGCACGCTTCGATTTGCGACAATAGCGTGTAGAACTCCTCATACGTTAGTTTTTGCTCGCCGACTACTCTACGTAAATGGTGTTTAAGGCTCCTAACAGATCGTTCCCATAGACCGCCTGCACTGGGCCACGACGGTGCATTAAAATGCCACTCAATTTGCATTTCAGTTATTTCTGTAAAGAAATGTTCGTCAAATACTGATCTCAAGTCTATGAATTCCTCTGATAAGGTCCTGTTTGCTTTAACGAAATTAGTCGCGTTGTCACTATAAATGTGTCGCGGAGTGCCTCTTTTTGCGGCTAGTCGTCGAAGTGCAGCTAGGAAGGTAGATGAGGAGAGATCTGATACCAGCTCAAGATGGACTGCCTTTGTGACCATACAAACAAAGAGGGCGACGTAACCCTTCGATGTTTTTACACCACGACCTTTGCTCAGTTTGATGTCAATGTGGCCAGTATAATCGACTCCAGTATGATAAAATGGTCTTGTAGGATTCGTTCTTGACTCAGGTAAGTTACCCATTAATTGCTGATGTTTGCTAGGACTATGCCTTCTGCATACGACGCACCTTCGAAGACGACCTTTGACGGTTCGATTTCCGGACAAAATCCAGTACCGTTGTCGAAGCCATGACTGTGTAAGCCGAGCGCCACCGTGAAGTGTTTTTTGATGTGCATAATCTATCAATAAATTTGTCAGAACGTGTTTATTCGGTATAATTATAGGATGTTTCATATTGTAATCGAGGTTACTGTGACTAAGTCTACCAGCGACTCTCAACAATCCATCACTATCTAAAAACGGATGTAAGCATAACAATCGGCTGTTAGAATGTACTCGTCCCTGATTTTTAAGGTGATTTATGTCTTCAGCGAATTCACGTTCTTGAACATATTTAATTATTTTTATTTGAGCCATTTCTAAATCTTTGCATGTCAAGTAAGGCTGTTTCAGCTGATTCCGCGTAATGGCTCGCATTACCCACCCAAGTATTCTGATTAAGCGGGTAAAATTACTGTACTTGTTAATTAATGATTCAATTATATTGCTTGTTGTATTTACATCTGTTTGTGTAATATTCGTTTGATATTTTTTTACTTCTAAATCCGTTGTGTGAACTTCAGGCTGATTATAATTCTGTATGTCGAATGTTTTTAACCAACTTGGCCCATTCCACCACAGTTCATAATTCTGTAACTGCTCCACAGTCATACCGCGACTAGCACAGTCAGCCGGGTTTTCCTGTGTCTTGATATAATGCCAGCATTGCGGTGGCATCACTTCTGTAGTTTTTCTAACTCTGTTTGCCACGAAAGGCTTCCAGCGAGTAGGGTCACCGTTTAGCCATCCGAGAACTGCTGTTGAATCACACCAACCGTAGATATCTAATCTGTGTTGTTTTAGACTATCTATCATCTTTTTCATTAATTTAGACAATAAATGCGCACCACACAGTTCCAATCTGGGTAGCGTAATTTTTGTATCTGAAGAAGTTAATTTTGAAACCGGCACGAGTTTGGTCTTAGCTGCCAAAAGGATCACAGACACGGTGTTCTGCTTTTGTGTTCTAGCATAAACTACACAACCGTATGCTTTATTGCTAGCGTCTGAAAAACCGTGTAGCTGAATCATATCATTTTCATCACATTGCAACCATCTAGGTATTCTGACACGATTTATATTATCCACATCTGCTCGTAATTTTTTCCACTCTGTATAGACCGCACCAGGTATGACGTCATCCCATTTCAATTCTTGTAACCAAACAGTTTGGAACAATAACTTCAACTGAACAACCGCAGGAGCTAGCCAACCGAGCGGGTCAAATATTTTAGAAATTTCGCCTAATAGAGTTCTTTTTGTAAGTTTGCCTTTGTTTTCAGATTGCTTGTCCATTTTACATTGAAACGTGAATACGTCATCTTTTGAATTCCAAATAAGACCTAATGTTTTTGTAGATTCTTTGTGTTTAAAGAAGAAGTCTTCCCGTGCACTCGTGTCGTTAGGTTTTTTTAATAAATCTGAGCTGTTAGATGCCCACTTGCGAAGGTTAAATCCTCCAAGTTTTAAAAGAGCAATAAGATCTGACTGTAGTTGTTTTGTTGATTGCACGCTGTAGCTTCCAGTGAGGAGGTCATCGGTATAAAATTGCTCGTCCACAGCTCTGGCTGCTTCCGGATACCGATGTCCTTCATCAATCGCCAGCTGTTTGAGAGCCGCCATGGCCAGAAAGCCAGCGGCCTTGGTGCCGTAAGTTACAGTAAGTAACTCGTATTCCTGCAAGGGTTGATTCTCAGAATCGCGCCATATGATTTTCTGGTATTTATGATCATCTTCGTGGATTAAAACTTGTCTAAACATTTTCTCTATGTCCGCGGTGATAGCATACTTATATAGTCGCCAGCGTGTAACAAGTAGCATAAGATCCTGCTGTAAATTTGGACCGCGGTACATCAGGTCATTCAAGCTTAATCCATTCGAAGAAGGCTGCGAACCATTAAATACAACACGCAGTGACGTTGTTGCTGAGTCGGCGCGATGCACGGAATGATGAGGCAAATAATAACTCGGTGTTTTCTTTGTTAACGATAATCGCATATGTCCCAAATTGAAATATTCAGATATAAATGATTTATAATCGACTGCTAATTTTTCCTGTCTCTTGAATTTCCTTTCCAGCTGACAAAATTGAGCGATGGCCTTAACCCTCGAATCTCCGAGCTTCTCTTCTATGTCAGGGTGAACTGGAAGTCGCACTACGTATCGCCCGTCAGGATTACGTGTGGTCGTGTTTTTAAATAATTTCAAACATCGATCGTCTTCCTCGGACATGTCAGTGTTTTCACTGACATCTTCAATAGTCCAAAAATTACGTATGTCTTCGACGCCTACCATCACCACGTTACAATGATATGATTTTACGTTGCCACATAAGATCCATCCTAGGCGCGTTTGCTGCGCTATCGGTGTTGACTGTTCTGTGTTTATGATTCCACTCATGATAATTGATGGGTAGACATCAGCACCTAGTAATAGATCAACTGAGCGGCTGCGATAAAACATCGGGTCTGCTAACTGAATGTTGTCAATATATGACCAACTTGGCTTGCTAAATGATTGATTTGGTAAATTATTTACGGCGTGACTCATTATAAAGACATCTACATCTACAGAAAAATCGCTGTACATTGATTTTATACAGATATTCATTACCCCCTTACAATTGTTCTCCCGTGCTCCTACACCTATGATAATGCCTTTGCATGGTTTTCTGCGCAATCCCAATAACTGTGCTGCATTTTCAGTAATGAGGGACGTCTGAGACCCTTGGTCTATAAGCGCTCGCATAGTATGGTCAGTTCCATCTGCCGCTTGGACCTTAATCAGGGCCGTTGCTAAAAGTACCTCCTGAATATCTTCTTGCAAAACGCTCATGCTGTTCTTGGAATGCTTTGATTCCTTTTTTGCGCAGTCAGGTGTTTCGTCATTTGGAATAAAACTAAATACCTCGTGTAAAATTGTATTATGCTGTCCCTTGCATACACGACAAGATCGCGACGAAAAACATTCCTTGCCTTCATGTTTATACAGACAGTTTTTGCATATAGATAATTTTGTTAATGTTTGCCGCTTCGCCTCAGGTTGCATTTCGAGGAACGTTTTGCAATTGAACACCCCGTGCTCTTTTCCACAAACAGCACATTCTTGACTTGTTGAACGAAATGTTTTATGATTTGAATTATAAGTTTTATTAGGTGTATTTTGATAATTATAAGACGGTTTGAAATTATTGTAAAATTTGTTCGGTTTTAAAAAAGGTTGCATTTCGCGCCTACGTTGCTGAAATTGACTTTGCGCGGGAATGTTTACAGAGCTTTGTTTGACAGTATCTGATTTTCTTCTTGATGCTTCAAGGGCGGTGAACTTAGACTCTAAAAAGTCCAAAAAATCTTGTAGTGATGGTAAATCCCGTGGATTTTTCAATGATTCGATGTATTCTTTATGCGATTCGGAATCTAATTTTTGAGCGATTAAGTAAACAATCAAAGGATCCCAATTAGATATATCGACCCCCAAATTTTTTACCGCATTTAAACACTCATTGGTTGTATCGTGGATCTTTTTAATACCTGCTGCTGACTGTAAATGCATGTTCGGCAAATTCATTATGACATTTATGTGCGAATTAAAAATTAGTTTCAGGTTATGATATCGCTGATTTAAAATATCCCAAGCGACTTGGTAATTTTCACCAGATACATGAAGATGCTGAATTAATTTTTCAGGTTCGTTGCGTAGTTTCCCTTTTAGGTATTGTAATTTCTGGGAATTGGAAAGCGATCTGTTTTTGTGTATTATCTCCGTAAATAAATCTTTAAAGGATACCCAACTATTGAAACTTCCGCTAAAGATAGGAACATCTACTTGAGGGGTAGCCCTCTCCCGATGACTCTCGGACCACATCTTACTGCTTAATTCTTTCTTCAAACTGTTAAATTTAATTTCGTACCTGTTAAACTTATCCTCGTAATCTACGTATTCTCCATCTATCTCACTTTCGATTTCCCAATGCAGGGAATCTATAACCGACCACCTACTTTGCAACGACCTTAATGCGTCATCGAATTCCCACTTCTCGGAAAGAATGTTAACATCTATACTGGACACTGTTCTGTCAAATGCTTTAAAATTGGCTAATTGCCTACGCATCATTTCATCAAGTTTGCTATGGGACCCATGAGACTTCACGGATGTTATCTTTGCCTCTGAAGCGGGCGGATCGGAGGGACCCGGTAAATCAGTATCGATGGGCTCCATCTCTTTGCCTTGCCTTGATGCAATGAGGCGTTGACTCAGAAGAGACTTCGACGAGGTGTACAGTTCGCGAGTCTTTTCATACTCTGAATTAACGAAGTATGCATGACTTCTGCTCCCAACTGTGATGATCCGATCGTGATTGTGTTGATAATCGGACCACAGTGCTTCTAAGTTTTGCAAGCGACGTTGAAAATAATCAGCGGTCTTACGCTCCTTACTATCTTTTTTAAAATTTCGCAATAAGTTAGAAATTGCTTCAAAAATTTCTAGTTGCGAAGCGTACAGGTCCTCCATACTTCTGATTCAGGGTAATCAAAAAATGGAAAGATCTTACTTGTATTGACGCCTACGGCTCTGATGCTGAATGCTGCTGTAACTGATGCTGCTGGATGCCGTTATATGCTGCTGCGAGATGCTGTTGCTGCTGCTACTGCGGGATGCTGTTGCTGCTGCTGCTGCTGTAGCAGCCTGATGTGGTGTGGGCTGTATGGCTACTGCTGCTATTGTAAGTAACCACTGCAATGCACACTGATTCACCACGTGGACCGTCGCCCGACTAGGTTATACGACGCGCGCACACGGTCCCGCAAATAGTTGCTCGAAGGACCAACTTGATGTACGGTTCGCACCGTACACCAGACGAGATGTGTAAAATAAAATAGATAAATTGTTCTTTACTGATTTTAATGTTAAAACTGCTATGTAAATGACTGAAATGATAATGAGAACACACGTTATGCGCGGACGCGATTATGATGTGAACTGGCTAATATGACAATGCACTGAATGATGGAAACCAAATGCTGACTTAGCATCTGTACGTGAACCGTACAAACCTCGACCACTTGATACAGTTACTGAATTACACTTAACTCACTTATAATGACAACACAGTTATAAATCAATACTTATTTGAACAGAGCTTTAGCGTACTTATTTTACTACCTAATTCCTTGAAGTCTAGGACAGTAATGATTCTATCATCTCACTTTGCCGGTATTTATACAGAAACTTGAAGAAAATAGAAGGTACTTTATAAAACATGCATTAACAACTACCCGTATTATGATTGATAAATTAACATAATTATTTTTCTACCCTAGAATGTTGCTATTTTACTAATTAAAATCGTTGGCGACAACATATTTATATATTATTTTTATTATATCATACAAGATTATTATTATTATCATACAAGGGTGAGGTTATGAAAGAAAATTGATTAAAATTAATTAAAAATAGCTAAGTATGAACTCTTTTCCATAGGGAAGTTATCATAGGCATGTATTATATTAGATAAAAAATATGTCTCATCGAGTTATCAGATCGGTGAAGGTCAATCTTCACCGGCTCTTAGACCAAGACGGAGGGGGGACAGGACAGCTGATGACGGCTCGACTGTCTATACTTGTAAAATTCGTTTATATCAAGTATTTGTAAAATTCGTTTATATCAAGTACTAGCGGCCGCCCGCGACTTCGTCCGCGTGGACTTTGGTATTAGTCACAACATGATGTTATATAGCCTAAAGCTTTCCCCGATAAATGGACTACCTATCCAACACAAAAAAAAATTCAATTCGAACCAGTAGTTCCTAAGATTAGCGCGTTCAAACAAATAAACAAACTCTTCAGCTTTATATATTAGTATAGATTTAAAATATGGATATTGAACAAAGTGCATCTATTAAGGAAAAAAGTGACGAGGAAATAGTGAAAGAAAATGAGTGAGTACTTTATAAAAATACTAGATGAAAACCTACTGAAAATACTAGATGAAAAATAATACTGATAATAAAAGCAATTCGTGCGAAATTATTCCCAAACCATTCCAAAATATCAAAAATGCACAACGTTAATATTCAAGTTTTCACTTCTGCCGGCGCTGCCGGAGTGCAACCTGTTTTTTTATGACCATTTTAACTCCACTCGTTCATTAGCGACTGTAAATAAATTCATTATTACTACAGTGTGTTATTTAAATTTATTATTGTCAGTCAGTCAGGTTGTTAATTTGGAATTTCTTTATTATAATGTAAGGATTTCGAATGAAAATCGTTTTTTAATAAAGTATCTTTTTTATTATATTACTACTATTTCTAATTAATAATAAACACATCCTACGCGTACAAACAATAGAACATACTTTAATGTTGCCGTTCGTTCCAGCTCCATATTCCAATGCACTTATTAAAAACGATGTATATGTTTGTCCTAGTTAGGTATATCTTGCTTTGGTGTGTCATTTTGTTTGCGGCAAAGCACGACAAAACATAAATTAACGATGACGAACTATGACAAGCTTATACAATGTTTATCAGTGTTAGGGCACATTGGTTATACTTATAAGGTTACAAAAATACGGAAAATGGAATCATTTCATTATTATTCGATAAAAAATTGTTCATGTCCCGGCAGACATAGAAATACCAATCCGTGCAAATTTCAAGAAAAATCTCTTAAAAAACACATACCACGCCTCTCGTATCTAGGTAAAACATGTTTTTTTTACTGAATTCTAACAGTGATCATTTTAGCTAAGAAAGACGTATTTAAATTATGGAACTTTAAATACGGCATAAGGCTTAGTAGCCTAGAAAAACTTTTAAAAAGCCTCAGCCTTCCTCAAACGAAGTTACGCGTGATGTCTTGCTTGACATCGCTTCGGCGTTCATTACGAGTAAGTACATTATTTAAGTATTATTTACGTAAGATAAGAGCGCGGCTGGGACCGAATCGCTTTACAGTAGAATCGGTTGATTGGATTAATGTTCCTGTGGAGTGCCTGGAGGTTAAGACTGAGGACTTCCATTATAGTGAATGAATATTGATGCGGGATTTCATTTACACATACATACGGTTATTTAATAAAAATCGAAAGCATACAAAAAAATTTGGTACACATTATTACTTATGAAATGAAATCTCGCATCAACTATCTAAATTTATTCACTACAACTGAATTCCGTAGTTTTAGCATTTTGTAAGCGTCAGGCGCTGCACTAGCACAAGTGCTGGGGAGTTGTGCAGGAGCTGGACGCGGTTTCTACTTGTGTTCTGCGGCGCCGCGCTCGCCGCCCGCCGCGCCCCCCGCGCCCCCCGCGCCGCCCTGCTCGCCGGCGGGCGGTGCGGGCGGGGCGGGGGGCGCGGGGGGCGCGGCGTCGCCGAGCGCGGCGGCCAGCTCGTCGTCGTCGTCCTTGCCGTACAGCTCGGGGAACTGCGCCATGCACTCCTGCATCACGCTGAACTTCTCGTAGCAGTCGCTGCCCTTCGGCTCCGCCTCGCTGGAAAAGTCCCAGTTGCAATCGGTATATTGTAACGAACGTGTCAGCCAGCTAGCCAATCGGAGCCGTGCCGTCGTGTGTCGCCCTAACCACAAAGGAGGGAGTTGTCTCCATTAAGCCTTTGCCAGCCATTTTTCTGGGTCATTCTGCTTGTCAATTAAAAAAAATACAGAAGCTACACCACACTCGGCCACACTTACATTGGGCGACCACCAGCCTCCGAAGTAGCAGCACAACTGCGTACGACCTCAGACAAGACTTACCAATGCTTGCTTGAAGTTGTATGTAGATGTCCATGGGCTGCAGCGACCACTTAACACCACGTGGCCTGCATGCTCGTCTACTACTCCAATCAAATAAAAAAAAAAGCTTTGTCCGTTTTATTTCTGGTTTTTATGATATAGAAATATAAATGTGACTTATCACTATGTACTACGAGTATGTGCACCTCTCAGTAAAGAAAATTCTGTTCTATGCACATTTGTCACCTGCTTCACCATAAACCCCATTAGAGCTAGATAATGGCTGCAACCCTTTTTGCGTCCCACAGGTGGGCACGGGTCTCTCCCCATTACGGGGAGGCCTGGAGCTTACTCCACCATGCTACTTCAATACGGGTTGATGGAGAGCTAGATGTTAAGCTAAGAGAAAAGGCGGCAGAAAAATCTCCCCCCTGCACTCAACAGCATAGCTGTGTCAATAATGGGGTATAAAACAATATAAGTCCACTTCCACCTGCGGCTCACATATCCGAGTAGTTACTAAAACTATTACATTTAATTTAGAAATAGCCTTGTGTGGGCTAAATTCATTCTCACACTCCTATCTTTATCATTAACATAGTCCTTAGTGTTATAGTAAACCTTGTGTCAGAGGACTTGTATGACTGTCTTCTTAAAAGGTTTTAAAGGCAGGGATTTAATCTTTATTGAGATTTATTATACATCCTGATGGGCATCCCGATAAAAGAAAGACTTTTAAAAGACTCACTTTTTGTTGTCACTTGTTTAAGACTATGCAAGTCCAATATGGTAGTGAATTTATCTTTATTTGTACGTAAGACATTACTATAAGACGGTCACCTGTTAGCTTGTAAATTTCATCATGGTTTTGGTGCTTCGGGTAGAGTGTTAAGTCATGGTTGTAATTGATAGATGCAGTCATTTTTAAGCCTTATGAGGAGCTTGAAAATGTCTGACACAGGGCTGGCCATTAGGCTGTTTCCCCATCAACAACTTTCAACTTTCCTCATACATTTATAATATTCCCTCTTACGACCCGCGTAGTGTAATGGTTATCATGCAGGACTGCCAATCGAGGGGTCCTGGGTTCGATTCCCGGCGAAACAGAAATTTGAATGAAGAGTTTAAATTTCTGTTCTCGGTCTGGGTGTTTGTGTTCCTGTCTTTGTATGTATCCATGGTACTCACGACACAGGGTATTAATTACCTTACTGTGGGGCTATGAGTGTGTAGCATTTTATTTTATTTTTATTACTCTGTACCGCATTGCAATGCAATGTAATAAACAGACCAAAAGATAGGGCACCTGTAGTGGAAGCAGGAGAAGGCGTCGCGGAACTGCGTGCCGCATGGCCCGGTGGCCATCCCGCCCAGGCACGGGCAGCCCCAGTTGATGGAGCCGTCGGGCAGGATGAGGCCGGGCGCCGCCTCGGGCTCCGGCAGCGTCACCGAGCTGGGCTCTGCCAGCCGCTCGCGGGACGCCACCAGCACCACGTCCTTGCCGCCCGCGCCGGTACGCCACTCCTGAATAGACATTGCGCCTGCTGGGTCGCCTTTGCTGAAACTATCGACACGTGGTAGATTAGTTATTGTTCTTCATTTAAAATTTTTAAATTTATTCAATTTAATATTTTATTAACTGATATTTAACTTTTAATTTTAAACATTTGCACACCGGTTCTACCGGTAGAGTATGTAGGAATATAAAAAAACCTTTGTTAACTTATATGTACCCATACTTATGCAAATAAATTCATTCATTCATTCATTCTACACAAAGCTGGGGGCAATCGGAGACAAGATATTTACACAGTGATAACCTGGCTGTAACACTTTTTGCGTTCCACAGCTAGGCTCAGGTCTTTCTTCATTGTTGGGAAGACTGGGGCTTACGCTACCATGCTACTCTAATGCGGGTTGGTGGAGATGCAGGTTAGTAGCTATCCCACTGTTGGATGTTGTCAAACCACCCTTACAACAAGGTTTAACAACTGCTATCTATAATTGACTCTGAAGAAGTAACGAATATTTAATCAAAAGAACTCATTGCTCCACATTGAAATGATCTATTTTGTTGTAAAAGCATCCAGAGTGAAGAAAGAAAGCTTGTAGCTAGATAACAAATTATGAGAGCCAAAAAGTTCACTTAAAAAAGTTTAAATTTGAAACATGAAATAAATTTGTTTTCCCACCAGACATTTCATATACATAAATCTAAATATATATAAGAGATTTCCACCCATATATTGACTCATCACGATATCTCTGGAACTATAAGACCTACCGACTTCAAATTTGGTAGGAATATTCCTTTCGCCGAGTAGAGGTCAGCTAAGAACGGATTTTACGAAATTCCACCCGGAAGGGGGGGTATTTCCACCCATATATTGACTCATCACGATATCTCTGGAACTATAAGACCTACCGACTTCAAATTTGGTAGGAATATTCCTTTCGCCGAGTAGAGGTCAGCTAAGAACGGATTTTACGAAATTCCACCCGGAAGGGGGGGTTGCGGGTGTGTTAAGTAATGACTCAGAAACTATTCGACTGATTATTATGAAAATTGGTATGTACATCTATCCATTATTATTATTATTTAATATTTAAACGCGATACGGAGTTCGCGGGGTCAGCTAGTTTAATATAAATGGATAAAAGAGAAGTATGAACGTTGAATATTTCTCTTAGTTAGTTTCTAAGGCTTACATAATACGTGTGTGTTGGCTAGAGCAGCGCCTGCAGGCTGGGCGCCTGGGCCAGCACGGCGAGGCGCGGCGAGAGCGCCAGCACGGCGCGCAGCCGGCGCACGAGCGGCGCGCGCACGCGCAGCAGCGCCCGGCCCTGGCCCGCGCGCACCACGTCGGCGCTCGGAGCGCCGCACTCCCCGAACAGCTCCCGCGCGCCCGTCCGCAGTACGCTCTGCAACGCTAGTCCTGGCCGTGCCTCGCCTGACCTGCAATCGTCACTGCTGCTTAACCATAGCAGCAGACTTTTGCAGATTTTTGTGTCCCACAGGACGCAGAGTCGTACGTCTGCTGCTGCTGCCAGGTAGCCACCCTACTGTTGAATGTTTCTAATCCACCAAAAACTACTGCTAATTTATTGATAACAACCAGAACATCCGGAACCAGAACGTAAGACTAACATAAATACAGACAAAATTTACTATTTTAATAAACAAATTATAACAAATTGCAAAAGTGGGTGCAGCTATGGTACTTCCCTGGGTGAATCATAAAAGTACTACCTCCGTAGAGCAGTTGCCAGCCTGACTTACATTAAGGCTTAGGAGTAGCAGCACAACTGCATGCAACCCTAGGCAAGACTTGGCTTTGGTAAGAGACTTGTTTGAGGTTATGCGTAATTGTCCATGGTCTTATCTATGTTGGTTGGCTACTCAATTCAACTAAAATAAAGTGAAGCACATATATGAATCAATTCTCAAAAGCCACAAATTTAACTACAGTCAAACCTGGGTAAGTGAGAACTGGATAAGTGAGAAAACTCTATAAGTGAGAGTAATAGCCAGGACCCGTCATTTTAAGCTCCCAAAACCTCTATTAGCAAGAAACAGAAACCTCTGTAAGAGAGTCGTTTTTCCCTCATGGACCTCCGTAAGTGAGTCTGCTACTTATCTATACGTCTATAAGCGACAGTCGAGCTTTATTTATTTATGTATATTAAAACAAATTACAAATTTAACATCTGCTATTTTATGACTCATTCTTATTTTTCGTGGAACTTCCTACCATTGTTTTTGTATTGTTTTCTCATCAATATTGTACCTATTCTATTCCGTGGAACTAATTAACGTAGTTATCTTATCGCAATCTTTTTGAATGGACACGTGTGCCTGTGTACTGCCCTGTTTGTTTGACTTACTCAGTTGATCATAATCAATTGCAAAGGAAAGTTCTGTTCTGCATCATGTCAAAACGGACAATTAAACTACTGTCGTTAAGTGATAAACTTAAAATATGAATGTAAGTAAGTAAATAAGTTCTAAATAAAATAAAATTACATAGAGCATGAATTTTTGTTTTGTTTTCGTAAGCATCTTGATACCTACCCTTATAAAGTACTATCATACTACATATTTACTACATTCATACTTGCTGGGACTTGTTACTGCTGCGTACCTCTATAAGAGAGAAACGCTACTCATGTACCTGCATTAGCGAGAAACTCGGGTTAGTGAGAAATCTCTATATGCGAGAATGAGATTGTGCTCCCTTGAACTCTCGCTTATCCAAGTTTGACTGTAGTTTTTATCTAGACAACGCTTTAATATATAATTAGAACATAGAGTTAGTCTTTAGCTGGTCTATTAAAAAGTAAGTCAAACAATCCTGGAAGTGAATACACCTAAACAGATCGTAGTGCTGAAGATTCAGCCAGCAGGCTACAATATCCTTTTGGAGTTGCTATGCAAGCATTATCTGCTCCAAATCGATGTCCTGTGAAAAGGAATAAAAAATTATGCAACTTAAACTTACAGGTCCACTTCCACCAGCAGGTAGAAATACCGCGATTGCATCCAATCTGGTTCCTAACACTTAGCCCAAGCTCACAATTTGAATACTACTTTTGTGAATATAAATTTTTACTACACTATTGCTATTAGGATGTAGAATAGTATTTAAATTCACTGAGACTTAGGTTATGTTTTCTCAGATGCTCAGCTCAGCAGCTCGGCTCTAGGGATGCCGATCTGAGATCGATTAATTGAAGAATCGATTTTTAAGTCCACTTTCAGTTTCACCCTTGAAAATCGAAATTCGATATTTTCTGTTTTGGTATAAACCATAAAATTATTTACAATTAGTTGAATGTACCCGTATTATAAGAGTGTTGCCTGTTAAAGGGTTACTTACTCAAAAACTCGCTAGATGGCTGTGATATGAGTACGGTAGGATCATCTGTTCCTTGTGAGCGACTTTTTTCAATTGCCGGAAATATCACAAGTGATGAGCGGAACCTCATGGATCCCAGTAGACTTAACATATTATTGTTTTTAAAAAGCTTAGATATTAAGCACTTGGAACTATAAGCTATATTTTATTATCTATTTTATAAACTTTTAAATGTAACCAATACATTTAGAAAATAAATGTCTTGTTTTATACCTAATCTGATATGTTAATAGAAATATTTTTATTTTTATTTTTGAGTCCCTGACTTTACTTATCAGACATCGTTTAATTACAATATTTTACTTGTATTAAATGCTTAAATGCTACTGAACAATATTATTTTTTACCATTTAAAAGCGCTTTTGTTTTTGTTATAAAGTTATGTAATTTCACTCTTTTTAGTACATTTAATTTAATAATTCTGTATTGTTTAAACATAATTAGCGATATTTCCACATTATTATGTGGGGCTATACAATTTGAGAGTTCCCCTCGATTTCCTTGGGATCCCATCATCAGATCTTGACTTGGTGACAATAGGACCACCTCGAAAGTATAAGCTTTCGAACAAAAAAGAATCATCAAAACCGGTTCATAAACGACAAAGTTATCCGCGAATAAACATAAAAAAGCATATATACGGTCGAATTGAGTGACCTCCTCCTTTTTTGAAGTTGGTTAAAAAAAGATCGATTTTTTGGAAATCGATCTTTTAGACCTCGATTTTTGTGTGAATCGATTCATTGGGTCACGATTCGAATCGATTCAAAAATCGATCTTTTTCGGAAAGAATCGCCATCCCTACTCGGCTCGATCGCTACGCTCGATCGATTCGCTGACAGTGACAATTTTAGACAATTGACATTTGACAACTCAAGTGACAAGTTTTTTCCTTCAATAATGGCATCGCAAGCTTTGTGCATATAGCCAACATAAAATATACAATTTGCAACACTTTTTTGCCAGTTTCGTTTAAAGTAATTAGATTAGTCAGTTCGATATTCAAGTAAAGCGATGTCTACTTTACCAGAACGTGCCCTATGGAGTTTTTAAAGCAAGCTGAAAATATGTTTTCGGAATGTTATTTTAATTCACTACACTCGTGCACTGTAATTGACCTATCATTCTTTTATTGGGATGTCCATCAGGATATATAATAAAATCCCAATAAAGATTCAATCCCTGCCTTTAAAACCTTTTAAGAAGGCAGTCAAACAAGTCCTGTGCCGTAAGGTTTATTATAACACTAAGGACTATCTTAATGATAAAGGAACGTGGAAATGAATCTCGCTCACACAAGGCTATTTCTTCATAGATTGTATTAGTTTTAGTACTTACTCGCATCTGTGAGCAGGTGGAAGTGGGTTGATGGTGTCTCAGACGATCAGCTGTCACGTGTGACCATTATCAACCCATAGCCATTCTGTTATCTCAAATATATTATTATGTACTTTTAAAAAAAAAGAGTGCTGGGAGTTTTTTTCCGCCGCCTTTTTTCTCTCAGCTCAACATTTAGCCCAAACGGGCACTTAAAGGCGATGACCGGGAAAAAATGATATTCATTAGCGAATATTTGTATTCCTAATATGAAATAAATATTTTTTTAATATCTCAAAAAGTGGCGTATTGCAGGGACGTATAGCGTTCGGGAAGTGGGCTATTACACACTCGTGCGTTTTCTTTACTTTTTCCGAACTCGTGCGTTCTCTTTCCCAACTGTCAAAATAATGTCTATTAAAAAAAAACAACCACGAAGTTTTAGAAGTTTTTATGATTGGTGCAAATAATTTCTAAAAAGAAGCTACTAATTTGTTTCAATATCAGATTTAATGATTTGATTCAATGAGTTAGGTTAGGTTTTATTTCATTTCATCTCATTAACATTTTCATTTCATATCAATAAAAAAATTCTACTGAAGACTTGGCTGTATGGGCATAGTTCCCTTTTGCCTACCCAGAATGGTGAAGAAAACAAAAAAAAACTCTGCCTATAGGTATTCTTTTACGGCTTGGAGTTTTGGCGGGAAGTCTGAAGGGACAAGTTGTGCTCTTGTTTTATTTTCATTTTCTTAGTGTATTTTTGAGTTATATCGGATAAAGTTGATGGCGTTTTTTTTTCGATATAGGTTAAAAACAGTGCACGAGTGTTGTGAAATAGAATAACAGTGCGAAAACATGTTTTTTCGGCTTGCCTCCAAAACTCCTTCGGACATGTTCTCGTAAAGTAGCCATCGCTTTACTTGAACATCTGACTGATACCTGACGACTTACTGTTTTATATAGAATAATAGATGCAGAAATTATACTTGACACTGGCAATATGCACAGAGCGCGATGCCATTATTTAATATTGAAACGAAAATATTGAATGGCTGCAAGTATTTTATGCAATGCCGTAAAATGAATTAAAAAAAATCTTTTACTGCTGGCGCCATTTTTCAAAAATGTTATTTGCGAGTTTTTATTATTTTATAAATTGCTTCATTTTTTCGCAACTGTATTAAAAAAAGTTGTTCAGTACACGTGCGGAACCGTCATTGGAAGGAGTTCCGACTGTCAACCTTTGTCAACGGTAGACATTTGTCGGAACTCCTTGCAATGACAGCCTTTCCGCACTTGTAATGAAATATACTTTTTAATACAGTTGCTCAAAAAGTGGTGTATTGCAGGGACGTATAGCGTTCGGGAAGTGGGCTATTACACACTCGTGCTTTTTCTTTACCTTTTCCGAACTCGTGCGTTCTCTTTCCCAACTGTCAAAATCATGTCTATTAAAAAAAACCAACCACGAAGTTTTTATGATTTATGCAAATAGGTATTTCTAAAAGAAACTACTAATTTATTTCAATATCAGATTTAATGATTTGATTCAATGAGTTAGGTTAGGTTTCATTTCATTTCATCTCATTAACATTTTCATTTCATATCAATAAAAAAATTCTATTGAATCCATACTTGGCTGTATGGACAGTTTCCTTTGCCTACTCCATTGAACTAACATTACTAGCGTATAGAACCGCCGCAGTAAACTAGATTTTTGCGCCATGAGTTGTTGTCGGCCGGCAACAACTCATTTAGTCTAGGGATGGGTTATACTTGCTAAATCGCGTACCAGGGCTTAAAAGTACGTCCACCTTCTCATACCAGGTGCAGAAACCAGGTATCAAAATACTTTTAAAGTATTTTCTGCCTAACGCAACGAGTTGAATTATCGAATACTTGCTTCCTTGCAAGTTTAAACCTTATTCTTATAAAGATAAGATTCAAAATATTCCAATCAAGACGTAAAATACTTTGAAAGTATTTTATTTTACGGTCAAGCACAATCTGAACCTTATATGTATGAATATAAGATGTAATTTTGCATTTTGGAATTTCGAGGTTTAAATACTTGCTTCACAGATCGCGTAGCCTTCTCTGTTCCTTCCCGTGCCACCAAATTAACGGCGAGATGTTTCGCTGTATGTGTTTTGTCAAATTGGATACTCCCGATTTAAATGACAATTTTGCTTTGCACATTTTGCACTCCCCTATATAATTCCCTTTATCAATAAAATGGTCCCACGCCACACTTTTTTTCGGTGCCATATTTACAAATACAATAATAATTAATTTATAATATTATACAATTAACCTTCGTTCTCAAAAGTTTACGAAAACAATCACACACACAGTTTAAGTACAACTAATTGCGATTATTTGCGATGATACCTAATCGAGCGCAAACACAACGTAAACAAACAAATTTAAAAATACAACATCTTTTACTTCAAAACTGTACAAGATTAAAAATGCCGAACGATCACGCAACTATGTACCTTGTATTCCTTTTAGTAAAGCTGTACGAATTGTCTTTAATTATTTTTATGAAATTTACTATTGTGCATTCAAGGTCAAGCGTAACCTACTTTCATACATTTAAAGTTTACTTTCCAAACTCATCTAATCAAGTAAACACCGGGCGAGAGCGAGACCGATACATTGCTTCGCTATCGCACGGTGCACGCCCCGAGCATCCCCGAGCCCATAGCACCGAACGACGAGCGGCGCGGCGAGTTCCGAGAAAAATTGAGAAAAATACAACATTCGATCTGCGTTGCCAGAAGGTTACTTTTGTAACCTTTTAGGTGATTTTTAACTCAATCAGGTTACTTCTAGGTTACATGACTCTAAAGGTTACTTTTAGGTGATTTTTCATAATTTGTAGAAGTAATCTTTAATTTCTTACATGAAATGGAAAGCATTTATTCAAAAAATTAGTTGATGCCAACATTACGGCCTTAATTGATTACTGAGATTACGGCATAAGGGCTGATTACATTGACAAACTTGCAGGGTCCGATTTGGCATACATTGCTGGTTATCTTGAGTATTTTATTACAATGTACTCAGATAACCAGCAATGTATGCCGGGACGGCCCCTGCAGGTTGGCCAATGTAATCAACCTTATAGAGGTAGGAATGATTACGGCATAAGAGTGAGATGTACTGTAACGTAGTGCAACTTCTAAAACACGTCTTTCTCTCCCTTATTGATGTATTTTTTTAACAAAATATTTATAATTATTTTTAAAAAAAATATTTTCGATTTTATATTTTATTTTAGCAAATTACATTTCATATTCTTAATTTCACGTGTTTAGTTTGCAGTAACTGGCAAAATGAAACTTATAAATTATCCATATTTCTGTAAGTTACTACAACCAACATAATATTATGTCTATTAACTTCTAATACCTTACTACTGGAAAAAAACGTATGAAAGGTTACTTTTCACACTAAAAGGTTACTTTTTTTTTTCTATTTAAGGTAACTTTTGACAAGACCCGGCTGGCAACACTGCATTCGATATTTTTCGATTCGTTCGAACGTAGTAGCATAGAGAAATTAAACACTACGTTAAACGTAGTAGTAGGTACTTTCTTTGAAGGGACAGTATACTTTATTAGACCGAAAAATACTTTCAAGTCTTGCAAGTATATCGGGTCGGTACCTGGTTGGTATACTTGCAAAGAAATACTTGGTATTAACACCTGTAGGGCTATTCTGTAAGGTCGTTTTCGAATCTCGAAAGTGGAATCCGCGGTGAAATAACGAATTAGTATTCCTTAAAATTCGACAGTGCTCGACCTCGTGGCGCCACACTTTCGAGGACGGAGACGACTTGAGTCTTGAACTAGTATAAGTGAAGTGATTTGAGACTGTTTGTATTAAAACGGTATTCTGTAGAGGTTTTATCGCTTCTAACTCTCATATATTATTTCATTCACTTCGAAAGACGAATACACTTGTCACAATTTCGATCGATATAGCAATCGAGTTAGTTGCTTATTCACAAGTGAAATTAAGTTTTGTAAGATTTTAAGTATATTTCAGTTGCTAAATATTTAAAAATATTATGTCTCGTTATTTTATGATGTGTAGTTTATTGCAAGAAGCATATGCCATTGATATAAATGAAAATCGACGGCAAAATGTGTATGTACGAGAAATGGAATTGGAGAATGGATGGAGTGACTCACAAAAAACTTTTATTGAAAATTATCGGTTATCCGAAGAATTAATAGAACAATTAATTAACGAATCGTTAATAACGATACAAAGTGTCTTTTGAAATGTCCACGACGTAAGCGACGCGGGCTTACAGCTAAATTTAAGGTAAGTTAAAGTAATGAAATAAACTCCTAATAGGTACTTATAATAAGTATTTACCTTACCTTTGTTAGATTACTCTATTATACCTATTTAGATAAGAGTTGGTTGGTATGTGTTTTTTTTTCAACCTTTTTTTTATGTCCCACTGCTGGGCACAGGTCTCCTCACAAGTGAGAGGGATTTAGGCCATAGTCCACCACGCTGGCCAAGTGCGGATTGGTGGACGTCATGCTTTCGAGAAATTATGAATTTCTCTCAGGCATGCACGGCGATGGAGAACATCGTAATCAATTAAATATCAAGATATTTTCCATTACCGTGGAGCAGCGATAAATGCGCACATTACAAATTTCTTTGTCAGAGGTGCGCGCCGAGGATTTGAACCCGGGATCGGTCGCGTAGAAGACCGCGGCTTTTACCACTCTGTTATCGCTGCTCATGCGTATGTGTTTATGGTTGCATAAAGTGGCGAGTGACGACCCGCGTGGCGCAATGGTTACCATGCCAGACTGCTAATCGAGGGATCCCGGGTTCGAACCCCGGCCGGCGCAGATGTTTATTTCGCAGATATATATTTGTACTCAGGTTATGGATGTTTGTGTTGTGTTCTGAGTTTGTGTGTGAGCGTTTATTTATTTATTTTATTATTGTCAGTTATGTAAATCATAACTTATGATTTATGATATTCATAGGCGTGTCTTTAAATTAACTACCTCTTTAATTATTAGTATTTATACCATATTACAGATTTTATGAGAAATACCACATTCCTGGGGTCATTGGATGTGTAGATGGTACATTAATATGTTACAATGGTGAGACCTTCCAAAAATGAAGAACGTTATTACAGTCGTAAAGAAAATCATGCTAGAAATGTACAATTATTAAAAACTTGTATTAGTATGTATATTATTATTTTTAATGTGCTGTAGGTACTTATTAACACTCAAAAAATTATGTATTGCAGTTCACTGATGCTGATTTGAACATTATACATGTAGATGCAACATTACTGCCATTGTTAAAAATGCTATCATGTGTGGCTCCTCCATAATATTATTATGGAGGAGCCACACATGATAGCATTTTTAACAATGGCAGTATCCGTGACCATCTTGATAGATTAGTACAAGCTGGAAAATTTGTTTATTTGCTAGGTAAGTATATAATTTTAATCTACACTGTATTGAAATATTAATTTGTGATAATGAATCACATAAATACTACTGAATTGGTTTAAATAGCACTTAGTAGTGGTGAATAAATAATAGTCTAGTCTCACCTTTTTATATCTTTATTTAAACTTTGTTGTTTTTTATATTTTCTTTTACATTTAAAGATTTTCTTAAACACATAAGGTAGAGATAATAGGTAAAAAATATGCACATATTTGTGATTTTTTCAGGTGACTCTGGATATGCACAGCAGTCATATCTAATGATACCAGTTATCAAATGCAGAGGATGGACCTTCACAATACTATAATAAACTTCATGCCACAGCAAGAAATACAGTTGAGAGAGCTATTAGTAGGTTAAAGGGCAGATTTAGGTGCCTTGTGGTACACAGAGTTCTCCACTACGACCCTGACATGGTATCCAAAATTGTTTTGGCATGTTGTGTACTGCACAATATCTGCAACCGTGCCGGTCTACCTGCGCCATCCCTACAGGATACAGATACACAGAGCGAAGCACGTCTTCATGCCTCTGTGTGTCATGTACATGATGAAGATGTGATGTCAAATGAAGCTGTGATAGGTTGATCTGTTCTTCAAGATTTAATTAATAGTCTATGGCGTGATAGATATAAACATAATTAATAGAAACAATATTTATTTCATAATTTTTAAGTATCAATTTAGGAAGAATATAATTTATTATTTAGAAATTTGTAGTACTAAGTGTGTCATTTAATTAAAACTTTACTATAAACCTGTTAATTTTAAATGTAAATTAATTTTGAAAGATATTTATTAAAACTGTAATTATTTTTAAAGTAGTAGATATATAAGAAAAGCTTTTTTCCGTATTGTAAACACACTTATAATAGTATTTTAAAGAATGTAATTAAAAATTATCATTTTGAAATTATGAACTAATATGAAAACAATTACAAATATGTTTTAATAGTTCCCACATTTTTTTTATTTGAATGATCTTCCATGTCTTAAATGCTCAAAATTACAATAGATATACATTAATCCTAAATGCTCAAAATTACAATAGGTAGGTATACATTCAAAATTTTAAGAATGTAATTTAAAATAAATTTATTTGAAATAATGAAAGTAATTGAACATAAATTTTATGGTTCTTACACTTTATGTTTTAGTTTATATGACTTACCATGTCTTAAATGCTTAAAATAAAATCCTACGAAAATAAATTCATAATATATATATTACAATATATTTTTCATAAAAGGTGTTTTCAATTTGATTTACATGAAATCTAAAGAACTTAGGGAAAAAAGATAACAAGCATGTTTAATTAAATTTTACTAAAAATCACAAGCATACAAATTATGAACATAAATTTATGCAAATATACAATTTTTTTTTATAAAAAGTGTTTTCAATTTAAATATAAAGTATATAAATATAAAGAACTTAGGAAGAAATATATCATAAAACAAGCACATTTTCATTAAATTTTAGTAACAAAGTTACGAGCCCCCCACATTAGGAACATAGATTTATTGAAATACAAGCTATCTTATTTTATTAAAATTACACTAAACTACAAAGTTCTTGAATGAATTACTTTTACTGTTTAACAGAAATACATGTCACAATTTAAATCAAAGAGAAGAGAGAATAAATGAGGATTTTATTTTTATTATTACTTAATTTTTAGAATTATTTAATTATATACAATATCTGCGTATATAGGTTAAGGTATAATAAATTGTGTATTTCCCACAATTTCTGAACATCAAAATACAAAAGAAAACACAAAGTTTAACTTAGTCTGAATTTATAAAACTACTGATATATTGGTAGGTGGTATAACTATTATGGTTCACCCGGGGAAGTACCACTGCTGCACCCATTTCTGTCGTGAGCAATTCTATTGTGTTTCGGTGGAAAGGTGCAGTTGCCGGCCACACTTACATGAGGCGACCACCAGCCTCCGGAGTAGCAGCGCAACTGCATGAAAGCTCAGATAAGACTTACCTATGCTTGCTTGAGGTTATATGTAGATGTCCATGTGCTGCAGGGACCACTTAACACCACATGACCTGCATGCTCATATGCTACTCCATTCAAATAAAAAAAAATATCCTATACACTAAGTATCTCAATTTATAACTGCTATTATATAATCAATCATATTTGCTTATAAACTATAATTACGAATCAACATATTTTACTTATTCCTAATTGCTTCTGCCAACATTTTAAGGCCCTCTGCAATGGCATTCAGCGCTTCAGTCGCTAACGAATCTCTTTTATGCTGGTTAGACGTGAAAGTTTCCATCACCTGGGAGTTGCGCAGGTCAATCTCTATAGTTGCTCTTCCAAACTCAGGAATCTGTCTGTTATGGTGACAAAATGAGACTGTCTTTGTGATGGAGGAGACCTTCTTCTTTGATTTCGAGCAAGGGTTGAAGATGCTAAAACAATAAAATAAATTAAATGGATATGATAGGAATTTGTTTACATAAATCAAAAATGGCTATTTTATGTTATTTATTTCTTATATCTTTTGTATTTAAGTCACCCCAAATTTACAAATTTATGGTATAATTCTGTATGAACAATAAAACTTTATATTTATAAAATATTAATTATTTGTATTGTGATGTGCATGTGCACTTGAGAAATTCAATCTGCTGCCTATCCCACCACCAGTTGCATTCCTACTTTTGTAGCGTAAAGCTGCTTTCTTCTTTACTGCGCTTTTTTTGTCAGCCCAATACTAAAGCAATATAAAAAAAAACAACAGAATATAAGTTACACAATCTAGACTTGTGCTACATAGTCTATCTGTGAAAACTTTTAAATGGCCTTCTAGTTTTATGTTTTAATACGCTATCTGTTAATTAGCTGTAAGTTTTCCTTTGTAATAAATAAAAAAGTCATATATTATATACTGTACTACATAACGTTTAAAATAAAAATAAAAGCTATAATTTTTACTCAACTCACCTTCGTCCACTGCTTCAAAGTTTTTACACAACCTCCCAAGCTGTTTAGCTTCAAGGTGAGGTTCTCCCAAGTTTTCCTAGATGCATCTCGGTCACTAGGCACTTTAGAAAAGCCTCTGGCTGTAAGTTATCCTTCTCCAGCAACCAGCTCCAGGCCTCCCCAATAATGGGGAGAGACCCGTACCCAGCAGTGGGACGCAAAAAGGGTCCCTTCACACAGATGATACACACAAACCTTAATAATACGATTACTTAATATATAAATTTACACAACTCGGTCAACCTAACATGACACCTGGCTTGAATGACGTTCGTCTAAAGTACAGTCAGCCGACAAAATTGGTTTCCATTTCATAATTTTTACGAAAATTATTACGAAGCATAACTTGTTTGCTAAATTGATAAATAACGTCGCCCTATACCTACTAGTTATTAAGATATGAATAATACATAGTTATTTTTTTGGTTTATATTTTGTTTTTATGAGTCAAGTACTAAAAGTTATAAATGATGCTACAATAAAAGTCAATAAATTAGTTTGAGTTTCGTTTCTTCATTATATAATTTTTAAAGTCTTCCATAAATAAACGTAATTTCTTAAATTTGGAAGAACCTTGTTATGTAGACAGTTTAATAACAAAAAAAAAAAATATTGACATTAGTTACATTAACCGATTAAGCGATATTGTAATCATTCGTTCGTATAGCAGACGATTGATTTTATTTTATTTATCCGTTTACCGGATAACTAGAAACAGCCAATTATTTAGATAGGTAAACTAAACAAAAAAAAAATTATTGAATGTAATCATTCGTCGTTATATATACTTAACACAATTCTTCTATTCCAGATGTATAGAAATAATAAATTCCCTTTCATTAATTTCCTGTAGCCGTTTCCACGAACCGTTTCCACGTGACTAACCTCTTTTTTCCAATCTGCATTTGTAATAATTGATGACATCACTTGTTATTATTTTTATGTCTTTTTCGGACTAATCGATATTTTTGTCTGCCACCCTTTGTTTTATTAAATTCCAAATTTATTCTCTTGGGCTTAAATCACAATGAGCGAGAGGAGTAGCGAACTAGGTGTCATTTTAATAGAATAATTTATTTATAGTTTTTTGTCTTAATTTTTTTAGGTTTATTATGAGACTAGCTTTCCGCCAGCGGCTACGCCCGCGTGGACCCGTTTTATAGGTTCCCGTAGGATAAAAACTATCCTATGTTCTTTCCTAACGTCCACTCTATCTGTATTCCAAATTTTATTCAAATTGGTTCAGTAGTTAAAGCGGGAAAGCGTAGCAGACAGAGACCTTCGAATTTATAATATTAGTAGGGATAAAGCTTTTATAGGTTTTTATTGCTTTTATAGGCGTTTTATTTTATATGATACGTTATTTTTAAAGTACTTTTTTATGTACAAATACTTAAGTTTATATTTAAAGACATTTTTTTGTTAACTGTAAAGTATGCATGAATATGGCGGTAAATATGGTGATGGTAATGATGAAGGTAAATATAACGTACTAAATATGTATTAACAACTTTTGTAAACACCCATATTTGTGCAAATAAAGTAAAAATTAAAATTTAATTTAATTTAAAATTTTAATAAATAAATGAGATACTTAAGTACTTTCTAAAAGTTGTAAATTATGTTTACAAAAAGGTTTATACATTTAAAATAAACGTAACAAAAATCCAATAACAAATAATAGAAATAGAATAACTTGATACTTTTAAAGCGCTTCAATATCTTTAAAATTATCGTGCAACGTTAATTGCGCTGTTGACTGTACTGGAAAGGCGACGGCGGAGGTGCGCGCGGTGAAGCGGGAGAAGTGTAGAGTACATTGCCAGGTCTCATGTTAGGTTGACCGTGTAGTACAAACTTGTCACACTGTAAAATTAAGCTTAAGTATATTAATATGATTTAAAAACTGACGAAACTGGAATATTAATGCACAAAGCAAAGACCAAACAATAAACCATAGAGAAATTAAACACTTTATACAATAAACAATAACAAACAACAACGGCAACGCCGAAATACGCGACGCGCATGCGTGCGACGTCACAGGTGCACAGTCAATACATACGTCTCATTGACGTTTGATCACAGAGTCACAATTAATACTAATTTTACAATTTACGTGATTAATTTTTAAAAACACAATAACTGCACTTATATTGTATTCTTTGAAGATTTTGAGCCCACAAAATTCATATTTATTCTCTATTTCATTAATTATTGCGTAAACGATAAACCGACAAATAATATCGACAAAGTAAAATAGCTTGAGCCCTTCTCTATTAACGCGAGTTTCGAATCGTGCCTCCCTTCACTTCGATAGTGCTGTAGTGCTATGTAGGTGATTACAGAATGCCTGAGAATGCCGTATGCCTAAACACGAAGGTTCGCTTTCGAAGTGAGGTTTATCACTTGATCGAGATTCGAGTTTATCTTTGTATTTTACAGAATAGCGCTGCTGGTAACGTAAATACGCACCATCCCTAATTTAGTCACTCGCTTACGCTCCTAACGACTGCTCGCGTTCCAAGTTGACTGAGAAGAAAGCAAAAATGCCGTCTTGCGTGTTAAAAATATGTAAAAATGCAAAGAAAAAAGATTGTGGTGTGACTTATCATCGGTAAGTAAACAAAATATTCCCTAAACTTAACCAAAATTAATTTTTTGTGTTATTTTTTACTGTACAAAATTGCGGCAGCCATTTTGTAGGGAAATCAAAGCCGTGTTAATCTATACATTTTGTTACACTGCGTTTGATTGAAACGCGTAACTGCCATGAAAAACACGGCGCTTACGACGTTTTAGGCGCGAGAAAATTGACACTGTGTTTGGATGCGTGCGTGCAAGCGAGATCGTATCATCGTATTATACTGCGTGCAAGAAAGAGTGCACGTAACACACACAAGTATGGAACGTCGCCCTCTCCCCCCGCGGCTGTCCGCCTACGCCTCCTTCGCGACACTTTCTTGGTTTGGCTTAGCTTCTCTATACGTAGTAGTTAACTCACTGGCCTACTCAGAATGGGTGAAGAAAACAAAAATGTATCTCTGTGTATAGGTATTCTTTACGGTTGGCGCCATTTTAAAAAAATGTTCTTTGCGAGTTTTTATTATTTTATTAAATTGCTTCATTTTTTCGCAACTGTATTAAAAATAGTCGTTCAGTACACGTGCGGAACCGTCATTGGAAGGAGTTCCGACTGTCAACCCTCACCTTCGGCTGCGCCTCGGCTCGGGTAGACATTTGTCGGAGCTCCTTGCAATGACAGCCTTTCCGCACTTGTAATGAAATATACTATTCCCGAAAGAAACTATCAAAGTGGCAAAGAGTTTATTATTAAAAAAAACTTTGTAAGGCGACAGTAGACAGACAAGTAAATATCATACGAAAAAAAGCTTAAGACTAGAAAAATATTTTAAGATTAACGCTAACGTTAATTTTTCTGTGGCATTCCTAACTACCTAAACGAAAAAGTCATTACATTAAAAGTCAGAGGCGGCGTAAGGCGTGGGCGACGTGGGCCACCGCCTACGGCCTCGCGGTCCAAGGGGCCTCGCGCCTCGAAGGCCCGCGAAAGCAAATATATAATTACTCATCTAGCAATAAATGATAATAAAAACCAGCTAGCAAGTATCTGGCAATTCTAAACTACCACATTCGTTTTTTAAAGATCTAGTCTGGCAACATTTGCTGGCGTTGCGGGCGATGAATGACGCGGGGAATCCTCGCTTCGCCCGCTGGGGATTTCCCATTCTGTTTGCTCCGTCTATGTTCGCGAAATCCAGCGGTTTCCCGCTATTTTCTTCAGGTCGTCAGTTCACCTGGTTGGAGGGCCAACTGTGCTCCTTTTCCTGAGACCCATCTGTTGTCAGTCCTCCGTATATTGCCATATCAGCTTGCAGATTTTGAGAGCTATGCCGGTAACCCTCGTTCGTCGACGGACTTCATCGTTATGGATTCTGTCGCGTAAAGAAATACTAAGCTTAGTTCTCTCCATCGCTCATTGAGCGACCTTGAGCTTCTGGGAGAGGCTAATTGTAAAAGACCATGTCTCGCCGCAGTGGCAACACACACACTTTGTTCGAAGGCTGCCCAACCAAGTTGGATGCTACGAGTTACTTCTCCCTCAAAGTTGGACTCACTCATAGGGATCGCTTGTCCCAGATAGATCGTCGACTACGTCGAGTAGCGCTATCAACAACGACCGATATGGGTGTGACATGGCAATTAGTAGTAATCTTAGTCTTGTCCATGTTCATCTTAAGACTCTCCCTTTGTAAGGCGCTACGGAGGTCACCTAGCATAGTGCTAAGTTTTTTCAGGGACTCCGCCAAGATGACTCTATCATTGGCGATATTGCGGCATAATTGACTACGAAATTCGAAGGTGTGTGAGGTGTTCGCTATTGATGTTAATACCTAGCTCTATCCACTCCATCAGCTTAACCACATCCTCCAGTGCAGTGGTAAACAGTTTCGAGGATATAATATCCTCTTATCGTACTCCGCGCTGCAGTGGAATAGGTACAGTTCTTACATCGTGGATTCGGGACGGTCATGAGTGCGGCTTTGTATAATCACTTCAACACCTCGATGTACCTACCTGTAGTCAATTTGACACCCTTGGAGAGACTCTGGCATCATAGAGCTCTCGATAGAATCGAAAGCTTCCACATAGTCCACATACGCAAAATAGCGGCAGGTTAAACTCCTCGGTCTTTTGTATAACCTGTCGCATCGTATGTATGTGGTTATATTGTAATGTAGCCTTTTTGAAATCCAGCTTGTTTGGAAGGCTGGAAATCGTCTAATCGACACGCAATACGGTTAGTAAGGACCCTCGATAAGAGCTTATAGACGTGGCTCAGAAGCGCGATACACAAGATAACCACCACGCTTCTCCTCCACTAGGTAGTTCTGTTGTTTTTTGTTTTGGAGCGCCGCTGTTTAGGACCGCAACGAAGAAGGCATTTTTATTAATAAAAATTTAAGTATTAAACATATTTTTCTAAATAAAAGCCGTCCTCTAGCTTCATCCATCAGGGGGCCTCGCAAAATATATCTTGCCCACATCAAATTTAGATCTTGCCCCGCCAATAACTGAAACAAATATTTATTTTTAAGTCAATGACCATCGTAAAATAGTCCTTTCTTGGTATAAAGCTGTTACTAAATTAGTTACTTAGAAAAAGCTATTGGTTAGATAAAGCTTGACAACACGAAATGCCTATTGTACGGTGGTTATTAACTTTGAAATGAATTCTTTTTACGACCCAATTTTAATGTAAACCATGTAACGATACCTACATTACCAAAACGAATAAACCTTATTCGTTTAATGTAGGTATCTACCTAAATAACCATGATGATAGTTATCTTTCAATGGCTGGTGAAGTTATCCTATTGAGTTGACCTACGAAGTTGTAGGCCAATCACTCAAGAGTCAAGAGACGTTTATTGATCCACGTTCACAGCTTATCAAAACAAGCAGTCGATAAAAACCAACTGCGATCCCCTTAGAATAAATACGTATAGAATAAGTGTCTTCATACTAGCGCGCTGTC
Source organism: Pyrgus malvae (assembly GCA_911387765.1). NCBI lineage: Eukaryota > Metazoa > Arthropoda > Insecta > Lepidoptera > Hesperiidae > Pyrgus > Pyrgus malvae. The sequence continues at coordinate 23,439,662 of OU426964.1, read as the reverse complement.
AAAATTGAAGCACTAAAAGGATTACAGCTGTCACATCTGACAAACAAAATATTTTTATTTTGACCAAATTAACTATAAAATACTACAAAATATTGAAAACACTGTGAGAAGTTATTTTATTAGACTTCTTTTGTTTTTAAAAAGTGTTGTGATAAAATTTAACCTGGCATTAATGGCACCAATCAACATGCTGCAAAATGGGCGCGCGAACTTGGTTTCTATAATGTAATTGTAATTATTCTAAGGCGATCCCCGATCCTTTGTTGTTGTTAAACGTACAGCCAAACGCCAAAACAATCATCCCCGTCATTCCTAGTGCGACGTCACTGTTTACACTCCACCGAACAAATATGTACTAATACAAGCTTGGGCGGTAGTAACTTGGCCCAAGACGCCCGCGCCCCAACTTAAACTATATATTTTCTTTTCGTTTAAAAGGTATAAAACCTATTAAGGTGACCCGCCAAACTAAGTAAGTGGTCTGTCCGGTTAATTCATTAGGCATGCGCAGTGAAGGACATTATCTTAATGAAATATTACAAGTGATAAATATACAAATAACGAACTTTCTTAGTCGGAGGCGCGCGCCGGAATTTGAACCCGGGACCTCTCCGTGGGAGTTCGATGCTTATTACTCGGCTATAGCTGCTGTTTGACTTAAGCAAGTTTAAACATTAAATAGCACGTCTTTATTTGCGGTACATCACTGCAGACACGTCAGATGGCCCATCAAACACAGAGACGATAAAACCCAACTGTGCATACAATGTACTAATTCGTCTGTTGTTGTCTTAAAGTATCAAAGGTCTCATCCGTCAGTGGAGAGGGCATTGCGCCTCTCGCTTCAATACATAATTTTTGTGCCAAATCTGGAAGAACGCACACCTTTTAATTTTGTCACACATTCACAAATATTCTTTCATCGCTACAGACGCATACATTTCTAAATATGTCAATTTCAATTTACAACGTCATTTTCTGTGTACCAACAATACTGACACCGACACACACACACTAATTGTATATAACTACTGTGCATTGCATGCACGTTGGAACGAGGGATTCGCCCGTAAAGGCCACTCCTCTGACGGGTGTCATACCTGTCAGTACCTGTGATGCTCTAAGGTTGTTGTTAAATAAATGTACGGCAAAACATGGACCCTGCAATCGAAAAGATTTTTTACTATCTTGTTGATTTACCTACCAGGCTTGATAGCCTAATGATTAAATACTCGTAGATTCACAAATATTTTGAATCCCGCCATAACTTCAAAATGGAGATTAAGAACTTATCCTACTCAACCGCTCGTAAGCTCGTCATTCGGCAACAGTACACTCCGCCTTGCATCTGCTATGTTTTATAGTAAGTTTATGGTAAGGCGACGGCTTATTGTAAATTCCACGACCTCACGAGCCGGGACACTACCGCGGGTCCAAACTTGTAAACGAAAATTCCATATACATCGTTGGTTAAATAGCTTGTTCCAATACTACCTTAAGCGAAATTATAATTTTATGTTTACTACTACCTACCTTGGGGGCTTCTTTAATTTGCTAAAGCCTCATTATTTGGGTTTGCATATTTGAACGTAGCAATACGACCAAGTCTAGAAAGTCAAAAAAGGCGTAGAGCAAAGACATTAAAAGGTGTAGAGTTTGTGAAGGAGACCTTATAGAGATGGAGCGTGCAGCGTTCGAATCTTGGCTTGTCTCTGCGAGGTCTGAGAACTTTACGACAGTGCGTGCCATATGGCGAAACCATACATTTTAGCAACATTGAACACGAAAAAAGAACAATTAAGCCTTTCTAGATATATCACATGCGTAACTGTCGAGTTATCAGGTTATCACACAAATACTGGCATTTATAAGCAGGCAGTAGGTATATAGCAAAACTTGTGAGGTTCGACTGCGAAATCCATTTCTGTCATGAAGCAATTCGGCGAGTGTTCAATGAGAAGGTACGCGTTCTGGCCGGTACCTTTCATGAGGCAACCATCAGACTTCGGCCTTGTAGCGCAACTGCATATATGATCTCAGATATCTATGTCTCAGGACGATAGTAGGTAACATTTAACATCATTCATCTCAGGCAACAATTTAACACGTGGCCTGCACTTACCAAAGTAAAAAAACGGGTTGCACTCCGGTAGTGCCGGCAGAAGTGAAAACTTGAATAATAACGTTGTGCATTTTGACGTGATAACGTCTTTAAAATCGTTTTAGTCGGGTGACATGTTCAGAAACTTGTGTCACACCAAAACCTCACGAGCGCGATCGCAGGTCCCCTCAACTGCCCGCACGACACCTACGGTCTGCGGCGTAATATTCAGTCAAGCGCCCGCACGTACGCTCGTGTCTGCACTCAAGTGGCTCAAATTACAGTGTTGTATTTTAAAACTTTGACCTCTGTCACTTATCGGAATTAAGAAAAAACATAATGCTACAGATAAGGAAGGAATAAAATGCGTCAACAGACTTGCCACCTTGATATTTTTTTTTGTAATTCGATATATTCTCGGCCGCATTCCATCGACAAACTTTAGTTTAATGTTCCCATACATTTCCTGTTAAAAAAGTATATGTAGGCCTCATATTTGAAATAAACCCATTGTAAAACGACGATGTTGTCTTGAAAATTCAAGTATTGTTTCTTTTAAATATAAGAATGATAATTAGACGTAGGTATATTAAAAAAAAACGTCAAAAGTTACAATCGACCCACTTTAGGCAAAGATTGTCGAAATCTCGATGACTCAATTGTTTATATTATTCAACAATGAGTTAGCTTGTTTCAATAGGAACTTGTAGGTATAAGTAACATGTGTAGATGTTAGGCACTTCTGAGAAGCAGCTCGTAATGTAACCCGAGACAAAAAAACGGCGCGAATCGCGGGCGGGCCGTGGCACTTGACGTCTGTTTGACATTTTTGCTCTCTCGTAAACCTACTTTACAAACAATTTGCCGTTTTTTTGATTTATTGGAATAGTTAGGGAATAATTTGGAACGAATTGCTTTTATTATCAATATAAAAGTACTATTATTTATGTCGTAGAATACAATATTTATTTATTGCGCTATCGTACACAAACATTACAATTTATATTTCATTTTCTAATTCTTTAAAAAATTTTTTGTATACTTTGAAAAAAAGTTTTTTAACCCATTTTTTATGAAAATAAATTAAAAAAAAACGATTTTTTTAATTAATCCAAAACAATCGATTGTTCGATTAATCGATTTCGATGTTACAACACTATTCTCCAACCGCCTTACGGTTTTTCGATCAGCACACGTGACCTGACGCGAGTTTCACAGTTTTTACCCATCCCACAAAAGTGCTCAACGCCGCTAAAGAAGTTTTCACTTCAAAATACGGGTTGCACTCCGGTATAAAACTTGAACATTAACGTTGTGCATTTTTGATATTTTGTAATAGTTAGGGAATAATTTCGCACGAATTGCTTTTATTATCAGTATTATTTTTCATCTAGTAGGTATTTTAGTAGGTTTTCATCTAGCAGTGTTATAAAGTACTCACTCATTTTCTTTCACTTTTTCTTCGTAACTTTTTGTTCATTGTCCATATTATTTTAAAAACTTGATATAAACAAATTTTACAGGTATAGACAGTCGAGCCGTCATCAGCTGTCACCCCTCCGTCTTACGAATTTTCGATCAGGCCACGTGTAGTTGACGCGAGTTTAACATTTTTTACCCATCCCAAAAAAAGTGCACAACGCCGCGCCGCTAAAGAAGTTTTCACTTCAAAAAAATTCTTATTATGTGTGTTTGTGAGCAATTTTTTTAAGCCTAATGTGTGTATTTTAGAGTGTGTGAGTGGCGTGGCGACACTGGCGACATTCAGTCTCCCACGAGGCGGCATCTGGCGCGCATAATGTCAGCACTCCGAGTACATGGCAATCGCCGTTACTATCGCATCCTGTTGTGAACTTGTGATGTTGCCACTTGCTACGTTTCTTATTTGAATCATGTCTTTGTTAGAATTGAAACGACATAGAATATAAATATTAATGAAATATTACATCAAATTCCTTGACCGTCTGCAGCAATATATGGTATTATAGGTACGTTACGTACATAATTATCAGCTCCATCGGTAACCGAAAAGAATCAAATTTAATTTTTAGCAAGAATGATTAGAATATTATTATACCAGTTGTCTGTTGTATTGGAGCCCCCCTTAAATATTAAATTTGTTCTATTTTTAGTATGTTTTGTTATAACGGCAACAGAATCATCTTTGAAAATTTCAACTGTATAGCTATCACGGTTCTTGAAATACAGCCTGGTGACAGACGAACAAACAGACAGACGGACGGACGGACAGCAAAGCCTTAGTAATAGGGTGCTGTTTTACCCTTTGGATAAGAAACTCTTAAAAAGCTTGTAAAAGCGGCAGAATTAGGTCTGTGACTCCGACTTGCCTCTAGCGCGCGGACCGCTCCACGCGCTCCGTCGCCTAGCAATTTCACTCAGTCGCCTGAGTCGCCATCAGCGAGTGACATAAGCGGACGTGTTACACATTTTTTATTGATTTAAGAGTAAAAAAGGGTACTTAAATGCCTTCGTGTGCTTTTACGCGTTGTAAAAATCATTCAAAAAATAAATAATGTAGTTTAAAAAACTAAAAACACGCTTTTGTGAAAATACGAACTAAAAAGTAAAAAAATAAGAAGAAAATGTATTTTACTGTAAAAAAAAGCGTGGGGTGCATGGTGTCAACAGTAACAGTGGTAAAAACCACCCCCGCTTTTTTTTACAGTAAAATACATTTTCTTCTTATTTTTTTACTTTTTAGTTCGTATTTTCACAAAAGCGTGTTTTTAGTTTTTTAAACTACATTATTTATTTTTAATTTTTTAGTTGGATTTTTATTCTCAAATTATTGCATTATCATCGGCCCTTGACCCCTATGCAAATTTTCAAGTTAACCAGACGCTTAGACGTGTTAAAGTACCTTAGGCCACGAACTTATCAGCCGCCCCTCGTATATTTTATTTTATCCTGATGATCCTAGTTACGACTTTATTAAAGTTATGAGATTATTGTATTGTCATCGGTCCTCAATAAATCTACAAAGTTTGAACGAAATCTGGCCGTTTAAAGTGGGTCAAAATCGCGCCCAAAGAAGTCGGTTACAAACATACAGGTGAAGCTAATATAAAGCGTGTAATAAAAACAAATCTCATGGCATCACATTTCAGTAGTAAGTACGTGTGAACATAAAATTTCTTATGGTACTCGTATTTCTAACTTCACTTATTGCTTTGATCTCCAATTTTTGGAGCGAACGAGTTCAGTAATACTCAGTTAGCGATGGCAATAACGGCTATTTTAAAATAATGAATAACACTGTTAAATTATTTACCTATAACTGTTATTGTAAACTGTTATTGTTATCCTGTTATTTTTGTGGCGAGGTGTTAATTCATTTTTAGATAACAGCTAGCTAATTCTGAAATAATCAAATAACGAAACAATGTATGTCAGTTATGTATCTGCATGCGACGCGCGCGCGACGCGGGACGCGGACGCCCCACTCATTATTAATTAACGATAGCACATACACGGCACGGCAACAGGGCGTAAGATACATTAACAATAACAGGCAGACAGGCAGGCAGGCATTTCATTATATGAAAATAATTCATTAAATTAACTGTTATCGCAATAATGATCACCACTGTACTCAGTTGGTAGCTCAGATTTGGTAGTTAAAACCGCACTCGAGCTGTGCATATGTGTATACAGTAGGGCCTGCATAAAAACTAATCTAAAACAGTAATTGGTTTACAAGGCTTTTGTTAAAAATACTTTATATTCATTAACTTCTGTTTTTTTTAGTACTCTAATGTAATATTACATAATGTTTGTTACCTACACCTACATCATTTTCTTTCTCAAAACCATTTTCTTCCCAACTTAAAAAATCATTTCTTATCTTGTTGTCACTTGCTTGACGACCCGTGTGGCGTAATGATTACCACGCTGGACTGCCAATCGGAGGGTCCCGGGTTCGATTCCCGGCGAAACAGAAATTTGAATAAAGAGTTTAAATTTCTATTCTCGGTCTGCTGGGTGTTTGTGTTTCTGTCTTTGTATGTATGTGTCCATGGTACCCATGACACAGGGTATATCCACCCTACTGTGGGGCTTTGAGTGTGAAACGTTTATTTATTTATTAATTATTTATTTGTTGTAATACTGTAATATGTAATACAGTTTATTTATTTACTAGGATTCCTGAAAATGAAATTCTGAGACGAGAATGGCTTCTAGTAGTTCGTAGACAAAGGCAAGAACCAGACTGGACACCAAATAAGTATAGTCGTGTATGTTCATTACACTTCAAGGCGGGAGATATATACATAACTAATAGAGGTTACACGAGATTGTCCAACACCGCAGTGCCGCTTTTTCTAGTAAGTATTTTTGATTTTTTTATCTTAGAATAATTTATAACATAGTTTTTTTATATTTTAAAATTGATTACGTCAATTCTTCTAATTTGTCTGCTGACACTTTTTGGCCGGTGGTGTTAAGTGGTCGCTGCAACCGACGGACATCGTGACTTCGTGACACAACCACAAACAGCCTAACTTGCCCATGGTCGCATGCAGTTGTACTGGACTACTGGTACTCCGAAGTCTGATGGTCGTCTCATGTAAGTCTGGCCGGCAACCGATCCACCTAAATAAAATGGAATTGCGTCTCGGCTGAAGTGGGTGCAGCTGTGATATTTCTTCGGGCGTACCAGAGAAAAAATTCTGTTCGTTTTCCTATAATTTATGCAACATACGTAAGCAATAATTTCGATGAATTTATATGTATTTATTGAGTATTTAATTTCATAATAAACAAGAGCAAAACACGATTGCTTTAAAAAAATCTCAAAGTATGGTCTTCCAAATGCTAGATTTCAATATATCTTGTGAACGGAAGTTTATTGACAAACGAATTTCGATTAATTGAAAAGTCTAACAATGAATAAAAAATTGACAAAGAAACTTTTTTTTGGTTCATTATTTACGACACAAAAATTTTTTTTCATGTTGGCGCTTATGTCGTTTACATATGCCGCGTGCGCCATTTTTCGTCTCCTTTTACGCAATGAAAGTATTTGCCTCTTCCTTTTCTTGTTTGTTTCCCCGCCCGCCACTCCTCAGTAAGCTGCGACCTTCGTCCGCGTTAGACCTGCGTTTGGCGTGCCTAGATCCCAACCTCGTTTTACTTGAGTTTTTATTTATTTTAAGATTTTCACTGTTAGTGTAAAATTGTCTAAATCTAAACCAGTGTAACCGTGGTATTGGAAAATTCGATTATTAAGATAGTCATTTCAAAATGGGAAATAAAAACAAACCTCAGAAGACCAAACGTGCAAGATTGAAACAACTGAAAAACCAAGCTGCGTCAATGCGAGATAAATTAAAGTAAGTTATTTGTATATTATAAATAGGTATTTTATTTTTTCCTATTAGTAGGAGGCAGGCAGGTTATGCGCCTACGCGTGGGGTCAAATTAAGTTAGAAGTTAGCTGATTATGTAAAAATGACCAGCGTTAGTTGAACTGGCTGATCGTAAAAAGTCCTCAGGACAGGATCTTTCCTAAATTGTGTAGGTAAGGTACCTATATCTTCTCTTACTATTATGTAGATTTGAAATAAAAAAATCGCATTTTAGTCATAGTGTAACTTATGCTCGCCCCACACGTAAAGAGAAATCCTTCGAATTTTTACTGAACAGATAAATCTAATGCCCCTAGTGTCTCCACACGTCACCGGTATCTGCGTCAATCGTCAATTTTTCGCAGAAGTTCACACAATAAACATTTTATCCCAGATGGAAAATAATGATGGACGCACTTGCGTTGTTGGGCCTAATTATGTGCTTAAAGAAAAAAAAAGTCGAGGAGCATACATATTATTACGCGCTTTGCGTGGTATGCACGTCCGAACACAAGTGGGGTCCGAGATGAACTGCCGCCCGCCGAACTGTTACTACTGTGACTTGTGAGCAATCACGAGCGCCGACGAACGACGAACGATTTCTGTGATGAAATTTGGTACTGCCGACGATGAACGATAATTTGGAAAGATTTACCATCCACACGTGCGATAAATCTGAAGAAACAGATCTGTTCAGAGAAATCTGTGATCTGTTCTCATTATGTGTGGGGCGGGCGTAAATTTGGTGATGCCGCCGACGAACGATTAATTGCAACGATTTACCATCCACACGTGCGATAAATCTGAAGAAATCAGTAAAGAGAAATCGAAAAGGTTTCTCGTTAAGTGTGGGGCGGGCACTAGTGTGTCTATATAGCGCTTGAGTGTACCTAGGTACATACTTGAAATACGAAACATAGATAATGAGCCTTCTGCCAGTGGTTTCGCTCGCATGGACCCATTTTATTGGTTCCCATAGGATAAAAACCATCCTATGTCCTTTCCCAAAGTCTACTCGTTTTTGAATTGGTTCACTAGTTTAAGCAGGAAAGCGTAACAGACAGAGTTACTTTCGATTTTATAACATTAAATATGGACAAGATAAATTATAGGTAGGAAACTAGGTACATAGGAGAATAAGATAAATCTGTTTTGATTTATACTCCTAGTTAATTTCATTTTCATTACAAGAGAACAAAAGAAGCGAGCCGATAGCTAGAACAGAGTACGATGGAGTCACCTTTGTTTTTATATTTTTATAGCATACCTTGATCTACATGCATGTTAATTTGTTGCTACAAACCTTTTTGCATCCCATCCATCTGGAGTTTACTCCACCATGCCGCTTCAGTGCGGGTTGAAGGAGAACATGACTATAATGTATACTGAATATAATAGATATCAAATATAACCAATTTTACAATAAGCAATTTTTTTTTATTATTTACAGTCAACTGAGTCCATCAAACACAGTTGACAACCTTTATTCTGAATACTGCTACCAATATCCATTCAGATTTTATGTGAATTGGCTAAGCTAGTATTTTCCTTCTTTTTAGACAAAAGCCACGTGCTTTTATATAATTTGAAAACTTTATCCATTCTTAATTTTTCAGACACAGGGAAAATATTAAAGCAAAGCGTCAAAGCACACTGAATGCACCGAGTCTAACTGATGAGGATCCTAATTTACCATACAAACTACAAAATTATGATGTAAGTTTTTTATTTACTCACAGCATAATTGACATTCGCCACGTCTTTCAAGAATTAATTAACATATCCGGACACTATTCCTTGTTTAATTGTTAAATTCCATAAAATTAAGATTTGAGAAGGAATCTGGATTTTTTTTCTAAATTTAAGCTAATCTATGAGATATAAAGAATTCAAAGTTAAAAACTTCAATGAAAATATAAGTGAAAATGCAGTTGAAGGCGTGATGGATGCAGGTTGTGGTTATGCATAATTCAAACAATTTTCAGCACCTTTAGATATTCCTATATTATCAGAAAACAGACACAAAGTTGCCCAAGAGAAGGTATGTGATGAATGGAAAGTAACAGCATGGGATGTTATGATAAAAGCCGGCAAAAAGGAGAGAAGTTACTTTAAAAGAGGGATATGTGGATAAAAACAACATTCCAGTGATCGACGTAATTGTAGATGGAAATTGGTGTAAAAGATCGTACAGGACAAACCTCTCTGCTCTCTGGAGTACTGCTGCCATAATTGGGAGAAAATTTAGCCAAGTGCTTTTATATGCTGTCAGAAATAAATATTTTTGCATATACGCCAGGGCGAAAAAACGAAAAGAGACACATAAGCAACACGACTGCTACAAAATTTTTACTAAATCTTTATGGACATCATCATAACCGAAAAGTTCAAGCAGTCCATTGACATGCATGGACTAATTTATGCCCGATTTATAGCAGATGGTGACAGCAAAATCAGTTGCAAAAACCATATACATACTAAGAAGGTTTTGCATAAAATTGCAATTGTTGAAAACTGATATAAAATATTATAATATTCATGCTTTTGGGTGTCATGATGAATGTAACAAAAATATTTATCCTGAAATGACTCAAACATCGGACATTAAAAATACTCAACACACCTTTATTTCATAGACTTCGTTTCCTTGTTAATAACGTAGCGTCACAAGCAAGAAGTTTAATAGAAAACGTCGACAGCAACATCATAGAAACGTTTAAAGGGGTGATTGCAAAACTGATTGGCGGAAAACGTATAAGCTACGCTTCCAAAAGGTCGTATCAAGCAAGCTGTGCTAGTGCAGTAATTTCATTTAACTCGGGGAAAATATTGATAAAAGTAAATGAAAATAAACATCACGTAATATACATCACAGAGCAGCTTGGACGCTGTTAACATATTTTTGGAATAACTGTGAAAATGAAAGTTACATGTGTCAATGTTGTGAAAAATATACTGTATAAACCTAATATTCATGTGGCTTTAATAAATCATGGTAAAAAATGAAAGAATTGTTTTACAACAACAAGCAGAAGAAATAAAACAATGTGCTTATACGTTGATGAAAAGAACCCACTTTTGGGAGCTACTGCATATTTGCAAAAAAGATTATTGGCTATCTGGTATGGTGACAATAAATTTAAGACCACAATAATCACAAGAGATGATGAATTCTAGTACCAGGTGATGGAGCCTAAATTGTTTAATATACAGATTCATGATCTAGTTTATTTTCTAAAGAAAACTGAAGGTGGCATAGGTGCAGAAGATGAAGACAAAGAAAACGAAGAAATTTTAGAAAATGACAAACTGATGTGCGAGGATGATGACAACAGTAAAATGTTAAATCAAAATGATGAAATCATGCTAGATTTTAGTGATTATTAATAAATAAAATTAAATATTAAGCAAATGACGAATACGTGATGGAGGAAGATAATGAAAATCATAAAATGTAAAATAGATAATAAAGGTAAATGATCATATGTAAATGACTATTATTAATTTTAAAATAAATATACTTAATAAATAATACCTAATTATAACAGTATAATACCTAATATATAATAATACCTAATTATAACAGTTTTTTTAATACAGTTGCTCAAAAAGTGACGTATTGCAGGGACGTACCTATAGCGTGCGGGAAGTGGGCTATTACACACTCGTGCTTTTTCTTTACCTTTTCCGAACTCGTGCGTTCTCTTTCCCAACTGAATTAAATAGAATATTAAAATAGAATATTAAAAAGAAAAAAAGTACCTAACCACGAAGTTTTAGAAGTTTATATGATTCATGCAAATGTTTCTAAAAAGAAGCTACTAATTTGTTTCAATATCAGATTTAATGATTTGATTCAATGAGTTAGGTTAGGTTTCATTTCATTTCATCTCATTAATATTTTCATTTATATATCAATAAAAAAATTCTACTGAAGTCTTGGTTGTATGGGCATAGTTCCCTTTGCCTACCCAGAATGGGTGAAGAAAACAAAAAAAATCTCTGCATATATAGGTATTCTTTTACGGTTGGCGCCATTTTTCAAAAATGTTCTTTGCGAGTTTTTATTATTTTATTAAATTGCTTCATTATTTCGCAACTGTATTAAAAATAGTCGTTCAGTACACGTGCGGAACCGTCATTGGAAGGAGTTCCGACTGTCAACCCTCACCTTCGGCTGCGCCTCGGCTCGGGTAGACATTAAAATTTGTAGGAACTCCTTCCAATGACAGCCTTTCCGCACTTGTAATGAAATACCTATACTATTTTTCATAATTTCACTAGGTAGTTTGTAGTTTCTAATTTTGAAAACACGTGTAGTTCAGTTTAAATCAATTCTAGGTCACTACAACTCAAACATACTTAATTAAAAAAGCGTACTATTCGGTCACTGAGTTTATAAACGATAAATGATAATAAAAAACATAAAATAATATAAACCAAAAAATAAAATTACATAATAAATAATTTTGTCCGCGGCATAAAAACCTGGGAGGTTTTTTTACCGCCAGCTTTTTTTCCTCTCAGCGTACAAAAACCCATCCTGGTGGGTGCCCCAAGCTGATGATGGCAAACCTCGTATGGTTCAAATAAAATAAATCATTATAAAAAGCACAAAATTGGGTTTACGTCTAATTAATTAAAACTATTAAAACTATACAAAATTAAATGTAATACTACATACCTACTTTAATGTTTCTTATGTATTCTTTAATAGTAATTTTAGAATTTAATTTTAAATTAAGTCATTAAATTTAATTAGTTTATCAAATTAAATTAAAAATTTTACACCCTAAGGGGTAAATATGGAGTTCTAAATATTTTGTAAAACCTTTTTTTTTCACCCATATTTGTGCAAATAAAATATTTTCATTTCATTTCATTTCATTACACTTACACGCATTAAGAAATCCATATTTGAAAATTACTATACTCATTTCAATGAAATTTCCACCAAATTTTTACCTACTTGAATACACTTGAAAATGAAAAAGTCCTTAAAGTCTGAAAATTAAAAATTACTAACATTTATTATATGTAAATATTTTACAATCACAAATGAAACCCTCAATTTATGAAGTCCAATTACTCCAATTCGCACTCCAATTCGTACACCCTGTGCTAGAAATGCGCGAGAGCGCATAGTCGTTGCAAACTCCAGAGCGGGGGTGCTCTCCGCAGTCCGCAATACGTGTAAGCCCCGCCTCACGCATCTATTTATTTTATCCCATTAATAAGGTATTCCACTCTGCCTACTCGATGACACAATGATGCATATGTCAGTAGCTTCCCTTTTGCACGACAAAACAAATTGGTTTGTCTTTGACTTTCAAACGTACAACGTTAAATAGAATCAAATAAATTTTATTTGTCTTATGTTTTAAAACATCCCACAAGATTTAATGATAGCATTGTTCCTTAACAATGCTATGTCATTCAATAATAATATAATAATAAAATGTGCCGGTCCTTACCAAGGCTCACGATTGCCCCCTGAAGCACGGAAACGCGCACAAAAGCGCACGCCACTAGAGGTCACCCATCTCACACTCGACCGCACCCGTATTAACCGTAGCCGATTAATTGCATAGATAAATTGCGAGCATGGCATAGTAGCTGCATAGATCAGCTGTTGTGTGCCATACTCGCTTCTCATTTACTTAATTGAATATAAAATGAATTATAAAGCATTATTACAACTGCTACTGAGAAAAACATCATCAAACGCATTTCGGTTGCAATGTTTCTCTGCAGCTTGAAATGCTACACTTAGTTAAATTTACAAGCGCGATCATTACCTGGGTGCTTTGTTTAGTTTAAATAATATTCGTTATGAACTTAGTTTAGGGCAAAACATGGAGCTACGAGCAGGCCTCAGCTGGACAGGGTTGAAACACCCCTAAAATCTAAATAATTTCTTTTAAAACTTAGCTTTATTCTATTGAACATAAATAATAAAGGAATTAAAAAAAACGGCAAATTGTTTGTAAAGTAGGTTTACGATCGAGATGTTTACGTGATAACGTCCGCACGAGAAAATCTCCATTCGTTTGTATGCCGCTAGAGTGAGAGAGACGGAAGATCGGTCCACTCACTCGAACGCTATGCCAGCCTCCGCTCGTGAGGATTCCGCGTGACAAGTTTCACGGAATGACTGGCAGCGCTCGAGATGAGACGGGAGATCGGTCCGTCTCTCTCTCGTTATAACTGCGATCGCGCTCGTGAGGTTTTGGTGTGACACAAGTTTCTGAACATGTCACCCGACTAAAACGATTTTAAAGACGTTATCACGTCAAAAGTACTACACTGCAAGTATTTTACTTGATATTTTTTATGAAACAATTTTCTCTATATATAAAAAATAAATTGCTGTTCGTTCGTCTCGGCTTCGGCTAAAACTCAGGAACGGCTGAACTACGTGGCTGATTTTGGTCTTCAAATATTAGTAGAAGTCTAGGTCTTAAACGGTGAAAAAATATGGAAAAATTGTGAAATCAATATGTCCAGGGTCGATAATTTTTAAAACCAAAAAAAAATCATAATAGGATGAAACCCATTAGAAAAGGAGGGAAATATGATAAAAATGAAAGGAAAAATAATTTACGGGCGATCTGAGGTTGGGAAGGGGATGGGGGTGAGTTTTTAAGGGTAAAAAACGGGTTTTCTCGATTTCCGGCAAAACTAAAAGTCCTATCGAAAAAAGTCAAATGGAAAAGTTGTAGATAATAAAAAGATCTAAAACTTTTGTATTTACACTTTTTTCACATAACCTCAAAATTTATGTGAAAAATTCAAAAAACCAAGTTTTTGGTTTTTTATTTTTATCTTTTACAAAAAAAATTTGTTTTTAACGAAATTTTGTGAAAACTTACCTTTTTATGTCCCAAATACGCTGTAATTTATTTAATTAAAAATATTTATTTTTTCACCTTATTTTGAATTAATATCGAAAAAACAGCCTAATTTTCAATCGAAAATTCACCCGTCAAAATATCAGCTTTTTTCAAAAAGTTGGTGTGGTTTCTGTTCGTTGGAATCTCTACTTTCCGATGGTAAAAAAAATATATGTTACTATGGTAAATCTTCTCAGAAAATGCAAAAATTCAAAATTTTTTTTATTGCATACACTTGCTTATCATCTGCCTTATTGCAAATGATACAAACAGATTCATCCATACTGATAATCTGAAAAGACAAAATCGAATTAATAATGTCTTCACTATTTAATCGTGAATAAACTCCCATGAAAAAAAAAATATTAAAGAAATCAATGTCAAAATGTATAAATAATATATTATAAATCTATAAAAAAGTATAAAATATATATGAAAATCGGCCAAAAGTTTGTTTTATTAGAAATATATTTACGATATATATTTTTTATAGATTTTAAATATATTATTTATACATTTTGACATTGATTTCTTTAATATTTTTTTTTTCATGGGAGTTTATTCACGATTAAATAGTGAAGACATTATTAATTCGATTTTGTCTTTTCAGATTATCAGTATGGATGAATCTGTTTGTATCATTTGCAATAAGGCAGATGATAAGCAAGTGCATGCAATAAAAATTTTTTTGAATTTTTGCATTTTCTGAGAAGATTTACCATAGTAACATATATTTTTTTTTTACCATCGGAAAGTAGAGATTCCAACGAACAGAAACCACACCAACTTTTTGAAAAAAGCTGATATTTTGACGGGTGAATTTTCGATTGAAAATTAGGCTGTTTTTTCGATATTAATTCAAAATAAGGTGAAAAAATAAATATTTTTAATTAAATAAATTACAGCGTATTTGGGACATAAAAAGGTAAGTTTTCACAAAATTTCGTTAAAAACAAAATTTTTTTGTAAAAGATAAAAATAAAAAACCAAAAACTTGGTTTTTTGAATTTTTCACATAAATTTTGAGGTTATGTGAAAAAAGTGTAAATACAAAAGTTTTAGATCTTTTTATTATCTACAACTTTTCCATTTGACTTTTTTCGATAGGACTTTTAGTTTTGCCGGAAATCGAGAAAAACCGTTTTTTACCCTTAAAAACTCACCCCCATCCCCTTCCCAACCTCAGATCGCCCGTAAATTATTTTTCCTTTCATTTTTATCATATTTCCCTCCTTTTCTAATGGGTTTCATTCTATTATAATTTTTTTTCACTTTTCATTATTTTTAAAGGCTTCTACCCTGGACGTAAAACAACTTATTTTATTTTCCTATATAAATTGTTAGTACCTGTCAAACATTGGCTCTTCGCGCCATCTCTCAGAATTTTGAATAACAATTCATCTGTCACTATTTGTTTTATAATTTTTAGTGACAGTAACATAAAATCTCTTTGAGATGATAAAGAAACTAATCCTTTTTCAATACTTATGACAACGTCTGCGGGATCCAATAGTTTATTATAAATTAATTTAAATATGCCAAACATACTGTCATACTATTCTGATGAATAAAACTAGGCGGCACACTTCTAACGACGCGGACGCCTGTAACATTCTAATTCTGATACATCCAAATTTCCAAATTTGAATAACGATGGTGGAAACTATAAAGAATAGATGCAACCTACAAAATATAACTCACCTCTTAATCAGTCGTGTATTATTTATTTATCATATAGTAACTCACGTACTATTACATCACACAGAAAGTATGGAACGTTGTAAAAAGTTAAATGGTGGAGTGCAGACCGTACTCGCTACTCGTACATACATAGATGCAACAAAGCTAGTCGCTCGAATTGCTCACAAAAACTCGCTGAGATCTTGCTGCAGGCGGCAGATGTTTAGCGCTATGCAGGATATTCAGTATTTCCCAGACATCATTAAATTAGATAAACGAGTACATACTTACTTAAATTAACAACTGTTTTGGAAAATGAAAGAAAAAGAAAGCAGAAAGCTCGATGTTATTCTCTTGATTTATTTTTATAATCTTGGTGTATTTTTGGGTTATATCGGATAAAGTTTGATTGCAGTTTATCTTAAACACCAATTTATTATACAGTTCTCATACATTCCTATTATATTATTAACTACTAGCTGGGCCTCGTGGTTTCACCCGCGTTAGAAAGGATCATTAACATGAAGTGAATTTAATGAATGAATGTTTCACAGATTAGCCGGAACAAATAAACTGAAAGACCGACAGACAGACAGACAAAAATTGTAAAAAAATACATTTTGGTAAATGTACCGTATTCATATGCGTATAGTAAAAAGCGGTTATTTCAATATTACAAGCAGACACTTCAATTTTATTTATTTGTATTGATATAATATTTTCTATTTCAGCAGCCGGATTCTGATAGTGATTTAGAAGAAAAACCAGATGTTTCTACAGTTCGACCAGATAACAGTTGCGGTGATATAAAGGAAAATAATGAATTAAAAGTTGAAGCAGAAGAAGAATATGTCGTGTCAGATTCTGATAGTGATTTAGAAGAAAAACCAGATGTTTCTACAGTTCGACCAGATAACAGTTGCGGTTATATAAAGGAAAATAATGAATTGTCGCGTCTGGCGTCCGCTGTGGAGCGACTAGAGAATGCTGTGACAACTAACATTAATGCTGGAAATGATCCCGGCGATGAATTCGAACTGTTTGGGCAAAATGTGGCAGCCCAGCTCCGAAACATGCCTGTAAAAGATGCTTTAGAGCTGGAGATGGAAATTCAGGAGCTGATATCTCGAAAACGTTTGAACATTTTGCAAAACACACAGCATATAGTAGTAAATATAATATAAATGTTTAAAAAGTATATGTTATTGGTTTCCTTTATTAGTAATAGTATAAAATTCTTGTTATATGTAATTTGTATATGTATTACAGTGTACGTGCATGGTGCAATATAATAACACTAACGGTCCTTCAAACTAAACCCTCGTAGATAAGTATATACCCAGGATTTTTTACGACAACATTAAGTGCACTATTCACGCGAGAGCACGGGCCTCAGATTAAGCTACAATAATTCCATTGTTCGGTTTCTGGGAAACTGTGGCTTATTTCGTTGTCTGTAAAGATGCTATTGGTGTGGTATCTGATAAGGATCTGTACAGTATGCCCATGTTTGCGACGTGAATAGTGCATCCCAGGGTTAAAATTGTTGGGAGATAATGTGTTTTTGATTCCATGCCATAGATTGTAGGTATGTCTAGCCTGTTTAGGAAATGTAATTGCAATTTATGACGTCCCAAAACGAGGAGAAGAGTCGAAATGAATGGATTTAAAGTAAGTTATAATCGTTGTCTTTATCACACCTTGCGCTCTCAAGGGACGGAAAAAATCCTTCAAACGATTCAAAAGACGACCTGTGTGGGGCGCAGTCGAGCAAACAAGCCACGTTGTGTTGAATAGTCGCCGCAGCCCATGGACCTACAATTCTATACAAAAAATCAAACATGCATAGGTTTTGTCTGAGGTCGTGTGTCGCTTCATGCAAGTCGGCAACCGCACCTTTAAAAACAATTGAATTGCTTTACGCCAGAAATGGGTGCACCACGTTTTAACATTTATTGGCTGCAGCCCTTTTTGCGTCCCACTGCTGGGCACGGGTCTCTCCCACTTATTGGGGAGGCCTGGAGCTTACTCCACCACGCTGCTCCAATGCGGGTTGGTGGAGATGCGGGTTAGTGGCCAACCCGCTGTCGGATGTTTTCAAACCGCCCATAAGGCCTCCGACAAGGTTTGACGATTTAACGTGCCCTCCGAAGCACGGAAACGCGCATGAAAATTTTTTGCCACTAGCGGTCACCCATCTCACACCCGACCGCGCCCGTTTGGCTCAGCTGCATAGATCGCTTGCGTTCTACGCTAGCCGCCAGGCCATGCGCGCTTCGCTAACATTTATTAGTCTATAAAAAATCTGCAAGAAGTACCGTGCCCATAAATAGGCATAGGATGGATGTGTAGAATGGATGTAGAAAGGAAGAATATGAAAACACGGAAAAAAAACGGTTATTTGGCTTTGATCAGACAGCAATAAGTTAGTGTGCGCTTTGGCTAGCCATTTGATTTAAGTTTAAGTCGTCCTGCCAATCATGATGGAGTCGACTAATCCCTAGATAAAACGACCAACATTTATACTTTTTTTTATTAAAGGCCGAGGAGATTGTGGAGTACATCCGCATCAAGACTAACATCAGACTGAGGGTTGAGCGATTGGAGTCCCGCCATACAGTGAACTTTAATTCATTTGTGGTGAGCGTCCCCACACAGCAGTTGTCAACCTTCATGAAGGAGGAATTTTGGCCGAGAGGTGTTGTGTTCCGGCGTTTCCGAGGCCGGTTACCTGACACCACGCGCAACACGACGCGCGCCGCGGTGCCGAACCTTCGTGTTACCTAGTCATAGTATAATATTTGTGTATAGTATTTATTGTTTTATTTGATTTAGTTTTGTATTGGTTTATTGTGTTTTTATTTCTATTATGTATTAGTTTATAATTTTAATTCTATTTGTGTATTGATTTATATGGGCCTACGTCGCCTGAATTAAATAAATAAATAAATAATTAATGACGACTACCGGGATACTGATGAAAACAGACAATACAGAAGCTTACCTTAAATAGTGATCGCTATCCTTTTCATGTAATACGAGTAACGATGATAACGCTAACATTTTTTATTGAAAAAACGGTTTGTTACCGTGGTACAACCACGTGGTCCAACTGGTAGGACCACGGGCAATTGTTTTTACTAGTGGTCCAACTAAAACGACTGAGCTAGTAGTTGTTACAAAGGTATTTTTTTTACCCTTGAACTAAAACTGCATATTTTTCTTGCCTGTGGTCCAACCGGCTAAACTAAGCTATTTTCTTGTTTCCTTTCCATGTTGTAGTTTCACTAAATTACGTCCATTTTGGCAATAATAGGTTTTCTTAGGCTCGGCATTTAATAATCGTGCTAGCAATTAATTGAGTGGTTGATTTAACCAGATGGCTAATGGATACGCCATATGTACATTGTCGATTGGATTAAAAAGTAGAGTAGTGTTCATAAAAGTAGAGTAGGCTCCATAACACCCTTAGGTTATGGGGCCATTTTACCTAAAAACTAGGGAAAGATAACAAAACATAAGCAATCTATGCAAAAGGGAACCTGCCGAAAAAAAAGAGATTTACCGAGGTCTCAAATGAACGAAGCTCAAAGGGATTCGAATTTTGAATGCAGCGGCCATATTGGAAGTCTGTTAAAGAATAGACAGGTGGTTTTACTGCACTTGCATAAAACCTCGACAGCTGCGTATGAATGAGAATTGATTGCTTTTCAACCATACGCTCTTGTTGGAGTCTAATCAGGATTATGCTTTTAGCTTGAAACATCTTGCATGGATGTTTCAACTTTCAACCTAAATGCGCGCCGTGCCTAACTTAATTCAAGGGTCTCGTGCAGAAATTGAATTGATGAGTTTCAATTTCTGTTCTGTCTGGGCGATATATATTAATGTATGAAAGATTACATAAAAAATTAATCTATCTGTATAGAACAAAATTATGGGTTTTCAAAGCATCAAAGCGTTCTCTAACGAGGTCCTCTTGTGGTAATGTCCGTGTGTCGCTATAATAGTGGACAGCTTGTTCGTGCCCCGTGCGGACATGATTGACGTGACGTGACACGTGACTTTTTCCATGTGTCGTACATGTTTTTATTACATGTCGATCGATCAGTAATATTATGGATACTTATTATGGTACTGCCGTTCTCGCAGAGGTTTGTGTGCTTGTTTACATAAATACACGATCACTGCGAACCGTTTGAATAATAAGCGAATAATAGAGTAATGTTTATTCTTGACTTGTTTGGAAGAAGCTTTAGTTCTACGAATCTGAAATTTTCAAGCAGATTAAATAACTAACAATAGTTATTGGGTTATACTTATTTGGAAAAATGATATTTTACTTAATATTACTATCTATAGGTTTGTGGTTTACCATTTAGATTTAAAGTCGCAGCTTGCAATATCGAATGTATACAGTTTTTTTTAGTAATTCAGTCGTCATATTTCTAACAATAAAAACACAGACACGGTGATTTTAAATTGGTTACTATTTATTTAACAAATTGTCTAAATACACTCCGTCTATCTGTTTATTCAATCGCTATTAAGCTAGAAGCAAACAGAAGAATACTTATTATATTTTACTACTATTGTTACCATGGAGCAGGATAACCATCTCCAGCAGGTTATCCTGCTCCATGATTGTTTCTGATTGATATTATGTTGACTGGTTTATGTACGCCCGTGTCCCTAACTTCGTGGATTTTAGGATAAGACTGAAAAATTCAACAATAATATTCATTCAGTAGCTAAATGCATGACTACGCTTATTTCATAAATTCGAGTAATTAAAAACGATCTGAGTATATCGAAAATGTTAGAACTTACGGACGGATGCGTTCAGAGCAGATCTTCTGAAAAATGTAAAATAAAATGATGAAGCTGAGTGAACGTGGTGTTACTTACACGGAAATTCAAGATCATGCTGTAGCATTCCCTTCTCCAACTTTTTACACGGAGCGCTACTACTCTGAAGGCTCCTACAAGTCTAACCGGCAAGCACACTTACCTAAGATTTACTTCAATAACACAAATATCGCCTTTTGGTAGAAGTCATTATAGCGGTGTTGTGAACCAGTGGAACAAAGGCAAGATCTCCATTAATCTGTAGCTATTTCCGTCCCTACTGTTAGTCGCGTCCTGTAACATGTATCTAGCTTCACCCTCTCCGCTATTCACCACGCAGCTCCCAACCTGCCGGCTGCCTCGCTCGCTGGAGTTGATTGGACTGTTTGTTTAGGACTGTGTAAAAACTATGCTAACTGTCCTCTTTGTCTTACATAACGCCTTTCCTCACCATCACTTTACTTCAATTTATTTTAGACTAAGCCAAACGTCCATTTCTCCCCTCTGTGTAGGATATGATTAATAATATGAGAAGGTTTAATATTTGACGACCTGCGTGGCAATGGTTACCATTCTGTACTGCCGAACGAAGGGTCGCTTTCTTTACCATCGGTGGTCAGTCCCCCTAGCTATTGGCGCTTCCCATGGGCTTGGGCTACCCATTGGCGCTTCGGATTACAGATATTGATAATGCGTCTACCGATTTCATCTCAGCGTCGTAGGTCATCACTGGCATTACACACACAAAAACTTTCAACATCAGGCACTGAGCTATACGAGATTCTGGACCACTAGGAGCGCTGAAGACCTAAAGAAGATAGCGGGAAGCTCCTAGATTCAGAGGGCGCAGGACCGAATGCTAGGGGAGGCCTATGTCCTATAGTATACTCTTTATCATATACATAGTACACTATGAAAGCCTGATGGACGGATGGATTACAATCTACTTTGAGAGCTATAACATAGAATCGTTTTTCAATAGCTTTAGAAAAATGATTCGATGTTATAGCTGTATATATACACAGCTATAGCTATAATATTATGTTATAGCCAAGATATTTTATCCAAGGGTATCAAGTAAAAAATATTACTTTAAACAGCATAGTCGTCAAAATAAAGTTATTGAACAAAAATAAACAGACATATATTAAAGGCGCAATCTCTCGCTGCGATAAAGTGCTGTCACAAAAAGTTGCCCCTCCGAGAAATATGTAAGCATAGCTTAACTTTCTTAGATGAAGTGATTAATGTAGAGGCGTTCTTTCAGCGATATAATCTTAAAATGGCTTGATAATGGCTGGTTACAACAAAGGCGGGATAATTTATGATCTCCACGCCATTTTAGTTGTTGGGTAGGGTGCTATAAGTGTGTTTTTTGTTTGGGGTGGCTGACGCTAATTTGGCGTCGTCCGGCTTACGAGGGTTCAATAGCGGGCCGTTAATTGTGCGTTTGTCGCCGGCCGACAAGCTTTTCAGATTCAGCTGTTTGGGGTCCGCACTAAAGGCGCTGGATGCTCGTAGCCATAAGTGCCCTCCCTCACCGGGACGCCATGGCCACGTCGCCGGCTACGTATCCAAACAATTAGTATTCACATGTATGGCACCTCACTCACTTAGCGACGGTTTGGCAACGTCGCCAATTTGGAAGCGTAGCCACGACGACGGATCACTTGGTTGGAGACTGGATACTTGGCAGCCTGGCAACGTCACCAACAAAATGTATATGAGCAAGTTGCGTCTCACTCACTCGTCACTCGGTAGCCAACGGTCCGCCAAGCAAGACGTTGGTACCAAACCAAATTCGCGCTCATTGTGATCGATGATATTTGTAGGATATTTTCTCAAATCTTATATAGTTTAGAAAAAACACCATTCAGCTTCGATCTGATACAAAAGGATGGACCCAAAGTTTCTTAGGTTTCTTTCTCTCTTTGCGACGACGCACGTACCAATAAATAAGTGCGATTTCTTCTATTGACAACGCGTCCATTTTCTACAAGCCGAGAGAACTGACTGGCCACTCCAATGGCTACTCCATTTGGCATCCGAAAGAAGCCAGAGATAGCCATGGCTACGTAGCCAGCGACGTAGCTGTATTCTGTATTCTGTTACGCTAATAAATAGCCCTAGTGACAGTTTTTCTCAAATATCTTCAATATACAGAAACCGACTTGTTACAGATTTATTATAGTATAGATAGATAGAAGATATAGAATATGAAATATAAAAAGTAATATAGTTTTGCTCCTTCAGTAGCGTTCACTACCGATTACTGCCATAACGAATGGAAAACTTTTCGCGCTTTCTCGGAACTGCGAAAACTTTTTAATGATTCTTTTATTCCGATTCCATTATATTTGTGCTGACATTGTTTGTTTGAATAGCTGGATCCGACTCTATGAAATGGTGAACTTATTGTGAGCTTTTGGTTTGAGTTTGCAACGCGGTATGATGAAAAGATTTTTGGAAAGATAAATAACATGGAGCAGGCTCCATGATAAATAATGAGACATTTTATAACTGGACATAGTTTTGAATAACTTTCATTGAATAAAGCTTTTTTACGGCTCAGGTTGTGTAAAAATATCAAGCTCTAATCCATCGAGATACTATGTACTGACGTACGTAGTAGTACCTCAATGCTCTAATCCAAAATAGAAAGTGCTCTTTTAAGAGAGCAACCTGTTATCCAGCAGTGGATTTAAAGAAATTAAATTTTTAAGTGATCATCCATTGATATTTATAATTTAACTTCCATTCACTAGAAAATTCTTTATAATTGTATGCTCGGGATAGTTTCATAGGAAATTTTGATAGTTTTTAGCAGTTTTTAACAAAATAGGTTTTACAACATTTCATGGAAATTTGTAATGGTCGTTTGGAACAAAGGTTCGCAATTTTTACCAAGGACTCGATTTCAACCCTGTTGTATTGCTTTTAATTTAATAAACAATATTTTAAAAACGGTGGGTCTCGTTGTTCTACTAGATTCTACAATTCTACTAAATGTTTGCACACACTGCTTAAAGGCCAAAACCCGAGCTAGGAGTGTGACGTAATCTTTATCTCATACATACATATATCTGCCGCGGCTTAAGACTCGATTCCGGGAAGGTATCGACTATCGCTGAACTTGATGCTAGCCTAGCACCGGATGAAAAAAAGAAAAAAAAGAAAGCAGGATGTACTTACTAACTATACTTGTAATATACTAAAAGAAGCAAATAACTAATTATTATCATGTAATTACAGATAAACTAGTAATACCTAATAATAATATAAACCTAAGCAAAACGGGCGCTGTCGGGAATAAGATGGGAAACGAGCGCACTAATACCAATAACTGCGACTATTCATCGCCGTGGATAATGGATTCACGTTTACTTGGCGATTATTAATTGCTTGTTGTCGAGCAGTCCGGACGCGGCGCGGTAATGATCGTAAATCTGCACTGACAACGCCTTACGCTCATATAAGCCCAGGCCTACAAACGCGTGTACAAATTGTGCGAACATTAATGCAAAATTAAATGAATGTTCTAAGAACGTTAGCGTTTAGCGCTGTAACTTCGCGCACTTTGAATGTCACACTGAAATGGGTAAGTAAAGACTTACCCATTAAAGACTCAGACTTATCGTGTGCCACAAACAGAATACCTACTCTAGATTTCTAGAGTAAGTTTAGACTGTCTCTTCCCATAATTTGAGAGGCCTGAAGCTTACACAGCCATGCTAATCCAATGGAGGTACGTGCGGGTCAGTGGCCCACCCGCTGTTGGATAATTTGAAACCACCCAGAAGGCCTCCAAACGGATTTAACGATTGCTGACTATCGATAACAAATGGGACCGGCGCATGAAATATTCAATTAGCGAACAGCCATCTCACAACTGACGGCGCCCGTTTCGCCTCCCTAATAGCATTTTTGGTAGGCATTTGGTAGGGCCACAGCAGCTAGCTAGCTGCTTAGATTGCTTGCGTTCTTCACTTACCCCATGCACGCGTTTTCATAATAATAATAACAGCGCAATCTGTATAAGTCCACCGCGGCACCGTTTCAAAAACATATTATTCATCGTAGTTTTAAAAAATAATAAGTGCCGCAGTGTAGACGGGGCACGAGCCGCACGACACGAGGCGGTCTCCCAAGACGCACGTATTTGGCATTTCGATTCAAGTAATTTATATTTATAGTTAGTAACTAGTGGCCGCCCGCGACTTCGTCCGCGTGGACTTCGGTATTAGTCATAGCATGATGTTATATAGCCTAAAGCCCTTGAGTGGCTCCCCTGGGGTTGCCTGTGTCCATAGGCGACGGTGATCGCTTAACACCATGCGGCTCGTCTGCCTTTTTGTTCGGTTTATTTATTAAAAAAAGCCTTCCCCGATAAATGGACTATCCAACACAAAAATATTTTTTCAATTGGAACCAGTAGTTCCTGAGATAATATACAAACGAATGAATGAACAAACTCTTCAGTTTTATGCATAAATTAGAATATTGATTAATTATTGTCGATGTGTGGGAATGGTATGAAAAAGCGTGAACCCTATTTCGTACAGTTTACCATATTTTTGCCAGCTCCTCTTATGTTGATTTTTTTTCTTTCTATATCTTTTATTTCTATATCTATTTTTCTTTTAATTAATAAGTTTCATGTTATCATTTAAGGGGACTGTAAATTTTATAACTATAACATTTTATATAAGTTTTCGATAAATCAACAACGATACTTCCAAACACTGATCGATAAATTCTTGAAATGGATGTAACTTTTTTATTTTTGAACCGATTTAAATAAAACAAACAGTAAATGTTAATCCTAAAAAATACCAATACATTAGTGAAAACCGCATCCTTTTTTCCCGAGATTAGCGCGCACAAACGAACAGACAAACAGACAATAATTCTAAAATTCATTGTTTTGGGTTCTATTACGCTAATAAATAGCCCTAATAACAGTTTTTTCTCAAATATCTTCAATGTACAGAAACCGACTTGTTACAGATTTATTATAGTACTAGCTGTGCCCGCGACGTCGTCCGCGTGTATAAAGACTTTTATAAAATGGATTGATTAAAAATTGATTATTTATTTGCATTGAATAAGTAGTAGGTAGATTATTCTTACATTATAGTGAAATCACTCATAATACAATGTTCATATGTTCAGAAGAAACCTAATGTATTTTTTCTAAATCCTTCAAACATAAAACAGTAAGGAATGCTTACTGTACTGATCTTACTATCCACTTTTCTCACGTTTCGCTTTTCTCGCGCAATCAGATTCTCTTTACAAATATGTACCTCGTTTATTAAAGTTAAGAGATACTGCTGTGCCCGTGGCTTCATCTATGTTAAAAATAGTATCTTTAGTAAATTGGGTGAATTTATACTGCAAAGAATGCATAGACTCATTCTATATACATAGCTTTAACCTACTGCAGAAAAGAGGTGCACTATACAACTACTTGTAGTTGGGAGATAAAATTTCTAAACATACACGTGCTTAGGATTAAACAATCGGAAAAATAATTGTAAGGTCAATTAATAAACTATAGGTTTAAAACTTGCGGACAGCAGTTTGGTCATAAGTCATAACTCATCTATACATATAATAAAACTGTAAGCAGGGTCAATTCTGTACATTGCATATAAATTAAAAAAAATACTTCTAGGGGTCTTTTTATAAGTAACAGAAGCTAAAAATATAAGTTTTGAAATTATTGTCTGTCTGTCTGTCTGTTGTTAGCTTTTCACGCAAAAACTACTGGACGGATTTTGATGAAACTTTTTTGTTTTATATATATTGGTCCTCGCTAACATTTAGGCTATAGATAATTTTAAAAATCTCCCTTTAAGGGTGTGAAATGAGCGATGAAAATTTGTATGGAAAACTTGGATTTTTTCAATAGATTTTCTTGAAATTTGGTATAAATATTTTCTAACCAAAATAAAAGAATACGAATAAGAATAATCTCAATGCATCCAGCATTAAGGTTGTAAGATACGGAATCTAAACCTTCATACAGAATGTACAAAGCCTTAACAAAACGAGACTACTGCAGACATCTAGGTGACGAATAGTTAAACTTTTAGTGAACCAACTGTTAATCTCAATATCTACCTATTTGGTAATTTGACATTCGATTTATCAACCACAAAGTTTACATGTCATACGGTAGATGGCGTTATTGAGCAATATTCATTTCTTCTCCAAAGTGATTCAATGGAGATAATTTCAAATAAAAGCCTTAAGTCTAATAAAAGTAAGTACATAGTGTAAAAAAATAAAAAATAACATTTCACACTTATAGCCTCACATTAGGGTAGATATACCCTGTGTCGTAGGTGCCATGAACATGATGAACATAGAGACAGAAACACAACCACCCAGACCGAGAACAGTTTAAACTCATCATTGAAATTTCTGCTTCGCCAGGATTCTAACCCGGGACAGTTCGATTAGCAGTCCGGCATGGTAAACATTGCGCCACGCGGGTTGTCCCATCGTTGGGTAGGTATACGTATGATGCTGAACATTGTTAATTGGACCAATGGTAACTTAACTCATTTTTTTGCGTCTCTTTATTGCGTACGGGCTGAGGGCTCATCCACACACGTTGATTGATGGAGATATTAAGGATTCTTTAAAGATTCTCTATAAAAATATTCCTTATTTCCAAATACTTACAGATAGTACACTGTGTAGAGACCCTGCCTTCTGCTTTAGTTTTCACAATGTTATTAAATATGAGTTATGACTTATGACCAAACTGCTGTCCGCAAGTTTTAAACCTATAGTTTATTAATTGACCTTACAATTATTTTTCCGATTGTTTAATCCTAAGCACGTGTATGTTTAGAAATTTTATCTCCCAACTACAAGTAGTTGTATAGTGCACCTCTTTTCTGCAGTAGGTTAAAGCTATGTATATAGAATGAGTCTATGCATTCTTTGCAGTATAAATTCACCCAATTTACTAAAGATACTATTTTTAACATAGATGAAGCCACGGGCACAGCAGTATCTCTTAACTTTAATAAACGAGGTACATATTTGTAAAGAGAATCTGATTGCGCGAGAAAAGCGAAACGTGAGAAAAGTGGATAGTAAGATCAGTACAGTAAGCATTCCTTACTGTTTTATGTTTGAAGGATTTAGAAAAAATACATTAGGTTTCTTCTGAACATATGAACATTGTATTATAAGTGATTTCACTATAATGTAAGAATAATCTACCTACTACTTATTCAAGGCAAATAAATAATCTTTAATTTTTAATCAATCCATTTTATAAATATATAGGATTGTCCTTAGATACTCACTTAAACTGGAAAAGTCACATTGATAAAATTAATAATAAAATATCTGCCAATTGTTATGCGCTTTCAGTATTAGTGGATGCGTCAACTCTTGAAGTAGCTAAAAGTTTTTATTATGCAAATATTTACCCCCTTCTAACTTATGGCATTATATACTGGGGAAACTCTGTCAATGTTAGTAGAACATTTATATTGCAAAAACGCAGTCTTAGAATAATGTATGGTAAAGCGAGCGATGAATCTATTCGGTCATTGTTTTCCGAAGAGAAATTTCTTACATTAACTAGTCTATACATATTGGAGATTTGTACTTTCATTTTTAATAACATAAATTCATTTGAAAAGCAAATAAACATGCGCATAAGAGATGTACCCACGAGGCAGAAAGATAGTGACGCTTTATATTTACCTCGAGTGAAATGTCAGATTTTCAAAAATAGTACATACATATTTGCTATTAGAATATTCAATAAATTACCCAGACATTTCAAACAATTATCAGGTAATAAATTTAAAAGAGAACTAAAGCAATGGCTTATAAAAAAAGTATACTATAGTATAAACGAGTTTTTTGATGACGTGCATTAAAATGGTTTGGGGAACTTCCGCGTAAAATATAAACTCTAAACAATGCCTGAGAGTTTTTTTTCCGCCGGCTTTTTTTCTCTCATTGACCCAGTGGTGGGTAGGCATCAAAAGCCGATGATCCGTTAAGAATATTCTTAGCGGACCTTAAAATAAAACTATTTTATACATTAATTTAAATTAGTAATAAGTATAATATTGTATGCCAGAGCATGGTAGACTGTTTAAACTCTTATAATAATTTTAAACATCTAACTGTATGTATGTAAACAGTCAACAATAAAGTATTTTCATTTCATTTCATTTCATTTCATTTCATTTAAAAGTCTTTATACACGCGGACGACGTCGCGGGCACAGCTAGTATTTAATAACATTGTGAAAACTAAAGCAGAAGGCAGGGTCTCTACACAGTGTACTATCTGTAAGTATTTGGAAATAAGGAATATTTTTATAGAGAATCTTTAAAGAATCCTTAATATCTCCATCAATCAACGTGTGTGGATGAGCCCTCAGCCCGTACGCAATAAAGAGACGCAAAAAAATGAGTTAAGTTACCATTGGTCCAATTAACAATGTTCAGCATCATACGTATACCTACCCAACGATGGGACAACCCGCGTGGCGCAATGTTTACCATGCCGGACTGCTAATCGAACTGTCCCGGGTTAGAATCCGGGCGAAGCAGAAATTTCAATGATGAGTTTAAACTGTTCTCGGTCTGGGTGGTTGTGTTTCTGTCTCTATGTGTGTTCATGGCACCTACGACACAGGGTATATCTACCCTAATGTGAGGCTATAAGTGTGAAATGTTATTTTTTATTTTTTTACACTATGTACTTACTTTTATTAGACTTAAGGCTTTTATTTGAAATCATCTCCATTGAATCACTTTGGAGAAGAAATGAATATTGCTCAATAACGCCATCTACCGTATGACATGTAAACTTTGTGGTTGATAAATCGAATGTCAAATTACCAAATAGGTAGATATTGAGATTAACAGTTGGTTCACTAAAAGTTTAACTATTCGTCACCTAGATGTCTGCAGTAGTCTCGTTTTGTTAAGGCTTTTACATTCTGTATGAAGGTTTAGATTCCGTATCTTACAACCTTAATGCTGGATGCATTGAGATTGTAAGATTTGAATTTCGGTTCATATCTTATGGTTTTGAATGGGCTGTTACCGAAACTTTCATACAAATTCCCCAAAGTGCCTTTTAAGTTTATGTCGCGTATTGTGTAAATGAACATAACTTTTTTGTTTATCACCCGATTGATATGAAATACACACTAATGTTACGGAAATTCATTCAACAATATATCAGTAAACACATCATTCAAAGAAGGGAAAAGAATTTGAGAATTAAATATTAAGTTAAGGTTAATTATTGTACGCTTGAGATACCAACTTTCTAATTCATTTTATTTGCTATTGAGGGGTAGTTTTAAAAAAAGCTTAAATAGAATTCTTACTATGCTAGTAAAGATTACAAATACAAAATTATAAGTATATTACTCTGCACAAAAATATTCTGTACATCAAGTTTCGACACTCAATTTTCAAAGAGTTTCAAAGAAAATTGACATTTAAAGGGTGAATTTCGGGAAATGCTGAAACACGTATTCTTTTATTTTGGTTAGAAAATATTTATACCAAATTTCAAGAAAATCTATTGAAAAAATCCAAGTTTTCCATACAAATTTTCATCGCTCATTTCACACCCTTAAAGGGAGATTTTTAAAATTATCTATAGCCTAAATGTTAGCGAGGACCAATATATATAAAACAAAAAAGTTTCATCAAAATCCGTTCAGTAGTTTTTGCGTGAAAAGCTAACAACAGACAGACAGACAGACAATAATTTCAAAACTTATATTTTTAGCTTCTGTTACTTATAAAAAGACCCCTAGAAGTATTTTTTTTAATTTATATGCAATGTACAGAATTGACCCTGCTTACAGTTTTATTATATGTATAGATTATAATTCGCGGTTATACAAAGTTGCAAGCAGGAACTCGCTTTTACTTACGAATTATTTAATTAGTTACTCATAACGTTTTATTTAAAAGCGGGTTAAAAGCTTTCTGAATAAGTCCGTCAACAGGTATTTTTTATCAATAATTAGGAAATCTCGCCTACCTATTCAAAAGCACATTATGTCCTAGTACAAAAACTAAAAACCGTACGTTTTCGAGCCGGTAGCCGGTATCGAAATTCGGGCCACACGTCTGACTAGTGTAGTACCTTATTTTATCAGTGACTGTTTGAAGGCAAATATTGAGAACAGCTAAATAAGACTTACTCAAAATATCCTCAACCTGATCATTAGACTATGGCCTCAATGCTATATTCATATAATTATGCTAAATGCTCAGCACTGAGACATAATTACCTATAGACATAAAATTAGATAAGATTGTTGATATTCTTAAAAGTTCTTAACGGCGAATATTAGGACGGCATTTTATTATTTATATTTATGCATCATTATAAAAAGTAATAAAATTAGTATGTAATAAAAATATCATGTAGTTTAGAACTATTCACATAATGACGCTACGCGCCGCCAAACAAGCTGGATAAAGAATATAAGAGCGCCCCGCGGCCTGGCGTGCGTGCGAATTAATCGTTTCGCTGCGAAGGGCCGGGGGCGGCTTTCGATGTTTTTTGTGGCCTCAAAGGGATATTGTTCGCGAGGGTTTTTTGCAAATCTCTTAATTTAATGTATTGTCAGGCTGTAACTTTATGCTTCCGATATTTTTTTCGCTTCGATGCATTGACTTTTGTATATATTTTTTTTCAAAGGACATGTCCTAGAGAAGCACTCTATTGTTCGGCGCCGACATGAGTTGTAGTGTAATAATTAATAATAGAGAAGGAAACTTTAACTTATGATTGGTCCACTAACTGAATTATGAATTTGATTCACAATTCGATGATGTGTAGTTAAAAAAGAGTGATTTGAACTTAAAACTATATAATACCTTGTCTACCGCCTATTTTGAGCTTAAGTTAAACATCATTGTCTGCATTTATTGATCAATGTACCAAAACAATAATAAGCAATTATATGGGCTTCGGTAAAAAATATCATACGTCAAATCATTTTCAGAGATCATTTATTTATTAAACATCGGTTAGTACTTATATTATGAAATTATATTTTTTAAATAATATAAGCGCAAATATATAGGCGTATTTTTTTTAGTAAAGGTTAAGTACCTACCACAAAAATATCCAGGTTGTGGTATACTGGTAGGTTGATAGCTTGGTTTTACAAACTATAAAATCTTTATAGATTTAATTTAAAATTATACTTAGTTGAAATAAGCGTGAATAAAAATAAATACTAACAGTGCACTTATTGCCAACAGTAACCTACATTGACACTTTAATAAACAATTTAACATTCTATTGTCAATGAAAATGGGTTTGAAGCCAATATACGAAAGCGGTTACAAAACGTTCTCGTTTTATTCATTACGATACATACACAGACGACTGCGGGTGACTGCGGGCTGCGGGCCGATAAAAGCTGACGTTTCACCAAAGAATATGAACGAGAGAAATGAGAGAGTGATCATCATTTAAAACAAATAATACTGCTTCAGGCCCAAAGCCCCGTTTTATTATTCCCAATGCATAATTTATTGGCAGATGCAACAGTCTATCTAATGTTTATAAAACCCTTCCAGGCTCCAAGTTTTATAGTTCTTGCAATTATGCAAGAACTATGAAATATAACTAAAAAGATAATAATTCTATTATCATCATTTCGATGAAAAAGTGTAAAACTGTCTACTAAAGTTGGTATGCTTTACACCTTCTAGTCCCCCTCCCCCACCCTCTCTACTCTGCACAAAAAAGTCTAGCCTCCTTCACCCCGTATCTCTAACTTGAAGGTTGGATCCATCCCTACAAGGAGATCTTCCATTTATCATTCAGTATTTTAATCTTCATCAGTATAATAAAATCCCACCAAAACATTCTGTAAAAAACTAGCCAAGTCTCGATGGAGCTGCTTGTTTATCTCTAAAAAGTAATGAAATCTAGAGATAGTCGTGCCAAGTCTAAGGTTCCTTACTGCGATTTCTTTATTATTATAGTTAACGTTGTGTGACTTTGAAAAGTAGTCCTGGGTTCGATTCCCACTTGTATAGTTTTTGTAAAATTAGTCCTCAACCACAAATATATTTTTTTACAGTG
Source organism: Pyrgus malvae (assembly GCA_911387765.1). Taxonomy (NCBI): domain Eukaryota; kingdom Metazoa; phylum Arthropoda; class Insecta; order Lepidoptera; family Hesperiidae; genus Pyrgus; species Pyrgus malvae. The sequence goes on along the minus strand of OU426964.1, from coordinate 23,406,651 downwards.
AAAACGTTTTTCCGTTTCTGATTCATTAAAAAAGTGAACAAAATTGTGAATTTATTTTAAGTATCGATTTTTTTACTCTACTTATAATTTTACATATGAGCTGCGGCCCACTGTACAATCGTAGAACAGTCAAAGCTGTACATTCGTATTTTTTGCAATGTTTAAGTACTGTAGGTACTAAGTACTTATAATAAATATCAGCAAAGGTGACGAATTACTAATTTTTTTAATTTATCTTTGTCTATCTATGTGTATATCTGTTTGCCTGTGCGCGCATCACGCAAAAGCTACTAAACCGATTTATTGAAATTTGGTGTGCAGCTTCATAATTAGCCGGGTCAACATTTAGGATTTTATTTATACCGGGAAAGTGTAAGGATAATAAAACAACTGCCACAAATCTGAAATCCACATGGACGAAATCGCGGGCAGAAGTCAAGTCTCCGCGTTGCTGATATATTATACGTATTTGTTCAAAACTTTGTTACTAAATGACATTGTTGCAAGACAGTTATTTGAGCTTCTTCGTTGTATCAGAGCTTCTTCGTTGTTCCGCTAGGTGACGCTGGCTCGTAATTTAGAAATCAACTTATTTTTACTTAAAGTCACCGATAGATGGCGAATCCCCGCAAGGGGAGCATGACCCCGCCGCAGGGTAGAAAGACAGTTATTTGAGCTTCTTCGTTGTATCAGAGCTTCTTCGTTGTTCCGCTAGGTGACGCTGGCTCGTAATTTAGAAATCAACTTATTTTTACTTAAAGTCACCGATAGATGGCGTGGCTTGTGATTAGGTATTTCGCATTGATGCATGCCCTAAACCTTAGCAAACCTCACGAAATAATAAGCGAAATCAACAAAATGCAAATAATCCCTCCTAATCCATAGCAAACGTTTTCAAGCGCAGTAGAAGAATGTCGTAAACGAGTCGACTGTAACGCGGCCGCAAGCGCGTTTTAATATACAGTCAGCGCCATCTAGCGACATGTGCGGGTATCACCGCCACTCTTAGTCCAATGCATTATATTTTGACCAAATGAGCGAAATTAAAAGTTTAGTGTAATTTGTTTATTTAATTTACCTATGTAATGTTCGAGTAGAATAAAGTTAATCGTTCGACTGTTTCTTCTTGTATACTTGTAAGTATAAGTATAAAAGCCAATCTTGTCTTATCCAGAGTTTTCCTTTAATTTTATTTATATGCGTATTAAAAGCAGAAGGGGAGGCATTCGCCCAGCATTGGGACGCAATAGGCTAGATTAAATTAGATATTAATAAAAAAAAACTCAAAGAAAATAATACTGAACCTACTCAATCTATACAAACTATAAACATACCGTTAACTCTTTATCTTTATTATTAGACAAGTGTTAATTATTAATATTAATAATTACATAATAAAATCAATGAACTTTCTACCAAAGGAATTACCTACTGTCCTGCCTCCTGGAGGACTCGAGGAGAGGGGGTTGAGGTTCGAAAAAACTTCGGGTCACTTATTCTCGGAGTCGAAGAAAGGATGTGACTTCGAGCCCCATTTATTTGCGATTGCTTTAAAAATTTTCATACACTGGGTCTTATACAAGTTTGACAATCCACCCTTCAAACAAATAACAATGTCGATAATTATGAAAGACCTCTATAAAAATTTCGTCAATAAAATTAAAGCTTTCTTGGTCGAATGGTTACGAAAGCCGACTACGGAGCTGGAGACCCGGGTTCAAATCTCAAGTAGGCAAGCTGCAATTTTTATTTTTTGTGAAAAATTTTTTTTAATTGGGAGCTAGTTATTTCAAAAGGATTTGTAAAGTAACACTAAGTCAATGAATGTTTTGCTTAAAAATAAACCAAGTAAATAAATTGTTTTATTCCGAGCAACGCTCGGGCGTCCAGGTACTATCTAACTAAATAAACTGACAATCCACCCTTCAAACAAATGACAATGTCGATAATTATGAAAGACCTCTATAAAAATTTTGTTAATGGAATTAAGGCTTTCTTGGTCGAATGGTTACGAAAACCGACTGCGGAGCTAAAGACGCGGGTTCAAATCTCAAGTAGGCAAATTGCATTTTTATTTTTTGTGACATTTTTTTAAATTGGGAGCTAGGTATTTCAAAAGGATTTGTAAAGTAACACTAAGTCAATGAATGTTTTGCTTAAAAATAAACCAAGTAAATAAATTGTTTTATTCCGAGCAACGCTGGACGCCCCCAGGTACTATCTAACTAAATAAACAAAATTTTGCTTTCGCTTAACTTCGGAACTAAATGACCTACAGACTTGTAATTTTGGATTTTAAGTATGTGATTATAGCTTACTGGATGATGAAAATTTCAGCGCTCTGGTCTTATCCAGAGGTTCTGTAATAGGGGCCTGAAAATGTGGCGAAATGGTTCTAGTAAAGGATGGACCAAGAGTACTAAATAATCCTAGTTATCCTAGTTTTTATAGTTTTCCCTTTATGTGGCCATTAAACCCTAACTCTGTACCAAATTTCAGCTCTCTGAGTTTATGGGAAGTACTAGTTCTATTTTGATTTTATGAGTGAGGTGAGTGTCGTAAATGCGAACGAAAATGCGAAACTTTGCTTTCGCTTAACAGCGGAACTAAATGACCTACAGACTTGAAATTTTGGATTTTAAGTATGTGTTTATAGCTTACTGGATGATGAAAATTTCAGCTCTCTGGTCTTATCCAGAGGTTCTCTAATAGGGGCCTGAAAATGTGGCGAAATGGTTCCAGTAAAGGATGGACCAAGAGTACTAAATAATCCTAGTTATCCTAGTTTTTATAGTTTTCCCTTTATGTGGCCATTAAACCCTAACTCTGTACCAAATTTCAGCTCTCTGAGTTTATGGGAAGTACTAGTTCTATTTTGATTTTATTAGTGAGGTGAGTGTCGTAAATGCGAACGAAAATGCGAAACTTTGCTTTCGCTTAACAGCGGAACTAAATGACCTACAGACTTGAAATTTTGGATTTTAAGTATGTGTTTATAGCTTACTGGATGATGAAAATTTCAGCTCTCTGGTCTTATCCAGAGGTTCTCTAATAGGGGCCTGAAAATGTGGCGAAATGGTTCCAGTAAAGGATGGACCAAGAGTACTAAATAATCCTAGTTATCCTAGTTTTTATAGTTTTCCCTTTATGTGGCCATTAAACCCTAACTCTGTACCAAATTTCAGCTCTCTGAGTTTATGGGAAGTACTAGTTCTATTTTGATGATCCATGAGTGAGTGAGTGTCGTAAATGCGAAACTTTGCTTTCGCTTAGCTTCGGAACTAAATAACCTACAGACTTGAAATTTTGTATTTTAAGTATGTGATTATAGCTTACTGGATGATGAAAATTTCAGCGCTCTGGTCTTATCCAGAGGTTCTCAAATAGGGGCCTGAAAATGCGGCGAAACGGTTCCAGTAAAGGATGGTACGGCAGTGTTTGCTTTGCGCTCGACTTGGCGGGGCACTGACGTGCCATCCAGATAAATACATAAAATTAAAAAACATTTCACACCCATAGTGTAGACAACCTCAGTAGGGTAGAAAAACCATCTGTCGTGGTTAACGTGGACAGACAAGTACATAAACACCCATTCCAACTATTCCAAGAACAGAAATTTAAAACTTATCATTCAAATTTCTGCTTCGCCGAGAATCGAACCCGGAACCCTCCGATCGGCAGTCCGGAACGGTAATCATTACGCTACGTGGGTCGACTACAGTCAGTTGTCGACAGTAAAACAGTAATCATCATTATCTTACAGAAAAATAACAATCAATGAATATTTTTTTCAGCTTAGGCCCCCGTGATGTTAGTTAAATGGCTAAGCAACGAATTTTTTTACTCTAGGGTAGAGTTTGTAAAGTTTAAGCTTGTCTATAGAAGCTTGATCCTATATTTTTGGTGATATGTATATCGTATTCGCCAACAGTGAGACAAGGACAAAGACGCAAGTACCCAGCTGGTGACCAAGCGGTCGAAGGGCGCTACTGGGGAGCGGTCGCGATGTCAATCGGCAATAAAGATGCTCAGTGGACAGGCACGTTGATGATTGAGGCGTGATATGGAATGAACACATTAACGCTTTATATGTTACTTATAGCTCTTTTATCGCACCAATGCGTTTATGTATGCAGGTCAGGTGCACGTTGCCTCCATGTCCGTAATCTAGAAGCTATCACACAATCAGTCTTACACCCGAGCTTAGTCACTTTACTATACTTGGCCGCAAAGCTTTTTTGTGTCCAGTGGAAGTCCCGTGATGGCCTGGAAAGAGGTCTCGCCCCATTATTAATAGGCCTGAAGCATTACTCCACATCGATGCTTGACGGGTGGGTTGGCGAAGATGCGGGTTACTGGAAATCAACTATCTGATGTTTTCAAACCGCCTTTAAGACTTCACACAAAATATAAGGACAGCTCGTATCTATCGATAACCACAGCGGCCGACGCGACGGCTTAACACGTCTTCCAAAGCACAGAAACATTTGTCAACAGCGGTGAACCATCTCGAGTTTTAAGTAAAACATGATTTTATCAAATTGCTGCAACACGTCAATACACCCATGATTAGATAACAGAAACAACTTCTTTACAAAGTAACGGCGAAGAAATACCACAGTAGGTATGTCGGTTACAATAACGCAGTCATAAGTTTAGACATGCGAAATGGATTTCAAATGCTCCCAAGAATATCGATATCGCTATAAGTTCTATACTCCAACTAGAACAACTAGTGTTTATTTAGATTATAACTCTGCTTCTCTACCTTACAATGGGATGCGAATGCAAGAGCATTCGCAGCCCTATATTTGTTAAATTTTGAAACAGATTTATGATCAAATCTTAATATCTATTTATCTTGTCGTGTTTATATAACTATGCACCCACGGAAGAGGTGAAACTGTTTATTCCATCGATATAATGATCGATGCTTAGTTCTCTTGTGAAAGTCGTAAATTTAACATGATGTAGGTACTCAAATCGCTGCAACATTCAGTACATTGACGATACAAGAGACAAGACGATAAGATAAAACCAGTTCTGCTGACCACCACCGAACATGTCGGTTACAATACCACACAGTTATAAGCTTAGACACTAGACACGAGAACTGGGTGGAAAGTACTCCCAAGAATATCGATATCGCTATTTATTCTATACCTGCTCAAAGCATATCAACTTGAGCCTATCGAATGCTTGTATTTTCCTGAACAAGCCTGTGTCTTGAAATAAGCTACTCTCTAAAGAATATCGGTATCGATAATCGATATTAAGCTGCTTTTGAAAAAGGTCTCAGAAAAATTGCATTACCTATCTCATTTATTTAACCCTGCATCCAGGACAGGGCTGAATCTTTTTATCTCTGACGAGGGTCGTAAGCCTAACATCACTTTCTACACATACGATAAGGTAACAGAAACCAGTATTGCAGTAACGGTTGAGCAATACTGAGCATGTTACAATAGCGCAGTCATAAGTTTAGACACTTTGGACATGTGAAATGGGCTGCATATGCTCCCTAAAATATCGATATTGCTACTGTTATTAGTTCTATTCTAAATCTGTATCAACTATAATGTTCCTGCCAGGGTAGCGTTGTATCTAAGGAGTAGGTTTATGTTCTAAAGAATGTAGATACTGATGCTTTAGGTTCTTCCAGGGTACGCTTTTGGAATTTGAAAATGCATCGTTTCGCTATTCTTCACTTAAATAGTAAGTAAGAATTATAAGGCCTTTAATAAGTACAGATAGACCTAACTAGGTTTTTCGATTTTAAAGACGTAGTATATAATTATATATCTATACATCTATACATATAATAAAACTGTAAGCAGGGTCAATTCTGTACATTGCATATAAATTTAAAAAAATAGTTCTAGGGGTCTTTTTATAAGTAACAGAAGCTAAAAATATAAGTTTTGAAATTTTTGTCTGTCTGTCTGTCTGTCTGTCTGTCTGTTGTTAGCTTTTCACGCAAAAACTACTGGACGGATTTTGATGAAACTTTTTTGTTTTATATATATTAGTCCTCGCTAACATTTAGGCTATAGAAAATTTTTAAAATCACCCTTTAAGGGTGTGAATTGAGGGATGAAAATTTGTATGGAAAACTTGATTTTTTTCAATAGATTTACTTGAAATTTGGTATAAATATTTTCTAAGCAAAATAAAAGAATACGTATTTCAGCATTTCCCGAAATTCACCCTTTAAAAGTCAATTTTCTTTGAAACTCTTTGAAAATTGAGCGTCGGGACTTGATGTACAGAATATTTTTGTGCAGAGTATTTTACTTATAATTTTGTATTTGTAATCTTTACTAACATAGTTAGAAACATATTTAAGCTTTTTTCAAAACTACCCCTCAATAGCAAATAAAATGGATTCCAAAGTTGGTATCTCAAGCGTACGATAATTAGCCTTAACCTAATATTTAATTCTCAAATTCTTTTCCCTTCTTTGAATGATGTGCTTACAGATATATTGTTGAATGTATTTCCGTAACATTAGTGTGTATTTCATATCAATCGGGTCATAAACAAAAAAATTATGTTCATTTAAACAACACGCGACATAAACTTAAAAGGCACTTTGGGGAATTTGGATGAAAGGTTCGTTAACAGCGTTTTCAAAACCATAAATAAAAGTTTAATTTTCAAATTATTTTGAACTCTCACTAATACGGTCGAACATATTAAATATACCTACTTAGATCAGCTAACTGTATTTTCTTTCGTTTCAATTTCAATTTCATTTATTTGCAAGATAAGGTTATTAACAGTTGTTACAGGTAGTAAACACAGTACTCTTATCCTAACCCAAAAGGGTATGCAAATTTATAGAGAAATTCATATATTTTTACACTTACATAATATTGTTAATGACTTTATGCTACTCATCTAGTTACAAAATTCTTCTACATATTTATTACATACTACCATAATTATATTTATCAATTAATTAGTCAATAGAAGTCAATAGAATTTTCATTTCAAATTTTTGTTGGTTGGTTGGTTTGTTGGCCGAGTATGGCTAGACTAAAGTAGGTTCATAGTGTAAAAAATAAAATAAAAAATAACGTTTCACACTTATAGCCTCACAGTAGGGTAGATATACCCTATGTCGTGGGTGCCATGAACACACACAGAGACAGAAACAAAAACACCCAGACTGAGAACAAAAATTTAAAGTCATCATTGAAATTTCTGCTTCGCCGGGATTCGAACACGGGACCCTTCTATTAGCAGTCCGGCATGGTAAACATTGCGCTACGCGGTTTGTCCCGTTGGGTATACGTATGATGCTGAACATTGTTTATTGGGCCAATGATAACTTAACTCATTTTTTTGCATCTCTTTATTGCGTACGGGCTCATCCACAAACGTTGGTTGATGGAGATATTAAATATTCTTTATTTCCAAATACAGATAGCACACTGTGTAGAGACCCTGCCTGCTTTACTTTTCACAATGTTATATGAGTTATGACCAAACTGCTGTCCGCAAGTTTTAAACCTACAGTCTATTAATTGGCCTTACAATTTTTCCGATTGTTTAATCCTAAGCACGTGTATGTTTAGAAATATCTCCCAACTACAAGTAGTTGTATAGTGCACCTCTTTTCTGCAGTAGGTTAAAGCTGTGTATATAGAATGAGTCTATGCATTCTTTGCAGTATAAATTCACCCAATTTACTAAGGATACTATTTTTAACATAGATGAAGCCACGGGCACAGCAGTACTACGTATGTATCTCTTAACTTTAATAAACGAGCTACATATTTGTAAAGATAATCTGATTGCGCGAGAAAAGCGAAGCGTGCGAAAAGTGGATAGTAAGATCTGCGTACAGTAAGCAGTCCTTACTGTTTTAGGTTTGAAAGATTTAGAAAAAATAAATTATAGGTGTCTTCTGAACATATGAACATTGTATTATAATTGATTTTACTATATGTAAGAATAATCTACCTACTACTTATTCATTGTAAATAAATAATCTTTAATCTTTTATCAATCCCTTTAATACAAATCTTTATTCACGCGGACGACGTCGCGGGCACAGCTAGTTACATATATATTAGTGTAAAAGGCCTTTTTTGTATCGGGGGGAGGACCTTCAAAAGGTACCCGGCACCTTGGGAGAGGATACCGGGTGGCTCCAGCCCCTCGGTGGCTGCCTCGGCGCTTGGGGAGGACTACGGGATCCATGGCACGCACACATCGCCGTCCTACCCAGGGCTGCTGGCAGGACGGATCGAGTGAGTGTGGGAAGCCCCCTTTTAGTCGCCTCTTACAATCAGGCAGCTATATATAGTAGCTCTATTCTTAATCCCGAAGCTAAAGGGACTGTTATTATAAGGCCTAAACATTGAAGAAAAAAATGTATTATTTGTAATATTTTAACATGGTATATGAATGTCACATCTTAATTATTCAAGACCGATTTACGTTATTAAATAAACCTTTTTTTTTAAATACTATAAGACACATTGGATTTCCAAAATATTATTGATTGCATAATTTTTTTTTCAGAGTAAGTATTATAGCACTTAAAACATAAATGAGCCATAAGGTTACAAAATAAGTCTTGCGGTCTTCTTTGAACTTTAACATACCTTGGCTGCAACCCTTTATTTTGCGTCCCACTGCTGGGCACCGGTCTTTCCCCTTTATTATTTGGCCTGGAGCTTAGTACACCACGCTGCTCCAATTCGGGTTGATGGAGCCAATGCGGGTTGGGGAGGTTTAATATATCTGTTTTTGATAAACTTATCGACTTACAAAAACTAAACAGCGTACACATCGACACTGAGCACAAGCCTAGGCTCCCCTGTGACGTTATCTTGGAACTGCAAGATACTGCACATTAGGACACGAACACTCGTTATGTAGAGAATATTACGAGACAGAAACTATCGATACCGAGCACATCCCTAGACTCCCCCAGTGACGTTATATTGGAACTGCAAGATACTGCACATTATGATACGAGCACTCGCAATGTAGGGAATATTAGTAGATAGAAACTATCGACAGCGTACATATCGAGGGTAGATCCCTAGACCTCCCCGGTGGCGTTATCTTGGAACTGCAAGATACTGCACACTGCGCATTGTGACACGAACACTCGCAATGTAGAGAATATAACGAGCATTGTGACATATTTGTGACGCGTTGCAGTGCAGTCTCTCTTAACATTTTTAACATTTTCTTCTTGTTGATCCTTACATTTTAAAATAATATCTTACATATACTTGACTAATGAATACCTACTGTTAACGACGAAGAAGGTTTTAGTTTGTTCATTTGTTGATGTCAATAGGCATGCGAGGGGTGCGCGAAGGACGCGTGATAATTATAAAATATTACACTTTAGAAAACTAAAAAAGAGTTGTCTTGTCAGTGTGAACGGTTTTTAATTTTTTCACACACCCTTCCCATGTGCTAACTTTCTATGTTTTTGTGTAATTTATTAATTTATTAATTTATTACTATTATTATAAATTCATTAATATATATGTATATGTTTTATACGCGCACCAGTGTGTTTGTTTTCTCCATCTTAACATCGTCGTTTACACCTACAAATAAAAAAGCATGTCATGTTTTGAAATGAGATTTGCATGTATAGATTTGTGAGTTTTTTACAACCCCGTTACCTCTTTATCATGTATGTTTATCATTAATTATATATGATACCCCCAGCGTGTCGTTTGTGACTCTAGCTAAAGTGGATGTATAAAAATTCAGTAAATAGCTCTATAATAAATATGTATAATAAATATAAATAAAAATTCAATAAAGCTCGGAATTTTGATAGAAATATGTTTGGTTATCTAAACGAAGACAAACCGACAAATAAAATTACCAAACAATATTTTATGACTGTAATGCTATCGTTTAAAGCTTAGAGGTTTTAACTTTGTTCGTTTCACGTAATTAATTATTAATGTACGGTAAAGACTATGTTTGATAGAATAGTGTCTCATACGATCAGCTGTCACGTGTGCCCATTGTCGACCCACAGTACGTCTCTCGTCCTCACTTCACCCCGAAGGCCTCCGATATTGTGGAGTACCTGAAGGTGAAAACGAAATTCGCATTAAGTGTTAAGAAGTTGGAGTCACGCATCGCAGTGAACTTTAGCTCATTTGTGGAGCGCGTCCCCACTAAATTTCTCACTACCTTCCTGGACGAGAAGTTATGGCCAAAGGAGGTCGTGTTCCAAAAATATCATGGACGCCGACGACCGCCAGAAGTCACCAAACCCGCGCTCACATCGCCGCAAAAATTGTGACGTAGTTTTTAAGTTATAGTTATTATGTATGTCATCAGTATTTATTGTATTGGCCTCGATGCCTGAAATAAAGGAATTATTATTATTTGTATCCTTAAGGATCACGGGTCGAAGATGATATTTGGCCCGGTAATTTGATGCGGGATGCGGGACATAGGCGCAACATGTAGAGGCCCTCCATATCATTTAAGTTAATTAAGTTGTATGACCCGAAGATGGTCCTCACCAGGTGCACGGGAACTCTTGCTACTAAAAGGAGAAACTAATATTCGGTCTATGGGGATGAACGAACGATGGAATTTGATATTGGGGGTAATCTGTGGCTGAAAGTTTTTCTAGTACTCTCCTAATTAGAAACACGCTGCTCGAATGCCGCTTGGTGGAGTTCTCGAACAAAGTTTAAGTATTTTCAGTATCCGTTTTGTTTAAGTGGCATCCGAAAATAAAACGTTTCTTAACATCGTAGGTATCCTACATTGGAAAAATCATGGATACTCATATTTTTATTTCGTCATACGTTGACATGACAGTAAATAATAAAACCAATCTAAAGTTAAAATAAGTAAGCTAAATCATAATCATACATAAGATAATAAAGTATCCAGCTGGGCGCACCCTACATATTTGAGCTAAGGACGGCGGCCGGCGGGTCGAGGCGACGCGATGTCCTCGAAACTGCGCCGCGACCTTGCACACTAATGCGTAAATACATATACACTAAGATGACGACGTTTTCCGACGAGTTTTGACTGGAAGAAAGATAAAAAGACGAAATTAAACAAACGAAAAAATTGAATACAAACCTACTATACTTTGCCATTGTAGAGCATTTGAGCATTAGGAATATGGAAGATAATCTTTAACCGTACATCCGTAGTCCAGTCAGTATATTGATAACATGTCATTAAATATTCTTAGAGAATTGGACTGATGCAGTTCAATGATTCACAGTGAATATCATGACTACAATAATTTCCAATTACATTATTACAAAGCAAGATTTCACAAACTTCAAGCTCTACGCTACAATATGGCGCCTCGCCTTCACCCGAGCGAGAAGGGGCACGAGTCGACACGACATACGTTGGGATCCTTGGATTTTAATAGACGATAAGACGGACGATCGAATATACGACGCAATCACGGAAATTATGGAAACAACATTTTTCTGTGGATTGGAGAAGTGTAAGTAGTCGATTGATCCTAATTCAGGCCACACAGGTAGTGCAAGCTGTATGGACTTAGTTTGGGTCTCATTGCTTTCTCCATCACGCTGCTTCAAAAATGGTTTAGTGGAAATAGGGGACCGAGGTTTTAAATGGATTATTAATCCATAAACCTCGGAATATTTGCCTCTAGTGGTTATTATATTGTGAAAATGAAAATGAAAAATTACTTATTCATGAGTATTCATGAATACTCATGAATAAGTATTATATAGACACAAAATTAAATACATGAGCGTTGGTCCCACACTAGGATTCCCTGTGTTGTGGAAGGTTCCCATGGTACAGGGTTTTTACAAAACGGTTTCATATATATTTAACACTTTATACAAATATTCACATTGTTGCCGATTTCTTATACCTAGGTGTATTCAGTGCAGAGACAGCTTATAGCAAACGCAAAGTTTCTAAATCCATTTCTGTACATATAACAACCACCAATAACCATCCAACCACACCGCTATATTTTAAAATTGTTGTGAACTTGTGATTAAATTAACTTTAGAAACTCTATAATAATATTTAACGTGTGTGCTATTTATTTTTTTATCTACAAATTCACAAGGCTCAGTAATGAAACTGAATAAAAATAGGAGTAAAAGTAGGTAATATAATGGTAAATTAATATATCTAGGTACTTATAACTTAAATAAAGAAAATGAAATATACAGTAATAAACATAATGGTAAATTTCAAGCGGTTCAAATTTCAATTGTAATATATTTCAGCATGACTTAAGTTAAAAGTAGGTAAAGTATATTATACATAAATAAAGCAACCTGTTATTTTTCTAAATAGCATTTATTTTATTATTGAACATTATCTTATGTTACTGCTGTAAATTATGTAAGTACATACTTACATAATGACATTAAAGTCAAAATGTAATTTATGTATCTCGCTTTTTATATCTAAAGATAAAAATTTATGATGATATCTTTATGAATAAAAATTATTTGAATTGTATTTTATTTTACAGTGAAAGAGCAGGAAGTAATGAACATTTTGATTTTTATAATGTTGTAGCTTAAAGGATACAGGTACTTCTACATTGCTAGTGTGCTCTTTATAATTTCGCTAGTTCTTTAAAAGTGCGAACTCTACGCTACAATATAAATTTGGAGGTACCTTCCCCGGACACAAACTCCGATCTTAATCTCCCGTAATTAAACATCGTGCCGGACGCCGAACCCACGTCGTGGATGTATAAGAGATGCGATCACGGAATTAATGGATACATGACTTAATTACCACTATAAAAGCACACAATATGGACATACATGTAACCAGCTATTTGTGCATGATCACTGTATTGGTTTTTGTAAAGTTAATGAACTCTTTATTTAAATACTAAAAAGTTTTTGATTTACTTAATTTCGTTCGTGGAGTATCATACTTCTCACTGAAGGAAATTTATGCGAAATAATTAAACGTCAGAAAATAATGATGTCCAAATAATGTTAAACCTCAAACCACATTTATTTACACAGTCACTGCAAACCATGGACATTTATTTCCAAATTAAATAGGAATTATATCACTGCCTAAAGTCATGAAGACATATCGAGTTCGATGTGCCAATCGAACAGTTTTCTACCAAATCACAAAATCAAATCTGTTTCGATCAATATAATTAGATGATACATAATATAGTATCAGTGGCAATCAAAAGTTATAAGAACTGTTTTACGGAAAAATGGCAGACATCTCGAGGTACCTAGTACGAAGTACCTAGGACACTTATCACGATTTCAGATGTCCTTGCACAAATTTCAATGAATGAGATTCAACCATGCTGGTGGATATTTTGCCCAACGGCTCAGTCTAGCCGTACAAAGGGGCAATGCCGCCAGTGTCTTGCCTGCCTCACACGCTCTTATTAGATATTTTTATTTTATTTATAAGCCTTTTATTTTTATTTTTACTTTAAGTTTTGTATATGCATATATAGCTTATTTAGTTTAGTTCTATGTTTTTGTATTTAATGATAATGTTGTTTATAATGTTGTATATAAATAAATATTTTCAGATAATAATTACCATGTGGGTATCTAGATTTTCTGTGATCGCAGGCCGAGAACCCGAATCATACCTGCGGTTCTACCTGCACCTCAGAATATAATAAATATCGATGTACGAGTAATTTGTAGGCTCGGGTATGATTACAATGGAACAATGTTTCATTTGCGCAGGCTATTGTCTTTTGTTACCCTTTCAGGAACAGTAAACTGCTGCGAACAAACGTGAAAAGAATTTAACCGAACAAATGGAACAGATCATGATACATATTATTGTAAAACTAAAATAACAATTTGGGGGTCCCGGGATCGATTCCCGGCGAAGCAGAGATTTAAATGATGAGTTTAAGTTTCTTTTCTCGGTCTGGGTGTTTGTGATCATATTTTTGTATGTGTCCATTGCAGCCACGACGCAGGGTAGCTGCCTGTTAGATAGGATATATTTTACCCTACTATGAACCCTACGAAACTTTATAACAATTGGTGCCACTTTGTTAACGATGAACTAAGCATTACCTACCTCATAAATCCATATTTATTTTTTACTTTATTTCGCTATAATTGTAAGTAAATACACTTTTAAATTTGAATAAATAAATAAATCAAATTCATGTGATTACTTTCGTATGCTGATAAATTGAACTGGGGAGCGCCGTGTTAGTGACACTGTCTTAATGACCGGGAAAAAATGACATTGATTAAGCGAATATTTTGTATTACTAATATGAAATATATTATATTTCATTACGATCTTACGAAGATTCGCATATATTTCAGCACGTTTTTGTCCCATAACCGATCTTTATCTTTGTGGATACAAACTCTATAGTCAAGTTATCGAGAATATTGGTGCTATTAAGAACATAATACTTACTCCGTATTATTTTTCGAATTTTTACAAAATGCAAACATTTATCAAAGACATTGAAAGAGATCTCTTTTAACGTCTTTGGCATTTATACCCAAGTATAGAATAGTATAGATAGGTACGAAAATATAGTGAAAATTAACTTTATTTCTTTTGTAAAACTATGAGTATTTCTAGTGAAGAAAGAAGAACTTTTTATGTTACTCGTATTTAAGTATTAAAGAAATAAGTAATTTTATATGTTTAAATATTTCTATTGCGTTTTATTGATTTAAATAATAACTAATGACGAAAAATACTTATGATGATAGATACGAGGATATAGATATAAAAGAGATGTTTAACTATAGAAATGTGATTAAAGCTCTCATAACATACGAAGCTAAGAATAATCTAATCTAAATGAACATGAAAGCATCCCCTGGGGTTCTCTATATAACCGCGGCGAACACGCACAGATGTGCCTCGTGCAACGAACAAACACGCCTCAAATAATTGTGTTATTTTAATTTTTAATGCATACAGCAATGAAGCACCGAGCGCCTATAAACTGGATAATCTTTATGACTCTGAACTTAATAATATTTTATTAACAGTAGGTGTTGGTATATTGTTAGTACATTGTTGGTGTTTGCCGAGTTTGCACGTGAGAGAAATTCAAAAACAAATGAAATTAAGAGTCCAAAAATAGATTTGTGTTTTATAATTTACTAAAAATTATAATACAATTAAAAGAACATAAAAAGGAAAAGATAACATATTTTACATACTTATTTTACAAAATACAGTATACCATCCAAAGGTCCTGTATGCGGCGCGTTGTTCAGAACGGCCAGAACGCTGGCAGCGTTTCCTCGTTTAATCAAAAGACTGATTTTTGTAATTTAATATTCCTTTACTTAATTTTCTTTTATAATGTCCGGTAGTTAAAATTTTCCGCGAAAGTTGTTTCAATGCTATATGTAAGATTGTATGTTATTTGCATTCAATGGTATTGGAAATATCAATGTGCCCATCCATACTTGTGCTCACAAAACTTAAATACGAGTAGGTATATATTCTTCATTTCACTCTGTCCATACTTTCGCCTTCATTTTAACACAGGTTGGCCAGCGGTCAATCCAAGTAAAATTTAATTTAATTATTTGAACTTACCTGAATTATTTGGGCTTTTCCTCATAATTATTCATTCAATATTATTCGAGCAAGTGGGATGTTAAACTTGCCGGCATATTAATTTAAGCAAAAAAAGACAGCATAATAAAACGTAAATTAATACAAATACAAATGCAGACAGCTATAAAAATGGGTATACGCGATTTAAATATATATCTCAGCCTTAATATTCTTATATCACCAGTCAGTTAACGAGAACAAAATTGTTTATTTGCTCGTCGATTACCGGTCGCATTAATTATGCATACGCGACGCCGGACTGTCTGTCAGTCCGTGTAGAATTACTGGGCTCGACCGGTTAAGGCGGCCCACACATTTGCCTGACAGGCCTGGCAGCTGGGACGGTGGTACACACAGTGAAAAGTGAACGTCATTAGTAATGTTCCTACTCGTAATGTACCTACCTGTGCACCAGGCCCAGTTGCATGTGAAAGGCTGTCAGCTCACGTAGCTTATTATTATTTATAGCCTTTATTTTTTTTTTTTTTTTAAGTAGGGAATGCTATTACGCACCGTCTCGACCTCTGTCGAGGGGACAGAGGGAGGTGTGTGGGACTCCCCCCTGCCGTTACGAGGCAGGGGTATACCCACTAAACCCTACTGCGCTCCTCCATCGCCATCGTGACGATGTCGTGGGAAATCGGCAGAGCCTTTGCTTCCACAACATCGTCGGCGACTGCCTGCCTGTCTTGGCAGGCCCTACACGCTCCCCTTATGGGGAGGCTACAGGAATGACCAGGAGCGCCGGGTCATTCCTGTCCATCAGTGATGGCCTGTGCAATGCAGGTGTAGGCACCCCCGTACCTCCAACCTGCAGGCCACCACCGGGGGGAGGGAGAGAACGGTCGTATTGCCGTCTTCTCCTTCCCCTTCTTCGTTTGCGGAGCGGGGGTTGGGACGGATCGTCCTCTCGCTCCCGCTCCGCCGCCTCCTTCTGCGAGATAACTTCCTCACAGAAGGAAGCAACGGCTTTCCAGCCTCTTTCGCTTCCGAGCATGGCCCTAACGATGCTCGGCAGCGAAAGGTCCCGGCCGACAACAGTGCACAAGACTCGGCGCTGTTCATCCCAGCCCTGGCAACTCTCAAGGCTGTGCTGCGCCGAGTCTTCCGCCGCACCGCAATGGTGGCACGACGGGGACTCCTCCCTTCCGATTCGGTACAGGTAATTGCCGAAACATCCGTGTCCGGAAAGTACCTGCACCAGGCGGAAGGTGAGGAATCCGTGCGGCCGCTCCTCCCACGCCTCGATCACAGGACCGAGGGCGTCGAGAGTGCGGCGTCCAAACTGCGCGGAGGCTAGGTCCTCCCTCCACAGTTGGACCATAGCCTCGCGCGCATCCCGCCTCACCGCGTTGCGCTCTTCAGGGGCTGGCCACTCACCCAGCGCCTTTTGCGCTGCCGTCCAATCATAGACGGTGGCCAGCACCCTGGCCTCCAGCTCCCATGGAGGAGTTGCCGCGAGCGCACATGCGGACGCGTACCCGACAGTGCGGTAAGCCCTCGCCACCCGCTGTGCAATGGCCCGTTGGGGCCTGCGGAGGAGGGCCACGTTCTCCCGCCGATGCAGGGAGTCCACCCATACAGGGGCGCCATACAGCGCCATGCTCTTTAGGATGCCGGCATATAATCGCCGGCATCGTGAGCTTGGACCCCCAAGGTTCGGCAGGAGCCAGCTGAACGCGTCCGCTGCGCGGATGAGGCGGGATGACAGCCCGGCGAAGTGCGCGCCGAACTGCCACCGGCTGTCCAGGGTAAGGCCCAGGTATTTTAGCTGGGCCTTGACCTCAACCCTCACGCCGCCCACAATAATGTGAGCGTCGGGAGGGAGGCGCTGCCGGGGCCTAGGGAAAAATAGGGCCTCGGTCTTCTCCAGCGCCACCTTGAGGCCGAGGCGGCGAATCCTCTGAGCGACAAGAGTGCCGCCTGCAGAGGCCAGCCTCGCCGCCTCTCCGTACGTTCTCCCGCGGGCAGTGACGAGTGTGTCATCCGCATAGCAGATGACGCTCATGCCCGCCAGGAGAACACCCCGGAGCAGCCAGTTATATCCGAGGTTCCACAGCAGGGGACCCAGGACCGAGCCCTGTGGAACCCCGGATTCGACGGCACGCCTTTGAAGGCGGCCGTCTTTTCCCACAAAAAGGACCTCCCTTTGGCCGAGATAATCGGCCAGCAACGCCCTCAAGTACAGAGGCACCCCGTGAAACCGAAGTGCCTCTGTAATCGTGGAGTGGGGGATGGAGTTAAAAGCGTTGGCGATGTCAAAGGACACCGCCAGGACTCCCTGCCCCCGCTCCGCGGCCTCCACTGTGAAATGTACACACCCTGCGCCTACCAACCCTAACTTCACCAACTCGCAGCGTAAACGAAGCACTTCGAGAAAAGGGGAGGTAGTGTCCTTGCGCTTCGCTTGGCTCGTCTTGGCGGGGGCACTTCACCTTAGAACCTTCAGCCGAAATCGATTTTAAGCCGCTAGGAAAAACTCGAAATGTTATATCAAATCAATTAGGGCTAACTACTTATTTAGAATCCTTTTTAAACATTTGTTTTACTCCTTCTCACTTTTAAAGATCTCGCATTTTGTTCATGCATAATCTGCAGCCTCGATGAAGCGACATATCATTAGAAAAAAAACAGGATTGTGCACAAACCCCCTTCCGTGCACAAGGCAGCTGTCGCCCGATAATGCCCGACATAACCATCTCATTATGAGGCGCGCCTCGACTCCATCGATTTCTTTGTCGCTCTCTTAATTAACTCATCAGCGATTCAGAATATTAATCTTTCGCTTGAAACGTATTCGCTTCACTATTCCATGATAGATAATTAATTTCAATTAATTTGAATTTAAATGATTTTTTGCTCGATTAATCATTGGCCTTTTTATAGGCGGAAAATAGAGTAATGTATTCTGAAAATTTATATATTTTTTATGCTTGGCTGGCCGGCTGCAACCCTTTTTGCGTCCCAATGCTGGGCACGGGTCTCTCCCCCTTATTGGGGAGGCCTAGAGCTTACTCCACCACGCTGCTCCAATGCGGGTCGGTGGAGATGCGGGTTAGTGGCCAACCCGTTGTCGGATGTTTTCAAACCGCCCATAAGTCCTCCGACAAGGTTTAACGACTGTTATCTATCGACAACAACGAATGAAGCACGGAAACGCGCATGAATATTTGTGCCACTAGCGGTCACCCATCTCACATCCGACCGCGCCCTTTTGGCTTAGCTGCATATGCCGCTTGCGTTCTACGCTAGTCGCCGAGCCATGCGCGCTTCATGTTTATGCTTAATAAACGTTTTATATGTAAGTAAGTTTGTAATTGTAGTAAAAGTACGTATTTTTATTAAAATTTCCTATTCATAAACATTTATGCGTGGCGTAATCCTGTTAAAATAGAACAAACATTAAAGCGAGATAAAACCTAACTTCAGGAAGTTTAGTAATTTACTCTATTAGCTTTAAGGATAATATGTAATTATAATTTATATATTTATATTTCAGAACAGACCTTACTAAAATAGCGTGATATCGAGCCATGAAACTAAACTATAAATTTTAATTGCCTCGTGTTAATGTTTTAATAAACATAAAGATAAACGAATTACGTCCAACAAGGTTACTCCGCGAATCGCATGATTCGATACCAGTTTAATTCGGAACGGTCGTACCTTTTAATCGAATCTCATTATTTTGTGTTTTTCATTAAAAGTGAGCTGAATTTCTGTGATTTTGTGCTGGCAAAAGATGCTATGTAATTAAGAAGCATAGTTTCCATTAAAATATAACAAATATTTTTTCCAATTTGCTTTATCTTTCTTAAAGTTATAAATTAGTTAGGGTTTAGTTAAAAGTACTCAGAACAAAATTTAAAGCAATACGATACTATAGAGCGATACTACGATAATTATAGAGCGACTGCCTGAGGATGATCATAGAGTATTTTTTTGATTCTGAACTTACTACACTATCTCTCACACTGCTCCTTGGATGGCTTTGGAAAGTTGCCGGGTATCTTGTTAGAGAAGCCGAGTTGCGTGATTTAAGCCTCACTAAAACTCCCCTGGAGGCGTTCTTCAGCACTTGTGGGTAAATCTCGGCAGAACGCATGAACGAAGGAACGAATGATATCCTCAACAGGTATGTTTTGCGAGCATAACGGCTGGTGCGAGCGTCTTGACTTATACTGGAAAAGCCGTATGTTTAAAAAAAAAAGCCGGACAAGTGCGAGTCGCATTCAGAAATGGTTACAAAATTCTGGATATTGAACTGCCAAGTTCTGCCTGTTAAGGCATGCAAAATATACAATCAAAATAAATTAATCAAATAATCTATAATACATTCATTGTAACTCTGTCACTCTGTAGGTGGTAGAAATATTATGGTTCGCCCGGAGAAGTACCACCGCTGCACCAATTTGAATTGAAGCAATTTTATTGTTTTTCGGTGGAAAGGTGCAGTTTCCGGCGACACTTACATGCGGCGACCACCAGCCTCCGGAGTAGCAGCAAAACTGCATACGACCTCAGACAAGACTTACCTATGCTTGCTTGAGGTTGTATGTAGATGTCCATGGGCTGCAGCGACCACTTAACACCACGTGGCCTGCATGCTCGTCTGCTACTCCATTCAAATAAAAAAAAAGATTTCGAATTATATAACTAGGTCAATAATTTAAAGATTACAATTTGCAAATATTTACATGTCATGTTCTTCATAAATAAAATTCATTTAATTTAAAAATTGTAGTATTATTATGAATGTCACGTTTTAAAATAATAATTAAATTTATTTATTGCAATTATGATTTATCGTTTAAAAAGTCGTTAACTGAGATAGCGTTTTAAAAAGGTCAATAATCCGAATTCGAAGATTTTGTATGACTAGGCAAAGAGTTATAAATCCTAGGTCCCATACAACATATGGGTACTATTGATATTTTGTTCTAGAATAAAAATTTTGAAGTGTTTTCCCGTGGCGATTTAATGATAGTGTCTCATCATTTTCAATATTATTTCTTATCATTAAGGCTACTTCGAGAATATACATTCGTTATGAAGGGAGCGTCAAGATATTCAGACGTTGGAAGTGAGGCAATTACAAATCTTTAGTTTTTGCGAAGCGGCGCATGGCCCGGCGGTTAGCGTAGAACGCAAACGATCTATGCAACTAAACCAAACGGGCGCGGTCGGGTGTGAGATGGGTGACCGCTAGTGGCAAAAAAATTAATGCGCGTTTCTGTGCTTCGGAGGTTGGCCACTAACCCGCATCTCCACCAACCCGCATTGGAGCAGCGTGGTGGAGTAAGCTCCAGGCCTCCCTTATAATGGGGAGAGACCCGTGCCTAGCAGTGGGACGCAAAAAAAGGGTTGTAGCCAACTCGTATATGCGTTTTTTGCGGCATAAAAGGCCAATTTTCTGTATCGTTAATTTATAAGTTCTATTATCCCAGCTTGAAGGTACTGTAGGTACTGGTTTTCAACTACATTTTTCCATAAGTTACAGAAATTAATGGTTTTGGCAGACATATCGATGGACCACAAAGTTATCTTATAAGATAATTACTTTTTTTTTCCTTCTGAGGTACGAAACAATAAAATGGTTATATCGCCTTAAATTACATCTGTCTCTTTTTTTAATCAGAATAGTAAGACCAGTTTTCCCGAAAAATCTTTGAACATTCAGTCATGATGCTCATAGTTATCAAATAAGTAGCACATAAATGTTATATTTATACAAAAAACATTTACACTTAGTACTCATTAGAGTATTTTCATTCGTTCGCTAACCACAGGGATATGCAAAGCAAACGCCAACGCATTTTAATTCAACAGGAAATTTGGATAATTATTAGGCATTTAAATAAATTTTAATGATCTATTTATTGATATGGTTGGAAGTTAATTAATAATATTTAAAAAAGTCGTTGAAATTGGTCAGTAGTTTTATAATCTGTCGATTGCAATAAACAAATCATTCCTTAATCATCCATCCATCGGATTCTGCTGCTGGACATAGGCCTCCCCTAATGCTCGCTGCTACGGCCGATCCTGCGCCCTCTGAATCCCACGGGTTTCCGCTGTTTTTCAGGTCGTCAGTCCACCTAGCCGGAGTGCGGTCTGTGCTGCTTTTGCCGAAACGTAGTTCATAGTGATACATTAGGTAAATTAATAGTTTAAAACTTTTGCTGCCAAGTGTAAAAAAAACCTTTGAATTAGTCAGAAGTTTTAGACTCTGGCAATTACCAAAAACGATTTGTTCCTTAATATGCGTTCAGAACTATAAATGTAAAAGATCATCACGCCTGATAATAATATAATCAATTTAAAACCTCATAGAGATGTTCTAAGATTGCAAGTGACAGCTGGTACACTTACATTTATCTATTGTAATCATTTATTTTATGCGGCCAATCTAATAGAGAAGCAACAAGAAAAGTAAATTATACTAGCGTATAAAGAAACTGACAAGATGACGGCTGGAATCGCTCGAGGCGAGAGCCGCAAATTGCTAATGCAATGAATGGCAGAATTTTAATGATTGTGTGATAATTCTTTAACCTTAGGCTCTGTACCCACCTAAACAACACGACAATAACGTTATTGTCCACCAACATGTAGCATGACTCTAGCTTGACATTCAATGTACCCACCATCATGACACGCCAGAGACATGTACAATAGCACTCGAGACAATGTCGTCTGATGAAGATGATATATCGAATCACATGTCATATTGCTGTGCACAGCGCCTTAGATTCTTGTCGATTTTTACGCTGATAAACAACACTGCATGTCTGCATAGGATGTGTATAAGATCGCTTCTGCAGATAACGACGCAGTATAGCGCCCTATCTAAGCGACAAGTCTTTTTGTTTGGCGCAGAATATGGTATCTCCTCAATAATCGGCTTTAGTCAGGCTTCAACAACCTTATATATTTTGTTTCTTTTGTGTTTTGATTGATAATTACTGAGCCATAATAACCGTTTGTTGAGATTAAGAAGCTAGCAGAAACAAAGAAAGGACCGTTTGATCTATGTTATTACATTTATACAAACCGAAACGTATGTAGTACATGCCTGTATATCGAAAACCAGTAGGCAATAGAGTATAAATTAAATTATACTACTTATAAAATTAGTCCCCATACCAGTATCAGAATAAATGGCTTTCATGTTTTACTAAGCAAGCAGTAAAATAACAAAATTGATAAGCTATAGGGTTCGAGTATCGTAGATACTCGCATAAATAAATAAAAAAATTTTGATCCGTTTAATATTCACAGACTGATAATTGATTAAAATTTGGTCTAAGGAATCATCCAAAGCCGTTCAGGAAATCGGTTCTATAATAAATCCTTTCAAACAATTAACGCCTTCAAGACAGGGGAGAACGTCATTAACATAATCAATTGAAATAAAGTTCTAAAATAAAAGTGCCGTTAAAAAAACGGATTGATTTGTAAGAAGTGTGTTCGTGATACTTGAATTGGTACGGAAAGGTGCAGAAGTGTTGTACCATTTTCAAAAAACTATCGCGTGAAAATATTGTGTAGATCGCACGTATGACATTCGTCTATGAGCACACCACACACTCTAAGAACATAGACAGAATACTAAAAAAAGAAGCGTGCAGGCGAAAATCGACCATAAGAGGCTACATCACTTTTAAATCCTGATTGTACATACTCGTACTTTACACAACAGATATTTGTTTTTGAAGCCAATCGCTTACCACCTATTAATTTTATTACGTAACTAGTTTTAACTACTCTATGAAGTCAATAAGAATTAAAATGAGACCTCAATGATCGTCAGCAATCATGCATATCACTATCTACTATCTGGTGAGTGTACTAAAGAATATTATCAAGACTTGGCGCAAACAAAACTCTCTAAAATGTATTTTCGTAGTACACAAATGTGTCGCATGCTGACAATCGATTATATTACCATCGTTACTTCTTTATGGGTCAAAAGCTCATTGTTAAAAAACTTTTATGTTAAATTCATGCTCCTATTGTTCCCTCATAAGTCCACGAGTGGGCTGTGTTAAAATACAATGTAATACATTTGCCTTTAAAAATAAAAAGAGTAATTCTTTTATGTTATAATTGCAACACTAAAAACCAATAGCGTAAGATTTTTTGTTATGGTCACTCTCTTCCGCTGCTCTGCTCTCGAACATTCCTCCACCGTTCTGTTCTGTAATTTAAAAGTAATTGTGTCTCCAAAAATAAAACTAGTTCGGCCTATTTTTGGTTTCATTCAGTCCAATATAACAACAGGCTGTTACCAGCAATAGCAGGGGAGTACCGGGTAGAATGGGGAAATTAATAACGCTGGGTGGCATTTGTCAGGATTATAATTATTATTTTCGTCCGCTCGATTGAACAATAAATATTGAATTGGTTTAAATAAATACAGCGCGTGCGTCAAATATTAAAGAATCATTATTATATACATATTTTTTAACTTTGGTGCGTGTGTAGGTACATAGGTAGGTATGTAGAATGCCATGCTAAAGTTTATCGACCCCGGTTTTTTATCGAGAGTAGAGAAAAGTAACTAATAACCAACAAAAACAAAACTATTTTAATATTTGACGGCTCTATTTAATTGTTAGTCGATTATCTGTCAACTGGCAATACTGACAGATGACGTAACACCGGACGCTGGGGCGGCGGCCATTACAGACAGAGAGAGGATTGAGCTAGGAGCTTGTAAGGAGATTGCGCACGCGCCCCACGTGTTCGGGTGGAACGTCGGTCGATTATAAAGTGATCGTTCTACCTACAAGTGATCTGTCCGTATTATAAATTAGTGATTGTTAATTTCGTAATCAGTAAAGGAGTGTCTTAGATTTACGTTACTCGCCCACATGAATAACTCTGATGCATGGCCACCGCTCGCCAACATCAGAAGTGGGATTACCATAGAACAGATTACTTGTGCGATTTTGTGATTTCAGGTTATGCCACGAAATGAGAGACAATAATTATCAGACAAACTGAGCCATATTACAAAGGAGGGTACTCGGAGGTCATAACTGTCTAAGTATCACAACGACGTGCCTTTATGTACAAGGAGCGATAACCGAAAATTATGGGAAGGCAAAAGGAAGTCAAATGGGTGACTGCCTAACCTCTTGTACTACGAGTATCAGCACTACGTAACGTGAGGATGCCTTGCGTGAAGCAGTTATTGAAATTCAGGGGAGTAATGTTCATTGTTTTCGTTATTAAATTCGACGACCTGCGTGGCGCAATGGTTGCCGTGGCGGACTGTCAGTCGAGGGGTCCCGGGTTCGATTCCCGGCGGAGTGGATTTTTGAGGGATGGATTTAGGTTGCTGTTCTCGGTCTGAGTATTTGTGTTTCTGCCTTTGTGTGTCCATGGTACCCACGACAGGCCCACGATACGGGTTGTATCTACCTTGCTGTGGGGCTATGAATGTGAAACGTCATTTTTATCATGATGTTCAATTAACTTGATTAACGTCAATTTGATATCAGTGCTAGATTTTAATAAGTGACGCTTAAGCGTGTTATTTTTTTTAGGGTTCATTACCTCGAAATGAGAATAGACGGAACCCTATAGGATCACTTTGCTGTCTATCTGTCCGTCGAGACCCTTTTTCACAGGAACGTGTGGAGGTATCAAGCTGGAATTTATATCAAATACTCAGGTCTATTGTTACTTGGAGCTGTTATAAAAAAAAAAAAAAAAAAAAAAAACTTCTAAGCCAGCGCAATCAAAATATACAGCCGTCTATGCCGCAAATAAACCTACAGGATACTTCACGTGAAATCAGAATCTTGAAATTTGATACGAAGCAACGTGTTATAGCACAAAAAAAAAATCTATGAAGTAACTTATAAGAATTATGAATCCCATTAAGGGTAGGTAGATTCTGGTAATCTGTCAAGCCGAGTCATCGTTTGTTTTATTAGATAATTCGTCGTAATTTAGCGCCGCGACGAAAGGACATTTTTGAAGCGAAGGCAAAGCTAGCTGTGATGATAGTAACGTGCATTTTTACGCCGGGGCACGGATGCTTTTGATAAAGTATTTCTGAACGTGGGCCATCGTGGCGGCCATTACAAGCAAAACCACGCGGAGTGTAACTGTGTAAGTGAGGCCAGGTCTCCACGACATCATTTACTCAGGGCCCCCTTTAGAATTCCCTTAGTATAAAATATAGGTTTTATTAGTTTTCTTCCCTAGCATCACTTTGTAAACGAATCCTTTTCAACCTATACCTACTGACTGGTTGACATAATTATGGTATGTCATATTGTATAGTTTTTATTCTCATTGTTATCAAGTGTTAAAAGACAATTCGAAGTCGAATGTCGAATAATGAACTAAGTAAAATAATTTATATACCTACCCTCATCTGTGGTTACTTTTATTATGAGATTTGTAACTTCTGTTAACTGAATATGATTTGTTTTATCGTTGGAGATCATGTTGACAGTAATTGCCATTATTTTATAAAAGTTTCGATACTTTTGACTTTGCAATGAGAATGGGGTTGGTTATTGTGGTTATACTGATGAAATTAACGTATTGATAATTTCTCTTCTTTTAAAATTTTCAATTCTTCAAGTGACTTTTCGTTACAAGAAAGATCACTTTTAAATTTATTTTCGTGACAAGGCAAGAAAAGAATTAGTAAGCTTAGTTAATGCACTGCATATAAAAAAAAAAACGAGAGAAAAAGTATGGTATATTCAGATTCCCTGTTAGAATTATGATTTGCTGGTTTCTTTTTGTTAAGATTTTGTCTGATTTGAGGCCTTGTTCTGCTTCTCCAGGTAAACTGTTGATTAGTTACGTCCTAGGTAAAGTTAATTGGCAAGTAAAAGGTATGAGTATGGGTCAGTTTATCATATGATTAGTGCTACTCGAACATCGTGAAATTAAAATTGAAGCTACGGGTGACTTTAACCGACAATTAGCGTACTTGTCACTTTACTTGGAGGTGATGAAAGGGGCCCTAAGATGAATCATATTTGTGAACTAAAAGGTAAAACCACAGAAAGGGGCGGTGCGGGTTATTTGGAACTCCGTGGGTAAAACCGGTAGTTTTTGAAATTGAAGCTTATTGTTAAGTAAGTTGTTGTTCATTTACTGTATCATATCAGGCTTTCATTGAACATTGACTATTTAGAACTTATTGAAGCCTCTTTGGGTTTATCGTTTACTTTATATTCCATCATTAATTGTCGGTAGATTGTGTCAATAGAAAATAACTTGTAGGTAACTGAAATTGTTGAGATAGCTTGGACAGCAACAAAGTTTAGTCAGATATTGATAACTGCTGGTAGTCACTAGTATTATTTGTACATTTGTTGCAGTAAGCAGTGCTAACCCATATTTTACAAAGTTCAGCTTTACTAATATCATATTTGCAGGACTATGTTTCTAATTTCGTGTAGCGTACTGTGGTAATTAATCAATTTATTGTTGCATCTTAAATAAAAGTGTCGAAATTATATTACCGTTGTTTCGAATACTTTAAAAAAAAAGCATTTTACTGTGGTCATAGTTGTATGCAACATAGTAGCAGTTACTCAAAGGTTTCGCAATACAAAAAAAAAAAAGAAGACTGTCTGATTTTATTGAATTGTCATTACGTGTGCCTAATTGTGGTTTTCATAACTGTAATAATACGTCAATGAACTATATTGTTCCTATTAGCAAGAATGTATCTTTCCATGAAGGTTTGAAAGCTACTCCGTTTATCAAATTAATAACTTCAATGAAATTGAATCTGCTATTGAAATTTTGACTGAAGATAACGGTAATTGAATTCAATTGTGAAAGATATTTTCCATCAAGTATTTCATCATACTTTGTTTTCCTCGGTAAGTTAGCTCACTAGTCTGTTAATGATATCAACTTTGCATATTGTGTGTAGGTGTCTAGGTTTTCTTTTTGAGTTTATGGTGATGGCGTAGGGCCGTCAAAAACCCGCGTTGTACGCCACAGTTGCCAAACTTTTAAAATCTCAGAAAGTAAAACAAGTGTGGTGGTGCAATAAATGTTCATTATAAGTACAGCTGTTAATTTTAAGTCCCCAGAATCGCAATTTACTTCTGTTAAAAAGTTTCGAAAGTTAATAACAAAAATTATTTTGTAATCTTATCCGCTTTATTATCACATTTTCAGGAAAGTGAAGAATAGTTGAAGAAAAGGGTTCTTATAGTGAAAAATTAATGGACTGAGTTATGGAGATAAAGACGCTACCAAGTTAATGAGGACCCTTGAAAAAAAAAGGCCAGGCCAATCAACTATTATGTGCATGAAAAGTGAGAACACCTGTCCTGTTTGTGAAATGACTGGAACAGGAGCCAGATAGCAGCGATCAAGCTATAAGAGCGCTTCGACCATGACATCCGGTGAGCCCGTTTCTATTGTTTTGGTATTGAATTGGCTGGTCGGAGGGGCTTCATACGCCCGGTCCACGCCATGTAATTGTGTTTGGCTGGTCGAAGGGGCCCCGCACGCCCGGTCCACGCCCTGTATGGTTGGTCGAAGGGGCTTCATACGCCCGGTCCACACCATGTAATTGTGTTTGGCTGGTCGAAAGGGCCCCGCACGCCCGGTCCACGCCCTGTACGGCTGGTCGAAGGGGCTTCATACGCCCGGTCCACGCCATGTAATTGTGTTTGGCTGGTCGAAAGGGCCCCGCACGCCCAGTCCACGCCCTGTATTGGTGGTCGAAAGGGCCTTGCACGCCCGGTCCGCAATGCGCTACTGGCTACCTTCAAGCCTAATCCTAGGTACTCCTTATATGTAACGCATGCAATGTAATGGGATAGGGATATCGCACTATATGTCAGGAATGGTCGAGCGAGTACTAATGAGTTTGTTTCAGGTGACGCACGAGGACGTGCGACAGTCAGAGATGGCCGTGACGGCTCTATTTAATTGTTAGTCGATTATCTGTCAACTGGCAATACTGACAGATGACGTAACACCGGACGCTGGGGCGGCGGCCATTACAGACAGAGAGAGGATTGAGCTAGGAGCTTGTAAGGAGATTGCGCACGCGCCCCACGTGTTCGGGTGGAACGTCGGTCGATTATAAAGTGATCGTTCTACCTACAAGTGATCTGTCCGTATTATAAATTAGTGATTGTTAATTTCGTAATCAGTAAAGGAGTGTCTTAGATTTACGTTACTCGCCCACATGAATAACTCTGATGCATGGCCACCGCTCGCCAACATATTAATTAAGTATTGACACTCAAGAGAGTTAACAGATGTTTTTAAAACAAATTCAAAATACTCGCTCGTTCAACTAGACTTCCCAATTGAAATGTTCAGACACATATTTTAATATCCAGTGCTAGAGACTGCAGACGTTGCTCAAATTCTTGCCGACATTCTCGACTACGAATTCAATTTATTCGCTCGGCGTCGCAAAGGCAAGGATATGGGAAGACGACCCCCGGGGCTGCCATGCCCGACTCTGCGTGATCTCGCATACCACGCCATACACGCCATTAACGCCCCTAAAGTGGCTCCGATATGGTCCTAATTACTGCGACGAGCAAGCCAAGGCAAAAGAAGCCCGAAGCGTAATGCGATTAGGTCGCATTTAGTCAGCCGGAGTAATTCTCAATTATGAAGGTTGCCTGCCTCGCCTCGCCCCGCTCTGCCGGTACCTGCCCTTTGGAACAGTAAATAAGGAAACCAAGCTATCGAACGGTGGATTTCATTTTTTGCTAGTCAACTAGCTAGCTTTGCTAGCAACTAGTATCTGACGGTCGACATCATACAACTTCGAGCTCAAACTGAGAACGAAACTCATGAAATTCGTTAGACAACTTCGTTTAGCTATAAAAATCCATTAGATAAAATAGCCGGAGAGTAAAGAAATCTAGACATAAATATTCGCTTTTAAAGCAAGAAAATATTTTTAAGTATTTCTGAGCGCTGGTTTTCAATCAGTTCATTTCAATCTGACCCCTCTATAAATGATAAAGTTGCCTGTCGGTCCGTAACACCATTAGTTCGGACTAATACTTGATTCTAGCTTTATCTTCCTGTAGGGTAACCGTCCACTAGCACAGGGCGACGGTCAGGCAAGTTTGAAACTTTATCGCACGATTAACGAGACCCAGCGGGACCGACGACGACAAATCGCACTTAGAACGAGTAAACATACTCTGAAACGTCCGTTTGTAGCAATTCATGAATTTAAATCGCTCTCGCAGACATATTCGCTGCTTACAAACTACCTCGTAACGAACGAATTGTCTACTATCAACGTATATTTGAGTTTATGTAATTTTTAATTGCAATGACATACATTTCCATATACAGTCATGACGTGAATAGATTCAATTGTATTTCATGTGCAAAACCGATTTGAAAGCGAGTCAAATGTTCCACGGGAACAGATAAGTAGACGGCCTAAAGTTAAACGTAGAGCAACACAGGCTGTCGGCATTCACACAGGTTTCGTCATAGTCCCATCGATGTATTACTTTGGTCTTTTTGAAGACAAGTAGTATAACTAAATTAAATATTATTTCTTTAGACAATTAGATTACATTTCTTCAATTACAATAAACATAAATGAATAAATAAAACCAATACAAACCGAAATCTAAAGTAGCCGATATTTTGTCACACTCAGCTTCATCTGATAAGCTGTCGAGCACGTTCAGTCGTCCAATTATGCGAGAGTAATCGAGAGGGGCAGAACTCTGTGACCACTGCACAACGCTTAGCTACGTTTCTCTAGGGGCATAAACGATTGAAATGCTAACGCGGCGGACGCTGAGACATACCGACTACATAATTCACGGCTAATTTCCCCACGGGCTCCTCTGGGAAGTCTATAAATAGCTTAATAAAATATGATCAGGCGGGAGTGGTGATCGCGTGACGTGCCATGATTATACCATTAGGTCGTCAGGCAGGACACTCAAATTACAGGCCTGAATCGGTCGGTCAGAAGTAATTCACCATTACTAACCCACACTCATTTACCGTATGTCACAGTGGTCACGATGCAACGCGTTTCGGGTTTGATTTCAACATTTACTATTTTTATATAAAAGTTACTAAAAGTTACATGTTCGAAAAATTCACGGTTCACTGTCATATAAGTGTTAGCTTTTATTTATTTATGAAGAATATTGTATTAGCTAATTCCGTACTATTATGATATTTTTAGTAGCGGTAATTCCATTGTTCCGTTTCCGACACGTCAGTTAATCATAGCCAACTTCCGGTCACATGAATTGTCGTTATTTTCTCCGACCAAGCTGCAAGCATTCGTGTTGGAAGCACTGAGGGATCGAGACGTGGCTAAGGAAAAGCATTAGTAAAGAGTAAAAGTGTTAACGCGTAGAATGGAATAATAGTTAAGTTGATTGTTAATATGTAAGTACTCCATTTTTGTTCTGTTGGTGGTTTATTCGTTCTTGAAACATTTACATATGTGATTTGTATACTGCATAACTACGAAATATACGTGCAATTGTAAAGTGTTTTATCTTTTATTTAACAAAAACCCGCATTCTGAGCTGTGAGCCAACAGTTCAGAAGTGGGAT
Source organism: Pyrgus malvae (assembly GCA_911387765.1). Classification (NCBI taxonomy): domain Eukaryota; kingdom Metazoa; phylum Arthropoda; class Insecta; order Lepidoptera; family Hesperiidae; genus Pyrgus; species Pyrgus malvae. The sequence goes on along the minus strand of OU426964.1, from coordinate 23,375,493 downwards.
AATAAGAGAATTTACTGTTTTCTTTCACGTCCACAACGGCCAATTCTGTAAATACTCTGATATATTGAAGTTTCTTGAATTTGTTGGAATATCGAACCGGCGAACGCTTAGGGGTGAACGTCAATTATTTTACAACCACATGTTTTATTAACTTTAATTGTAATAAATTTGCAGTATACTTATCAACCCACTTCACTTTTTTTATCAAAATATGAATAATTTATGAAAAAACGCAGATATTTAAAGAACTAAAATACGTAATTTATGAAATCAACTTAATTTATTTTCTCTGGATCGGAAACACCGCCGTGGTGTATAGACTTAGATATAAATATTTGAAGACCTGAGAATGGATGTTACGTATATGTTTAGTGCGTTAAAGATTTATATATTGTTTTAGATTAATAAGATGCATGATTAATGATATCTTTTTACAGCTGTGGTACACTAGATGTGAACAACTAGTTTTGATGAAGGCTTTTATAAATGTGACTTTTCTTTTAAATTTATTGCCCTTACAGGAAGTTGGTTGGTACCCACTTTTTTATAAGATAAATGAATATACAATGGCTTGAGTTGATCTACCTTATTTTACCAACATCAACAAAAAGGATGAGGTTCTCATGTTATATTTAGTATTGCATCGACATAATCCACATATTAATTGAAATCTGACATTGACTTTTGTAAATATGAATGAAAACTGATACCTTATTTGATGCTTATAATTCATAATTCATATTTTTTTGTTTTGCGATAATAATTGGATACAAAAAAATGCTCAAATGATACGAGTATGTACACTTTCCACTTATTCTACCTTATCTACATGTAAATTGATGTAATTTTACAGGCAGCAATCGCTATATATTCTAGGAAAACGTATCCACTGTGCCACAATGCCAACTAGGACCTAAAATGATTGTAATGCAAAAATCTGAATGTTTCGTGAATTCGGTAACACTGTATTTTTTTTACATAATTTCAATCTACAAGGGGGGTGCCAATATCATGTTTTCGTATTTGCCTTGCGGTTCTATTGGTAACGTAAATTTTGTCGTAAATTTATTCAGATATCTATACATACAAGCATGAGACTTTGATATACAATGAAGGTAAGGTTAAAACTTAGTGTTTAAGAAATGATGGCTTACAGATTTGCATATCCTCAATTATTTTTTGTGGTGGGTGCTATACTGCACCTAGGGGTGCTTAACATGAAAAAAATGATGATGGTGTTGATGGTGATAATGATAAAGACAACGATGATGGTGATGATAATTACGATGATGTCATTTTCGAGAAAAATACATTCCATTGTCTGATTATAGACATATAGAAGTCTGGTGATGTTTTTCTTTAGCTTTGGATAATTCAATACTATATTAATTTGTTCTCTTTTTACTTTTCGATTCTAAAGTCGATTTTAAATAGAATATGTACTCAAATGTGTCACTTTTCATTTTTGTTAACTTTTATTGTGATTAAAATGGAATATGTACTCAAATGTGTAATTTTGCAGATAATAATATTATGGACGAATACCCCCGAGAAAGACTACCTAGGATTGGAGGTACGATCAGGGCTAAGGTAAGCACACGTAAGCCCAGGCCTTAAAAGGGACTTAAAAGGGATGCTCTGGTCGAGCAGGAATGAGCCCAGGTCTGAGCGTCAAAGGATGCTCTGGTCGAGCAGGAATGAGCCCAGGTTAGAGGGCTAAAGGACGCTCAGGTCGGGCAGGAGCGAGCCGAGGCAATGGACGCTCAGGTCGAGCAGGAGTAAGCCCGGTGAGCACCGATATGCGTAGGATGGAGGGAGATCGAAAGTCTCTGTTAGAGGGCATAAGATTATTCAGGAGCAAAGGAGCGATAAGGTTTGCAGAGGAGGCCTTCAAGACTCAACAACGCAACCGCAACGTCTTGGTAGAGGGAAGCAGCATCTGAGCGGTAATTTGAAATGAAATGTAATGAAATCATGAAATGAAATTATTTATTTGCCAAAATGTGGTATATGAATAGTTGGTTTTTAGAAAATTAGTCTCACATTAACCAAAATTTAGTGAGCAAAATTACAAAAAAAAGAGAAAAAAAATTGAATTACATAAACATTGGTGTGCAAAGTTTCTATTTAACATTATTTGAAATTATAGTATTACAAACTATTTTGTAATAATATTTATATACTATATATTTATATATGTATTTGAGCTACGGTGAGTTGTAGTGGTAGTCAAGGGGATTTTGAAATTGAGATAATTTTAGATAAGTTCCTGTCAATCCTAACGTATAAAATTTAGTCTCGCTGACGCGTCTTTCTGTCTGTCTGTCTATATGAACTAGGTAGTCTCAAACTACCTAACAGATTTCAATACGCTTCTCACCAATAGTGTGAATTTTGAGGAAGGGATAGGTGTATAAGTCATTAGGGTTTCGTTTTCGAACTAATTGTAGTATAACGAGGCTTTGTTGGGAGCCTTGCTTTTTGGGAGCTTTGTATGCGTGCACTGTGGTCTAGCAGACATACATTTGATTGGGGTAATGTGCTGGGGAATTGCACATCTACAATACCGCTGAGAAGGAGTTCATGATGTCTCTATCTCCTGAGGTTGACTCACAGATGCTGAATGTTTGGAATATGAATTCGAAGTACTGCGATGTTTTCGAAGCTGTTTTCTTCCCGTCACCCGTCACACTGGGGTTGCATATTATGTAACCGTGGTACGGCGTTGAGCGGAATTCTGAATCGCAGTGGCGTTATACGTACCATGTTAAGGTGGAGTAGTTTGTTGAAATAGGTAGGTTCCGTAGGTTATTTAAGTTAAATTGGTGAAGTTTTTTTAGTTAAATTGGTAAAACTGGAGTACCTGTCTTTGAGTCGCCCTGGCTGGGCTGGGTCGCTGATTATAAAATGTCTTTGAGTCGCCCTGGCTGGGCTGGGTCGCTAATTATAAAATCTTTTAATAGCGATGTAATACCGGATTTTGATCCTTTGTGTAAAGAGCAAACCATTTTAATCTGGATTAAGAAGGTGGAAGAATATTCAGAAATATGTGTATAAGATGGGGGGATATGATTCGCTGCTTTTTTCCAAAGTTGGGCGGGCTTGGCAATGTTTGTAGAGAGCTGTAAGTAACCTTATAGTCGCAGTCAATTCAAGTGGCCAATTTACCGAACCTGGGCGGGTGCGAAATTATTTTGGGACAGTCACTGTGGGACATCGAAGAGTGTATCAAACTTACGGTATTGAATGTAGGGTTGAAGCCTTCAGCGGTATTAATCGAAGCCTGGTACCTTCTTTGCAAAACGCTAATATGTTTTTCATTGTGGCGAGATGTCGGCAAAGTGTTCTTTGTGTGACGAGACTAGCTTTGATTTGGTTTGAAAGCAGAATAGGTTCAGGTCTTTTAAATTAGATTCACAAACTGATAAAGGTGAGGAAGAGGTATTGCCACAAATACAATTGTACCGTTAGGTGTGAAGGGCCACTAAAGTTGCTGTAGTGCAGGTTATTGCATATTATTGGCGAAGCAATTGACTTTTATGATGTAGATGATGTAGATGAGTGTTTCAGATTGCTTAGTTTTCTATAGAAATAACTGGGAGTTCGACATTAATAATTATTGATAGGATGAACATAGAAAGTACACCAATCAGAAATTGGTAACCATCCGTTTTACATTTTAGAGCGAATCATGAACTGATTTTTATTGCCCTAGTTTTTAGTTTGTCTGAAGGAGGCGTTTATAAACATGGATTGCTCGGGGGTGTAGAAAGCAAGTGTAAGATATGGACGGTCGATTTACTGATTTAATGGCGTCCTCTCTGGTGTTGTGTAATATATCATATTGCGTAGCAGTGGCCTGTTATTTTACAGATTGTGGGACGTACATACATGAGAGTTGTTTAAAACTCCTATTTAATAGTGTTTATAAGTAAAATGTATCTCTGGTACGGGGAGGGAATTGGGGTATTGACTGATATTTTAAACTGGTTCGATCTTGGTAGGGGATTTGGCAATTTTGTTGTAGAGTTGGCGCCTAGACATCAAACATATAAATTTGAGAAGAGTATGTGCGGGATGTGATCGTTTCAACTTGGAGGATAGAGAGAAAAGTGCTGGTTAGTGACGTCGCTAGCCTGTGTTATGGTACGGGATGTTGGTGGGACTCGATTTACTAGAAAGCGATAGATCAATAATTAATTATGTTTGATATTCCAACTATTTGAATTTATGTGATAGTGGGTAGTCTGTGTTCGTGTTTTGTTTATAAGTGGCACATTCTGGATATCAGTCAACTACCCAATTATCTTAGGTGGATGTAATAGATACTTATGGAGTATAGTGAATCTCGAGAGTAGTAGAGGTTCGGCATTAACTGTTTGTGCGTCCAAGTTTGATGTAAACATTTACGGGGATTCACTTGCAGCAAGGGCCTACAAATGCAGGGGATTGGGGAGACTATGAATTGCGGTCAAGTGGTTATGACTGGCAATAGGAATGCAAGCGGGCACTGAGTTGCGGTAAGGGTTAGGACAAAAAGGCCGATTTCGCTTGGAAGTTTTAATAGACAGGGATTGCTTCTCTACTTGTTTGAGGTACCTTGGTTTTACTGATATTGGTGTAAAAGTTGTTTAGTCAAGGACTAAAAATTTTTGCACGGATTGATGTGATAGTAAGGGTTGTTCTTGTATATTTAGTTAGCCGTGTTTGCCTTCATGAGGCTTGCACATATTACAGGGATTGGTCACGGATATAAAATTGTTTGTTCTCATTATGCACTTCTTGAAAATGGATTCTTGTTTTTTCGGGCTGAACCCGATCCTCGGCTTTGTAAAAATAAAATGATAATAAAGTGAAATTTGTCTGTTATGGGTAATGTAGTTGCGGACTGGGTCTTTCATCTGAGTGAGAAGGTGTCTCGCATTAGTCTTTGTAAGTAATTTTTGGACATGTTTATTGCTTTAGAGTTGATTGCTATGAAGGTTGAGTAGAATATATAGTTTAATAGTTCGCTGTTGAGTCGAGTGAGTCGTTTAAACACATTTGATCGGGTTTTTGAAAGAAAAATTGACAAAAGGTCTGACGGGAAATGTGGAATTGGTGACTTTGTTGTTATTTAAAGCTTTTAGTGGAGTTCCTGGGGCCATAATAATATAGTAATGGGATGGAGTGAAAGTGCCCCGGTGGAGGAGACGAGGGCGAGATTCAATAAGTTTTTCCAGTTGGGAATGGGATCCTTTTTTGTATCACTCATGTGGGGTCTTCAATTGAACATGTTTATGTAACTAATTCGACTCCAAATACAAATCCAAAAATTATATAATTAGGTTATGGGTTCTTAAGATAAATAAACTAAGGCCAATTTATTTTTGTGTAGTGTGTAAAAGTTCCAAATACAAATCCAAATATTAGGTATATAATTATTTTATGACTTTATTTGAGAATTCATGATGATTTTTCTGACATTTCATTTCAGATGTTAATATGAAGTAATTTATTGCTTGTTTACGGGTAATCGATTCTTAAGATAAATAAACTAAGGCCAATTTATTTTTGTGTAGTGTATAAAAGTAATGTTCTTTCTACTTATAAAAAAAAGATTACAGTATAAATGAGAAAGCTTATGTTTGAAATTAAAAATACGATTAAAAATATATTATAATGATTTACTGCATTAATTGCTATTAATACAATTATTGAGTACAATGAACGTAATTTCTTGTTTTTATTTTATTTTATTTAAGAGCTTTCGATAAATTTAACTACATTGTACATTATACAGATAATTAAATAATGTGTTAAAGAATGTAATTTATAGTAATATTTTTAGAAAATTTATAGTACTTTTGTACTTGTAAGAAAGCGTGAGGACACGCTATAAGCAGGATGGCCGAGCTGTTAGCTTTTATTTATTTATGAAGAATATTGTATTAGCTAATTCCGTACTATTATGATATTTTTAGTAGCGGTAATTCCATTGTTCCGTTTCCGACACGTCAGTTAATCATAGCCAACTTCCGGTCACATGAATTGTCGTTATTTTCTCCGACCAAGCTGCAAGCATTCGTGTTGGAAGCACTGAGGGATCGAGACGTGGCTAAGGAAAAGCATTAGTAAAGAGTAAAAGTGTTAACGCGTAGAATGGAATAATAGTTAAGTTGATTGTTAATATGTAAGTACTCCATTTTTGTTCTGTTGGTGGTTTATTCGTTCTTGAAACATTTACATATGTGATTTGTATACTGCATAACTACGAAATATACGTGCAATTGTAAAGTGTTTTATCTTTTATTTAACAAAAACCCGCATTCTGAGCTGTGAGCCAACATAAGGAAGGTACTCGTTAGTATTATAGATCGAGAGTGTAATCATCAAAAATGTTTTAGGGTTAATATCTGCAGCAGAGCTTGGGTCTTACTTTTGCACCTACCACATACTGTTGTTCGTTCGACTTCTTCGTAACCTCGTTGACACTTATCTCCGTATTTTAATTATGTTCGGCATAAAACTGTTCACTAAAAAAAATTTTTTTAAACGTGACTGCGGAAAATTTTACGCCTTAGCCTGCCTGGTCCTTGTAATTAATCGGAGCTATCGTTTTATTGTCCACAGATTACTATTCTCAGCCCAGAGATCGTAATACTCGTAATACAGGCATGCTTATATAGCCGCGCTTATACCCCGAGTGACACGGGTTGATGAGGTAAGCCGGCTTAGCCGAGCAGCTGAGAGGCTGACAGCGGACAGCGGACAGCCCGCGCCCATTAACAGATTATGGATTGACATCACGAGCACTTCTCTCTCTCTCGTATGTAACCTACAAAATATTAAACTTGATACTATTTACAAAGCTACTGGCAAATACGATACGAGTAAGTTCCAGCTCCGAAAAATACGTTATTTCTTCAATTGTATTAAAACATGCGAACGAAGGCCGCCCGTTCGCGTCTGCATGATATGATATATATGATGTATAAGATCATGTGACTGTACCTTATTCAACAAAAAAATAAAGATTATTTTGATTATGATTATGAATTGGTACTGAAACAATGTTGTGGAGAATGTTCTAGTATTTTACAAGTTTATGTACCTCATTGTTATTCCTCACTAGCGTAGTGCTGTAGAAGGTTTAGCGTAGTATGTATATCTTAAATGACAAAAGGGTTAGTACTTAAATTTTGTGAGTTTCACCCGCACTATCAAAAAAGTCTTAGGCCGGCTACCTTAAATATCGGTTAAGTAATCTTAAATGTCCCACAATGAGCCAAAGAGTGGCTTCGTTAGAACATGGCAGTTCGTACAACTCCTAGTTGTTGTGGTTTGACAATCGTGATGGCAGCCGACAGTTTCCTCATTGGGGACAATCTGCGGTCGTGTTCCTCAAAGTTGGGCCACCATCTCAGAGAATATAAAATTACAGATGGCGTTGGAATAATTGCACTGCTATTACCCATCCACATCCAAGCTCAGGTAATCTTCTGCTACATCGAAAACAAATTTTTGCCAAGTATAAATGTACAACGGCTTCTTAACACGACGATGCAACTGCACTTCTTTTATATCACACCTACATTTTAAGCATGTTCGCAATAAAATATTTTTTACAAATTGTGAACGATGCATGTTCTACAAGCTAGTATACCATAAAATAAATACTAGGTCCTTAAAACCTACACTCTGTGTGATTTACATAGATACCCAAAAAATGAAAATATCCATTCAATTCATCCATTTTTTTTGGATAATTGAAGTTTACTACCTCCCACATCGTTAGTCGTAACTAAACAAGGCACCAGGACTAATGAAAGGACTTTGATTCTAAAGGCACAGGATTGTACTTACCTTATTTGGAAGAATATTACTCAATTAGGATAAAAACTATTATTCAAATATTATAGAGTCTACTGTATCAAATGTTTGTTCTACAAATTCCATAACATAAAGCATAATTATTTTATTATACTCACAGATTATACTATTCATTAACAGCTTCTGAGATCAAGACCACGCGCAAATATAAAAATGTCTATGTCTTCACATGGAAATCAAATCAAAACGATTTAGCTGGCGAAAATTCATGAATGCGTAATCTGTAGTGTATTTAATCTGTGGTAACTACTTAACCGGGAGTTTTTAATCGCATTACACGGCTTTCCAAAGCAGATTAAGTAGAAATAGCTCGTAATGTTCTGTAGTTTAAGCATTATTTTCTGGTAGGTTCAAAGCATAATCGTATTAGCTACAAACCACCCTGTTCTTCATTAAGGAGTTTATGTGGGGGCGTCAAGTTTTTATGCAAATCTTCTATAGGTATTCGATTAATTAACTATTTATGTTGCAAATCTTTTATCAAAATACTTCATCAAAATGCTTTCATCGAACAGCATTTAATTTTGATTATACTCTCAAACTTTCTAGTTTAGATCAATTTGAGGTATCGGATTCATAAACAAATTTATAGGGAGGAAAGAGATCTAATATTTGAGTTGTTTTGAGGAAAATATAATTTGATAATATTATTATTATTATAAAACAAATAACAAATTGAAATCTATGAAACCAATTTCCAGAGACCAATATGCTATGTAATGAAATCAAATATCTGAAATATTTCCATAAATAAGAAACTATTTTGTTTCTTCACAGTTTTTATTGCCCTGTGCACCAAACCACCGATTTTTACAATTGGGTATATCAGCATAGCTTTTTTCATGAGAAATAATTTAAGGTCATAGTCCAATGCACTGATCAAATGCGAAGGTGACCCTAGCCCTCGAACCGGATGATAACTTGGCACTAGACTAGACAATACTACAAATATTGTAACAATATTAGAAGCCCTATGATACCGAGACCGCAACACAACAGATTGTGTGCTGAAAATAATAGAATTATCACCTCAACAGGCGACTATAATAACATTAGGCACTCTATAAGGGCTTGTCAGGGAAGATGTATCTATGCATAGTTAATGGTGATTCTTTTGTTTTAATCAGGTAGGATTGGCCGCAACCCTTTTTGCGCCCCACTGCTGGGCACGGGTCTCTCCCCATTATTGGGAAGGCCTGGAGCTTACTCCACCATATTATTACGGTAATCTTACCTGAATACGCATGGCCCGGCCGTTAGCGTAGAACGCAAACGATCTATGCAACTAAGCCAAACGGGCACGGTCGGGTGTGAGATGGGTGACCGCTAGTGGCAAAAAAAAATTCATGTGCGTTTTTGTACTTCGGAGGGCACGTTAAGCCATCGGTCCCGATTGTTGCCTATAGATAACAGTCGTGAAACCTTGTCGAAGGCTAAGGCCTCGCCTTAAACCTTGTTTGTATTTTCAATACGCCCATAAGTGGGTGATTTGAAAATATCCGACAGCGGGTTCATCACCAACCCGCATCTCCACCAACCCTCATTGGAGCAGCGTGGTGGAGTAAGCTCCAGGCATCCCTAATAATAAGGAAGTGACCCGTGCCCAGCAATGGGTCGTAAAAAGGGTTGCAGCCAATCAAACTAATATTGCTAAGGAACAACCATCCATGAATTCATTCATACAACCTAAAAAAAATAAATGCTTAAAATTTAAAAAACCAAAATTTCTCTCTTTAATAATTTGCTCAGAAAAAATAAGTACTATGTACATCTAGTTGGGTTGAGCATCAAAGTACAGTCATTACAGTACTAGATTACAATAACATTACCTATACCTTAGTGATTAATAATATCAGGCATTTTTTTTAATGGAACATCAAAGGACATACAGTTAAGTTAAGTGATTGTTACAGCCTACGGCCACAGCCACAGCACAGTATTGCAGTACAAGAAGTTCTTCTTTGCATTGTGCTAGGCCGACAGCACCCTCCGCAAGTAAATTCAACCCTCTTTGAAGGTGCGCCGAATATACCATGTTATTAGTGTGCCCATCTCTCCAATGTAAACAGACATTGAACATTTTTATGTATTTTGACCTCCGATTGTTGTTGATATCTGACTGCTGATAAGTTAGAACGTCTCAAGTACTTCATATGTTCAAGCCTGCATGAATGTGCATCAAGCAAGGTTCCTTGGCATCAAGTTGCAAAACTAGGTAAGTTTAAAAAAACTGAATGCCTGTAAACACGCGGCGGCGCTATGGAGCAACGCGACTGCGGACATTCGACAAGAGAATCTGAAATTGTTCCTAAATTTTATGCAATATTGACGCAAGAGGCGCTTGCTTTTAATGTTTCTGAACATACTTCTTGCTGTCAAGAGGCCTTGCAGCAGGTAAGTATATAAAAAAGGGCATCTTAAGCTAATACAATAGGTACTTACCAATAAAAACAGTATGGCTGAACAAAATCTCGTTGCACGTCTGACATACATTTATATACGTCACAGAACGATTTTCCTAACGCTTACGTATGTTATATAACGATTACGTATTACTGGCAGCTAGCCGGCAGCCGAGTTGCTCTAAGTGCGGTCATGACTAATGACGCTTTGTGGGGGCATTCATTTTGGATGACGGATAGCTACATGGCTAGGAATGCACTGAGACTCTAATCAAGGAATTGCTGGTTAATGACGGAGGGCTGCTTACAAATTACAAAGCGCTAAATTACAAGGTGCGGGGGACTGGGGACACTGGGGTACTCCGACGACAGGACCGGCGCCGGCCGCGTGGAACAGTGACTCAGGTCACTTTTATGGATCCGTCCGTACACACGGGAGACGGGAACCTATAACTGAAGATATTATTAGGACAATAAATTTGTCATGTAACTTATGAATCGTAGGTATCTAATATAGGAATGTTGTAAAATTATTTACAAGACGCTGAAGTGATTGATAAGAAACTTCCCAATAAAATTTGTTAACAATTGTTCAATTTGATACTAGTGACATTCCATGCAATGTCACTTTTGAATCGTATTTAATATATAGTTTGTATTTGTATGTAGTGTACTCAGTGTATTACAATAATTCGATAATGATAATTATATCATCATTACAGTCTTATTCAGTCATCAGCAGTCATATTATAAGTATTCATCATTATCTCGATATTAATACTCGTAAATCGAAGAATACTACCCCAATTGATATCAATCAATATAAGCTATTTTCTTTTTTCTTTGATAACATTTTCTTAGCTAATCATCCAGATACCATGTACATGTAGCAGTATAGTACCTAGGAGGCTATTCGGAGACATTCTCAGCAGTCATTGTTCCTAGCAGGCGGCGAACAAAACTATAAAGTTTCCGTCGTGGCGTCGTGCCGCAGACACTCGATCTTGACAAATGTTCCGGGAGGAAAAAGTGGCGACGAGGAATTGTGCTACAGCTACATGCGATAGCGCCGCCGCGCCGTCCTGCCGACATCATGCGGACGAACAAGATAGAGTTCTGTTTTATGTGGTATACCTATTATATTTTCAAGTGTCTGTACCATGAAAGTACTATAATAGATCTGTATCTCAAACTGTACTATTATGTATACTGTGCCTCAAACGGAAACGATTAAGGGGTTTAGGTATTTGTTTTCCAACTATCTTTTGGTTAGTTCTAACTTTCTTAGCATTTTCGCGGACCATATCAAGTTAAAGTGATTTATCGAACATCCAATGAAGCCTTCATGTTCTAAACCACTAAAATAATTCTGAGTTAAATACGGTCACTTACCTATACTAGTCATTATGATGACTAGTATGATCCCATGAAATTTACAATATATGCTGCATACAGCATCACAATATGTTACGCACTTTTCATTTACACTGAGCCATAATAACATTTTATCAATTACTGAGATCAAATAACATACTTATGCTTGTTACGTTTTTTCATCCCAGAACTGATGTGGCGTGGAATGTATGTAGGTACGTCACATTCGTTTGTTCTATGAATTAATTGGGTCAATCGGATAGCTCGATCAAGCTTAGCAGGAGGTTAGCCGGCCTAGTGCTGGTAATCACATAATCATATTACTAGACGTCTACTGAATTATTATCCGTCAATGATACAGAGAAGGCAATCTAATAGATTGATATTGCGAATTAATTCAGCCTGGCACCACGAGTCATTGCTTTTCTACTCCTGAGACAGTAATCATTTATGGTTAGGATGGCCAGCTAACGGATGGAATAGGTACTCCCCCGAAGTTCAAAATACACCTACTATAATTGCAGAGAATGTATTTATACGATCTGCCTCCTCGTTTCTTTATGCTGTTCAAAAGAATGATTATAAAGACATACGTAAAAATAAAACCGATAGTTGAAAGCATAATGATAATTCAGACGAGAAAAATAAATTGCAGCGCGATATTTTCCCACCGCCAAAAAACTGTCGAAATATAAATCGGAACGCACTTAACAAAAACCGTTTACAAAATTGTAATTCGCAAAAGCACTTGACGTTTTTTTGGTTCTGCATTCACCGTAGAACGCCCCGCGGGCAGCGTGGCAGCAGATGCCAAAACGCATCCGCAGGTTCCAAAAAACATTGTTTACGCATTTTATACTACCATTATCTATGTATGTGTAGTATTGTGTAGGGGAAACATGGATTCGAGGAAAGATGAACGGTCCCATTAGCCCGATGTCAAAGTAAAAATTTATTATACATATTAGAAATACAAGTCAAGTCAAATCAGTAATGTATAATTTTCCTCTAGAAACCGTTCTAAAGCCATACTGTACAAAGAAAGTAAGGTATGTTTGTAATTACATCACAATAAATTTTTCGAAATATCCTAGATTCAACCTCCACCTACTTTGTGGGGTTACGCCTATTACGTTTGATGATGAAGATTATCCTTCTCATTTTGAAAAGGGACCCGTACCGGCTGCTAGCAGAACGTTAAAATAATTATATTTTTGATAATTCTGACTTCAAGCCTGGCTACACCACTAACGATTAGAGTTCAAAAAATCGGAGCGCTGTTTAGTTCCGAGAATAGACACAAAAAGTACGTAACAGCCATTAGCGATAATGCGCATAATTTATAATACGAGTAATTTATGCAGTCTGCCGCAAGCACGCTCGTTGCTCGTTAACTGCCGATTCCATGAAATGCAACAGTGATAACACTATTTAAAAGTCAGGAGAGCAGAATAACTAACAATTAAATATCAATAAAACGCTACACACTCATAGTGTGGGACTGATTCCATATGCGTGGGCACCATGGACACATACAAAAACAGAAACAACACCCCATTGGGTACAGAAATTTAAACTCCTCATTGAAATTTGCTTAGCTGAGAAACGAACTCAGGACCCACCCACCGACCAGCGGCAGTCCGGTGTGGTAACCATTGTGCGACACTTTAAACGAATCGAAAATTATGGGCGCAACGAATATTGTTGACATTATTGTAGCTCATAAAAATAAAAGTAGAAAAATAGTAATAAGTAAAAGTAAAAAACAAATGGCTGAGTATTCCTTACAGACAATTTTAAATGACCTCGAAGCACACCATGTTCTGTCACATTACAGCTATTTACTGCTTACAAATACGTTTCCATGCTCCCATTTACCTACGTTTGTGCTGTTTAGGCAATGGATTCAAAATACACAGTCGCATAGGTATCAGTCTATAAAGATACGTAACGTTATATCTTTATTTTTATTTATTTATTTATTTATTTATTTGTCATTAAGTGTAGGTTAACAATTTAATGGTAAAAATATAACTTCAAGTCCCAATATACTTAGCCATACAATGGCATACAAATGTTTATAATAACATAAAACGAGCAATTCTAATTACAGAATCATCGTACAAACTTTTCCTGTAAACTATAACAGTAACAATTAAACTACAGCTATAACATTGTTTACACATCCTACGTGTAACGATATTGCAATAACATTAATAACGGAAGTTTTCATACAATAATATCCATGCGATGAATAAAGCAATATTGCACGTGTATAATTTCGCCGTATTGGAATTTCTTAACGGATCAGTGTCCACTATCCACATTCATGTAACTTGTATGAAACTTTGTTAGTTACACTACCTATATTGAACAATTTTGTAAGCTACTTATTAGACAGTTTGCTTAGTGTTTTTTTTTTCGACTTTTATATCATTACATGAAACTGACAATGAAACTGACAATTATAATAATGAAATCAATGATACAATTGACAAAATAGTAATATGGCTAACAGATAACAACTTGCAAATCAATGTGGCAAAAACAAAATTTATACAATTTGGTAATGCCCAAACAAAAAGGCATGACCTAAACGTATGTTATAAGAACCAAATTATATCTGAAGCCGATTCCATTAAATTTCTAGGAATATATTTAGATCGTTGCTGCACCTGGAAAGAGCACATAGATCGACTATGCAGTAAAATTAGTCGTTTCATATACCCTCTATGGCGTCTTCCAAAAATAAGTAATTTATCAACGGCGCTTAAAGCGTACCATGGATACATAACATCAAACCTGAGATATGGAATATTGTTATGGGGAAACTCGGTTGATGTTAGTAAAGCTTTCATAGCTCAAAAACGTTGCATACGCGCTATATGTGGTGTCTCACCACAAACAAGTTGCAAGCCTCTTTTTAAAGACCTGAAATTATTAACTCTAAGTACACCACAAACAAGTTGCAAGCCTCTTTTTAAAGACCTGAAATTATTAACTCTAAGTAGTATTTACATCTACGAGGTATGTTTATTTGTAAGAACGCATATAAATTTGTTCGAAAAGAAAAGTGACCATTGTAAATTCTTAACAAGATATCCAGACAGACTGTGCTTGCCTCTTAACAGAACAGCTATGCGTTCAAAAAATGCATACCATATGTGTGTTAAGATATATAATAAATTACCACACGAATTAAAAATGTTACCATTAACACAATTTAAAAAGCAGATACATGAATGGCTTATTAGGAAATGTTTTTATACATTAAAAGAATTTTTATGATGTATTCAATTTATGCTAATCTGAATGACCACTGAGTAATCATTGTATTGTATAATTCTTTTGACATAAAAAATCTTAATAATTAATTAATGATTTCGTTATATATTTTCATATTATTTTTAAAAATGACAATTAAACTTAATGCATGCGAATAAATATATAATTCCTTGATTATAATTAATTGATTGTAAACTTATTCAAATATTTTGCACGCTGTTATCACGGCAAATGTGAGGTACTATGATAATGTATTTTTAAACAACAAATCACCACATTTATGCAAATAAATCATTTCATTTCATTTCATTTCATTTCATTTCATTTCATTTACAAATAAAATCAAACCCTGTTTACCTACGTTGCTCCAAGAAGAGACCTGATCTGTTTTCAGAAACTGACGGCCATTAGAAAATCTCATAGATATGATTGTCTCGATCATATCTCTATGACCGTAGATCGTAGAATGTAGAATCTCCAATTATTGAAACAAAAATTTAAAATTTTAATACATTATCAAAACTTCGCTAATATTATTATTATTAATACATACTCGTATCCTAAGTAATTAAGTAATCTCACTTACTCGTACGTAAGTAAGTAATCTCAACATATTGTACATATTGTAGCCTTTATGTTTATACCAAAATAATCTGATACGCATATCTGTTCTCCCAAATCATGAATATTTAAACCTGTGTGCCTTATTTCCACGAGTGTTTTATGTTGCAGATGCCGGTCGTCAGACGCAGACGATATTTGATGGAAATCTTTGAATAGCAGCGAAGAAGTTTAACCAAACAATGGGCTCAGAAAGCGCGTACTCAGCAATTTGGCTCAGACATAGTAGTGAGAGGAGAGGGGAGGAAGGGGGGCTGTGAATGGCTCACGAAGGTCTGCGGTGGAGCCAGACCGCAACAATGAGCAGGCTCCCCCGCTCCGCGCACTACTTCGCATGTCAATTGGCTGCAATGACTAGAGACTTTGCGATTCTGCGACTGTAATTTTATATGACAAAAGCCGCCTCAATAACAGAATACAATTTCAGGTTATGGGTTTCTATAAAAATAAGTTCTAAAGTTTGGTATTCGATAATCATGCAGTTAAATGGTTACTCCCAAAGATGTGCGTAACGTAGCTGCCATCACCTCAGACTTTATATTTGAATTCATTCTGAATATTGTAAAAATTTCGACAAATTCAATTTATTAGATTAATTTTATTTTAAAGATTAATTATAAAGTATGATGAATGTGGTGTAGTTCTGATTAATTGTTATTAGTTATTGAATTTATTAATGTCATTAGTGAAATGATAATTTTATTTTATTTTATTTTATTATGTTTCTTTTTTTATGACATTCTTATATAATTTTAATACTTTTATTTTTGTTAGTGGAATATTAATTTAACTTTTACGAAATTTTATTATATTGCTTTTTATATGCCAATTTTATGTAATTCTATAGTATAATAGTATAGTGCCATTGTAATTGCAAGGCCCTGACAAGGTTTTGTAGCGACCTTCCGCTACTCATCAAGAGATGGCGCCATGGGTATTCCTGAATCACGCTATCGAAGTTTTCAGAATATCCTACCATATACATATACAAGCTCCGAATTGAGTCACTAAGAG
This sequence comes from Pyrgus malvae, assembly GCA_911387765.1. Lineage (NCBI taxonomy): Eukaryota > Metazoa > Arthropoda > Insecta > Lepidoptera > Hesperiidae > Pyrgus > Pyrgus malvae. The sequence goes on along the minus strand of OU426964.1, from coordinate 23,358,925 downwards.
ACTAAGAGTGCGGCCGCTCCAGGGGCATGACCACCTCGCCCGGCGGGAGATCTCCCTTTGCCAAAGTTTCATGCTACGAGTGTATGCTACATATTGTTAACTTGTACCATCTTTAGAACTGTGATACATGAACATGATGCAATAAAGATTTATGATTTACTCTTTTTAAAAGCGAACGTTTGCCTAGTGTTATACAACATTGGTTAAGGATGAATATTATAACTAAACTTGAGAATATGATATTTGTCCAATCCGCTATTCATCAAACTTGACATTGGTTAAAATCATCATTTAGATTCCACTGTTGTAATGTTCTATGTAGCCGGTGCTAATGTTCTTCTGCAGTCTACACCCACTCTCTCTGTACTGGTGGATTTGAAGCCCATAGTAGTTAAACGGAAAAAAGAAGTGCCTTGTGCATGTGTGGCAACGACTCATTGGCGGTTTCAGATAATAATTATGTAAAACTAAGAATAATCGCTAAATACTAAGCTTATTTTCAGTCGAGCGTGTGCACGAACGGTCGGCAATGCTCAGAACAGCGGTGTGTGAAATGGCTCAAAGCGCGCATTTAGCTCGAAGTGCATCTCAAGCGAGCGCTTGCCGCCTGTCGTAGTCGTATGTACCCGGTGCAAGCGTACTTCTGCACTCTGTCTTAGATGGTCTCAAACGACTTCGCTATCCGCGCTCTCAGTACTGTTGGAGTAAAAGCCATTGGAATCGGTTATATGTGTGGTGGAATAAGAATGTTTGAAAAATAGTTTATTTTTTAACAACAATACTTAATTATTGTTGTTACATATTTTTATGGGTTGGAACACTCTTTTAAGTATTTTTATACCTGTGCCAGGATGCCCCGCTCTCCCATAACATAAGTTACGATAAAACCATTCAATTTCATTGCATAAATGAGTAACAGAACAAAACAAGTGGATCTATTATAAAATCAAGTACATATTAAAGAATATATAAACTATAAAATAAATCTAGTGTAGGTATGTGTGTGTTTATGTTACATTGTCATTTTGTGTTTTATTAGGTAATACCTACTATTATTTAGTAGCTCTTCATTCGCACCATTACTTATTTTACTGTGATTGTGACTTGATTTTGGGAAAGTGAGTTTATATTTAGTGAAGTAGAATTGATGCTCGATTCAATTTCACTATCCTCACAGCTATATAAATTTATATTAGGTATGTATTTTTTTCACACAAAGCGAATAAACGAATTTAGGCGACACCTATATATAGGTAAAGTTTAAAGGATAATGGAACTTCAAGAGCCAGAATTAAATCAGGATTCGAAGTAGACTTGGGTTTACTTTATCTACAAAACAATTACAAAAAAAACTGACTTTTTTTAATCATATTGAACGTCATTTTAATTGCGATGGAATGTTCAGAATGAAAACTTCAGGAATAACTCATAGCACGACGATTTATTCTCCTTGCAGTTCAAAGATCGCATAAATAAAAGGCTTAACCGTTTAAAAATTTAGAAAATAAATTAGTAGAAGGAATAATTAGTTGAAACCAAAAATTACAAATAATAAGGTAAACCATTCGAGCCAAGAGTATGATCGGTAGTGACGTATTTTGCCAACTGGCTCACTTTGTCGCGTGACCAATGTTATGCTAATTTTGCTAATTCGACAATTTGCATTAAAAGATGTTGTATATATAATGCACCGTACACTCGCTTACATTTTTCAGAGCTATATGTATTTGTAATCTGAATACTATGGCTAAAGCAGCTACTTCAAAACAGATGTTTGACTATAGCACGCAATTAAACATCAGCCGCAGACATCCCGAGCAATACATAAATCTCGCTTTAGACATTGACCGTCGCTTAGAAACCAATTCATTTTGATCTACAACAGAATTTACAAACAACTCGACCGCCTTGCAGATCAATTCGTCTAAATTGAGCCGACTTTACAGAAGCAAGGCATACATTTCTTCTTACATTGACTATTCAAAATCTTGAGTTAGTTAGGTAATTCAGCAATGGATATTTGATTATAAGAAGGGTCGTAAATAAAGTTTAAGGCACACCTACACAGGTGCGCTGAAAATTGTATGAATTATGTTTTATGTCATACTTGTTCATGGTGTATTGAAGTGGGTCTCATTTGTATGTAACTCATAAGCGTATGGGATCTAACATCTAACAGATCAGCAACTATGTTAGCAGCAGTTACGGTATAGCGCAATATTATAATCTGTATCATGTTTAGTATATTTTTATTTTTACCTACTTTTTCGACCAATCTTTTTTTAAGAATGACACACTGGTACAATTAAAACGACGCAATAAAAATAGCATAGCAAGCATTATGTACTAACTTTTTTAACTAATAATACTAAGACAAAGACAAAGACTTTTATTTGCACAAATATGGGTGTTTACAAAAGGTGACCCTCAAAAAGTGGCGTAATTGCCTGGGAAGCAACATTGGCGTGAGCAGCTAGGAGTGTCGAGCGGAGCGGCACCGATTTCACCATCGCGGGGGGATAAATCCAACCCGAAGCGGGTTTCCTCGCTATTACGCCAATTACTTAGTTACTTTCAGCCCCGAGCATGTAGCACTAACAGCTCCACTCTGGACGGCCAGAAGAACAGCCAGAGGGGACCTGTTCCTCTGGGTTATCACTCCGCCTGCCGGAGATGAGAAACAGGGGGACTTTCCCGGGAGCAATCGAGTCCGTGATGTCGTTACTCACCAACAGCTCGCCACAAGATAACCTGTAAAGATAGATGTAATCAGACGATGAACATGTAGCTACGTTGTAGTGGAAGGAACACAGTAACGAAATAAAGCATCCGATATTGCAGCTATGTGGCAGAGCCCTTACTGTTTGCATGGCGGGAGAGCGGGAGTGCCCGAGGCGAGCAGTGATCGATGTTTTGTTGGCAGCCCTTTGCAGGAAATTGCCTCAAATCAGAGATGGCTGGCTTTGAAGCACGTTTTTTGTCCCCCGTCGTTTGCTTCAAAGCGAACGTGTACAGGTAGCACAGTAAATTACATTCGGGAATCATAATTGAAAATTTCAAGTAATTCTTTGCTGTCTTTGATGGGAAATTGTTGATGTAGAAATCATTATAACGGAGTATCTCATAAAAAGTACATAAAAATATTAAATAAAATGTATTTAGTAACCAAACGTGGCTCATATGGATATTTATTTACATATTCGAATCTCTAACGAGGCTTTTATCGAGTATTATTCTTGTCTAAGATGTTCTACTCTGTAAGCTGATCGCCTCATATAAGTTTAAATTAAACGGCAAAGCACTACCACCGAAACACATGTGAACTACCGAAATATGTACGAGTAAGTATATCCTAGAAGATACAGCGGTTATACTGTCATACAATGCAGCTTTCAAAAACAGCAAATTTCCTTTACATCCAGCTACAGCGAACTACATCAGCCAAGACTTAAGAACAGGATGACCTTTATTGACATTTAACGCTAATTTAGTCCCAGAGCCTCAAAGGCACCATGTAGTTAGAACTTAAGGCGAAGCAATAATTTGCTTAGACGGCGGCCATCTTCCTTTGAGAGACTTGCCAGGCTTACGGAACAAGTAATTAAAGTTGATACTCGGAAATGCAGCCATTAAGGTTATTAAAGGTAGGTAACATCAAAGCCCCGCGTCCTTCCTCTTCGTCCCCGGACTGCCCTCCGCGAGCTCCACTCACTACATTTAATAAAACTAGGTTGCAGGCACGACTTCGTGATGTTTCTCTAGTTTATTCGAAACAAGCAGAGTACATGAATAATGTATGGAAAATAATGTTATTTTAGCATATAAAACGGTATTCGTAACATAAAATTTTCGCCGTAAAGTGAAAGTAGTAAAATGTTATGATCCCATATTATTTAGGACTATCGAAGATTATATAAGTTAGAGATAGGTACCCACGTAAATATAGAGCTATAATATGCTGGTTCAGGCTGTTATAAAAGGTTAGGATAGCCCTATAGTCTGATAGTCCATCGTCCTGTCGTTCGCTATCTTTATATCGTTCAATCTAATACATTTCGCTATCCAGTGTTTTCAAATAGCTCAAAGACTGATAAGTATTGATCCAAGCCCTTTGAACCACGAAAAAGCATTAAAGGTCACCATTTTTTTTTATTACATGTTCAACTTTGCTCAACTTTGTTGATCGTTGAATGCGATTCATATTTGACTATCTCTTTACGTACCTGTCTGTTGATTGAGTTGATTATTACACCTCTTACAAAAACATTTTTGATCTCTCTTCTTTTTCTTTATTCTTTCCAAGATCCGGACTTTTTGTTCACAAAAGATTCAGCAAAATAGTATAACACTCCGGCCTCGTTTCCATGACAACGTACGATCTTATTACCTTCGATATGATCTACGCTGAGATGCGGCGGAGCAAGAAGCCGAACATCTGATCTTTGTGATTGAGTCGACGCAATTACAGCAATGTGAGAACTCTAATAAGTGTGTGGTTACATTCTCACCGGTGCGCCGCGCGTACACATGGTGAAAAAGAACTAGTTTTCTTTGGGTTCCGTCGTAGGTCCGGAAAGCTAGGAAGCATTCCTAACTAAGACATTATTTCATTCTTATTTACATCTGTGTACAAGCAGATAGCAGATAATCTTTAATTGACCGTGATTATTATGAAACACTGAATCGCAACTAAGGTAAGGTAAGGTATGCTGTTGAATTGCTACGATTGGGGATAAACGGAAGGAAAACCATTTTACCTATTTAAGTATACAACTGTAATCAACATTAGGCATCGTGACGTCTGCTTATTATTTTGCTTAAGACATAGATGATGTTAATAGTCGCAATGATTACACTACATAATGTACTTTTATGCTGCACGAGGAAAAGTGAAAGGAACTCAGGTATCAACATAAGTCTCAAGATACCAGCTCAAGAGCACTTATAATTATTGCTGATTTATTTGTAGCATCAATATACACACATTTTCTATATACCTATTGCTTACTTTTTGCTAATAAAATTTGCTACTAACTACAAATGGCTACGGAACCTGAGCCTGGCGAATACGTTCTTGACAAATTTATTGTACCTGATACTTTTATTATTCGTTGACGGGAAACCGAAGTCGCCTCGTGGTTAGCGCCTCGCCTTACAAATACACTTTAGAATGCCTTTTTGGCTTTTTGCTTTTGAGCGTCAATAATTGGCCTCAGATAGTGTCGAGCTGTCGACTTTCTTTATCTGTTTCTTTGTGTGCCATCAGATTACCTGAAGTTAATAAAGTATAGAGTGTCCCAAAACTCAATATCGTAATATAAGATATCTACCGAAAAACTTGATATAGCTTCTTAAAGTTTAAAATTTTAAATTTACATTAATAAAATAAAGTAATCATGAATCAGCTGAAAATCGACATCCACATTTATATTTTTGTGCTATTCATTCATTGATATGATGAAAGAATTTCTACTTGTATTTATTTATTCAGGACCCAGTATTAATGTTAATTGAAATTTATTTCAAATCAAAACTTATAAACCCATGGAGCCCAGCCCAACTCACAATATGAATGAAGCTATGAAAGTGTTATCACGTATCGGACGAAAAGTGTGACTTGTGATGCCCTCTGTTGTTGAATAGTGAAAGTCGCTAAGTAAACAGATTTACAAGGGGCGGCTGATATATAGGCCGCGAACTTATCAGCCGCCCCTCGTATATCTGCTATGTTATCTACAGAAAAAGACTTTATTTTGACGAAATGAATTAAAGCCGTCTATTTGGAAAATATTTCTGCTTCCGATTCAAGCGTTTTTATGTTTTTATTCGTGCAACTGTAACACGATAGGTATAAAAAGTACTTACCCTCTGCGATAAGTGCGATAAGATGGTCATAAGGCGTTCTAGTATGAAAAGTTTAGTAAGTATATTTACATCATGATTATAAAGCTACACTCACTAATGTCATGATAAAGGAAGAAAACATCTGCTCCCCCGAAGATGGGCCCTTTCTGGGGCGTCGCGCGTGGAGGACACCGGTACATTCCACTGGAGATCCCGGAGTTCTCCCCAAGCGCAGAGGCAGGCCACCTAGGGGGTTTTTGTGCGATCACATCCCACATAACCTGGTATCCTGTGCCGGGCACTTTAAAAGGTGAAATTATTCGCCCTCCCCTAAAATAATCGTGAGTAAAGTTGGTGATTTTCAATTTTCCTAGAAAGTCCTAAAACAGCCAATTTTAGCCATGTTTATCAGCAATGCTAACAAAACAGCGAATAATGTACCATGATTGTACCATCTCGCGGCGGTAGGCAGAGCAAACGTCGGTAATGCAGGAAGTTGCGATAATTCAGGCCGCGCTTGCCTTTACAAGTCAAGCTTGTACTTTGCAAACGTTGCGATTATTTTCAGAACCCACATTTGTTTAGTCAACAGAAACATTTGTGAAATGAATGATAAAGCAACAGACGCTGTAATTCATACGTGTCACACTGAACCGGTTATAAAATAATGTAATCCAGGAGATTTGAGCGTGTCGTGTTGAATGATTACCTATTACCGATTAAAGTATTTTTAAACACTAAAAAGCATAAAAGAGTATTTAAAAATAAAATGAAATAGATAAAACTAACTTAAACAGTGTACTTTGTCTGTTGTTTGCAGGAGACGCTACAATTCCTTTTTACATGACCCCTCCTTATCTGAGTAATCCTTTTGTATTCAGGACAATCCAAGGGTAACAAATTGCGTATCAAAATATTTTTTTTTTTTTTTTTTTTTTATATGTAAACCGAACAAAAAGGCAGACGGGCCGCGTGGTGTTAAGCGATCACCGTCGCCTATGGACACGGGCAACCCCAGGGGAGCCACCCGAGCATTGCCGGCTTTGGAGGAGAGCTTTTTTTACAGCTTTCTTGAAGAACCCCATGTTATAGTCCACTGGGAATGCCTCAGCTGGAAGGTTGTCCCATAACCTACACGTCCGTGGTAAAAAGGAGCGTGCAAAGCGGACTGTGGAGGACCGCCACGAGTCCAGATGGTGCCTGTGGAACTTTAACCTTCGTCTGGTGGTATAATCATGGAATGGTGATGTAGGCATTAGTTTGAAAAGTTCCTCGGAGCACTCACCATAGTAAAGTCGGTAGAACACGCAGAGCGAGCCTAAGTCTCTTCGCAAGCTGAGCGGTTCTAGCCTGTCAGTCAATCTTGGGTCGTTGACGATTCGGACTGCGCGCTTTTCAACGGAGTCAAATGGGTGTAGCTGGTATTTTGGTGCTCCTGCCCAGAGATGAGAGCAGTACTCCATATGGGGTCTGACCTGGGCTTTGTACAGCGTCAGGAGTTGCCCCGCAGTGAAGTACTGCCTCGCCCTATTGAGGACACCAAGCTTTTTGGACGCCAATTTGGCTTTGTGCTCCAAATGACTCCGGTACTGCACTTTACTCGTAATGTCAACTCCCAAGATACCGACACTTTCACCGACGGTGAGCGCGGTACCCTGGAACTTGGGCGCTATAACAAATGGGGTTTTTTTAGCGGTAAACGCGCAAACTTGTGTCTTCGTGAGGTTAAACTCGACAAGGTTAAGTCGACCCCATTCCGAGACCCGCTCCAGAGAGTTCTCGACTTCAGACACAAGTTTGATTCTACTTTCCTCCACTTGTGACCTAGAGGCATTGGCTCGACAGGTGTATAGTGCGTCCACCGTACTATCATCTGCATAGCAATGTATACTGCGTGATTGTTGCAGCATGTCATTGATATGCAGAATGAATAGTGTAGGAGACAGCACTGAGCCTTGGGGAACACCGGCATTAATGGGCTTCATATCTGAGCAGCATCCGTCAACAACGACCTTAATCTGCCGCTCAGACAGAAAGTTTGCCACCCAGTTGCATAGCCTCAGGGGAAGACCGTAAGATGGAAGCTTCGCGAGAAGGGCCCTGTGCCAGACCCGGTCAAAGGCCTTTGCGATATCCAGGCTGACTGCCAGAGCCTCCCCGTTGCCCTCGATGGCTTCAGCCCAGCGGTGTGTGAGGTATACCAAGAGATCACCGGCCGACCGGCCCTGGCGAAAGCCATACTGACGATCGCTGATCAACCGGTGCTTCTCGAGGTACCTAAGGAGCTGCGTATTTATAACACGCTCCATCACCTTAGAGAGCAGGGAGGTTATCGCAATGGGCCTGTAGTTGGACGGGTCACTGCGGTCACCCTTTTTTGGAATTGGGTGTACTAGGGCTACCTTCCACGAAGACGGTACTTTACTAGTGGTGTAGGAAAGCGAGAATAAGCGCGTTAAGACGGGAGCCAACTCGGGAGCGCACGTCTTTAATACGATCGCGGGGATATCATCCGGCCCGCTCGACTTCTTGACATCGAGGGCTAGCAGAGCTCGTCTGACGGCCTTTTGAGTGAAACGCACGTCCTTCATCGAGTTCTCACACTGCTTGATGGTCGGCGGTGTGGCACCTCCGTCGTCCAGAGTCGAGTTTGAAGCAAACAGGGTACCCAGGAGATCGGCTTTCCCTTTTGCCGTGTGAGCCAGAGTATCGTCCGGTTTGCGTAAAGATGGTAGAGACGACCGACAGAAGTTACCTTCGACAGCCTTGGCAAGCGACCAAAAAGCTCGACTCCCGCAAGGGTAGCTTGATAGACGCTGGCCAATTCTGCCGACGTGCCTAAACTTCGCCTTGGCTATTTGCTTCTTTGCCGAACGGGAGGCAGCGTTGAATTTTTTCCGAAGCTTAGACGTTTCGGGGTCGTTGCGCGTGTGCGCATCAGCCCAGGTTTTAAAAGCTTCTTGCTTAAGGCTAGAAGCCTTAGCGCAAGAACCATTAAACCAGGGCTTGTTTCGCCCGCCAATGGATACTACAGAGTTGGGAATAAAACCAATCATGCCCTGTCGTATCACATCGGCTATCGATTCCGCACACGTGCTAGGATCACCCGAGGTGAAGCACAGCTGCCTCCAGGGGTAGGAGGCCAGGAATTCCCGGAGTCCATCCCAGTCCGCTGACCCGTAATGCCAGACTTGACGCTTCCCATTGGGTCTAGAACCTTCTGGGGGCGGCAATTGTACGGCAGAACTTACCAGGCAATGGTCAGAAGTCCCAAGTGGGGCCCCAACCGTCACCCGGTAGTCAGATGGATGGGTGGTCAGCAGAAGGTCCAGCAGAGAGGCAGTATGGGTCTCAATATCTGGTACTCTGGTGAAATAAAATATAAAAATTACTAGTTACTAGATACATCTACCTACGCAGAAACGTTTTGTAAATAGACTAACGACGCCAAGATATGATTACAGTGAGAGGATGAAATTTAATCTCGTCGAATGGGATGAGATTACAGACAGTCAACACGATGCAAGTTTCGACGATGTTTATCTTGAAAGCCTCTCCCTTTGCCTCTGCCGCTAGCTCCCGGGACATAGAATCTGTTCATTTGATGTGAATCTAAATATTATAGTAAGTATAGCATAATGACGTACACAAAACACATAGCATTAAATTCAAAATCCAGGTATAATAATGCTTAATACACGTCAATAAAATCGCTTACAAATTGAATAAATGAGATTCGATCAAGATCGTCGATCGAACAATCAGATTTACCACGTAAGTAATTTATTAACTTAGAATAATTACAATTATATTATAGAAACCAAGTTCGCGCGCCCAAATAGAAGCATGTTGATTTGCTCCGTAAGACTTAAGGTAAAATTTTATCACAACACTTAAAAAACAAAAGAATTCTAATAAAATAACTTTTCACAGTGTTTTCAATATTTTGTAGTATTTTATAGATAATTTGGTCAAAATAAAAATATTTTGTTTGTCAGATGTGACAGCTGTAGGAATCTATTTAGTGCTTCAATTTTGACAGCGGGCTTGAATGAAGACACTCATTCTATACGTATTTATTCTAAGGTTATTAAATTACAAATTTTGTGACATTTTTATTTTAATAAGTATAGAATCCGTATTACTTGCAAATCAAATATGGATAGTTTTTTCTTTTCAATTTAATTGCAAAATTCATGCTGTATAAATGTATACACTCGTTAAGTTAAGAAAAGTCGTCGGTATTCAATGAAACTACTGTACCCATTACTCTCTGACATACGAAGAATCATTGGATCGACAACATGTAGGCCGGAGCACTCGTCGAATTATTCAATAACTGATTTACTTTCGCCTCTCAGCCCACGCCCGAAACGGAGGGCAGACAAACAACTGGATTCATAAATATGTTGATAGGGCCCGTGTACTTCAATCGAAGCTGTATTAACTTGCCTATTGAATGCTTTCAATAGTTCATCAGCCCTGTTCTGTTACCCCCTCCCACCCTCGCCCCCTCGGCCGCGAAACCTTTCAGCTGATCAATTAGGTGCGGTGTACGCAGTTCAATTTGCGATTTTCCAAGAAATCATAAGCTTATTTAAACGGTGCCGGCTTCTCTAAATACGTACCTACCATTTGCCAGCAATTAATTTGTTGTTCGGAGTTTGCTATAACTGGTACTTTATCTACACCTCCGGCATAAGTTTGATATTGTCAATGAAACAGCAAAATTTACTTAGGTTATTTTTTCGTTGTCTATAGTTATTTCATTTTAATTTCAACTATAAATAATTCTAGTAATACATTGTCTAGTAATATACTAATACTGTAATCTTATTTGCAAAAAAAATGTATGGAATTTCTAGTAACTTGAAATCTAATTTAATTGTTTTAATTTATGCTAATTCTAAATTTAATGTAATGTATATTAACTCAAATAATTAAATGTATGCTAACTCTTATGTTCCTAATTTTATTCATTAAGTTGGAACATACCTCTACTTTGTCCAGAGGTGGGCGTAAATGACTGCGACACAATTTTCTGACTTCTGTATGTTTTTAAGTTTAATAAAAAAATCTTTGAAATCTTTGTTTGTTGTTGTTGTTGTTGAAGTAGTTCAGTGGTTACTGATTACTCTTGTTACAAATTAATATCAGAAATCGGAGGGTTTCAGAGCCATTTTATCATTGCTATGAATTTGTATCACACGAGGGCCTGTCACCGCCAGGGTTGCCAAGAATGTAGTTTACGGCTGTCCTCGGCTGGCGGTTGACCGGCGACCGTTACGAGCAATGTTAGGAGGTATTCAGGCGTCGCGACGCTGCACGGCTACGACGCTCGTCGTTGGCAGACGATCAGACGCGCGGCTGCAACGCTGCGAGATGTGCAATTCGTTGCAAGACTTGTAGGAACGCCGGCAAAGGAATTCTTTTGAATAGTGTGCTTGCACCATCTGGCGGACCTGATTAGTTTACTGATTTCGAACGTTTAATTAGAGGAAAAAACTTCTCAAATACGCATGTACATGCGTTTCGTAGATCATATGAACGTCAATTACGCTGATGCTGGACAAAATATTCTACATACTTTGGAGATTCTTAGAGTAGTATGTAACATATTCCCACTCCACCAACCTGCATTGGATCAATATTTTGGAGTTAGACACAGGCCAATTATGGGGAGCGACCCGTGCACTGTAGTGGGACGCAAAAAACGCTGCAGACAATGATAATATTTAGCAGAAATATCATTCGCTTTCTGGGCAAAGTTCCGTTACCTAACGAAGGTATAAGATAAGATAGGTATACATTATTTTGTACAGTCGCTTATCTAAGCAGATAAAAATTTAGTCAAGATTCGGACTCAAGCCTGAATTTCCGAATGTACATTTATCACGAAATCAAATATCTCTCCGTCGCAAAATTTTCGCAACGCAATGCTGGCAAGACATAAAACATAGCCCAGGAGGGACAAAGAAAGATAGTTATCTGCTTAAGCGCCAATCCAAATAACGCAGAGGCTCTCAGAAGACAAAAAGGTCTCGGAACAAAGTTATCATCGTGCCATCCTAGGTAGGCAGTAGGTAGGCATACCTACCTATGCGATGTCGATGCTATCGGCCGCCGGCAATTTAGATCGAATATCTCGAATATTCCCGGCAGCCCACTGTTCGCCCACTTTTGTTCGGTGCCCTTTGGTCTGCCATCCTGAGATTTCACTGTTACGTAACGGTTTATAAATGCTGCATTTATCATTGTATTACTCTTTCTTTTTATTTTTTATACGCTCAGTTGTTTAGATTAGATCTACGAGTACGGCGATTCGTTCTACTTAAAGTATTTTTCTAAATCTATAATACGTGCAGCGAGCGATCAACGTACAGCAGCGATGGTTGAGCGGTAAAGATCCTAAAGATCCTGCTGCTCCATGGAGAGAGATAACATTATGATATTTAATTACAATTTTTTCCATCGCTGTGCATGCCTGAGACTTAATGATAATTTCTCGAAGGTACTCGTAACCAGCGGGGTGAACTATGCCCTACATCCCTCGCACCCAGGGACCTGTGCCCAGCTGCAATAGGACATAAAAAAGGTAGAAAAAAATTGAATTGTTAGCCAAAGAATAGTTCATTCGAAAAATACTTCTAATAGGGGGGAGGGGGCGGGGGGTAGACTTAAACCTCACCATGTATCACCAAGGGGGAGGGGGGGTTAAAATGCCAAAAAAAAAAACATCACGTGATTAATGGACGGCCCCTATGTTCAATATTCGTCCGATAGTAAGTATAAAGTCAGATTACCTACTCTAATAACTTACAAATAAATGTGTGATTATGATGCAAGCGCGTCCACGTGTCCTCAGTAAGTAATGCTGGTACTGAATATGGAATATATTGATCGAGCGGTGGTCGCCATGTCAGTTCACGGGATAAGCTCTTAAGCTCACAGCTTCAGTCGTCCTACAATCAGTCAGGAATGTGACTCGATTTGATAAATTACTTCAATGTTTGTGAATATTGTGATCGTATCATCTAAATTGATAAAAGACTCCTATTTTTATTTCCATTTCATCAAAATGCGCACGACATGAGTTGTGGTTGTATAGTAAGATGCAGAAGTAGTGTATCATTTTCGAAACACTGACCTTCATATGAAGCTAATCTTTTTGCAGACGACGCACGGGAAGAAAATTATGACTATGTGCCTTAGGTTCACTGAAAGTATGTAGTGCTATTTATATAACAGATTTTTTTTATTCCATTGACATTTACATTTTTGTTTGTGACAAATTGAAATACAATGAAATTGATATATTTAATTTTTGTAATGAATAGTTAATTAATTATGTATTTTTTTATTTTATGTGTATTGTGAATTATTATTATAAATAATGTAATTGTCTTTAAATTATGTAATACGTATTTTGAAACTATGTTAGTTAGTGTCAGTGGTTTGTGTAAGACCGTTCTAATTAACAATAAACAATAAATAAATAAATAAAAATATTTTTTCCATGCGTGCTTGGAGCCTGCATGCGAAAATCGACCGAAAAAGGCTACACCACTTTTAAACCCTGATTGTACAATATACAACACCATATGAATATGTACATACAACATACACACACACACACACATACAAACATATAAATGTGCACTTATTTATTTATACTGATTGTCAGATATTCCTGATATTCGGCTGTAAATAAACTACCTAGTTGTTTTTGTTACTCGGTGTTACTCGTAATGTAAAGCGGATGACGACTGTGTCTTAAAAATTAAATGTCACGCGAAAAGTACGTTCGGCCTTACTAAATCCTCATTAGTGTTCTTCGACCACCTCCCCACTTGGTTTATGGGCTGTTTTCTTGGCTGGCGATTGTTGCCTAACGAACCGTCTTATTTGGTAACTGCCAGAAATTGCCAACTAGTTCATACTGCCGCTATTTGGGACCACTAGAAACAATAGTTATTTATTCAACTGTACAGCCAAAATGAGTCAGAGAACTACTTTAGACTACAGAAATAAACTGAAATGTAATCATTTTAGCTTTTAGTTACGTATCTAGCTATAAACATGGACCTTAGATATGAAAACACAAATCGCAATCGCTATGTTATCGACGATTCTTAGTTTCTTGAATTGCAGACGAAAGTACACGTGAAACTAACTAGTTTGACAATTTATTACGGCAAAAATTTGAAAAAATTGCGATACGAAACATGAAGTATCTTGGGCACCCTCTACGCGCTTAATATTGTACTACTTTTAAAGGGCAATGGATTGAGCTCAACACAAACTCTAGTATTCGAATAATAAAAGTTTTGAAGTGCAACATATGAGGGCATGACAATGCTAATGCATAAATCTGTTAGAACTGAGTAACACGAGGTGGATCAATCTTCAACTACACATTAAGGTGAATCACTCAAGCTCAACGCAAAGTCGCAAACTGAAGAACTACTTAACTATTATTTTTGTCAAGTCTCTTTCCCTCTAACGACAACCAGGGGATACTTACTGTTGATCTTTATGGATCTCCATCGATTCATACTTACGTAATAATTGATACAACAGACAAAGCAAATCCGCGCTAATCTGTCTAAATTTGAACTAAAAATTATGGAGTAACAAATAAGACTAAGATATTAGAATACTGAGGTCGCATAGCGTTATCTATCTTGCTTGTTTTGGCGACAAGATTGTCTCGTGAATGGTATGAGAAATTGTTTAGCGAAGACTCTTGTGGATACAGAACGATATTGAATACAACGTTTCAAAGAGATAATAGTAACGACAAGTCCAGTCTCGACCCAATAAAAAAATCTATATAACTTTCTTCTGATTTACCCTTTTGAAATTCTAATTGCTGACGCACTACTCATAGAAATTTTAATAATCCTTTAGTTTCACATGCCAGCTTTCTTCACAGTTGTAAATTGTATATTTGTATACAATGCGTTTCTAGCTTAACGTCAGGTCATAGCTGCCCCCACCCTCCTCCGGCGAGGGATAAGAGACCCACACAGAGCACGAGCTCCTTGAAACCAATATAAATGCCTCAGCTACACCGAATGTCTCTTACGTCCCGTCCTACGTCGTAACGTACGTGACGGCAAATGATTACCCTCGTCTCAGAATGCTTAACCTTTAGACGCTTACAGCGCATGAATTAGATACCGCTTTTAAATAATAACGACGCCAAATCGGCTTACTTAAAGAAAAGTATTAGAATGTTGGCTACACCAGACATCAGTAGGAGCTCTGAGCATCGCAAAAACTAATGTTTGAATTAGTAACAGGAATTCAATTCCACCTTTCGGATTTCTTCAAGCATTGCAGCGACCAGTGTCATACAGTTGCTTGTCATGATTTGATTAATCAATAATATTATATGAAAACAAAGCTGGCAACGCGCTACTCCTCTGGTGTTGCAAATGTCCATAGGCGACGGTGATCACTCACCATCAGGTGGCCCGTATGCCTGTTTGCTAGTTTTTTTACATGCCTAAAAAAATCGTGATTTTACTATGAAATAATTTTGTCTTTTTGTAAACATTTAGTCCGGCCTTCTTTTAAACAGGTTCACTTCGCCATATTGCCACCATCTTCATAATGAATTTGAGAACGTACGTTAAAGTAACTCGTATAAGAATCACGTATAACCATAAACCAGTCCACAAAAGGATATTCAATTTCAAAAGTAAGTATGAAAGGAGGGCTCTGCGCTACGTACTCGTGCGATACTACTATTGAATTGCTATAAATGGAGGTTTTATTGTCCACTGGCTCCCTGGAACAGCTCCTTATCGCCGCATGGAGGCACTCCGATGCGGATCTATGGACGCAATATCTGACATTATCAGCTTTATGAAACTACCACCGACTGACGCCGTTCCATATTATGTGTTTGGGCCCAAGAGCCGTTATAGTTAATACTTTCTACATTTTAGTTATGGAATCTGATATCGAAGGGATTTCGTAACAGTATTTGCTAGTTATTGTTTGCTTGTGCTTTTCCAAGATCAAAGTTGGTGGCATTGAATGGCACTGTTACGGTAAAATATCGATTTTTTAAATCATCCGAATTCAATCAATCTTATATGGCTTTATATCAGTATATGTATTATTCTAAGTCTAAGTTTTGTATTGTTGCACAGAGCAACGATATACATAATATATCGACTAGCACTGTCTCGACTAGCAATTTTTTTAACCCTTCGTTTCTCCAAAACTATTAAAACACCACAGCCCTGCAGCAGCATGTATAAAATTGTATTGTAATACAAGTACAATCATTCCTACAACTAGCTGGGGTGTTGAAAATTTTGGAATATGTAGGTGTAGTCCTGCTTGAGCCCGTACCCTTTTTATACTACTTCTACGAAGAATAAATAAGCGGGTGTGATCATATCATGGAAACGTAGTTGCCGCACATTTTCCCCATTAATTCACGAAACTCTTTCACTTTCACGTTTTACAAAGACGAGTGTCGGGAAATGCACAATACTATAACTACTCGTAGCAAGACTTGCTTTACAATAATACTAGCTTTGCTCCACGGATCCAGCCGCATACTGTGAAATGAGTCCTAAGAAAATATACACAATAAATTGCACTAAAATTGCAATTTCGGAGGTGTTTGAACAAATAACATGACAACATGATACTAGATTTCCGTACTATATGTATATGGTATGAATTAATAAGATGATAACAAAACCTGACTTATTTAGATCAACGGATATACACGCTTTCTTTCATACAAGCTCGGCTAATTCAAGACCATACCATTTTTTAAATCTACATTTAAGTTAGAATTCAGAAGAATTTAGGGCAAGTGCGGGCTGGTGGCGCCATGTGCAATTGCAACGTTACCTAACCATAATAAATAGTGTCTGCCTGCACTAAGTAACAAGATCTGCACTAAAACTGGCTGAGTAAGCTCCGTACTCATTGTTGGTACAACTATACTTATAGAACGTGTCGCGACATTGCAGCTCAAGTAACTGTAGCTAGATTTAATTAAGTCGCTAGTCGCAACTCGCGCCACCTGGCGCCTGCGACCCGATTAGCTCAGTAGTAGGGTTGTTCACATCTCTAGCAAATAAATATACATACTTATCGACTTTATTAATAAAACTTTTAAATGAAGTTTAAACGTAGCCGTAGGTAATTGAGAACTTGGCCATGGCTTGAGGAATCTAAATGGATACCCAGGATAAACCGTGATCTTACTAATTACCTACAGATTCTAAATATAAAGTGAAATTACATTACTAAGGTCCCAAAACGTAACACACTGGCAGACCTTTTTTACTTAAATAGAAATGTATGAAGTAGTACCTTTAACCATATGTTTTATTTCTTTACAATAATATTTACATAGGTACTTAAAACATAGTTATAATAAAAATAAACTAATTATATACAAGTAGAATAAAAAGAAAACTGTACATAAATGGTAATTACAAAAATAAATATTTATAAATAAAAAACTTCCTCTAAAATTCCGTATTAGGCATGGTGCCTAATATATGGTGACCTTTAACGCGAAAGGTTATTAATTCTATTCCGTTTCGGAATTGTAACAATTCCAATAATATTTCTATCTTAACTTCTCCAAAACGACGTTCGTTCCGACTACGTGCCCCACGCCGTCAGGTGACATGGCATCGCACGACGCATGCATAATGCATGCACGGTGGCCCTCCGGCGCACACTGCATGCGTTGGCCCCCGCCCGCCTCGGACAAATAACACACAACACGGGTTTAAAAGAAATTCTCTGAAGGAAACTCATAATAATATTAATTTATATCACACTAATTTATATCCGCCAGCGGCTTCGCCCGCGTGGACCCGTTTTATAGGTTCTTGTAGCATAAAATCCTATCCTATGTGTCATCCTGACCAGAAAATATGACATTCATATTTCTAATATGAAATAAATATTTTTGAGTTGATTTGATTTGATATGTCCTTTCCCAACGTCCACTCTGTCTGTGCGCCAAATTTCATTAAAATTGGTTCAGTGGTTTAAGCGGGAAAGCGTAGCAGACAGACAGAGTTACTTTCAAATTTATAATATTAGTAGGGATGGAGTATTGAAAGCTAAATAAATTGTGTCATTTGTGCTCAAAACAAACGCAGATGCTCAAATGGTTTCTTTGTAGAATATGTGTAAAAAAATGCCCTCCTACCATTTAATAACATAATTTTTAAACATTTTTGATGTTTTCGCAATAATGAACAAAATGTGATTAAGTATCTCCATACAAAAAATCAAATTAAAAAATGAACGGGATATACTTGACATGAGCATTATGATGCCCTTATTATTTGGTAATCGGTACACAATTACCTGGAACGTGTAAAAAATTCAAGACGATTGAGGTACTTTGATCTCTGTATCCACTATTTTCGATTTTGGATCCACTGTGCTCCGTCGAAAGGTGTGATCGCGCGACTCATGCACGGCATGCATATTGCATGCAGGGTGTGGTGGCCTTCCGGAATACTACATGCTCTCGCCCCCGCCACAGAATACATAATAGTACAGGTACAGAAGACCCACTTCGAAAAGTCATTTATGTTTAAAGATCTTTATTCTCAAAAAAGACACAGAAAGACACACATTTTTAAAGAAATATAGACTCTAGCTACGATACGATTAAATTCAATTAGAGGTTGCGTCTCTTTCTAGCGCGTAACTCTTGCCTTTTTTGACGAAAATAGGGTTGTCTTCTATTACAAAATAAATAAATCTAAATATTGAATTACCATTTTTGTAATACTCTAGAGAACAAATGACTCAAAAAAACCTAAGGTAGGTGTTAATAGTATTTGAATTCTAATACATTTGAGCACACCTACTTACGTTTTCGCTACCTTCACGAAAAGCGAGACAGGCCTTATATTACTCAAATATGTTGAATCACGCCGCCTTACTATTAGTTAATACCTTTGTCAACAAAAGACGTACCAAATCGTAACACACCGGTCATCGGGAGCTATCATATCTTAGTTAAGACAATTAAACACTGCACAGTATCTTTTGCTTACTTTTTTATACATGTTTTAAACAATAAAAAGAACAAATGAACTACTTACATATATAATCAAAGGAAAAACGGAACAAACCTTACGCATACCTACGTCACCCACAGCTCGCGCGTGAGACCCCAATTGACTAGCCGTCTCGGACAGGCCGCTGTGCGTAGGTACATTTTTGATACCTACACGGGGACTGGGATAGACCTGCCCCCGCGTCCCCGCGACCCCGCGCTCCCGCACTCTGCCAAATAATGCAAATAACTCACAACGCGGGTTCAAAAAAATTCTCCTGGAATTCTCTGAAGGAAATTTATAATATTATAAAATATGATTTCCTCAATAGATTTTTTTTTACATTTTTAACAATAAAGCGAACTAAAAAATTAAAAATAAATACATATAGTCACCCGCGTTAGAAAGGATCAGCACGTGAGTATTCTTCGTAGACTTCATGTATCCCAATTGCAACCCATGCTTTTATACGTAGGTACGTTATTTTATATACATAATATGGTCCTTTCCAATTGATTTTCCAAAGGAAACAGCTGTCATCAGTACCCCAATATATTTTTTCGAAATTGGACTTGTACCTACCTACTCGAATATGTACAAGTCAGCATAGCTGGGCATTAACTCGTTAATCCGTTAATCGTTATTAACGAAGTTAACAATTTGATTAACAGTGCCCGGTTACGGACGCAAGTCAGTATAAGTTGCTTTGCCAACCTCTTCATTTTAGATCCGTGTGCTGAGTGCGAGTTTCAAATAACCAATCGAATTACTTTACCATCGCCTTAATCGAATAAACGTCAAACGTGTCGACAATCGAAAGCATGCGAGTGTGCGAAGTGTCAAAAATGTAAACTCGCACTCGCTATAACACATAATCAACCAATCACTTTGGGGGATTCGTTACTCATTGACCAATCACGAGCGCTGACCTCGTCACTATCGAGTGTCGTTTGATACTCGATGCTCGAAACCGAAGACGTAAAAAACTTGCACTCGCAATAAATGTTTCATATTACTACAGCTAGATGGCGCTGCTTCGATTCCATACAAATCGCGTAAACGCAAACGCGATCGAGTAGGTGATAAAAACTCGCACTTAGCACACCGATGTATCTACGAGTATGTATATTTATATTATATTAGCATATTTTATACAAAGATACAATGCACAATAGACAGTTTCTGTTTAAGCAATTTAAGGAAACCCTTATAAGAAAATACTAATAGGCCGAGCACTAAAACCTCACGTTTTGCTAATGTTTATTCACCATTCGTATAATACTTTATTAACAACTAGCTGACCCCGCGAACTCCGTATCGCGTTTAAATATTAAATAATAATGGATAGCATATAAACCTTCTCCGTGAAAAAATACATGTACATACCAATTTTCATAATAATCGGTCGAATAGTTTCTGAGTTTTGCGATGTCATATATACAAACATTACTTAACACCCCCGCAACCCCCCCTTCCGGGTGGAATTTCGTAAAATCCGTTCTTAGCTGACCTCTACTCGGCGAAAGGAATATTCCTACCAAATTTGAAGTCGGTAGGTCTTATAGTTCCAGAGATATCGTGATGAGTCAATATATGGGTGGAAATACCCCCCCTTCCGGGTGGAATTTCGTAAAATCCGTTCTTAGCTGACCTCTACTCGGCGAAAGGAATATTCCTACCAAATTTGAAGTCGGTAGGTCTTATAGTTCCAGAGATATCGTGATGAGTCAATATATGGGTGGAAATCTCTTATATATATATACAGAAGATAGAAGATAGATGGGCTCCTTAAAAAGATCTGCCTAAATATGAAACGACTAGCGGCCGCCCGCGACTTCGTCCGCGTGGACTTTATAAAAGTAGCCTAAGTTAATCCTTATTACATCACCTACCTGCCAGTGAAAGTCCCGTCGAAATCGGTCCAGCCGTTTAAAAAAAAATGATTAGTTAGATTAGTTGGAACAGATAGACAAAAAGGCACCAACTCAGAAACCTTTGTGGGCTCATGCACAACACTTTGCTGAAGATCATGACATGATCATACGCATAGTTTTAGAATTCTATAAAGGACTATATAGTGTATAGCTTTTGCCCGCGACTTCGTTCGCGTGGACTTCAGGTTCGTCCCGTCTAGTCTAGTAATAAGTAAGAAATACGGTAACTAAGCACTGCAGAGCCCTAATCATAGGTAGCTACTTCAGTATGCTCCTATAAACTACATTTAACGATCTTTTTCCTTCAGCATAAACATGCAGATTCTTCGCTTTGGAAACACGTGAGCAAGTCTGCGTCTGCCCGCGTTCGGGTCGCGCACTCAGCGATGAGCCACTTCTTCCCCATCGCACCTACCCCGCTCCCCCCACGCCCCGTTCGCCTGGCACCGCTGCCGGTATTTATCACCGAAACGGTATTTATCGCCGAAATTGCTATGACTCTGCATTTTAAATCTGTGATATCTTCGAAAATATTTATTTAATTTACATGCTGTAAAAAGCCATATTGATCTTTATTAAATGCACAATGTATTTAAGATACTTAATTGGATAAGGATTAATACTGTACTGCTTAAAATCGCTTCGTAAATAAGCCATTATTTCTCGTACAAAGTAAAGGATAAAAAATGGTTATTGTGGGTTATTCCTAAGAGATAAACATATACCATCACGGACTTTTTTGGAGACCTTTTTAAGTTGTACAATACTGTAGTACATTGTTTTGATCTATCTTGTAGGATTCAGTCAGCGTTTGCAATGTAAGCGCAAAAAATGTGTTTTTTTACGACCTCACATTAGAAACCTCAAAAATTGTAGCCTATATGTTATTCTGATGTATAAGCTATATTGTGGTAAAGTTTCATTCAAATCCATTCAGTAGTTTTTACGTGAAAGAGTAACAAACATCCATACATCCATACATCCATACTTACAAACTTTCGCCTTTATAATAGTAGTAGGATTTTTGTCAATGAATCATGTACTTGCATTTATTATTTGGCTCGATTATCAAGTAATATTAATCTTCACAATAGAGTTACTAAGGTCATGCCTGTGTAGACCTAATGCCATCTACATTATAAAATAAAATACATATGTTCCTATTTTTTTTTAAATCACCGTGCTACCAGCGACCAGTATGTGCGTGCAAACGCCGTCGAAAGGTCCACCGAAAGAAGTAGGAGTGACTTTCTAATGGAGTCTTATAGGGCTCTCACAAAGAGACCCCAGTGTCCTTCACAAGCACTGATGAGGGGCTTTAGGATACCAGAAAAAAAATTCAATAAAAATATGGCGTCACTGCCACCTATTATTCAATTTGTGATTGTGAGTGCACGAAGCGTCATGCTTTGCATGTCCACTGACATCAACAATCAACAAACCATCAATCACGCTGTGGTTACCTAATGGATTCCAGCTCCGGCAGTATTCGGAATCGAATCAGGGCGATCGCTCGGCGCCGCTCGTCGCCTACAAAAACCGACCGAATTTAAGCGATGGAATGCTTTGTGGTCCCCCGCGGGAGTCCTGCGAATGTTTATTTGTTTCCTAGATGCTGCTAACAAAGGGCTTCCAGGACCTAATTTATGGTCCCTACGAATGACAAGAAACGGTGGTAAAGCTTTTGAAATTAAGTATGTCCCTATAACCAATTTTAAATTTAAAGTCTGACAACGGATACGCGAATGAACTAAATGCATCTAAAGGCACTTACTTCTACGTTTAGCTGTACCACGTACGCTTTTAATAATTTTAATTATAATTTTAAAAGGAAAGTGTATCTAACGTGTGTAACTATTTTATATACCCGCGCTGGAGGCGATTATATTTTGTAATGAAACAATATAACCGTTAATATATAAATCTTACAAACATAATCTTATTCTTTTTCAGACTTACTTATGAAAGTTGCAAAAATGGAACTAACAAATTTAAAAATATGAGTTTTTCCATATTGTTTTTGGGATGTTGACATCAAAGAAGAATATGCCAAAAATAGTTTTGAACATAACTATCATTGGCATGGAATAGTGAGGTAACTCATATTAATAAGTAACTATTTTCCACTTAAGTTTACTACGTAGGTAGTGTAATGGGATGAATAAATGTAACATTAATTATTGTAGGATCAGTAACGAAAACACTAATATTGATGAAGAACCAATTCCCAATGAGGTACCAAACTTAAACTGAGTAAACAATAAAGTACACAGCTTCCACACGGATGGAACTTTATTTTGAAAGGGCTGTTAACAATAAACTTCTCAGAGTATTCAAGTCTTGCTGTGACATACGAGTACGGTATTATTCTGCCCAAAGAGCTTCTTTCATCCATCCCTTCCAAGGCAGCGCTGCACTATGGCCGCGTACAAAGCGCGTCGGACAAAGCGCTGCATAGGTATAAATAGTATAAATTCGCGTCGTCCCTGTGACCCAGTTGCCATTATTTATGTTGAGCCAAAAGGGCCCGTCGTCCTCGCGGCTTTTGTATGGCATGTCACGTCTAGATCGTGCTCCTTTGTTGTTTTTAGGGGACTGCTGTCAAACGAAATATCCATGAAGCGAAGCAAGTTAGTTGCATACATATTTAATTTTATCCATCAACAAGAAGAAAACCGAAAACCATGAATCACAACGTGACATTACATCTCAAACATTTTATATATTAGATCTTCTTAATTATAATAAAATCGATGTAAATGTACATTTTTATTATTGTTATATTTAATTATTTATTTAAGTTTTTCTCTTTGTACCTTTGTAATATTTGCATGCCATACCTATTTACCTATAGTGAACTAAATATAAATAGACAACTTTTGTAAACACCCATATTTTTGTGCAAATGAAAGTCTTTGTCGTTGTCTTGTCTTATCTTTCATGACAGAGCGGTTGTGGCCGTCAGCCGTCATGTAGTAGAGGAGTTGGGAGCAGATGAAATTCGCATCACGACGCCATCTCTCTCTGTTTATTAGATCTAAATGTTCATAATGTCCATATACGTTTGTACGGAATCGTCAGCACGCTGTTCTGGCTCGCACTTGCCGGGTGTATGCAGCATAGAAAAGCGCTGCTCCAGTTGCCGTCAGCAGAGGATGCGAGATTTCGTGATTTACGGTCGTGAGCACTATTTCGTGGATCTGATCTTCTTGTCGACATTGACTGAATTATTTGTAACAGCCACGTATGGATGGAATACGCATGGAGTTGAGTAGTTGAGTTACTGTTATCTTTACCTTCCTGCAAAATAACTAGTTCTGACACAGGACCATGATTCTGAATAGCATAATAGAAAGTTATAAATAAAATAATACGTGTAATGGTAATATTGCTAAACTAACAGATAGCATTCCTAGCAAATCTACTTTTAGCATGGAAAAGCGGAAAAGAACGATGACAATGACTTTAAAATGTAGGTAACAAGGGAGCTTGTTGTATGACATGTAGGACGCCTGGATCGATTACATTATAATGTTTAGTGGCATTGGGCGGCGGTGTTTAAAGGCGACAAAAAGATGTAAAAACTAAGACCCCTGTCTCTTAATTTGCATTTTACAAAAATTAAAAAACAAGAAAACTTCACCCATATCATTCCAAAAGGGACACACAAACGTATGTCAAAAAAGTAGTCGTGTTACCTGCACGTGTAACCCATTTTGAAGGCAGCTCATGTCTCCGTCGCACAATTGCCTCACAAAGATCCGCCTGAAGCCACGCAGTGAGACAAATGTCTGGCTGTAATCAGATTGTGAATTCACGCACCGCACAAAATGGTCGGATTAAAACCGGATGTTACCTTCAATATACGCATGACATGAGTGTCTGAAACGTGCTTATTAATAAGTCGGTTCTACAGTAAGTAGTAACCAAATATATAGGTATTACATATTTTACATTTTATAATTATGAGTAATAACACGTAAGTCTGCTGTAAGTTTTAGAAGAGTTGGGTTCTCTGGAGGCCAGGTGACCAGGACTCTGGTGATTGCAGCATCAAGTCGAAGTTATCAATTGATTGTCATTTAATGATAATACTGGCTGCGTGAATCACTTAATCGAGTAAATTTACGCCAAAAATGCCTTTCAATATTTTAAAAAAGCGCTGATACTCTTTAACTGCTGGACCGATATTGAATAAAAATGGCTAAGCACCACCGGGCGGAAACTGGCTTTCAAATTAAAAAAACCGCAAGGAAATCGGTCTATTCGTTTGAGAGTTACGATACCACAGACAGACACACACACAGACAGACAGACAGACAGACAGACATCGACGTCAAACTTATTACACCCCTCATTTGCGCCGGGGGTTAAAAACAGAGACTTCACGTCATTATTTAGAACAGTACTCAAAAAAAATATTGGAACTAAAGGTGGTTTATTTATTTTATTAAGAAACAAAAGTTAAAAACAATAAACAAATTATTTAACTTATGACCGTTGTTACTTAACTGAACACTTTAAAAACTAAGGAGGTGATTTATTGGCGAGTATAATGAAAATGAGTATATTGGATAACTAGCGTAGAACGCAAGCTGTCTATCAGCTAAGCCACACGGGCGCGGTCGGGTGTGAGATGGGTGACCACTAGTGGCAAAAATTTCATGCGCGTTTCCGTGCTTTGGACGGAGGGTACGTTAAGCCTTCGGTCCCGGTTGTTGTCGATAGATAACAGTCGTTAAACCTTGTCGGAGGCATTATGGGCGGTTTGAAAAAATCCGTCAGCGGGTAGGCCACTAACCCGCATCTCCACCAACCCGCATTGGAACAGCGTGGTGGAGTAAGCTCCAGGCCTCCCCAATAAGGGGGAGAGACCCGTGCCCAGCAGTGGGACGCAAAAAGGGTTGCAGCCGAGTATATTTGCCGAATTTACATAATCATGTCGCAGTCAGATTGTATATTCCGGCCTTTTGTATCACGAGTATCTAAGCTTACGCCGCATCGTATGAGCATTTCGCGTTCATCGAAGCGGCGCGGCGGCGGTGTAAAAAGAATAACGTGCCGCTGCCGCCCAACTGCCGCGCCGCGCCGAAATCCAAACGGGTGCACCGTCGATAAGCCCCTTTGGAAGTATGTATAATGTGCCTCAGTCAGTCTCAGGGACATTACTTAGCCGTACCCATCATTCTTATGACCGCACTTGATGATGCTTAGTGGCCACCCATCCTACTTTTGACCGCACCCGACATTACTTAGCTTTTATTGACACCCATCCTTCTTATGACCGTACTAATGTTGATTTATGGCCACCCATCCTACTTTTGACCGCACTCGACATTGCTTAACTTTGTTGAAACCCATCCTCCTTATGACTGCACTACATGTTGCTGGTCACCTATCCTACTTTTTACCCCACTAGACGTTGCCTGTTTCAGTTTAGCGGTCTTATTACATGCATTGAGGATAGCTATAGGTTCATCTTATCTAAAATTTAAATCATTATAAGGTGCTATACTTTTTTTAAACAGTTTTTAGTTAATAAACGCTCTGTTGCGTAAATTCTCTTTGCAACCTTCAGATCCGCTTGCTATCCAATTAAACGGAAATCCAATTGTGATTGATTATTACGGCCTCCCAACAAAACCCGCCATTACACGCAGTTCGCTGTAAGCTGTGACCCCCTTGTAAAAATATGCAACCTAATTGGATATTTCAGTCCGATCCGCATTATCGAGGGTTATTGAAATTGCTGCGATGAATATTCACTGAACCATGCTGTAAGCGTGGAGCCTACAAATTAATAAAAAAATTGTAATCATATTGTAAATCACGAGTTTCATTTTAATAGCAGCTACCATAATAATTTCGTTATTACATTTTCATAATGGAAATTACGAAACTATTAAGAACTCGCAGCATCTTGTCAAAATTAGCATACATAAGTAAGTACTTTGATTTAGACTCTCATGAGAATCGATAAAGAATGCGTTTCTCTAAACCACTATCAATCTACCAACGAGACACATGTTAAGGACTCAAGCAACAGACTCGGGGACGGGTCAAGTGTGTAATAGCGGAATTAACGTGACATATTTGAAGGCTTTTTCAGTAGGGATTGAATAGTGCTACGGTATCCCCTGCCTGATCATAAGAGACAACTAAAAGGGGGCTTCCGGGATTGTGGGCGCTGAGAGTGGGAGCTCGATCCGTCCACCCAGCAGCCCCGGGAAGGGCGGTGTGTGCGTGTCTGCTTGCCGCCACAAGCACCGGAAGTTGCAGGAGAGCACATCTGCTCTCCCGAAGATAGGCCCGTTCTGGGACGTCGAGCATGGAGGACACCGGTGTGTTTCCCCGGAGATCCCGGAGTCCTCCTCAAGCGCAGAGGCAGCCACCGAGGGGGTTTTAGAGCGGTCAAAAAAAGGCATCACACCATGATTTCTTACACATGTAAGTACGTTAGGAACTCTTTCGCTTTTTCAGATTTTTTACTTTATCTTACCACAGAATCCTTCCAAGTTTTTATCACGTTACTACGAGTACATTGCACATACATAATGTACGAGTACATAATTGGTATCCTCACCTCCGTGGCTGCTATCGATCCTGCGGCGGCCTTGCGAGAAGCACCACCGACACTTGCCGGCAAATCTGCAACAAGAGGCTTACTCGCTGCGATCCCATTACCTCATTACCCCAGTAAAAGTCCTCATAGAAAGCCGGCGCCATGGGGACGGCAATCGCTTGCCTAGTCATGTTTACTTCAAATTAGTTCAAATGTTTTAAATTCTCGGTTAATCTATTTAAAATCTTAAATATTCAGTACCAGTTCAGACCCGTCAAACCTTCAAGTTTTATTATTTTATTTATTATTACTTACATCTTTGGTAATAATTAGGTATCTATTCTTCAATTAATTTTATGGTATAAAAGTATCATGACAAAGTTTCCCTTAAGGTTGTATTGTATATTGTATATCATTATTACGATTAAAAACTTTCCGACCGAAAGACAAAGCTGGAAAAGCTCATGTTTCAGACCTGAATTTTTACATATCCCAAACCTTTTTAGGGTTCCGTAGCCAAATGTCAAAAAACGGAACCCTTATAAATTCGAGATGTCTGTCTGTCTGTTCGTCCGTATGTCACAGCCACTTTTTTCCGAAACTATAAGAACTATACTGTTAACTCGGTACGTAGATGTATTCTGTGAACCACATTAAGATTTTCACACAAAAATAGAAAAAAGCAATTTAAATTTTGAGGGTTCCCCGTACTTGGAACTGAAACTCAAAAAAAATTTTTCATCAAACCCAAACGTGTGGGGTGTCTATGGATTGGTCTTCAAAAATGATATTGAGGTTTTTAATATATTTTTTTTCTAAACTGAATAGTTTGCGCGAGAGACAGTTCCAAAGTGGTAATATGTTGGTCCTGTAAATTCTAAAATTAGAGAATGATAAAACAAAAAATATATATATAAATATGATGTACATTACGATGCAAACTTCCACCGATAATTGGTTTGATCGAGATCTAGTAAGTAGTTTTTTTTTAATACGTCATAAATCGTAAACCACAATTTACCTTTCATTCAATCTTAATGCAATGTATTCTATGGATAATCAAAGGCAATGATGTATTTCTGTTGCCGCTATTGTTATACAAATACTTAAAATAGAATAAAATAAATATTTAAGGGGGCTCCCATAGTCCCATACAATAAACGTTAATTTTTATAGATAATGGTACGGAACCCTTCGTGCGTGAGTTCTACTTGCACTTGGCCGGTTTTTTACTAAAACTTACTTCAAAACTAAGTCGAGTCGTTAGTTATCGTTGGGCCTTACGAACATCATTTCCCAAAACTTCTAAGCAAAATTATATGAATAGGCAGGCAGGGCAGGTACAAGGTTATAACCGCTGTGAATCAAATACCTTCATACTTTCCACGTAGCCATTAAGCATAGCTGAAAGGGCTATCAGTCCGAGCAACACGCCAAGAATAGTCGGGTCGGGATTCCATTTGTCCGCATCCCAGGACGCTCCCACGTGGCCGGAGTTATCTGCCCGCAGCCGTCGCTGCCAATTTATTTCTCGATGTTGTTTGCTGGTCTTCTGTAATGGTGATATTCCCATATTCGAACTTTGTACGATGCTGATATCAGAACTTCAATCACTGATAAACATGCCTACTTATTACGCTAGCCATCTTCAGAAAATTCCCATTTCTACTACTACCTACTACTCGTGACAATTCCACAAAAAAAACTGAGGTAGATGTCATACTTAACAGAACTGATCACGATTTTGTTTTAATATTAGAATGGAGTAGCAAACGAGCGTTCAGACCACGTGGTGTTAAGTGGTTGCTGCGGCCCAGGGACATCTACACATAACTTCAAGCAAGCATAGGTACATAAGTCTTATGCCATTGCGCTGCTGCGGCTGATGATCGCTTCACGGTCTGGCGGACAACTGCACCTTTTCACTGGAACACAATAGAATTGATCCAGGGCAAAAGTAGGTACAGCGGTGGTACTTCCCCGGGCGAACCATATAAGCTATGCTACTATCACGATGTTTTTCTTAATCACCGAGCGAACGATAAATAGGAACCTATGGAGGTAGGTTCACACATTTTTTCCATTAGACATGTGCACTAAAATTTAACCCTAATGGCTTGTCAGTGCGGGATCTTAGCACTTTCTGGTTACAAGAGTATTACTCGTAAGTTACAATACAATAAAATATACCGGTTGAGCCGGTAACTCCCTATTTTAAAATCATTGAAGCACACAATTATTATTATTCCGAAGTGTATTGTACACGTTGATAATGGTACCTGCGTCATTGCTCGAAGCTAGGGGATGTTTGGGACACGTAAATAGAGCTCCGTTGAAGCTACAATGGCTCGAATTCATAAAAATGTTGAAGCACAGAATTGAAGAGCCTATTTAAGGGCAATGCCGACTATTGTTCACGCCGAGCTGAATTAATGACAAGTTCTTGCGCACTTTGAATTAAATTTGACATAGACGAATTCTTTATGGTAATTGCTCTAATGGTATATTTTGGTACAATAGTCGTCTTTGCCTTTTCTGGTGGTCTAAAGCGGCGCCATTTTAGATCGTGGGAAAAACTGGAATGTAATTTAAAAAGCCGTCATGTCACTATACGATTTATTCGAAATTGATATTTCAAAATAGTCTAGACGTGAACTTTACCGTACGTGAGGAAGTGAAATGAATTAAGGGTATTGAATAAAATTAATACCATTTATTTAATCAATACCAAGTAATGACATCGCCCTTTGTAGCACCATTAGTCATACTTACTCAAAGAATTTTGAAGTTAGTAGTAATCGTAAATGACAATGTTATACTTAATTCATTCATTATCTATTTAAAGTTTTAAGTAATTCATTCATTAGTTACGCGACACAATACATCAAAGGTAGGAATCATGACACTGCAAGGAATCAATAATATTACATTGAATCCCTTTTAAAACTAATAACATGCCCCGCAGCTTTTGACCGAAAAAGGTTTTTTTGTTCATAACAAATTATCCATCGGTCTGTTTACGGTGCAATCGGTTCCTGGTAGGACAGGGAGGCCACGTGTAAAATTTCACAATTCCTCGTAATTTAACGGGCAGCCATTCCCTAAAATACCATCAACTAATTGCGACCGATTGATTTATATTTTCTCAGAATGAAAACAATATTTAATTAACAGATAGGTACAGTCAGGATGTAATTACTACGAAGAATGATGTGAAGAGACTTAGGTGCTTATTGAAAATTGAGATATTATCTAGGGTATTGAGATTTATTGGATGCTTTTAACTGTGCGGTTTCAATGTAAAGTTGTCATTCGGTATGATGTTCAATCGGCTCTGGGATCTAATTGACGAGACAGAGGACAAATTTTTCGATAGTAGGTTTTATTGTTGTACATACATAAATGTAGCTTTTATATTTTAATTACTCGAATAAGGTAAATATTATTATGTATATTTATAATGTAGTAAAATCATACCCCCTGGCCACTTTAAGTATACATCTATACTCTATACAAATAAATAAAATTGGAGTGTCTGTTTGTAATTTTAAAAGAATCGCTTTTTACTACATGCATATGAATGTTTATACGGTACATATACCAAAATAACATTTTATACAATTTTTGTTTGTCTTTCTGTCCGTCCATCTGTCTGTCTGTTTGTTTCGGCTAATCTCTGAAACGGCTTGACCGATTTTGACGGGACTTTCACTGGCAGGTAGCTGATCTAATAAGGAGTAACTTAGGCTACTTTTATTTTGTCTGTCTGTCTTTTCCGGCTAATCTCTGAAACGGCTAGACCGATTTTGACAGGACTTTGACTGGCAGGTAGCTGATATAATAAGGAGTATTTTAGGCTACTTTTAATTTGTCTGTCTGTCTGTTTGTTCCGGCTTATCTCTGAAACGACTAGACCGATTTTGACGATTATATTTACGAGATATAGGTACTCAAAGTCGTAAAAATATCGTATTCTTTAATCATGTTGGCGATTTTGTCTACAGAACTTCTAGTCAACAATACAGGAGAGCCATCAGCTAGCACCGTCCCGCTGGTTGCAATTTATTTTGTTCGATTGGAATTGCCCTTCCTTATGATCTAACGCGTTAGCCCTTCTGAATAAGATAACAGTAATTTTATAATCATATACATAATATGAGTCATGGTTCATAAATAAACGCACTAAAAGCTTGTAGTTCCCGGAGCTCGGTCACGTCGTAAGAAACGTCGCGCATTATACTGAAAAAGATGTTGGGTTGGGACCCCAAAAAAAACAAGTGCCACAGAGGGAACAGTGAACAATATCCCACCAAGCCTCTACTTCTCAAGATAGGTACCTGGTATAGGTATAAGATTTGTACTATCAAATCAATCAATAAAATTATAACAGCAATGCAACATAATAACAAAAAATAGGTACATGTAATTCCAAATGAATCATTGATTTGATTTATTACCCTGCCAATTACTATCTACGCATAAGTTAGACATGTTTCAAAACATTAATTACACGGTACCTACGTACGTCTACAATACAACGTTATGGCTTTTAACTAAAACTACAATGTTATTATGAAAAGACTTCGTTAGATGGACAAGGAATAATCAATTACAACGAAACGTGATAGGTATTTTGACAATCATGTCGCGTCACGAGGGATGCGGCAAAAATCGTAGGATTACGAGGGCTCGACATTGGGCTCTTCGGCACCTGCCCTCGGCAGTGCCGGTGACGCCACGGCCTACAACCGGCAACGACACAGTGATTTGAGCCTTTTGATTGCAAATTAATTGCTACGCTTTGTGATTTTGAAAGGGGACAAAAATGATGCAGTTTTATTACTCAATTTAGTTTCGATGATTTATCGAACAGCAGTACAGTAATACATGAATTAAATTAATTTAAAAAAGCTAATTAAAACGTTTCAAATGTACATGTATTTTTCACTTGTAGCACAGAATACACAATAGTACAGGTAAGTACCAGTTTTGCCTGGTTTATGAGAATAATCTATCATCACGGTAAACTATATACTTATTTCATTGAATGAAACTCTCGCAATGATTGCAGATAAAATAGATATATATCGATCGTTGTGCAAAGAAGTATGTGTAGTACAATTATAAGGAACATGAAGTGCCGGAGATCAAGCCGCGCCGAGAGCCGTCACGAGGATGACGATGAACACAATGTAGCTTGTAGTATGCTGATGTAAGTCCTTGTAGCTTGTAGCTTCGGGATTAAGAAGAGCTACGGAATCCCCTGCCTGATCATAAGAGACCACTAAAAGGGGGCTTCTGTGGTTGTGGGCGGTGAGAGTGGGAGCTCGATCCGTCCAGCCAACAGCCCCGGGAAGGACGGCGGTGTGTGCGTGGCCGCATGCCGGCGTAAGCATCGAAAGGTGCAGGCAGGCCACCGAAGAGGTTTTAGTGCGGTACATATCCCACATAACCCGGTATCCTCTCCCAAGGTGCCGGTAGTGTGCTTTTGGTGCCTTTTGAAGGTTTACCCCCAATACCACAAAAAATATGCTGATGTAAGTGGCGAGTGGTGTTGCCCCAATGACACTGATTTACGTTATATCCGTTGTACTACCTATAATAGCTCTAATAATGACTATCATTTGTAAATAAGGAGTTGACGTTGGGATTAGTTCCGGTTCAGGCATTCTTAGAATATCATTGGCAGATGCTGATGAATCTGTCACAGCCTATGAGGAGCATCTATTTGAAATCGCATTAGGTAACATTTACGATATAGCTACTCGTGCCGCCATCTAGCGACGAAAAGCAACGCTGAACATAGTTGCCAGAGTAACAACATTGAAATCATTTTTCTGAATAGGTATAACCAATATTCATGAACCCATTTGGATTATTTATTTAGAAATATGCATGATTTGTTTAGGTATTTTGCATTATACTTACAAAAAAAACCAAGCAGCTTTGTACAATGTCCGTTGAATAAAAAATTTGAAGTTGTTTTCGGGTGCTTTTATTGTCAACAATTTACGAATTCCTAATGCCTTTTTAAATGGCCCTGTTTACCAGTTTTCATAAAAACTGTTTCCATTACAGGAACGATCGATCACTTGTCAAGCGCAAGCCGAGGGGAGTGGAAGGGGGTGTCGGAAGATAAAGCGTCGGGTAGACCCTTCCTGCCTCCGCGTCGCCTTCAGCAGTACAATGGCACTGACAGCGAAGAATTCCTGAAAAGCAACTCGACATTATGCTCTATTTTTGGAAAACAGGTTATAGGCATTTTACTTTAACTGAACTACTCAAATTTAAAAAAAAAAGAACGTGTGTAGTTAATACGTTGGTAACCTAATCGACAATCAGCTGTCACGTGTGCCCATTATCGACCCATAGCCACTGTGTTATATCAAATAATAATGTACTTTTTAAAAAAAGAATGTAGCTGGGAGTTTTTTTTCCCGCTGCCTTTTTTCTCTCAGCTCAACATCTAGCCCAAACGGGCACCTAAAGGCGATGACCGGGAAAAAATGACATTCATTAATTAAGCGAATATTTTGTATTCCTAATATGAAATAAATATTTTTCTTTCTTTCTAATAATAATGCACCTGTGAACTATTATCATCAGTTTGACCTATTTTACATTTTTTTTGTTTTCCAACAATGGAAAAGCTGTAGGCTTTACAGGTCGAAGTAACTCATCAACTCCTTTTGAATTGATCAGCGCGGATTTCTTCCCAGAATTGAAAAGGATTTATAGGCCATATAAGTACTCACCCCTACGCGACTCGAAGTCCTAAAGGTGCAAGTAACCAATAAATTTCATAACATTGACAGGTAGTCTACTGACACATCTCGCTGTACATTCGAGCACAACGAAGTTTTGCAGTGTGCACTTCCGAGCGCGAGCGTGGGAAATGCGGCACAAGCAGGAAGAACAGCTGTCCCAAACTGTACCGGCCGACATCTGGCCAAGTACACGTTGTAGTAGTGATGTAACGCGTGTACATTTGCAGACATTAGCGAAGATAAAATAAACTACTACTAATAATAAAACTACTCATTAATTTGAGCATTATATCTCTATATCCGGCCACACTTACATGAGGCGACCACCAGCCTCCGGAGTAGCAGCGCAACTCCATACGACCTCAGACAAAACTTACCTATGCTTGCTTGAGGTTGTATGTAGATGTCCATGGGCTGCAGCGACCACTTAACACCACGTGGCCTGCATGCTCGTCTGCTCCATTCAAATAAAAATCTCTCTGTATGGACACGTCCATAGGCGACGGTGATCGCTTAACACCACACGGTCCGTCTGCCTTTTTGTTCGGTTTATTTGGACTATCCAACACAAAAATTTTTTTTCAATTGGAACCAGTGGTGCCTGAGATCAGTGCTTTCAAACAAACTTACAAACGATCGAACGAACAAACTCTTCAGCTTTATGTAGAGATTAAAATATTGATTAATTATTGTCGACGTGTGGGAACTGTACGAAAAAGCGTGAACCCTATTTCGTACAGTTTACCATATTATTGCCAGCTCATCTTATGTTGTTTTTTTTTCTATGTATTATCTATTTTTCTTTTCATTTATAAGTTTCATGTTATCATTTAAGGGACTGTAAATTATAAAAATTCAACACATTAACTGAAGTTTTCGATAAATCAACAATGATACTTCCAAACACTGATCGATAAATTCTTGAAATGGAGGTAACTTTTTTATTTGTGAACCGATTTAAATAAAACAAACACTAAATGTTAATCAATAAAAACCAATACATCGGTGAAAACTGCATCCTTCTACGTTAAGCCGTTCCTGAGATTAGCGCGCACAAACGAACAGACAAACAGACATACAGACAATAATTCTAAAAATCATTGTTTTTGGTTCTATTACGCTAATAAATAGCCCTAGTGACCGTTTTTCTCAAATATCTTCAATGTACAGAAACCGACTTGTTACAGATTTATTATATAAAATAGTGGCCGCCCGCGACTTCGTCCGCGTGGACTTCGGTATTAGTCATAGCATGATGTTATATAGCCTAAAGACCTCGGGTGGCTCCCCTGGGGTTGCCCGTGCCCGTTCATAGGCGACGGTGATCGCTTAACACCATGCGGCCCGTCTGATTTTATGTTCTTTATTTTAATTTAGTTTATTTATATAAAAAAGCATTCCCGATAAATGGACTATCCAACACAAAAAAGAGTTTTTCAATTGGAACCAGTAGTTCCTGAGATTAGTGCGTTTAAACAAACTTACAAACGAACGAACGAACAAAATCTTCAGCTTTATGTATAGATTAAAATTAAAATATTGATTAATTATTATCGACATGTGGGAACTGTACGAAAAAGCGTGAACCTTATTCGTATAGTTTACCATATTATTGCCAGCTCATCTTATGTTGTTGTTTTTTTTCTATGTATTATCTATTTTCTTTTCAAAGACAAAGACAAAGACAAAGACATTTATTTGCACAAATATGGGTGTTTACAAAGTTGTTTATATAATATATTTAGTTCGCCATATTTACCTTCATGAGGTATGCAAATATACAATGATAAAAATATTAATTATTATTATTCCTAATATTTTTTTATGGTAGGAACATACGGACCCTATTTTAGGTAACTTATAGGAACTTTAAGTTTAATATTGAACTTAGGCTAGTCCTATTACATGTTACATTTATGTCCACACTCAAGACACTCCTCATGCAAACGTACGTACAACGTACAAGACATGCGCATGTAATCTAATACGTCAGTGGGTGTGGGCGCAAGAATCTGCACGGTCAGCTGTTGTCCGCGGCAGCCTGGTGACGCAAACAAAGCGTCGTATAAAGCTAAGTACAAATTAACGGTCGCCTCTTAGGAGCGGTGCTATGTTACGAAAGATTTATTAATCTACAATCATAAATTAATTGGTCGCCATAGTACCCGGGATTTATTAGTGATGGTTAATGATTGTGCATACTACTGAGTTTTATCTCAAATTAACAGTTGCATCATAATATAGAGATGACATGTACTCCGTAACCATACTTTTGCAACGCAATGCCACGTCAGAAATGTGTGCTACGCTAATGAATTTTCTCCGTATGAGTCATACAGGTTCTACAGCCTACGTATGTTGCACTTGACATCGTTTATTATAAAGATAACAGAGTAAAATTTAATTAGTTCATTAATTATACTGTGCTACGCGTCAGTTATAGCCACGTTAACCTACAGTTTGTTCATTTGTTCATAGATTTACAGTTGTAATTTATAATCAGCTGTTGATGGACGAGCCTAGTGGTGTGACGTCAGCAAGACACCGGCTGTGGAGTGGAGACGGGGCGAACGCTGCGAGAACATGGGAAATGAAATGACGCACCCGTCGCGCGCATGCACGTCGCACGACATCATCATTTCATTTTCTCCTGCTGGAAAGACAAACTAAGAACTTAAATAAAGCTTTATAATACGAAACCGTTGAGAAATTACTAATCAACCTCAGACAACAAAAAAATTACAATTAATTATATTGTTAATAATCAGTTCAATTAAGTATAGATCAGCGGAATTTGAGTGGTTGCTCAACGTGCTCAAAACTGGACTGAAAGCTTAGGTTCTAATCCTGGCGCGCACTTTTGAGTAACAAAATTTTGGTAAACTAATTACATATGTATTTTTAGGGTTCCGTAGCCAAATGGCAAAAAACGGAACCCTTATGGATTTGTGATGTCTGTCTGTCTGTCCGTCCGTATGTCACAGATGTATAGGTCTTCAAAAATGATATTGAGGTTTCTAATATCATTTTTTTCTAAACTAGTTTGCGCGAGAGACACTTCCAAAGTGGTAAAATGTGTGTCCCCCCTGTAACTTCTAAAATAAGAGAATGATAAAACAAAAAAAATGATGTACATTACGATGCAAACTTCCACCAAAAATTGGTTTAAACGAGATCTAGTAAGTAGTTTTTTTTAATACGTCATAAATCGTAAACCACAATTTACCTTTCATTAATCTTAATGCAATGATTTCTATGGATAATCAAAGGCAATGATGTATTTTT
This sequence comes from Pyrgus malvae, assembly GCA_911387765.1. Lineage (NCBI taxonomy): Eukaryota > Metazoa > Arthropoda > Insecta > Lepidoptera > Hesperiidae > Pyrgus > Pyrgus malvae. The sequence continues at coordinate 23,321,463 of OU426964.1, read as the reverse complement.
GTTGCCGCTATTGTTATAAAAATACTAAAAATAGAATAAAATAAATATTTTAGGGGGCCTCCATACAATAAACGTGATTTTTTCTAGATAATGGTACGGAACCCTTCGTGCGTGAGTCCGACGACTTGGCCGGTTTTTTATCAGTGCTTCAAGATGAAGTAAAAAAAAATATTTCATTACTTACGCTGTTTTTATTTATTTGTATCACCTTAAACTAAGGGTTACAGGGTAAGACTTAATGCCTATAGTTCATTCGCGTTAAGAAAATAGTGACTCATCACCGACTGCCGGCCAAGCCACGCCCCCTAGCCAATTAAAACGCTAGAAATTAGTAAGGCGAGTTCACAGTGCTCAGTTGAAGTCAGACCTTCGAACTGATCGGTTGTGTATTTTGCGTACTACTTGTTTAAAATTAAATTTGGAAAATGGATATCTCACCTATTAAAAAAAATAAAAGTGGATCAATTATACATAGCGGAGAGAGACGCGTAATTTACAATGTTTATAAGTATTTCAAACAGATTGATTTAAATGAGACTGTGGAGAGCATAGTAATTAATACTGATTAGCGATTTAAGTACTTAGTTTTAAGACAATTTTGTATTTTTTTTATTTTAGTACTTATTTTATTACCATTAATCCAAATATGTGTTACTCTACTAATATAGCGTTTAAGTTGACATTAAAAATTACCTTAATAGGAATATTTTAACATGTTTAAAATCATTGATACTTTATTATTTTTCTATTAAACTTATTTAATGTTTTGAAAAAAAAATGTTTAATTTTTTTCTCCATTATGAATACACCCTTACCCTGCAGTTGCACTGATGAGTCACTATTTTCTTAACGCGAATGAACTATAATGGCATTCTCTGCCAGTCAACCCTGGGTGATGGTGAGAACTTACGGTAGGCAGGAAAATGTGTAATTTAAAAGTTATTGATATAAAAATAATGAAAAGAAATAAATAGTTATATACGTACATAATACATACATACAACACACATAATACATACATACACCGTACATACATACATACATAAATATTCAACTATTAATACCAAAGAGGTGACAGACATGATGCCATCTTATAATGACTCATTAGTTACTTTCTAAAAGATTTTTACGTATCAACTCCTTAAATGTAGACTTTGTTCGCGACTTTCTGATAGTTTGGGGCAGGGCGTTCCAGAGCAGTATAGCCTGAACATTAAATGAGTATCGGAAAAACTCAACTTTTGTGTGGAGGTATACAAAGTAAAAGGTTATTAGTGGAACGAAGACCTTTGTCATGAACTGAACACAGGTACCTACCTACTGAAAAATTTTCTGTACCTATTTTTAGAAATGAAAACCAGAAGCAGAATATTTAGATCACCATTTAATTCACAAAGCCTTTGATACAATTTACAGGTAACGATTTAAGGTTTCTAATTAACATTTCCTTATACAATCACAATTAAATAACAAGTAAGCACAGATACAGAATTTCAGTACGCAATTGGGCAGAGTTACTGTCACTATACGATCACAACACTAATAATCCCCCCTTAGAGGAGGCCTCGCTTTTATAGGAGTTTTCTCCTACCTAGTCACATTTTTTATTCAACTACCGACGTTAATTCCTAACACGGCCCTCCTGATATCCTGGCGTCCTCGCCAGGCGGTGAAGATCCTTCAATGCCATTGCACTTAAGTAGCAGTGCACTGAAGGAGCGCCCGGTGCCACCCAGGAGCACACCAGAGGCAGCAGCCTTCGAACGCATGCCGACATCACAAAGATTAGCTTCTGCAAATGAGAACAAACCAAACTAAATCTAAACTTAAAGATCGGCCTGTCGTATGAAGCACTTTTTGGAATTTAAAGTTTTTGTAATAAATCTAACAATTAGGCTTTGAATCATAAAGCTTGAGATGTTCTAGTGACTTAACAGCAATTTATAACAGGCGCATCTAGATAAGAATTAAGCTTATAAATGAGATATTTCATTAAAGTTTTGGGACAACCATTAAAACCAACTTGTTTTGTGAAAGGAAAAATTATTAACATGTACGAGTACCAAAATTATTAATCAGTAAAATAAAGAATGAGTTTTGTCCAACTATTTCGAAACAAGAAAGCACTGTTGCTTTTTTAAATAAATGTACTAGTAGCACCATCTAGTTCAAAAGTTTAGTATAATTATTATAAATAAAATTTTTGTATATATCACTGAGCTCCTTTTTAACCACGATTACATCCGGCCGTCCTGCTCACACGTTCGTCCTCGATCGTGTATGGTCTGACGCAAGAACTGCAAAATAAAGCAAGTGCTGTTAAAATCTAAAAATTTTCTTAATTTTTTATGACTATTCTTACAATACCGGCTCGCATATGAACTTGAGTAGCCCAAACTGTTAACAAACACGGCTTGACTAGGTGATGCAGAAGTGGGATATTTAGATCACCATTTAATTCACAAAGCCTTTGATACAATTTACAGGTAACGATTTAAGGTTTCTAATTAACATTTCCTTATACAATCACAATTAAATAACAAGTAAGCACAGATACAGAATTTCAGTACGCAATTGGGCAGAGTTACTGTCACTATACGATCACAACACTAATAATCCCCCCTTAGAGGAGGCCTCGCTTTTATAGGAGTTTTCTCCTACCTAGTCACATTTTTTATTCAACTACCGACGTTAATTCCTAACACTATTTACGCAAACCGGAACCAATCCACAATCATGCCGAAATTGAGTTAAGTACACAGAAAAGCTTAAAATTGCACCTATCGACCCTGTAAAGATCAAAATGATCTGACAATTTTGACAGAACAAAACATTTTCATGACATATTTACCAATCCACAAAACATCAGTTGTTAATTACATTAAACAGCTTTTTCTCAAAACTAGCATTATCATCATCATCATGTGTGGATTAGTTCCGGTTTGCGTAAATAGGTCCATTTGGAGAATTGAATACAGAACCAAAAGAATTCTAGAGTTACATCTGTGACGAATAGTAAGCCATTTAAGCTGACTTCGATAACTTGAAATATGATCATACTTACTTAGATTGAAATTGTAACGGATACAGTTGTTGAGAAGGCGCTCTAGCTTATTTTAAAGTTCTTCGCTTAGATCTGCGTAGCATACGTCACCATAGTCGATGATGGGTAGCACGAGAGTGTAGAACAACATCAGCTTAGTCTTGTAAGGTAAAATTTTTTGAAACGGTACCTAAAGTGACTGAACCGTTCCTTTGACCTTGCGCCATATTGCTGTGACTATCTTGTTTGCGCCAGCTCATGCAACTGTCGATGTTAAGGCCTAAGCTAATAACACTGTCACTAAAAGGTATTATATGTGTGTCATACATTAACTTCGGCAGACATGTGATATCCACCTTGGCTAGCTTTCTCGCACTGCCCACAATAATGCCCTGACATTTCACACGATTAACTATAACCCCATACTGATCACACCAAGATTTAACTTCAGCCAAGTGCTTATTTACCAAATTGATAGTATTTTTTATGTTATCAATGGTAGTATGGGCATACAATTGAAGATCATCAGCATACGGATGGTAGGAACAATTAATATAGGATGTGTTTTAAGTTGATAAATAACGAAAACAACAGAGGAGAAAGTATGCCGCCTTGCGGAACGCCAGTGCGTACTTCAGCCCATACACAGCACTCCTGCCCAACATGCACTGACTGCTGACGATCGCGAAGATAGGAATCAAACAACGATAATCCAGTTTGTGAAAATTTAAGGCGGGAGAGAGTGGATAGGAGTAAATCGTGGCCCACTGTGTTAAAAGCGTTTGAAAAGTCAATAAGCACCAATACTGCGACCATCTTGTCGTTCATGCCCAACCTGACCCTATCCATCCATACTATATAATATGACACACATTTAAGCAGGTATTGTTGTTAAAAATGGTAGATAATAGATTTTTAACATTCGAGTATCCTTTCATCAATACCAAATTATTTAGGGAACGAAGTTCCTTATCGCGCGTAGCAAAAGGGGGCTAGACGGAAAAAAATTAAGACCAAAAGTTGTAATGACACTTTTTGTGTAACGACACTTTTTGCTATATTTGTAAGCCGTGCGCCTTACAACTATAGCAACCGCACTCGACATTGCATAACTTTGCTGACTCCCATCCTTCTTATAACCGCACTTGATGTTGCTTAGTGGCCACCCATCCTACTTTTGACTGCACTCGACATTGCCCGAGTTTTATTGCCAACATTCCTACATTTGACCGCACTAGATGTTGGTGAATTGCCACCCATCCTACTTTTGACCGCACTCGACATTGCTTAACTTTGTTGACACCCATCCTTTTTATAACCGCTCTAGATGTTGCTTAATGGCCACCCATCCTACTTATGATCGCACTCGACATTGCTCAGATTTATTGCTACCGATCCTACTTTTGACCGCACTTGATGTTGCTTAGTGGCCACTATTGACCACCCATCCTACTTTTGACCGCACTCGACATTGCTTAGCTTTGTTGACACCCAAACTTAAAACTAATGCAGAAAGAAGAAAAAAACATGAAGTGCAGAATTTAAAGAAACAAGAATGCAAAAAAATACAACTTCGTTCCATCCGGGTGTCCCTTGACACCTCAGTTTTTTTTCTGGCTTCTCTTGTTCACCAATCAGCACTTGCGATTCGATGCCAATGCGGTGTACTAAAGCTCTATAGCCTAGATTCTTCTTAATTGTAATGTGCCTAGTATATGTAAACATGGGCGTATCCAGGTTCTTGGCCAGGGTGGGGCCAAGTCTTGGCCAGGGGGGGCAAAGTCTTGGTCAGGGGGGGCAAAGTCTTGGTCAGGGGCGACAAAGTCTTGGCCAGGTGGGGGCAAAATTTTGGTCGGCGGGGGGGGGGGGGGGATTTTTAGGTTGTTGGTCAGGGGGGGGCAAATTTTTTCAAGCTGGGTACGTTATAGACCAGTATCGATAATTTTTGAGACCAAAAAAAATATTATAGTAGGATGAAACCCATTGAAAAAGGTAGAGAATATGTAAAATGAAATTTTTCGGGAAGGGGGAGGGGGTGAGTAGTGAGGTAACTTCAAAATTTATTTGACATATTCAAATAACTATGTTTTTGATTTTTTTATTTTTATCTTTTGCTAAAAAAATATTTTTTCACAAAATTTGGTGATAATCTACCTTTTTATGAACCAAACACACAGTAATTTTTTCGGTTTAAAATATTTATTTTTTTCACCATTTTAAAAAATCACCGTTTACAATGGAAAATTGTCACGTCAAACTATCTGCTTTTTTAACACGCTTTTATTAGCTTGACATGTATGTATGTATATTAGATATGAGCGCCGATGGGTGGGAGGTCGGCGGCGGCGCGCCGACTTTTTGGAGTCGGCGGCGGCGGCGTCGTCGGCGGCGTGACCTTCAAAGGATTTTTAGATGTTAGCAGATAAAATAAAAAAAAACACGCAGTTTATCGATAAAAATATTAACATTTATTAAAACTTAAAAATAAATAAATTACGGTTCAGGAAAATGTGATATTTTTGGCACTTAGGAAAAGAAAACAACGTAATTATACAATTTCGAATAACAATTCGCCGATATTTCAGGTCGGTGTATGACAGGACAGTTTTTTTATATAAATAAACTGTACAAAAAGGCAGACGGGCCGCGTGGTGTAGGTTTCCAAACGGATAACCCCAAGGGAACTACCCGAGCATTGTCGGCTTTGAAGGAGAGCTTTTTTACAGCTTTCTTGAAGAACCCCATGTCATAGTCCACTGGAAATGTCTCAGCTGGAAGGTTGTCCCATAACTTACACGTCCATGGTAAAAAAAAGAGCGTGCATAGCGGACTGTGGAGGACCGCCACGAGACCAGATGGTGTCGGTGGCATTTTAACCTTCGTCTGGTGGTATATTCATGAAATGTTGACGTAGGCATCATTTAAAAAAGTTCCTCAGTGCGCTCATCATAGTAAAGTCGGTAGAACGTGCAGAGCGAGCCTCTTCACAAGCTTAGCGGTTCTAGCCTGTCGGTCAAGCTTGGGTCGTTGATGATTTGGACTGCGCGCTTTTGAACGGAGTCAAATGAGTATAGCTGATATTTTGGTGTTCCTGCCCAGAGATGGGAGCAGTACTCCTTGTGAGGTTTTACCTGGGCCTTATACAGCGTTAGGAGTTGCCCCGCAGTGAATTACTGCCTCACCCTGTTGAGGACATCAAGCTTTTTGGATTCCAATTCGACCTTGTTCTCCAGGTGATTCCGATACTGCACTTTACTCGTAATGTCAACTCCCAAGATACCGACACTTTCACCAACGGTGAGTGCAGTTCCCTGGAACTTGGGCGCTATAACAAATGAGTGTTTTTAGCGGTAAACGCGCAAACTTGTGTCTTTGTAAGGTTAAACTCAACAAGGTTAAGTCGACCCTATTACGAGAACCACTCCAGAGAGTTCTCGACTTCAGACACAAGTTTGATTCTGCTTTACTCCACTTGTGCTCGAGAGGCATTGGCTCGACAGGTGTTTAGTGCGTCCACCGTACTATCATCTGCATAGCAATGTATACCGCGTGATTTTTGCAGAATGTCATTGATATGGAGAATGAATAGGAGACAGCACTGAGCCTTGGGGGAACACCGGTGTTAATGGGCTTCATATCTGAGCAGCATTAGTCAACAACGACCTTAATCTGCCGCTCAGACAGAAAGCTTGCCACCCAGTTTCATAGACTCACGGGAAGACCGTAAGATGGAAGCTTCGCGAAAAAGACCCTGTGCCAGACCCGGTCAAAGGCCTTTGCGACATCCAGGCATCTGCCAGATAGTTGATTTTTGGAAATTTGCATAAGGCCACAAATGCATTAAGTAGTTTTCGTTATTTTTTAGTTAAGGTGGTAAATTAAACCCTTCTGATCACAAATCTGCAATTATATCAAAAATAAAATAAAAATAGATGAGGAAGTATAGCCATAAATAACAGTCTTTTCCTTTGCATTTCTTAAACTTCTTAAACATGCGTCACAAAACACTTGATCGTTGAGAACTGTTCTTTCTTTTTCATCTTAATTTACACTTAAGTTTTCAAAATAGTTCCAGCAGTAACTGTGCTTTGATTTCACTCGGGATAGCGTCCGTAGCGACGTCACTGTATTTTTTCTTTTTTCGTTTTATAAACGTACACATTTTCTAGAGCCGACGACGCAGCCATTTTTCATAGCTAACGGCTTAACGCGTGCTACTTCAACAATGAGCACGTTCATACTATTTGACTAGTGACCGATTCAACTATCTCTCTCGGTTACTCGGCGCGCCGTTACCTTTTTACTTCTAAACATCTGATTAACTTGAAAATTTGCACTGGGGTCAAGCCGATGACAATGCAATAATATGAAGAAATCCAACTAAAAACATAAAAATAAATAATGTACTTTAAAAAACAAAAAAAAAACACGCTTTTGTGAAAATACGAACTAAAAAGTAAAAAATAAGAAGAAAATGTATTTTTCTGTAAAAAAAGCGCGGGGTGCATGATATCAATAGTATCTTAAAAACCACCCCACGCTTTTTTTACAGTAAAAGACATTTTCTTCTTATTTTTTAACTTTTTAGTTCGTATTTTCAAAAGGCGAGTTTTTTAATTTTTTAATTTAAAAGGTCGGTGTGCTTTTTGTTCTATGAAATCTCTACTTTCTGATGGTATAAAAATATACAATACTACAGTAAATGTACATAAATATAATATCGTATACTACAGAAAATACAAATAATGAAAACTCGAATCCGAATTTCTTTTGAATCATTATGTTCAATTTTGGGCTATTTATTAAAATTTATATTATTCTTAAATTACTCGAAAAACATAAGATTTTATGTTATATTGTATATTTATGGGTTTCGTAAAAAATTTCCTTTCATTTTTGTTATATTCTCTACCTTTTCCAATGGCTTTCATCTTACTATAATTTTTATTCACTTTTTACCATTTTCAAAATTATCTACACTGGTCTATTATACGAAGACACGCATACAAAATATTAAATATACAAAGGAAATAACAGGAGGTAGCATATTATCTGGCGTACTCTTTATAGGTTTCTTTTTCGTTTAAGAGATCTTTTGGGATTTTTGAATCCCTGAATCTGGACCTTGATCCGGGGGGGGGGGGGGCAGTTGCCCCCTCTGCCTCCCCTGGGTACGCCCATGTATGTAAATATAGTTCGCAAATGTTAGCAAACCAAAGTAACTTCGAAAATAGGGTCAGTCCCTGTCTGTAATCAAGGTCTGTGGCTCTTAGTGGAGACTGTATAATGTGTATAATGAAAAATGCAAGTACACGTTCTATTTACGATGAGATGAATAATTAAATAAATAACGTTTCACACTCATAAACTCATAACCCCACTGTAGGGTATGCAGATATACCCTGTGTCGTGGGTGCCATGGACACACACAAAGACAGGGCCGAATTTAGAGGAGGGCAACCGAGGCTACAGCCCCGGGCCTCCACAACAGAGGGGCCTTCACAATAACACTTCGGAAAAAATATATATTCAGACTACAACACACTACCTAGTAAACAACTATTCCTTTTATATTTTTACGCGTTTTACAATACTTTGTACAAACACGATTACACTAAATATTAACAGAAATCATCGATCTATATTTAATTTTGTTCACTCCAGTAAAATATCAAGATCACAAATGGCCCTGATAAGCACTTGCAATTTACTCCCCACCTTGAGGGAGTATCCCAATGGCTCAATGGCTAAGCGGGATGGTATTCGCCCGCAGCTTCGGAGATTGGGTATTCGATTCTATGTCTCGACTCTGTATTTTTGTTCTTTCAATTATATTTATGTATATACATATACACATAAGCTTGAACTGGATTTTCACAAAGTGACGCCTGATTCAATTAATTACCAAATATTTGATCAACAAATTATTTTTTTCAAAACATTCCTTGTCTGGTCGTGGGGCAGGCAAAACAATCTCAACACTCTTACATAAAGTTTTTTAGTCTACTTAATTACACTTTGTCGCGGCATAGCAACTTAATTAAATTACAGAAGCTTAAATATGTTTGGGTTTAAAAAAATGATAGATACATTTTTCCTTCTCTGAATTCTTGAAATTATTTATTGGAAAACTCGACTAAAAAGAACTGTCCATTTTATTTGGAAAATAATTTGGGGCTAACGGGCCTCCACTCCTTTGTTGCCCCGAGGCCTGTACACCTCTAAATCCGGCCCTGCACAAAGACAAGAACACAAACACCCAGACCGAGAACAGAAATTTTAAACTCATCATTCAAATTTATGCTTCGCCGGAAATCGAACCCGGTGGACCCTCCGATCGGCAGTCCAGCATGGTAACCATTACGCTACGCGGGTCGTAAAGTACGATGAGATATTTTTTTATATTACACGACTTATAAAAATGGTATTCCAATGGGTTAAAAATTGCTTTCTCTGTGGTGAACATGAGTCATACCATGTTCATTGTTCACACCTAATCGCAAGCCTGTACCAATAAACAAAAGGTCTCTCAGAGTCAGTACCATAGCAGATGCTTTCTACTTATAAATTTATAAACAACTGGTAAGTCTTGTACGAGTAGGTAACCGTGCGACAGCATACAGCATGATTAATGAGGCAGACAATCAGAAGAAATTACTTGTAGTATTAATTATGTACGCGGAGTTTAATTAATAGCAGTTCAATGTAATGTTTAATTAGAATCATTCATTGCTGCCATGTTACAATAATGTATCGAATGCGTTGTTCCAGCGAATGTGTGTCAGGATACCTAAGCCTGTAGGACATCTTGAAGTATGTCAAAATTGTGTTCAGAGTCTCGGAAAATACGACTGAAGCTAATAAAAGCGTGTATTTTTCAGTTATTTATGATAAAGTTGATGGTATGTGACGGTTGGGAGTGAGATGGGTGACAGCAAATGACAAAAAATTTCATGCGCGTTACCGTGCTTCGCGGCCTCGGAGAATGGGCGGTTTGAAAAACATCCGCGAGTGGGTTGGCCACTAACCCGCATCTCCACCAACCTGCATTGGAGCAGCGTGGAGGAGTGAGCCGTGCTCAGCTATGGGACACAAAAAGTGTTGTAGCCATGATGGCATTTTGTTCGATATAAGAAAAGAAAGAAAGAAAGAAAATATCTTTTCCTTTTTATCTATGTATGTACCTATAAGCTGTTTCATACCTTGTTAATATGACAAGGGTATGAACAGGCTCCGCGGGCCATGACACTCATGACGTCGACGGATCACAAATACTCGTAGTTACTCTAATGCAGGATGCATTAGGAATAACTTATATACTGCACACTAACGTAATATTCAATTGTTCTGACAAACAATTAAACCGATTATAGTATAAATGAACATTGAACATAAAGTAAAGTGATTTCAAAAGGATTTTATTTCTAGCCACGTAAATCTTTAATAGTTTTTACTCCTTAGTGCATAATTACCTAATTAAACTATAAAAATGTGTAGAAAAACTGAGTGAAGTAAAATAATCTTTTTTCAAACCATTTTTATATCCCACTGCTGGGCAGAGATGTCCTCTTCTCTCAGATGTAATAGGGATTCAGTCTATATAGTCCACCATGCTGGCCAAGTGTACATGAACACATCGTAATTAAATATCACAATGTTTTCCTCTCCATGGAGCAGCAATAAATACACACATAAATATTTAATTTTGTCATAGGTGCGTGCCGAGATTTGAACTGGACCGTGTTGGAGACCGCAGTCTTAATCGCTCGGCCATCGCTGTTCGCAAAAATACGTATACATTCAACGAAGCAATTTCGAATACAAACGATATCTTCTATATCATAACTGTAACGTAATAGTGAAAACAAAAAGCAGATTTCAGGGATAGTATGACAAGGGTTGCCCCTCGGGATAGTGCAGAAGAGGCTGAGGGTTTGATTAATGTTTTCTTTACTAATGCTTACTCGAACTACCCATTTTATGTCATATAAGTAGCAAATGGACGCACCTGGTTCTGCTGGATGACAGGTTTCTAGTTAAAATCCGGTTAAAAGGATCATAATCTTGAAAGACATGTCACTGTATAAGACTCTTTTAGGTAGAGTAGAATTTATACGACTCTACTAAAGAAAATCACCGCGTCAATCAAAACTGCCAGGAAGCATTTTTGCTGTATTTCGACTGAACAAAGGTACCTAGTAAAGTACCTACTTTAATTTTACTTAAGGCAGACATGTAGTGATAAGGGTGCAGTTGCCCGCTACAATTACTTGGCTGCAACCCATTTTACGTCCCACTGCTGGGCACGGGTTTTTCCCCATTTTTGGGGAGGCCAGGCCTTTATCCACCACCACGCTTCACCAATGCGGATTGGTGGAAATGCGGGTTATTTTTTTATTGGCCAACCCGCTGTCGGATGTTTTTTAAACGCTCATAGGGAATCCGACAAGGTTTAAGAACTGTTATCTATTTAACACGGATCGATAACAATCAAGGCAGCGCCCCCGAGAAGCACGGAAAACGCATGAAATATTTGCCGACAGCGCTCACCCATCTCACACCCAATCGCACCCTTTTGGCTGAGCTACGTAAATTACTTACGTTCTATAGGTCGGTTAACTGAAGCATAATACAGCATGTCTTAAAAATAGTTTTAGGTGCTATTTGCAACTAGAAAGTCTATATGAGTTTCTTGCGTTCTACGTTAGGCGCACTGGCCATGCCCCTTCGACTAAATATACATATACACATAAAATAATGACTATACATATAAAATAATGTAACTTTTGTTATTTACCCGGAACAATTCGTCACTCTAAATGGATCGCACGCTCAACGCGTCACAGCACTCACAGCGGCTTACCCGTGACGCATCGGCGCGATATCCGGCTATTCTGAGCGTGGATTTTTTAAATGGCAGTACATTTTATAATTTATTTTATTAATAGGTATGGGTTACGATGTGAACCAAAAATTTTCAGCTTTCTGCTTTATGTTTAATCAGATGTTTGTTCGTGCGCTACTTCATTTTATAAAAACGTATTTTAATTTAGTTATTTACCCCGGAAAACTTTGTGATAAGTGTCACAAAGGGCTAGACTCTAGCTAAGCTGCTAGAGGATAGTCTGCTTAGCGCGTCACAGCGGCTCACCCCGGTGACACAACGGCGTGGTGCGGGTTTGGAACGGATATTATTTTTTCTACTCAAAGGGATTTTTGCTAAAATTTTGTGAAGACACATATGAATTTAATGCAATATATTTAAAACTCATGGCAACAATTCCAAGGTTATTGTGTTCGATACCAACTAGAATGCAATTTGAACGATGAGTTTTGATTTTTATTCTTGGTTTGTTTCTGCACTTGTCATATTGTTTGATGAGTATTTTTTATAGTTTACTAGCTGCGAAACCCGGCGTTGCTCGGGTTAAAATACGTCGCATGTTTAATCTAAACTTTAAAGAGATTTACCTTTTATAATCATGTTTTCTAATAGCCATCTTATAGCCTGAAAGAATACTACTGTCAGTCCACCTGAACGTATAAATTAATGAAAGAATTTGCTCTCAGCTCCTAACCGTTGAGGAGTTGTACCTTCAATCAACAGCTCAGCAACATGATATGATGATATTTATACACAAATCTCACAAATGCCTGTTTTGCTTTAGTAAAAATATGAAAAATGTGCTATAAAATGTGTATTTCCCTTCGATTTCTCTGGGATCCCATCATCAGACTTTGACTTGGTGACAGCTGGACCATCTCAGGAATGTAAGATTTCGAACAAAACCCCATATATTGAAATAATTTGCCTCCATCATCAGCTCCCCACTCCACCCACCGCGATCAAACTCCCTTACTATCATCTACGTACGTACTAAGGGGTATTTACCACCCCAACGGGAAGTTGATTGGAGTTAGTGATAATAGAGAAAACCGTGTCTTTACGTACAAAGAAAACCCTTTACTTTATATATATATATATATATATATATATATATATATATATATATATATATATATATATATATATATATATATATATATATTAAGAATTAAGATTAAAACCAGAGTTGCGATTTACGTGTTAGAACTTAAGCTTAAAGTAGGTTAAATCGACTGAGAAAGCACCACCGCTGCTGCAGTTCAGCGACTGCTTTGTGTTTCGATAAATACATAATATAATAACCCTATGTTTGCCTGTCATACTTAGACGAAACGACCACCATCCTTTAAACCAATGTCTACTGTGTGTCTAGGTTAATTACAAAGCCACAATAGAACTTCATGAACTATATGGACCACTTAAACCACTTTGGCTGCTTCTGCTGCTCAAATACATCTTTATATAAAAAAGTAGCCACTATAAGGTTTTCGTTTGGTTCGACGGATTAGTCTTGATACTCGTAGTTGTGAAGGATTATAGCAATATCTGGCTCTGCCGCACTAGCCAATACTAATACATCACCGGTTTTGGTGAAGGATTAACTGATTGTGTTATTTATAGTGCAAAACACAGAGCCACTCGAGCTCGGCAAATAAAGGATTTCACTCGACACTGTTGCCGTGGATTCTTGATAATCGTGACGAATCGAAACAATATCTAGCTCTCATAACTAAAAAAGCACGGATCACATGTCATTACTAGTTGTGGGAAAAAACGTCCTCTTATGTGTATCAGACATTAAAAGAATTAAAGAAAAGAAAAGAAAAGAAAGAAACTAGTGACTAGTTTTCTTGGCATAAAAGGTATTAGTAGTAAATTTCCGATGAACTAATATATAATACTTCTATCTGTACAAGGACCTAATAATAAACCTTTGATGGAACTAATTAATGAGTTTCCATTCAAAGACCTATTCTGAGCGTTTCCATAGTGTTGTTTATAGTGCAGGTTTAATGAGACTTCTTGATTGTTGTACACGGGGCGACTGGCGATGGCGGGGCGCCAGACATTAGGCTTTATCTACTAGTTTATAGATATAGGTCTTTGTACGTAACACACAAGGTGATATTGGCTGTATAACAGTGATACAGAGAATATTATATTAATAATTATTATACATTATCTATGATTATATTATAATACTAGCTGTGCCCGCGACGTCGTCCGCGTGAATAAAGACTTGCATAAAAGGGATTGATTAAAGATAAAAGATTATTTATTTGCATTGAATAAGTAGTAGTAGGTAGATTATTCTTACATATAGTGAATTCACTTATAATACAATGTTCATATGTTCAGAAGACACCTATTTTATTGTTTCTAAATCCTTCAAACCAAAAAGAGTAAGGACTGCTAACGACGGGACAACCCGCGTGGCGCAATGTTTACCATGCCGAACTGCAAATCGAAGGGTCCCGGGTTCGAACCCCGGCGAAACAGAAATTTCAATGATGTGTTTAAATTTCTGTTCTCGGTCTGGATGGTTGTGTTTCTGTCTCTGTGTGTGTTCATGGCACCCACGACACAGGGTATATCTACCCAACTGTGAGGCTATAAGTGTGAAACGTTATTTTTTTTACACTATATACTTACTTTTACTAGACTTTAGGCTTTTATTTGAAATTACCTCCATCGATTCACTTTGTAGAAGAAATGAATATTTCTCAATAACGCCATCTTCCGTATGGCATGTAAACTTTGTGGTTGATAAATCGAATGTCAACAGTTAACAGTTGGTTCACTAAAAGTTTAACTATTCGTCACCTAGATATCTGCAGTAGTCTCGTTTTGTTAAGGCTTTGTACATTCTGTATGAAGGTTTAGATTCCGTATCTTACCACCTTAATGCTGGATGTATTAAGGTTGTAAGATTTGGATTTCGGTTCGTTGGAGCTTGAGGCCTCCTCAATATTGGGAGAACTCCATGCCCAGCAGTGCAACGCTGAAAAGGTTGTAGCCTGATATAATGTAGGGATAACAGTCGTTTCATCTGCAGCCTGTTCATAATCTTTCACCCCAAAAGAATACTAATAAGCTGAGCAACTAACTCAATGGAGCCCTGTGATGTAAAGTTCGGCGGCGGTGAGGCTCGCGATGCGCTTTTTAGTACCTATAGTCTAGCCATACTCGGCCAGCGAAAGAAAATGCAGTAAACTGATGAAAGTATATTACTACTATACTACTACTAATATTAGTGAGAGTTCAAAATAATTTTAATTAAATTCAAACTTTTATTTATGGTTTTGAAAGGGCTAACGAAACTTTCATCTAAATTCCTTTTAGTGCCTTTTAAGTTTATGTTGCGTATACTTTTTTTGTTTATTACCCGATTGATATGAAATACACACTAATGTTACGGAAATTCATTCAACAATATATCTGTAAACACATCATTCAAAGAAGGGAAACGAATTTGAAAATGAAATATTAAGTTAAGGTTAATTATTGTACGCTTGAGATAAAAAGTTTCGAATCCATTTTATTTGCTATTGAGGGGTAGTTTTGAAAAAAGCTTAAATATGTTTCTCACTATGTTAGTAAAGATTACAAATAAAAAATTATAAGTAAAATACTGTGCACAAAAATATTCTTTACATCAATTCTCGACACTCAATTTTCAAAGAGTTTCAAAGAAAATTGACATTTAAAGGATGAATTTCGGAAAATACTGAAACACATATTCTTTTATTTTGGTTACAAAATATTTATACCAAATTTCAAGAAAATCTATTGAAAAAAAACAATTTTTCCATACAAATTTTCATCCCTCATTTCACACCCTTAAAGGGTGATTTTTAAAATTTTCTATAGCGTAAATGTTAGCGAGGCCTAATATATATAAAACAGAAAAAGTTTCATGAAAATCCGTCCAGTACTTTTTGCGTGAAAAGCTAACAACAGACAGACAGACAGACAGACAGACAAAAATTTCAAAACTTATATTTTTAGCTTCTGTTACTTATAAAAAGGCCCCTAGAAGTATTTTTTTAAATTTATATGCAATGTACAGAATTGACCCTGCTTACAGTTTTATTATATGTATAGATAATATTATATTTATATTATTATTATATTAGTAATTATATTCTTATTCGTTAGATGCTAAGGCACAGAATACATATTCCTAAGGTGAAAAAAAATTTTTTACACCCTAACACCGTTTCTTTTCATGGCTACAAAAGCAAAACATTCTCCTACCTCCACATTCATTGCTGCCAGTCACTATAATGTAATTTTATACAATAGTCTTGCTTTTTGTACCATCATGAGTATTTTTAAAGAAAGGGAGGAGAGGCTTTAAAAAGGAGGAGGAGAGACGCTTAATATTTTTTGATGAAAAATTACAACTAATTTGATAAAAAAATACCTATCATATAAGTATTTTTGTATCTAGCTTCACACGAATTAATAATAAATGTGTGTTGAAAATTGCGTTTTTGACATTTGTAATCTTGAAATACGAGCTAGAAGAATAGCGTACCTACGTTGCAGCATACAGCACTTAAAAACTATGAGAAGTTATTTCAAAGTTAGCCTAATGGATAATACTATGTGTGAGTAAAGCTGCATTTTACATATTATATATTTATGCATTTTATTGTTATATTATTATTATTAATATAATAATTCTCTATATCACTGTTATACTGCCAATATCAGCTTGTAGGTATGTTACGTACAAAGACCTATATCTGTAAACTAGTAGATAAGCCTAATGTCTGGCGCCCCGCCAGTCGCCCCGTGTACCTGACTAGTGATAATCCAGGTTTGGCTTCATGCCGTTCATTCTCTACTAGAGCAGTAGTTAATATATACAGCGAGTTCACACTTATACGCGAATGGCCCGAAGACTTGCGTACACAGACCAATCGACCTGCTGCGCAGCTTAATCAAACGGGCATGGTCGGGTTTGAGATGAGTGACCGCTAGTAGCAAAAAATTCATGTGCTTTTCCATGCTTCGGAGAGCACGTAAAACTGCTTTGATAATGATACCTATGGATCTGAAACAGTTGTCTATATAAAGCGTAGCTTATACTTTTGTATCATAATCCGATGAAGAACTTATAAACATATTTCTGTTTCTTTCTCACTTATGTATATCTACTCATGCGATAAGAGATAGCACTAATGTTGAACGTGCCAATTTTGGCAACATTTTTCTGTAACGTCATGGTAATACCTATTTGCGGCCGATTCGCCATTTTTTATTACACTTTCATGTGGTACTTGAGCTGTCAGTGAGCTTTGTTGTGGATAGTTTTTTTTAGAATTTCTTCGTTATTTGTGGTGTTTTTTAGCAAATCCTTTATTGAGAAAGGTGAAGTGGTGTAAAAGAAGATGCCAAAGTGCAGTTTTATTGGGTGCGGCGGCAGAAGAGGGAAAAAACAGCATCATGTACATTACGCCGGTACGTACTGCATATTTCATCGAAATACCCCTGATTTCTACAAATTTACAAATGAAATGTTTGCTAAAAGTCTTAAGTAAAGATATTGGATCACGTTTCCTTTCATTTTCATTTATATTTACGATTATTTCACTATACAATTTTATAAAAACATTTTGTATGAAAAATAGTGTTGCGGTATTGATTGCTCCCATATCGATAAAATTATCATACATAAGATAAAGGGTAAAGAATATCGGGCTTATGAAATATGTTTTTTTCACAATTGTATAACTGGAAAAATTAGTTGTATTAGCAAATTAAAATTTAAACTTCTGTTAATGTTCCACTGCTGGGCATTCCTCTCATAACTAACATTATGTGTATTTTGTTTTAGGTCACCAGTGATTGAAGAGTCTGAAAATATAAACACTACAAGGAAACATGTATATTTTTGTCCCTTCAATTTGATGATTCATGTTTCAACAGAACAATGAATAATATAGTACTACGTGATGATGGCCTACCATCACAAACTTTATTGGTAAGAAAGATGTGTGCTCTTTTAATTACTTAACAATTTATTGTTCACATATATATGATTGTTGTTATATATTATTATTGTTATGTGTGTGTGCGTGTATATGTATAGGCGTTGTGTTAAGCGAGCGAGCTGGGGTTGCTCGCGAGCGACTACCGTCGCATATGGACGCGACGGTAATCGCTTAACACCACACCGCCTACTTAGGATAGCTATACATAGTCGATATAAATCAACCTACTATGGTTTATATGTTATACTGTTGGGCACTGGTCTCTCCTGACTAGAGAAGGTACATGCCATATAGTTTACCAAGCTGGTCCAGTGCGAGTTAGGGTACTTGGATAGCGCCCTGTTTGTATAGTTCTGATAAGACTATCTATTTAAAGACATCTTATTATATTTAAAATGTAGGTATATATCTTGAACGGAAATATAAAGATAAAATTTTAAAACAGGCTTTAATATTAATAGCCAGCCATTAGTCAGCCAGCCATTATTCAGCCAGTCATGAGTCAGCCAGCCTTAAGTTAAGAGCCATAATGATCTGTTGTTCCAGAAATGAAATGAAATGAAATGAAATGAAATGAAATGAAATGAAATGAAATGAAATGAAATGAAATGAAATGAAATGAAATGAAATGAAAATACTTTATTGTTGACTGTTTACACACATACAATAAGATGTTTAAAATTATAATTGGAGTTTTAAACAGTCTACCATGTTCTGGCATACAATATTATTAATTAAAATTAACTAAAAAATATTTTATTTTAAGATCCGATAAGAATAATCTTAACGGATCTTCGGCTTTTGATGCCTACCCACCGCTGGGTCAATGAGAGAAAAAAAGCCGGCGGAAAAAAAACTCTCAGGCATTGTTTAGAGTTACACTTATTTTATAATGTATTTTACGCGGAAGCTCCCCAAACTATTTTTATTGCACGTATTACGATGTCTTATCTTCAAAAAATTCGTTTATATTGTAATATGCTTTTTTTATAAGCCAATGTTTTAATTGTTTTTTAAATTTAGTATTTGGTAACTGTTTTATATCTATGGGTAATTTATTATATATTCTAATAGCAAATATGTATGTACTATTTCTGAAAATCTGACATTTTACTCGAGGTAAATACAAAGCGTCAATATCTTTTAGTCTCGTGGGCACATCTCTTATGCGCATGTTTATTTGCTTTTCAAACAAGTTTTTATTATTAAAAACGAAAGTACAAATCTCTAATATATATATTCCAGTTAATGTAAGGAATTTCTTTTCTGAAAATAGTGAGCGAATAGATTCGTCACCCGCTTTACCATACAATATTCTGAGACTACGTTTTTGCAATATAAATGTTCTACTAACATTAACAGAATTTCCCCAGTATATAATACCATATGTTAGAAGGGGGTAAATATTGGCATAGTAAAAACTTTTAGCTACTTCAAGAGTTGACGCATCTACTAATACTGAAAGAGCATAACAATTAGCCGATATCTTATTATTAATTTTATCAATATGACTTTTCCAATTTAAGTGGGTATCTAAGGAAACCCCTAAGAAATTCGTTTGCTCTACTTCTTCTATTTCAACTGCATTTAAATGAATATTTAGATTTTCTAAGTTCTGTTTATAATTTTTAAATTGCATTATTTTAGTTTTATTTAAGTTGACCTTGAGGTTCAGTGTGTCTAGCCATGTTTTTATAGTTACTAGTGTACTTCTTATTTCATTCCTATAATCCTCAGCTGAAATGTTTTCATTGTAAAATAAAATTGTTGCATCATTAGCGAACATAACACATGGATATTTTGCTATAGTGGGTAGTTCATTTATATACATTAAAAATAATAATGGACCAAGAACACTACCCTGAGGAACACCTATTTTACAAATCTCGAATTTAGATTGAACCTCTTCTAACGTATTGTTCGATTTATTAAATGTTGTAAGTACCGTCGATTGTTTCCTATCATTAAGGTAAGATTGTAATAGCTTATAAGCGATACCTCGAACACCAATTCTTTCCAACTGTCTTAGAAGTATGTTATGCACGACACAGTCAAACGCCCTGGTCATATCGACAAACAGAGCGGCGCATTTTACTTTATTATTAATATGTGTCCAAACTTGAGAAAGCATCCTGTATATAGCACAAGAGGTAGATCTATTTTGCCTAAATCCAAATTGAAAATCACTTAATATTTCATTTCTATTCATGTAACTAACCAGTCTGCAAAAGATTACTTTCTCGAAAATTTTTGAGAAGCTAGGCAGTAACGCTATTGGTCTATAGTTATTAATTATGTCTTTTGGGCCTTTTTTGTGAAGGGGCTTAATTAATGTGACTTTAAGATCATCTGGAAAGCAACCCGTTTCTAACATGATGTTGATAATATACACTAGAGGTTTTACAATTGCATTAATACAAGACTTAATTACTTGTGTGGAGATCCCATCGTAACCACAACTTTTTTTATTTTTCAGTTGCCTAACTATTGTAACTACTTCTTGTTCGTCAACCGGTTTAAGATACATACTTTGACATACACTATCAAATTGAGGGACATATTTATCTTCAAATGAGTTATTGATATTTTGTGTTATATAAAGGTTATTAAATTGCTGTGCTATCTCTGGTATGCTGGTAATTTTTGATGCCCCGATTTTTATGTCCTTGATGGACTCCCTAAATTGGTTGCACGGTTGAGTTAGGTATTTAATAAGCCCCCATGTAGCTTTAATTTTATTAGAACTATTACATATATATCTTGAGTTGGACATCCTTTTAGATGATCTTATTACAGCTTTTAAAATTTTCTTATAAGATTTATAATGTGACTCGGACTTACTGGACCTGTTTTTCATTAAGTTAAGATAAAGGTGCCTTTTTTTTGCTAATGCGACTAATGCGATGCTAACCATTACGGTCTGTTCCCATTACAGGAGCAATTATTCCAGGATGGCCGAATGTACCGAATGCGTCAGCCAGCTAGCCAATCGGAGCCTTGCCACCATGCCATACTGACGTCTCCCTGCAACCTAGCCAAGCCGTAGCTAATAAGGAGAGAGTCAACTCTATATAAGCCATCCCCAACAATTATTATGTGTCATTCTGCTTGTCAGTAAAAATGCAGAAACTCTGTCCATTTTTATTTCAGGTAGATATTTGAGTAAAATTTATGCTTTCTTTTTAAGGACATTCGTCTTAGTCCCTTGTATGGTCCCTACCTTTATACAAATTGTTAATGACCAGAGGTCTTCAGGAGTCCAGATAATTTATAATAGGTACCTTAAGCTTACGCAACTATACCTCCCTATTATGTTTTAGTATCTTTTAGGTACATATTTGTTTTTTAAAATAAAGGAAATGTTCAATAAAGTAAAATAAATGTGATTATCAATATCTTGGATATTTTATTTTGTGCCCTACTAACACAACCTTGATAAAAAAGGACATACCATACCAGCAGACATACAAAACATCAGACCGTACAAGATCATCAATTCGCAATTGTGAGCGAGAGAATCATTCGTGATTTTTTGCATAATATTATAAACTCTGACGTTAGTATGACGTGGCATTAGTTTAATTTTAACTACGTTTAACGTGTTAGCCCATCGTTTTAATCACGCCTCGGAGTTACTGATGGTTTGAATGGAAGTATAACTTTTATATTTTATTTTATATTATTATAATTTGTTAATTTACCTACAAACCGATATTCAAGCCCTAGGATAGATGATCACTTCCAGTGTACCTATTTGTAACAAGAATGGAACTATCGATAATGTTTATCGACCGAACAGAAACAGCTCTAGTCGAATCCGCCATTTGTAATTACAGTCGAGTGTAGGTATGGCACGTTTTTTTTGTAGGTATTTCAACTCCTTCCGTAAGGGGGATTCGTTCCTCATTGTAAAACTGTCGGTTCCGGTTGTTATCGATTGATATAATTCGTGAAATGTTGTTGGAGGCCTTATAAACTTTACAGCTTATTTTTGTATGATTTCAAATGCTTGGTTTTTTAGTTCGTTACAAAGAATACTTATCCATTATAATTTTAATGGTTTCATCAAAATTTTCTCTGCCGTGCAGTGTACTAGTGAGATGTCGACGTCAACAGAATAAAGGGACGTATTTTAATTTTATGGCACGGTACTCACTAATCTATACTAATAATACAGAACTGAAGAGTTTGTTTGTTTGAACGCGCTAATCTCAGAGACGACTGGTTGAATTGGAAAAATATTTTTGTGTCCATATATACTACTATAAGCTACTAGTGGTCCGGCCCAGCTCTGCTCGGGTGCAGACGTTGTGCCTTAAAAGAATTGTAAGAGAATTTGTTTTTTTTATTATCTTAAAGAGATTTCATGTTACTGTTTAACAAAACTATAAAATTTGAAGCTCGTAAAATTTGTTATTGTGGCGTGGACACTGGACGCGCAAAATTAGTCATTTTCAGATGCTAAAAATGCGCGCGTGTATACGGTCGTTTCGGTCAGTTACGCGCCGATAAATACGCGAGTTTGAAACCGCTCTTAAGTTTACAGAATTATCAGAATATTCCTAGACTAAATATAAAACATTCCATAATAATATGTAGTCATTGATTGCACGGATGTCAATTTTTCTTTTTAGACTCGTACAGTAGAGACATGCAAAGAACGCTTTTCCTTTATAATAATAGATTGAAGTGCAGTAAACTAGTAAGCTTTTGACATTAATAACGTCGCCACACACACTCCGCTGCAACTATCTATACAGCATCGACAACACTGCACTAAACAAACTCCGAATCATTTCCAATCCATTGAAAGCGTGCGATAAGAGCTGTGGGCGGCTTTCCTACGATAATGTGTCGTTTTATGCCTGCTTCGTGAGGGGTTCGATTCCCGGTGAGGCAGAAATTTGAATAATGAGTTTAAATTTCTTTCTCAGTCTGAGTATTTGTAGTCTGTACTTGTGTGTGTCCTTGGTACCCACGACACCAGAAATCTTAGTGTGGGGTCGTTAATATTTTGCGTTATTTATAGCTTTAAACGAGCAATTCGAGTAGGTAGGTTATCTGTGTTCTAAATTTCATTCAAATTGGTTCAGTAGTATAAGCGGGAAAGCGTAACAGACAGACAGATTTACTTTCAAATTTATGTATATATACCCAAATCTAAAGTAGTTCTTAAATATTGTAAAACATACTTTTGTTCTATTGTAGCGACCTTCCGCTACTCATCAAGAGATGGCACCACGGATATTCCTGAATCACGCTATCGAAGTTTTCTGAATATCCGAGCATACAAGCTCCGAATTGAGTCATTTGGAGCGCGGCCGCTCCACGGGCATGACCACCTCGCCCGGCGGGAGGGGGAGATCTCCCTTTGCCAAACTATCATCAATAGTTTCCGCAGCGCATGCGACGCAAAATGTTTTATGGCATTTTTTACACCTTGGGTTACGTTAATAAAGTTTTAGTAGGGATCCCTAATATTTTCTAACAATAAATATAACCTATGTTACTCAGGGCGAATGTGGCTTTCTAAAGGTGAAAGAATTTTTGAAACCGGCAAAGTAGTTTTTGAATTAATTCATTACAAACATACTGGTACATGCACACAAAAATACAAATCTTTCCTCTTTATAATTTGGTAGGTACATAAGTCTGTTGAATAGGTATTTTTTATATGTGTTTGAATCTGAACTAGGTACTAATCTCTCCGCCGCCGCCTACAATAATCTCTGCTTCGCCCAAAGGTAGACTGGTAGAGAATGCTTTTAGTATTAAGTCCGCCTTTTATACCATTTTTATGTGGTGTAATAAATAAAGTGTTAAATAAATAAATAATCTCTAGCGTGCAACAAGCTAGCAAACTGATAATTTGTTACGACAAGCGTCACGCGAACTTTGCTGCAGTTTGAACGACTTTATTGTATTGTATCCGTAAAAAATCCCTTTCTGCCCAAAGTGTGAGTGGCCTTTTCACTTTATAGCGTGCGATACGAGGTGGGCGGCGGGGATGTGGCGTCCCTGATGTCCACCTCACTAAGCTTTGATATCGACTTAACGAGTTTTTTTTGTGACTACGTATAAAAGAGTGAACTTTTCTGCCCCTATTATTTATTTGATTAGGGTTGCTCTGGCCGCATTGATCTAGAGCACTTCAACGTGTCAAGATTGTTTGTGCTCATAGCCAAGTTAAAACTCGCCATTCAACCAGATGAAGAATGTTAAAGAAGTTTGTTTGACTTCATTTGGGGGCAATTTGTTCCTCACTAGATGATTGATTCAAATAAAATCTATTGACTGACACGGATAACTTAGACAAGTCGTTATTTAAAGGATGCTGCAATTTCATCGATAATTATGTTGAATCCGTAATGTTCATAAAAATAAAAAGTTCTGAATATTCTAGACTACACTAACAAAGGGTAGTGAGGTAAAAGTTGCTTCGAAAATTAGTTGCATTAAAATTAACTCAGCCAAAAAAACATTTTATGAAAGTTCTAAATCTTAAAAAATCTCAAAACTTGTTAAACGTATAACAATTTCTTCTTTAAGTTTTGATAAAATCAGTGAAGTTATTCTATAAAAACCTTTCGAGAAGACAGAAACGCTGGGTGGTCTGGTGGTACAAATAACTAACTAAAAAAAACTTAGTACAAAACAGGTGTAGTAGACTTTCAGATTCCACCTACTTAATAATGTGAGATAAGCCGTGTAACTGTGACCATCAACTCGCACGGGGCCAGCGTGGTGGACAATGGCCTGAATACCTGTCAATTCTGATGACAATTTCAGGACAAAATATTTTTTACTTTCTCTAATGACTTTATTACTGCCCATACAAATACCAGAAGAGCATAAACATGAAAATGTAAATCCAATCTAATTTCTAATTAATTTGTTTGCCACAACCAACGTGCAGTGCAGGTGTTTAAGGGAAGATTAAACGAATATTTATTTACCCGATGCTACCCACCTATGAATTATCAACAAGCAAATTTAGACTTTATAACATTTAATTAAAGTTCAATAAAACTAGCCACAAATTCGCACGCTAAATTGTACAGAGAAAGTTGTTCACTTCATATTCGGTCGAAATACGTTGCCATAACGGAGAATATCCTTTGAAGAACTTTCTTAGCATTCGTAAGACTTTATCAATTAATTTTTAACTTTATGCGCAGAAAATAACGTTCTATTTTCAATGGTAATGAGGACTGCAAGCTGTTCTAATCGGCGAGTCGATCAAGTGCAAACTGTATTGCTGCGTCTGTTTCCGTAATATGTGTAATGGTTCAATTTTATTAATTAGTCGCTTTATACGGTGTGACATGTGTTTGGAAGTAATTTATTTGTTTTAACTTGATAGAAATAATCATAAATTTTGTGCTTGCCAGGCTTTAACTAACTTGAGACGTTACAACTTAAATTTTTGATTGAATTCTGTTTATTTAGTGTGTTTAGAATGTCCCAAATGAGCCTATATAGCCTATATAGTTTAATCTCCCTTCAAAATGCTTTTACTTGTATGCAAAACAATCAGTTCCAAATCTATACATCTATACAAATAAATAAAACTGGAGTGTCTGTTTGTAATATTAAAATAACAGCTTTTTACTACATGCATATGAATGTATCTACGGTACATAGGTATACCAAAATAACATTTATTACAAATTTTGTCTGTCTGTTTGTTCCGGCTAATCTCTAAAACAGCTGGACCGATTTTGACGGGATTTTTATGGGCAGGTGAAATGCTACTTTTACTTTTATTTTAGAAAAATTCTAAAACTAAACTTCATCCACGCGGGCGTAATCGCGGGCGGCCGCTAGTTCAAAATAAAACTGTTGAATGAGTTCAGTTTGTCATTGCACTTACCATTTGCAGGTATTAAATATAGAAAAATCTTTGGGTCGACTTTGTTATTTCATACCCGTTATTGCTATTTACTTAAAAGCAATTCGATCCTCAATGTTAAAAGGTAACCTCTACAAATACAAATAGAAATCGCATTTGTACAAATACAGACACAATAAAATCGTTAAGGGCACTCTTTGGTAAAAGTTCTTTGCAGCGATTTTATTGAAAATGTTCTAGTAAGGGGTGGTCCCGGATACCGGATGTGTACAGGGAGGCAAGGGTGCGAAAAGTGGAATGAAATGGGTGAAAAAATGACAGCAAATAGTAAATGAAAAAATGTTTTTATTGCCCCTACATGGAACGTGTATTAGCGCGACGTACGCTAGTAAGATATGGCAATTCCTTCTGCAAATGCTCTATGTAGGTATTTCTTATATTTGCGTTTGTTTTATATTACAACAAAGCTTCGAGGTTTAATATTTTTAGGCAAAATGTAATATATTGTTCTACTATGCTATGAGTGTGAAACGTTATTTATTTACTGGTAGATTTTGTCACTAAGTATAATATAGAGTTAACTTGCAACACTTGATCTATAATCTTAAATATTAGAAAAATATCAGGATGTATGGAGTCAGACACCTCTGATTATGTATATGAACAAAAAAAATATTCCAAACATTCTATAAAATCTCCCGGATATGTTCCCATATGACCTGTGTGCTCTTTTGCAACTCCATTTTACTTGAAAATAACAATGGTAGCTATTTATTTCATATTATTATCGTAGCTTGAGGAAGGCCGCAACTGCGGGTGACTGCGGTTGACCCGCCCGCATGTGACTGTTCATGACATAAATATACATGTAATATAGTAGGTAGGTACAAACTGTAACATTATTACAGTTACTATTATAAATCAAAATAACTAAAGATACATTTTAAACTTTAGTGAAACTTACGTACGCAATTTAACCACGAATTTAATATTGAAATTAGTGGGCCTTAATGCCACGTGTCGTGACATAAACATTTTGTTTTGATATTACTTAACTCCAGTAAATCAATATGTTATTTAAATGAGCTAATATTTTTTTGTCAATTATAATCTATATTTAAGGATTTTAAGACCTAAGTAATTGGTCGTAATAACAGTGTTTGACACAAATTGTTTCATTATTTTGGTAACATTAAAGTAAATAAAATAATACTTCTGCAACTTTGCAATCAACTGAAATTAAAATTGTTTAGTGTTGACAGTAAATCCAATTAGATCGAGAGCCAGGAGTCCTGTTTATTCCAGTTTATTGAAAGGTACATTCAAACTGTCAATTAAGATTTGGGTGTCGTTTAGACACTACCGAGATTCCACCCTTAATAGAGTTGTTACTTCAATATTATTCAGTTTCAATAATTTTAAGTTAGGTATTGTAACTTTCTCATCATGTAGGAGAAATTTTACAGACCGAAATTTAATCACTTTATATAAAACCCTTTACCTACTTTTATGTATAAGATTCACGTTGGTTTTGTGTTATTATTATTGATCGAGACAAGAATGTTTTAACACTGAGCACAATGAACTAGATTGTTCTTTTTATGATACCTTGACCACAAAATGCTGATGCGTATGTAACTGTCGTAAGTCGTCTTGCGAGCTCTAAACCACAAATATGTCGGTTTGCGACGCAAGAAGGCATATAACTGAAGCACCTATCCGGCATACATCTATGACCTACGTCCATAGCATCTCGATCATAAAAGAAACAACTCCATTCCTGAGACGTAAAGCCGCGTCGTCAAAACACAATGATGCCGATAACGTTTGGAAACATACGGGGAACAAAGATGGTCGTAGTCGCTGCGGTTTCCAGCCAGATCTAGTTGATTTCATTCCGAGTGAACTAAAAATTTTAGTTATATGAGGTATAACTTTTCCACGGTATTTACGACATAAGCAATCCAAGGATGGGACTGTGATAATATCTATTTGTTTATTTATTTATAAGCGATATGAGTATCATTGGCACGGGTCATTGACATGGGCACGGGTCCCCATTATTGGGTCTGTATAAACATAAAAAAAATTAAAAGTAATAATTTATAACAATATCAGAATATGTAGG
Organism: Pyrgus malvae; assembly: GCA_911387765.1. Lineage (NCBI taxonomy): Eukaryota > Metazoa > Arthropoda > Insecta > Lepidoptera > Hesperiidae > Pyrgus > Pyrgus malvae. Next base: position 23,293,551 of record OU426964.1, on the reverse strand, counting down.
TATTACGGAATGTGAAGAAGCCAGAATGGACTAAGCAGTATCGATATACGAGTACATAATGCTAAAGCTTACATTTATGCTGGTATATGAAAAACAGCAGGACGTGACAATTGTTAAACGCCTTTAATAAGATTATGACATTAATTATTCCAATTTTAAAGAACCGAGGATTTATTCTCTTCTCATGCTGTAAATATTTTTATTTTAGTTTTCTTTCGTAGTCTGAAGAAAGTTTTAAGAAAACATGTTAACTTTTTTATTTTTGCCATTCAAATCGCCTTATGGAAAACGCAGCAATACCGTGTCCTCAACCGCTTCCCGTATGTATCCGTTCAAAGCTATTGAAACTCGGTCGAGTTAGGTTAGGGCCCATTTACCAAATGTATCGAGTTACGCTTGCTGTTACCATTTCCTCGGTCTTTATTTTAATACAAAAGCATCCAGTTGATACCAGTCGTTACGAGGGTGCGGTTATAATGGCGCCTACTCGGAGTGGACTATCGGCCGATTATGTGGCTTTGGTACATCAGTTTTTTACGATAATGCTCTATTAAATGTTTGTATAGCTTAACCAAAACCGTTGATGCTCATAACATCTGTCATCGGAATAAAAATCAAGTGGCTTAAGAAGCTGTGTTATTGTTTTCCTTTTTATTTCAGAGTACATTTTCAAATTTTGTTCATGGGATAAATTCTTATCTGAGTTCATACCTCCACTGATAAACAAATTTGTTACGAGCGTATTTATCGCTGCACGGCGACGGAAAATATTTGACTTAATTAATTACAATGTTTTCCATCATCGTGCAAGTCTGAGAGAAACTTATAATTTCTTGAAGGCATGAAGTACACCAATCCATACATGGTCAGTGTTGTGGACTATGGCGTGAATTCCTCTCACTGTACCCAGCGAGCTGTTCTCAGTGTAGCCAGCAGTGCAGTGGGACATAAAAGGGTTAAATTTTTTTTATGAGAAATACCTATGAAAAAAAATTTATGACGAATATATACCTACTTGAATGAGCACGTTTAGATTCTATCAGTCGATGTCACATTGGAGATATATCTAAATTGTATTTGAAGTCGCGATCATCTCAAGAAAAGATTACCTACTCTATTGCAGACTTGTTGTATAGCGAGCAGTCAACTAAAAGCGATGTATCGCTTCGCCACATTAAGCCCTTTGCCCTTGATCCGGATGGCGCAATGGTTACCATGTGGGACTGCCGATCGAGCATTTCGGATTCGATTCCCGGTGACACCGAAATTTAATAGATAGTATTTCAGGTCAGTGAGTGTAACTGTGTACCCACAACAGTAGATTGAGGTAGAGAATTCTAGTGTGGGCTTTGTTATATTCACGGTTGTGTCGTTTGCTACTGGTTACTGGTACCTACTTTTATTTAAATAGAGTAATAGAGATAATCAATGCCTAAATCTTTCCTGAAGTCCAGAGGTCAATGGAGCCTCATGTGAGTCTGACCGTCAACCACACCTTTCCATCAAAACACAATAGATTGCTTCACGATAGCGATGGTTATTTACGTAAACAAATTAAATCTCAAAGAATGTCTTGAATACGTTATCAATTGCGCAGTAAGTAGTTCGTATTCTAGTTGTCTTTAGTCGATACAACAAGTTACGAACGACTTGTTCAGAAAACTAATTTGGATTTCTCCAGCGCCCTTAATGTCCCGTGGACGTATTGACAAGTGGCGGACGTTGAACCCGTCCATGAGACCCTTGTTCGATTGAAACTATTTTTGTTAGGTAGTATAAATTGAGAATGAAGCCCTGTTATGTAGTTACGCAAAACATCTGAGATAGATATCGTAAAATGTAGCTGCAATCCTGTTTCTTCCTGTGCACGAGTCCCTCTCTTTTATTTGTTAGGCATGGAGCTTATTCCACCACGCTGCTCCAATTCGGATTGGTGGAGATGCGGGTTAGTGACCTACCGCTCAAGCCTCCGACAAGATTTAACGACGATAACAACTGGGACCATGCTTATCATTGCTTATCGCACCCTCTCTAACTATCCCACATTAACTCACAGAAACGTGCATGAAATTTGATACTAGAGTTGTCACCCATCTTACACCCGACAGCGCCCGCTTCGGTTAGCTGCGTAGATCACTTCGTTCTACGCTACCCTTTGGGCCATACGCGCTCCATGACATAAAGTTTAAGTGGCCAAAAGCACGATATACATAAAGACACTTCGACACGTGCAGATGCTGAATAGAGGATGGTAAGATACCATTCCACCTCCTTTTAATATGGTCACTCTATCACAAATGAAGCACTCATCTATTGAGGCACGTACAGCCGCTAGATGAATTCAAACAGATCGTTGTCAATAAAGCCTGGCTTATAGCCAGGACCGATGGGGTTGGCGATTCATAATTCGGCTGGAACAAATAATATTGATAGGTTGAAGTGCCTTGAGAGTATTTGAGAGCTCGGACTAAGAAATTAGTTTTCATACTTATTTATCTGAATTCCGAGAGAGAGAGATACTTGGACCCGGCAGTGGGACTTAAAAAGGGATGAAAACTTCAAACTTGGAATGTCAGCCGTTCCGATTGAACGGTATAGTGCACCGCTGACGTATCAATTGACAAGCGCGAGCGTTGAACCCGTCCGTGGGCCCTTCGATCGTTAGCTCGAAACAACTGAGAAGGAAACGCTTAAAAGCGTATCAAATTTCATTGCGCGAACAAAAAGACCACTCTGGACAAAGCACATGCACACCGTACGATACGAGTATGTGCGACACGATGTAAGGACTAGGAATGCAACTGTCTATTGTTGAACTTCACTGTATAAGGCACCTGTAATTAAAATATGGACAGGCATAACAAAATTGACTACAGGATCAAATAACGACATAAAAATATAATCTTTCTTTTCATTCATTCTTTTGTTAGTCATTACTAATGACTCATTAGTTTGTTAAGATTTTTTTACGGTACTTTATTTCACAGGTATCTGAAGTTGTAGATACAAAAGGGAAGTGCTGCCACAAAGTTTCTGTGAAACTACTCGTACTTTTAGTATTACACACGAACAAGTAAGACTGGAAGTGTTGAGTATTCTTATTTTGATTGATTTGACATCTTTCCTATTCCTTCTTCACAGTAAAAATACTGAGGACTATTTAACACAATAATTGTAGCTGCATTCTTCTTTCCAGCTTTATAGGACTTTTTAAAATGTAACTACCAAAAACTAAGCGCTTAAGACGTGTGTAACCTGACACGGCATCGTGCCGTAACGTCGTATCGTTTAATGTGAGTTGCCTCTTAACTACCGCCAGTTTTTATAATTTTATTTTCATCATAACATAGTCCTTATGAGCTTCGCCATAAGAGCTGTGTGTTTGTGTAATATTACTGGAGCTTAGACCGCGGTTGGGTTCCTAATGCTTTTAGTTTTTAGGAGCGGAGGAAATGGGTCCTTGTGATATCTGTCTGCTGCAATCTCGGTAAAAGAAATTAAGTGGTGAAACTATAGTACCTTTTTGACTGCAGGTTTATGTTACAACTATGGGTAAAAAGCAAAAGCAAATAATGTCAAAATGATTATAAATTGCCGATGCTAGATTTTTAAGCTATTTCAGAAACTGTTGCAAGTTTTTAAGAGGAAATAGAGCAGCTGTAGGTAAGTTAGGTCCGTCTTTGGCGACGTTTTATTCTATAGTATTAGGTACTAAATCTGTATTTATTATTAGGATTATGTTAAGCGGACTATTACTGTTGTGAACGTCCACACTGTTAATCCAAATATTTTACGTGAATAAACTTGAGCGTATTTAAAAATATTTGTTTTATGCTAAGATACGACGATATGACGCGCTAGCTGATTGCCGCACCAGAGACCTCATGCGCAGCCGCATGTGACAGCCGCAAACCGCACGCCGCTGGCGGCGTGGAACAGCCTAGCCACATGACGCAGCCGCATGTGACAGCCACAAGTCACATGTCGCTCGCCGCAAGTCTTAGTAACACGCATAGTTGCATGCCAGGTTGGTAGTACAATAAGTAAACAGTAAATTGAAACATTTAAATCTATTTAAACTACGGAACACTTTAAATCAGCCACACGCCACACTTAATCAATTAGTTTGAATAATCCGCTTAAAAAAGCTAATTAGTATTTATTACTGTTATTTCAGGAGGCCAACATACATACATCCTTTTTTTTCATTTCTATGCGACCACATCATATTATCCTTAAATTACCAGTATAGAAATGCATTATTTAAGCAAACGCATCATTGCGGCATCATTCTCGCATTATTGTGTCGGACTTGAAATGCTCTTTTTTACTCGATCGAGCACACTAGCACTATAACAAGAATGGAAACTGATCCTCAAACGACACTGTCCACCGCTGTTTGTGAGCACGATAGTGCAATTCTGCGTACGTAAGAATCCCAAGGCTGGATCCGCTAACGGGGGACTTCTTCCCACTATTGGACTGCTGCCAAACTGAACTGGACTAGCACCATTTGGACTGCTACCAAATTGGGAGAGGCTCACGCGTCTTCGCGCGGCCGGAAGTGTTTACATCAATGCCGTGGTTACTTTAAAGGTCTCTTTGACATAACTGCGGATTAAACGAGTAGAACATTAAAATTAAATGTGAGAAAACACGGTGATTTAAATAAACTAAAGGTTGATTCATGTTCGGCTTGCATTCTTGTATCTTTGTGTTTTATTCGAAGGTACATATACATATACTACAAGATCGAGTGCCCTAGCACTACAACAGGTATGGAAACTAAGCCTCATACGACACTATCCATTGCCATGTTTGTGAACACGGCAGTGCAATTCTGCGTACGTGAGAATCCTAAAACTGTGTCCGCTAACGGAGAATTCCCACTGTTGCGCATTTGGACTGCTACCAAACTGGGAGAGACTCATGTGTCGTCGCGCGGATGGAAGTGTTCAGGTCGCGTTCACTTAACAAATTGTAGGAAGAACTCCATACTATTTAAGGTGACAATTTTTATAGATTTTTTAAATAAAAATGTTTTGTAAGAATACTTAAACAAGATAAGTAAATCATCGCTTTACACACATTTTAATTTCTTATTAATCTAGATTTTAGAAGGACGTCGTTAGGGGCTAAGACTAGTGGGACTCCCCCAAAATAAAGAAAATAATGATTAAGTAATAGATGCTAGAGAATCTAGTTTCTCGTTTATTATGACTAATGTTTTCAATGTTATCTATGAAGTTCCTTAATTTACTCTTTCAACAGAACAACAGGCCGTTCTATTTTGAAAAAGTTACTCTGTCTACGGTACTTTTTCAAAGTACATCGTACACTACTAAACGGCTGTTTTGAAAATGATGATGATTCTGCTATGAAATGCCTGTCACCATTACGTTAACGAGTAATTTAAATGTTAATATCTGATTAAATCAAACAAACATTTTCTGTCACAAAATACAATCAAATCAGCCATCTCACAAAAAAGTAGGAACGTGATATTTTGAAATCGGATAATAATTGTATTTGTTTCATTGCGTCGATGCAGGCAGCGGTCTGGTACGGTCTGGTGGTGGGCAGTGGCGCGATAGTTTTGTTAATTGGGACGCAGCATTCGCAACCACAGATTAAATGAAAATTCTACTGATTAAATTGGTACGCGCGTATATTAGATATATAAATAAGAATGACAGTATTGCAAGGTCCCCCTGTTGGACTGAATTATCAACCTGAAAATAAAAAGCTTGAAGCATATCGTAAAGAAGTGATAGTTTATCCTATTGGTTAATACTTCTACGTCACGAACGACTATGCTGGATCTGGTCTGGATTCAATCTCGGATATTAGCTCCCAAGAAGACAAAAATAGTTGTGTGTGTGTGTGTGTGTGTCAAAACACCTTTGAATAACGACAACATCGGTGAGAAACCTGAGCCTGCTTAATGGTTTCAATACTTTGCACTCACTATACTTATTACCTATATTGAGTGTTGATACCATCAATGGGTTGCTTAAGATGTTAAAACCACCAAAGAAGAGTATACTAAAGAAACCTCCCAAGAAATTTAAACAAGACCACGAATAGCTTAGCTTTATAATTCGAGCCTTATAACTCGAGCCTTAGGGCCAATGATATTAGATGTTACTATTTATAAGCTCACTGCTTAGGGCTATGTAAGCTTTATGATGTTACTACTTATTCATGACTCATGAGCATCTGATACAAGTGGTTATTACAGCCCATTGATGTTCAGATTATAATACACGGTTTATTATTCTATATTTTGTCATTACGCTTGTATATTGCGGGTCCTAGAGCTCTATTTAATTTCGTTTAAATGACCCATATGTTGAAATGGTCAACAGCCCGGTGTGCCATACAAGAGGCCCAGAGTTCGATTCTAAACGAGGGAGAAATCTAAATGATACGAGTACATTTACGTGTTTGTTTGTCTTTTAATAAGTGTATTTCAGATGTGAAACATAATGGCATTTCGCGCAAATTACATTAATTTACATTTGAGTAACCACAGCAGCGCTGGAAAATCTCCAGTTTCATTATTTGGAGCGTTTTCTGCTCCAAGTGCTTACAAAGAGCATACCGTCGCTCCCGGGGGATATCGAACGAAAAATAATAAGAAGACTCGTAATTAAAATTCATTTTCGAACCCTCCCCTGCAACGAGGGGGTAAATAAAAATTAAAAGTGGAAACTTGAAATATTTTTGCTTTCCTCAAGATCTCTCAAGTTGAATTTTTCATTCCTCCGGGATTAGTTTTGAATGGAAATGAGTTTTTTTCGACTTTCTGCTTTTACCCTCAGTTTGTGAGAATCGTTAGATTATATACCTACCTCCCTTTAATTTGGCTTAAATACCATCAATCAATATTTTGAATGATCTGTTCAAAGGAGGTTGACAACCCGCGTGGCGCAATGGTGACCTTGCCGGACTGCTAATCGAGGGGTCCTGGCTTCGATTCCCGGCGAAACAGAAATTTGAATGATGAGTTTCTGTTCTCGGTCTGGGAGTTTGTGTTCCTGTCTTCGTATGTGTCTATGGTACCCATGACATATATTCTTATTTTCCCTTACTCCGGGGCTATGAGTATGTAACGTTTATAAGGAGGATTTATGTTAAGGTCAGTCATCGTAATTGGGTTTGCTAAGTAAAAAATTCCACCATTAAAAATAACGTATTTTTAGACATCAAAGTAAATAAGACCTCACTGAGCATCGAAGGCGTGATTATAAGTAAATATTGCTAAAACGACGTCACCGTTTCGTTTCACACGTGCAAATAGTACCCTAGGAGTTCATGGCATTTTTAACTTTGTGTTAGTCATTTGATAACATTTTAAGGCCATTTGATAACATGCCCTTTCAATTATTTTATGTTCCACTGCTGGGCACAGGTCTACTCTCAGATATGAGAAGGATTCAAGCCATAGCCGCCGCTGGCCAAGTGCGGATTGGTGGACACCATGCCTTCGAAAAATTGTTAGTTAGTTAGGCATGCACGGTGATGAAAACATCATAATTAATTAAATATCACAATATTTTTTCTCCCCTAGGAGCAGCTATAAATACGAACGTAGCAAATTTATTTGAAGTGCGCGTCGGAGGTTTGAACTCGGTATTTCCATGTCGGAGTCGCGGTATCTACCACTCGGCTATCCCTGTTCGCATCTCAGTGAATATAAGATTATTTTATTGGACTATTTGCTATCTGTTTCTGTATAAATTTTCAATTCAATCTTGAAGTTCATTTTAAGGCTTTTCGTTCTTTACAAGCTACGGACTAATTTATCAAGATATCAGGAAAGAAACTTTTACTCACTTTAACACTTTTAAACACACAAAAATATTTACTACATAAAAATAAAAATTCACCGAATAACTGCTTTTTTTTATTTTCATGGTCCTGAAAATTCGTATTGTAACGAGAAGAGGTAGATTTTTCATAAAACACATCGTCAAATATGCCGCGAGCTCTCGGGCTACGAAACAGATGTGGCAAGAATACACGGTGTTTGTTCGCCTAAACTGCCATTACCGTTTATTGACTCGCAGGAGAGTTCCACGTACTCCTAAGTAGGGCTTAGTCGCGGCCGCTTTCATGTCACGGAATTATTTTCGAAACCGATGCTATAAATTGCCAAACGTTTGTATGGTTGCGGATGTTAATGTTTTTGGAGGATCCTATTAGCAATGTTTTCGAAATATTAGCAAATAGCAAGATGGTCTTAGGCGAAGTTAGTATGTGGTATGCTGTGAAGTAATTTTAAGTCACAATAACAGCTTTTTTTTGGTATCGGGGGGGGGGGGGGACCTTCAAAAGGTACCCAGCACCTTGGGAGAGGACACCGGGTTATGTGGGATTTGAACCTCACTAAAACCCCCTCGGTGGCCTTCCTCTGCGTTTGGGGAGGACTCCGGGATCTCCCATGGAACGCACCGGTGTCCTCCATACGCGACGCCCTGGAACGGGCCCATCTTTGGGAGAGCAGATCTCATCTCCTGCACCTTCCTATGCTTACGGCGGCATGCGGCCACGCACACTCCGCCGTCCTTCCCGGGGCTGCTGGCTGTACGCGAGCTCCCACTCTCACCGCCTGCAGCCCCGGAAGTCCCCATTTAGTCGCCTCTTACGATCAGGCAGGGGATACCATAGCTCTATTCTTAATCCCGAAGCTACAGGGACTTGCAATAACAGCTACAGATTTTTATCACACACAGTCGTAACTACACTATTTCGACTACCGAACCTCAATAAATTATTGAAATAAAGGAGTAGATCTGCTATTTAGATATTCGTGAATGTATTTTTTATTCTATTTAAATTGAGTAGCAGACGAGCATGCAAGCCACGTTGAGTTGTGGTCGCTGCCAGCTAATGATCATCTACATACAACCATAAGTAAGTGTGGCCCGCAAGCGCACTTTTCCACAAAAAATCATAATAAAATGATTCCTCGACAGCTGCAGCGATTGTACACGAACCGATTTAACCATGAAATTTGTACCACCTAGAAATCATGCAGATTTCAGTCTACTTTAGATACAATTATTATTTATTCTTATTGTATCTATACTTAGTTACGTCTTTTTCAAATATAAATTTTTAAATATAAAAATAAGGTATTTTGATAAACTGAACATTTGAATATGGTCTTTGAAAATGGTATCTGTTGTGCGTATAATATTATTGACTTGTTAATGGCACGTGTATGAATACTCGTTAAATAGGTCTGTAGAGTTATGTGACGTCATGCAGTCGTGTTGTGTGTCACGAAACTGTGTTTGAGTTTCGTTTAAGAGGCTTTGCTCGTGTATTCAGGGTTTAAGACGCCAAACGGTACTATTGTCAGCGATGAAATTTAAAATAAAATTCCGATTCAATTTAGTACCCATTTAAGAAACGTGTAGTAGACCGAGATTAAAGAAGAGCGAGAGAAAGAAATTTTTTTCATTTATTTCAAGCAAATTAAGTTTTACATTAAACGTCCTCCGCCATATTGCGGGAGCAATATGAATAAATAACGCTTTACACTTACACTCACTTCTCAGTAGCGTAGATACCTACCCTTTTTCGTGGGTGCCATGGACACACAAAGACAGAAACACAAGCACCCAGATCGAGAACAGAAATTTTAAACTCATCATTAATTTTTTGACTCGCCGGGAATCGAACCCGGGACCCTCCGATCGGCAGCCCGGTATGATAACCATTACGCCGCGTGGGTCGTCGGCTAAGATGGTAATTATTATGGCTGCAACCTATTTTTGAGTCGCACTGCTGTTATCGGATCCCTCCCTAAGAAGATTGTAGTAGCAATCAATCTGATGTCCAAATCAACTAAGTACTATTTTTTCTAGGCATTTATTATATTCTATTACTTTAGGATTTTCATATCTTATCGCCGGGAGTGTGGTGGTGACCGCTCACGGCTCGGCTTTTAGAGCTGTTATATCGACGGCGCTAACAGATGGACGCATCAGTTAGCGTCTCCTACACACGGACATTCAATGCACACTGTGTTATATTATACTGCTGGATGTTTAGGCGTGAAGACTGGGGTAAACAATGTTGTTTTAGAGGGTACTAAAGCAAGCTACAGAGAGTGGAACGCCAACCACCAACAACTCTGAATGTCTGCTGTTGTTAGACCTGATATTTTTTCCAAATAGCACCAGTATTTTCAATAACTTCACATTCATCACCCCGCACTAGGTTTTCTTACCAGATCACACGTAAAGGCAAGAATATAAACAGTCAGAACGAGAACAGAAACTTAAAAATCTTCCTCGACGAGAATCTTATTTATTTATTTCTTGCGCCATTCTGGTTTAAAAATACAATGCTGGAACCATATTATATTCAGCCATCTACAGAAAACATAGGATTTCTAAAAATCGGGTAACCATCACGCGATCCTTCCGATAGTGGGCAATGGTCTCGTCACAGCGTGGTGATCAGTCGCCGGGATAAGGCGTAGGTGGCGGTCACCCCAATTTCTTTTTATGTCTGTCGGGATTTGAAACCGGGACCCGCGACCGGCATTCCACTTAGTTAACAATTGCGGCAAGCATTGAAAATGAAATGTTCGAACCAAAAAATGGTCTACCATCTACAGAAAACACACGAGTTCTGAAAAACTCTTTCAAAACGGGTAACAAACCACGCGATCGTTCCGATAGTGAGCAGTTGTCTCGTTACAGCGTGGCGATCAGTGGCCGGGATAAGGTGCGTGCTGGTCACCACCTCCCTGCCCGAGCTGGACCGGTCGCCTTATCGACACGTGAAAAGACACGCCATACATTTCGTTTCACTTTCGCGGTTGTTTCTATTCATAATACGCCCATAATATTTCATTGTTTCTATTTTCTATTTGTAATACATATTTGGTTTTCAGAATTTCTCAATTTATAAAGAAGTATGGTAATTAGTGAGACTCCTTCTTTTACTGTTTGGAGACAGCATTCTCAACCTATAGTTTATAAGCTGAGTACTACTATTGTTGAACTAGGCCGCTTCAACCTATTAGTTTTTTTTGTTTGAATGGAATAGCAGACGAGCATGCAGGCCACGTGGTGTTAAGTGGTCTCTGCAGCCCATCCAGCCAGCCCAGGATGTAGATACATACAACCTCAAGTAAGCATAGGTAAGTCTTGTCTGAGGTCGTATGCAGTTGCGCTGCTACTCCGGAGGCTGGTTGTCGCCTCATGTAAGTGTGGCCGGCAACTGCACCTTTCCATCGAAACATAATAGAATTGCTCACGGCAGAAGTGGGTGCAGCGGTGGTAATTCCCCAGGCGAACCATAATAGTTCCACCACCTACCAAACTATACAACACAATTCGACTGGGTCAGTCCACAAAACAAATTCTGATCTTTTCAGGTAATAGTAATAAAAGTTAACAAACTAAGTCACTTTTATGAGGCGTTCATGATACAAAAAATCAATGAACTAATAGTTTAAATCAGATTATGATTTGTTCCTTAAAAGCGTCTTCGACATGTAATAGCGAGTTGCAATAAATTCCACCTTACAAAGTTTCTTAACTAACTTTTCCTCGACTTGTTTGGCGTCAGAATATGAAATTATTAACTTTATTTTACTGCAAAGTTATTTGAAAATTTTTTGCCGATTGCCAGCAATATGTGCGTTTTATTTAATTTTATTGTACCTAAACATTCTTGCCAGCTGCCTCCCCACAGATGTATAATTATCTTCGTGCCCTGCAACATACAATGGTATCATATCACGCTTTCTTCGATAATTTTAAGTTTACTTTTACTAAAACTATACGTGCCCCGCGGTTTTATCGGTGTTATAACGTGAAGTTTCATAGCCTTAAACCGGACCAAACCTTCCTCGATAAGTGGACTATTCAACACTTACACAGTACTGGTCTGGCACGTCATCCCTCGTGATTTAAGTTCATAAATAAATAAATAATATTTCACACTGATAGCCCCCCACGGTAGATATACCCTGTGTCGTGGGAGCCATGGACACACACAAAGACAAAAACACCCAGACCGAGAACAGAAATTTAAACTCATCATTCAAATTTCCTCGCCGGGAATAGAACCCGTCCGATCGGCAGTCCACCAGTTACCATTTGCGCCACACGGGTCGTCAAATAATTTGAGTTCATAAGATAACAATAATCTATCCCACGAGAACACAGTATATTCATCCGGGATAAAAGTAGCCTATGTAAGCACATATACAGGGTGTCTCATTTAAATCGGTCAGTATGGGAAATTCTGAAACTATAAGACATACGAAGATCTGTTCTTAGGAACCATGTCATCGATTTTAATAATTAGAAAAACTGCATTCATACATTTAAAAAAAAACCTGTACTCGACTCGGGAATCGAACCCGGTTGTTTTGAAAAATAAACGTACACTATTTCTATTTAAATATCGATTGTGTAGGTCTTAAGCAGTAAATGTCTCTATGAAATATGATGTCTAAAATGAATAAAATGCATTGTTTTCATATACTTTAATTTATTTTAGTAGGTGTTCGAAGTGACCACCGTTTTTTTTTCTCTCTTATCTTATCTTACTGTTGCATTATGTATCTTCATGTGGTGAATTGGCATTAAAATTGACTCTATGGCTGCTTTTAGGTCTTCAACGGTCATAGCTTGTTTTATACACTTCATCCTTAACGTAACCCCACAAAAAATAGTCTAGAGGCGTTAAATCGGGCGACCTCGCGGGCCATTTGATAGGGCCATTCGTACCAATCCATTTTTGGGGAAAGTTCTCATTTAAAAAGTCTGTAGCTATGCCACTATTGTGAGCCGGTGCTCCATCCTGTTGAAAATAAAGTTGTTCTCTTGCTTTTGCTGACATTTCTCCTAGGGCCTCTAAAAGATCTTATAAGATTGCAAGGTACTTAAATCTATCCAAACGTCCATCATAAATTTTAAACAGTAACAGTTTATGAGCGTGGGGTGGTTTTCAAGATACTTTTTACAGTAAAATACATTTTCTTCTTATTTTCTACTTTTTAGTTCGTATTTACACAAAAGCGTGTTTTTTAAACTACATTATTTATTTTTAAAATAAGCTTCCAATAAATCCAACTGCTCAGTGTTTGTAAAACGCATTTTTCCAACCACACAGCGATACACACAAAAATACCTAAGCAGAATGTTAAGTTCCCGCCAAAACATTGACCATCCAATCTTTTTTCTTTCTTTTTTTTTGCTATTCGGCCAGACACACCAAGACGATCCATTTTCAAATGAGGTTTATCACGTCTCTATCTACATACATATTTTTAGTAGGCTTTTCAATTGATTGTTAGTGTTTGATTAATACGTAGAAGTAAACAATTGCAGTCTTAAATAGATAATATTATCGCAGATAATAAAACTTCCGGAAAGGTTTAATGTAATGGCCATGCCATATGATATGTAAAGCGGTGTATGTAACAAGTTGCGACACCAGCAAAGAGGTACAAACGACCATTAGAGACAATTTTACATGCCTGAACTAGTTGAATATTGTAACGGTCACTTCGAACACCTACTAAAATAAATTAAAGTATGTGAAAACAATGCATTTTATTCATTTTAGACATCATGTTTCATAGAGACATTTATTGCTTAAGACCTACACAATCGATATTTAAACAGAAATAGTGAACGTTTATTTTTCAAAACAACCGGGTTCGATTCCCTAGTCGAGTACAGGTTTTTTTTAAATGTATGAATGCAGTTTTTCTAATTATTAAAATCGATGACATGGTTCCTAAGAACAGATCTTCGTATGTCTTATAGTTTCAGACTTTCCCATACTGACCGATTTAAATGAGACACCCTGTATAGAGACTATAATAAAATCTATCTCTGAACAAAACTTTCACTCCGATCCATTCAGCCGTTCTTGCGTGACTGAGCAACAAACATCCATTCATCAACCAAACTGTCGCATTTATAATATATATAAGTAAATTAGTATAGATTCAGTTTTGGGATAATAAAATTAACTATATTGCCCTGTGGTACGGTGTTGCGTCTTAAGATAACACTTTCTTTTACTTATTTCTTTAAACGCACACTTGTAACCACCAGGCCGGAGCTGCTTTATGCCCACTATATCAGAATTTTGTCACACAATTTATCTTAGTTATATCGTAACATGGTAGTCGCCGGTTTCCGGATCTGTCAGGATGTGAGGCGGACCGGTCGGCTTATCTGGAGACATGGCTTTCGATTAAGAAAAATATGGACATAGCAAACTAGTCTGTTTTATGGATTCGTGCACGTACGAGTAAGTACCACAACAGTTTTGCTAGAGAATAGTAGCACAAATGCAAAGATCTCAAACAAGGCTCGAAAGTGTTTGAGATTCAATGTAGATACAGGCTATCATAGGCTCTAGTGAATATGGTACTAGCGTAGTCATTTGCTACATCATACAGTAATTAAAGCGTTGCTGCTTGCAGTATAGTTTGGACGTCAGAATAGAATTAATTTTTTACCGAGCGTCCACGAGAGAGTCTATGCGAGTGGCAGAATTATGTGGGACTTATTTCCTATAGAAACTCCTATCAAAACCTCTTTAAATGACTCGAAACAGCCAAACCAGCCAACTGTCAAAACGCCATTTTAAGTTTGTAGAATTGGTAGCTGCAGAGTAAGTGACTTGACTTTTCATGAGATCTGATAACTGATTATCATTGAATGCTCGTGAGCCGTGGCAAACATTTATCATTAAACAAGTTACCCGCCCGCGGCTGTATTATTGATATAAATTATTTTAGTGGGCTTTCTTCTTTTCTATATCTAATCATGCGCCTATATCATAGCATTCACTGCATGGGTATGACAGTCAATGAATGAAGCGTTACTATATCCAATTTTTTTCCTTGATCGGAAACACTCACACACTGATACCCATAGTAGGTACAGATACAAGAACGTGAAGCATTGAGCTGAAACAAAGGTGCTTTTTGAATGTCGATTTGAAGTAGTCTTTTATTTCTCTTAATCCAATGGCATTCTTGTTAAGTACGTCTTAGCTATCACGTAGAGATAAAGGTATTTTTTTATCTTTTTTCCAAGTAGCATAATTTGTACGATTCGTTTTGGTGCAAAGGTGCGGTTTTCGATCATACTTACATGAGGCGACTAGCAACTATCGGAGTGGTCCCGAAACTGAAAATTTTGTCGTTCATGGATTGTAGAGAAGCCTCATTCTTTTGAACTGCTGGAAAGCTTTCAAAAGTGGCATAACCGTTCAATCACCACGTAGGTACACTGTATTCAGTATTCACGTCTACACGTCAGTGACTCCACCTACTAGTATTTACAAACATAGACAGTACAAGAATCCTACGGGGATTGTATACATTTCTGTGAAAAAGCCCGACTGGTTATTTATTCCCAGTATTTCGCCCACGACGCGAGCCTTCAATAAATCCGTGCACAGTTGTGTGGTCGTGGGCGGCCGGACACGGACAGACTATCGCTATCGGAAATCTATTTTGATAGTCTGTCGTTAGCTTATATGGATCAATGAGTCTTATATAAGCTTATGGAAATGTGCAAAAGAAACTTTCTTTTTTCTATACTGTGTCACACCTGGTTAATGTTTAATTTTACCACAAATAGTAAAGCGGAAAAAAATTACGTCTTGTTGATGCATCTACGAGCACTATTGTTTTAACGTGCCGAGTTATGTGATATTTAATAAATATTTCATTTCTGATTTTTGAGTTTTAACATAAATTTAATCAAGCTGAATTTCGCAACATGTAGAACCTAATGAAGATTGAAAATAAATATGGTAAATGGTAACTCGACTTTATTTTTTAGTTTCTCTTGCTGTGTAGCCTCCAGCTGTTTCTATATGATTTTTTTGTTATTCTAATGTTGTTTTTTTTTATCGATTATAGCCCTTACATATGAAATTGCCGATACTCAATATTGAGATCTTTAAAAGCAATATAAAGATATTTGCAGCGTTTGATTAGGAATTCCAAATTCAAATTTATTTCGAAATACACAAATATGAATGCAAATGACCTTGAACACCAAATCCCTTTAAAGGAATTCCTTTATTTTATAATTATATATGTAAGTATACATTTCGTGAAAAGGTTGTGTGGTCAGATTAGTTAGGTACCTACATATTTATTTGCAGTGTGGTCATCCGCCCACGACGCGAGTACTAATAAATAAATTCATTCTTCTTTGCAACACTCTCGCGAGCTGCGAGTGACGATTATATTATATTTCGAGTATTTTCCAGCATTAGCATTTGTTAACTAACTGTTACAATATAATTTTAAAACATAATTAAAGGTTAAAACTTGGAAGAATGTCATTGTTTCATGTACAAAGTACAGTAGGTAATTGAAGAATTGACTGTAAGTTATACAGTTTATACGTCGAAATGACGTCTCGGTAATAATTCTTTCTACATGGCTGTGAAGTAATGATACCGTAGGGCATAAGTAAATTTAATTTTACGGAACTGTATAATTCCCTGTAGCGACATCAAACGATTTCGCTACTCTCTGATTACAGCTTGACGAGCGGTGGCAGTCGTGATTTTAATCAACTTTGCTGGAGTTGCAGCGGCAGCCGGCGGTACCCGCGGTTTATTTTTATTACAAGCACGAAATAAAACCTCTCGTCGGATGCTCTGAAATATTGAGGCGTTAATAAATTGAGGCCGGATCACAGGTAGAGGATGCCTCCGGCGCTGCAATAGTGAGATTAGTGAGGTTAAGGGTAAGGGTAACTGTGCGATTTTACGACCAGTCTTAATAAAAAACCTAGAAAAGTAATAATATACATAAGTTAGGCAAACTAAGACTTACAGTGTCGTAGGTACCATGAACATGGACACACAAACACCCAGATCATGAACAAAAATTTAAGCTTACCGTTAATCTTTTGAACCTTTTATAGTAAACCTTATACATGGGACCCTTTATAAGCAGTCCGGCATATAACTAAACAATTTTGATAGTACGATTCGTGTACTTTTTATCATTAGTACCTTATCGGGCGTTCCCCGACGTCCAACTTATCACAAAATTACCCAACAGTATTTTAATCATCTGTATAAGTAATATGAAACAGCCTGAAAATTTATCTGAGAGCCTCAGTTATACGTGCCTCTGTAACCTACCTAACTCTCTCGTAAATACTCTGCATACCGCGGCAACATTTTAATATGCATAAATAGTTTCCACAGAGGGCGCTGTAAAACAAAAATTAAAACTAAAACGGACACACCCACGGAGCAACTTTGTGCTCAAAATTGCGGTACAAAAATAACGTCGGCACTCGGCACTCGACACTCGGCGACCGGACCAAATATATAAAACTAGACAACCGATGCAGGTGTTGTGCTTTTCACAGTTATTATCGAGCTTCGGGTGTATTTTGTGACCTATCTAAAGAATTTGACTGCTTTCATGCTGAAACCCTTATCAGGAAACTCAACCACTGTGGCATTAAAGGTACCGCGCTCAAGCTCCTGTCATTCTATTTGAGGGATAGGACTCAGAGAGTGAACGGTATATGGAATATTAATTTATCCACTTCTTTTTAGCTTTTTTGTTCTTCACACAGTCGGGTTTTTTTTAATAAAAAAAATTAAGAATAACGCTGCTGGACTGATACCGGAGATGTAAATATTGATAACTAAACGCAATTCAAATCGTTTATTGCGCGGTCAGGTACGAGTACAACTTACAAAGATTAGCTTTTCGCATAGACTTTTCGGATATATAATTTTTAAAACTTGAAGGTAATCATCATAACCATAAGTAAAAGTATACTAATAATCACAAGTAAGCCTGAGACTTCAATTAGCCCCCGGATAAGCACTACAACTGAATTCATGGGTGTTGGTTTGTTTTGTATTGAAATATAAAATAAATCCGGCCAAATGCAAGTCAAACTCGCGTACGAATGGTTCCGTGCCGTTATTTTTGTAAAAAGCAGCAAAAAATCACGTTTGTTTCCCTTGCAACAAACGTAATTTTACCTTAAATATTTATTTTATTTTAATTTTATTATTTGTTTCTAAAGTAAATATATAATTTAATTACTCGTATCTGTGAATATTTCAAGCTTCTCTCAGATGTCGTTATTAAGATTGACAAAAAGAGTTTTGGCGGGAAGTCTGAAGGGACAAGTTGTGCTCTTGTTTTATTTTTATTTCCTTGGTTATATATCGGATAAAGTTGATGGCATTTTGTTCGATATAGTTTAATGACAGTGCACGAGTGTTGTGAAATAAAATAATACTTAAATAAAACTTCATCGGACTCGTTCTGGTAAAGTAGCCATCCACTTTACTTGAACATTTGACTGACTAAACTAACTGATACCTTCATTAACCCACCACCAACCCATCGCTTATCATACTTGACGCTTGACGCTGGCAATATGCAGAGTTTGTGATGCCATAATTGAAGAAAAAAAAAAGATTGACAAAAGAATTGCAAAGAAAGTCACGTTTGTTGTATGGGTACCCTCCTAAAAATTTTAATGTGCGCAACCGACTCGCACTTGGTTGGTTTTTTAAAACAATTACAATTTCTTAATTGTTGGCAAGAAAACGTCCGCTTTGGAAATATGAATATTGTTTCGAGAATCCGAAACGATTTGTTGCTTAAGGAAATTAAATCGGAATTTGCAAGATTCTTAGATGGCTTTAATTGGTTTTTTCCCTAAAAATATATTCTTTCAACTGAAAATTAAATACCAATTTAGAAGTTTACGGAAAGAAAACAGCCTGAGGTAACATTTTTAATAATGTCTTAAAGCAAACAATTTTTAATGTTTCGGCTTCTTCTAATTTTCGTCAATCTGTTGTGACCATAGTTCGTTTTTGAAAGAATGCCTTGCCTTTAATTTTGTTGAACGCTTTAATCACGATGGTGCTTGTTACTAAGATATATAATTTAAAATTTCAGGGGTTTTTGGTTTCAGTTTAGAAACTTATGAAGTTCTATTCTATTCATTTTTCAGAGACTCCTTGGCTTACTTAATAACGCTATCTACTTCAGCTCCCAATTAAAAAAATAGAATTACATATACCCGCCGATAGAAGGCTGGAAGGCTTAAGTTGACCACGGTTTAAACGGTTTTTCCAAAAAATTTAACCTAGCTAGATCGATATTTTGCCCTCGAAAACCCCTGCACACAAAATTTCATGAAAATCGTTGGAGCCGTTTCCGAATTTCATATTATGTATATACTTAGGTATATGTATACAAGAATTGCTCGTTGAAAGGTATTAGAATAGATTAATTAACATCCAGACACGGAACAAATGGCCAAGTTCATCACACAAATATTTGTCCTGGGCGGGAATCGAACCCACGACCTCACGCTTCGCAGTTGGCTTATCATTTATCACCCACTACGCCACGGAAGCTATCGAAACTTATATTAATTATATTAGTACTTAACATAAACTTCTAAGTAATTGATGCCATATTTAGATTTTGCTAGTGACTCTCCTTGTTACCCATGTACGATACTTACCGTAAATAGCTCCGGTATCAATTACCGACAGGTCCCGGCCCATCTATATCCCATAACACGTTTTCACTATCCCTCACTAAACGGGATACCACAAGCTATAGTTTCACCTAAAAAAGCGACAATTAACGCGTCTCGCGGACGTGCGATGACGTATCGGATGCTGCGCCGCAGAGAGGATGGAATTTCTACTAAAAAGGAGGAACGCTCCCATTTCGTAGAACTAATAGACGAGGGTCTTCGCGGTAACTTGATAAAAACAGGTCAAGTGTGAGACGGGCCCAAAGTTCCGTACCAATAGGGAAACCAAACCAAAAATAGTCGAAACAATGTTCTCGGTGATCTTGTTATAACTTCACGATTGTTTGGATATTTCTTTTTATACATAGTACGTTGCATTGCATCACATTTCATGAGAGTGGTTTAACGGAAAAATGTACACCTTTTACAAGCAATTTGCTTCAAATTTGAGTAGGTACTGAATTATTAGGTAGAAGCAGTAAATTTATTTCAGTACGAAATTTATTTCAACGTCTACAGACACGACTATTACAGAAAAACAATAAAGATTAAAGATTGATTGATTGAAAATATCGTTAAAGATACTAAAGACTTATTATAAAGTAATCAAATAGGGTTCGGTTTCTATTTCTTATATACAGAACTCTAAAATCAGATAAGCATTTCATTCGATAGCTCCATATCCGATGACGATCGTAGAGGCCCGTATAAATCGTTCACCATTGAATTCTAATGATAACCACTATTGACAGATATTAAATACATTTTTTTTCTGCGCGCTGATGAAGCTATTACTAGAGCCAAAGGCAATGAAAAGTTGGTCGATTATAGCTATTTGTGGAACAAAAGATACGAATTAAAATATCGTGTAATACCAGCTGTTTGCCTCGCAATCACTGTCGTGGATCCAATTTTCTTGTACAATGTAGCGACCCTTTTTCTCAGTCCGAGTCCCTTTATGGTTTCTTGCTCGAGACTATTCCCGCTCTATATTGCTTTCACGTTTCTGCAACAGTGTATTTTCTAGTATTTGTCGCGTACTAGTTTCTTGAAATTGAGTCTCTCATGAGAGTGACCGTCGTAGTTGCTTCGCTCTTATGTCCTGTTTACATTATTCCAGAATTATTTACTTCGTAACTCATGAAGTGCGGTTAGCCTGACAGATAAGAGTAGAAAGCAAGCGATTTACAGAACTAGGCAAAATAGACGCAGTGGCAAGTAAGATGGGTATTCGCTAGTGTTAATATTAATTATTAATAATTAATAATTGTTTAATTAATGCGCGTTTGCATCTTTCGGATAGAACTTTGTGTTGGTTGTTGTCGATAGAATGCAACCGTTGAACCTCTTCGGAGGACTTATAAGTTATAACGTAATGAGCATATTTGACTTGTCGACTTACAATGTATATACGTAGGTACTACGCCAGTATTGGAACAGCGTGGTGAAGTAAGTACCAGAATCCAAAGTATGACTTGTGCCCAAAAAGGATTGCATCCAGTAGATAATACAAAGAAATTTAGAAGCAATTCACAATACGTGCAAGCGAGAGAAGGCAAACGGCGACATTCCCATTTGGCGTGAACGGTCGTGTGCTGCCCGGGATTTGCTTCTAGTAGTTATGGTGAATCAAGTCACAAGCGAAATAATATTTTGAAAAAATGTTGTTCATTTTATGCATGCATACGGGAATAAAGCTAATTTTAGAGTGAAAATTCATTCATACAAAAACTCTTGTATGTCAATCTTTAATATCACATGAATTACATATGTATCTAATACCTTTAAACGAGCAATTCTTGTATGTATCTAAATATATTTTTTGAATCTCGGAAACGGCTCCAAATATTTTGATGAAATTTAGTACCCTGGATTCGGGGGTAATAAATCGATCCACAAAATTTTTATTGTTGGAAATTTTTAACTGTATAAAAATATTTTCAACTAGCTGTGCCCGCGACGTCGTCCGCGTAGATAGACTTGTACAAAAGGTTTGATTAGGCTTGGATTATTTGTTCCTCATCCTCCTTAGTCGTTCACTCTTGACAGAGTGGTCGTGGCTGATAAGGTTGCAATTTCGTTCGTGACCGCTTGCCCTCCACTGTCCCTTGGATTATTGTTACCTTTTATGAAATTACTTATGATACAAAAGTTCATATTATTATGTTGAGTAGATACATTCTTCCTGAGTCCTTACAATTCTTACTGTACTCCTCTTATAATACCGACTTTTCAGTCGTTATCATCAGTTTCTCTTTACAAATTAAACGTATTATAATAGCCTGTTTTTAAAGTGTTTAGATAGTACTGCTGTGCCCGCGGAAAGTATCATTATAATTAAATAATTTGTGCTTGTCAAATTCTTGGTTGCTTACACGTTGGTTGCAATTGTCGTTAACATATTGTCGTTCATACTTAATGGAGGTCTTTTGAGCGATTTAAAACTTGCGACAGTAGTTAGGCCACTAACAATGAAGACGTCATCAACCTGAATTGGATCCTCTCACGGATCAGGCCCTACGCGATTAAGAGTCAATTGGTTCTATTAACAACCCTTCACACAGCATCAGAAATAAATATATCGATTACTTATATTAATCTGGGCGTGACCACCATGCCGTGCTGCTGCCGTGACGCTTTAGCATATAGTGTAACACCAGTGCCAGTACTTCGTATGTATGTAATAGCTCTTATTAAATTAACCACTGAAAACGTCTGCTCATTTCAATAAAAAATTTTATTAGACCCTCGGCAATTGGTTATTCGTTTATTCGAAATCCCTTTTTTTATAAGTAAACCGAACAAAGAGGCAGAAAGGCCGCGTGGTTAAGCGATCACTGTCGCCTATGGAAACGGGCAACCCCAGCGGAGCCACCCGAGCACTGCCGGCTTTCACGCCTGACGTAACTTTTCAAGAAGAGCTTTCTTTACAGCTTTTTTGAAGAACCCTATGTGAAGTCCACTGAAAATGCCTCAGCTGGAAGGTTGTCCCATAACTTAAACATCCGTTCAAACATCAAAAGGAGCGTGCAAAGCGGCCTGTGGAACCTTCGACTGGTGGTGTAATCATGATATGGTGACATAGCTATCATTTTGAAAAGATCACTCAGCATAGTAAAGTCGGTAGAACGCTTTGATTTTTTTTACGTTTCACACTGATAGCCCCAGAGTACGGTAAATATACACTGTGTAATGGGTACCATGAGACACACAGAGACAGAAATACAAACACTTAAACCGAGAACAGAAAATTAAACTCATCATTCAAATTTCTGCTTCGCCGGGAATCAAACTCGAGACCCTTCGATTGGCAGTCCGGCATGGTAACCATTGCGCCACGCGAGTCCAGGCGCGGTCGCAGCCTTCAATTTGGGGGGGGGTGTCTCAAATTGGCTTGTTTCGCCTTCCATCTACGCATGAGTGAGGGATTTGGGGGGGGGGGGGGTCATGTCCCCTGTGACCCCCCCACTGGGACCGCGCCTGCGCGAGTCGATAATTATTATTGTCTATTAAATAAGTTCGATACCAATAATATGTGGATGTAACCACCGCGCCGCGGCTCCATAATGCTCTACCACAATGAATTGTACTCATTGTCAGTCAGCGCCAGTTCCAAAGGTCTCTAAGTTGTTAATTTTTTTATTAGATATTTTATTAAGTAAATATACTCGTAATTAATTATTTGAAATAATCTCCACCAATCCACTTTGTAATAGCGTTATTGCGTAACAATGACATCTATCGTATAGCGTGTAAACTAAATTGTCGATATACCGAATTAGCAACAGATCACTAAATAGTTCTGAATATGAACATAGATGTCGGCAGTAGCCTCGTTTTGTTAAGGTTTTGTACATTAATTTTGTATTGAGGATTTCTTTGAAATATGTGGTGATATGTATGGTTTTTTTTAATATTTAGACATGAAATCTAGCATAAGTGATTGAAAACTTGCTATCAGAATATTAAGAGATGTTAGTAATTATCGAAACTTGTGGTGTGACCGCTCGCATTAAATTTATTCTCTTACAAAAGTTACACACTTAAATTTAAAAACCCGCATTGGAGCAGCGTGGTTAACTAGTCTCCAGGCCTCCCCAATAATGGGAAGCCCAGGAGAGGAGCGAGACGTTAAAAGGATACAGCTATTTAACTTGTATCGGTAATGGTCGCTTCAGTCTTTAATTCAATTCTTGAAATTGACGTAACTTTTTTGTTTGTTAACCGATTTAAATAAAACAAACCCTAAATGTTAATCCAAAAAAATACCAATACATCAGTGAAAACCGTATCCTTCTACGTTAAGCCGTTCCTGAGATTAGCGCGCACAAACGAACAGATAAACAGACAAACAGATAAACAGACAAACAGACAAACAGACAAACAGACAAACAGAAAATAATTCTAAAAATCATTGTTTTGGGTTCTATTACGCTAATAAATAGCCCTAGTGACAGTTTTTTTCAAATATCTTCAATGTACAGAAACCGACTTGTTACAGATTTATTATATGTATAGATATAGATATAGATGATAATCAATTTAAATATAAACTGAAAATTACGACTCTTCCTGACATCTATTGGAGAGTATTAATAATATTGTGGCGTAAACGCTGTCAAACGGGGGAGCCCACGAGGCTCATTGTGGATTTCCTCAAGCGTCATCAGGACCTTGTGCTTTTTATAGGTTGGGTGGTAGGAAGTATAAAATATTATATTATTTAATATTATTATATTTTATGACGTTTTGCGTTTACCCAGTGGAGAGAGATTTTTATTATTTAAAATTCATGGTTCAACGGTAGCGGCGTATTCTAATCTGACTATTTTGACATCCGGAAGTAAGATAAAAAATTATTGTACCTATATAGAAGGTCTTTTTTAATCGTGGCAGTACTCAACAGGAAATGAAATGAAATGAAATATTTATTTGCATACAACACGGTACATTTTACGATAAAAATCTTACAATATTGTTCATGCGTGTCTTACCGACCTAGTCGGTGGGCAAATATTTATTAATAAATAAGATAAAGTCATCGTGTCTTTAGTGATAACAGTATATCCTTAATCTATAGGTTAAATCATTAATTTACTTTTTTTAAATTTAAGGATATTAAATGCAATTTCATACCCGAAGGTACATGTCATTATTTTTTTTAAATAATAACAATAATAATTTAATAACAATAATATTAGATATTAATAGTAATGTTAATATTTGCATAATTGAATAAAAAATTATAATTTATTAGCCAAGCGTTTGAGGTGTCCAGCATGACAATATTCTATAAATTCATTTGTGGAATAAAAACAGTTCTTAATCAATAATTTAAAAATAAAACCCTTGAACCGATTTAATGTTAGATTTTTTTAACCGAGATGGCAGCAAATTATAAATTTTGATACACATCACAAAGCTGTTTCTCGAATAGCATGCCGTATAAGATAATAGTCTATGCAATTGACCCCGATGCCGATTGAAGAATGTATCATCTTTGGTATCAAATCGATTTTGATTATTTTTGACACATATCAGACTTTCGTAGATGTACATTGATGGCAATGGCGGGAGATTTAGTTTTTTTTAAATATTGGCTTACAGGAGTCCATAGGTTCCGCACCTTAAATGGCCCTAACACATTTCTTTTGTATAATAAATGCTCTATTGAAGTTGAATTCCCCCATAAGAGTAATCCGTATCTTAGGAACGAACACACGTATCCGTGATATGCCATCAATGCTGTTTTTTATTTGCTACTTTTGAAAGATGGTGTAATGCGTATATGAATTTATTTAGTCTTTGGCATACTATTTCTACATGATTTTTCCAATTTAAATTTGAGACGATTTCAATGCCAAGAAATTTAGCTATTTTATTTTAGGATGCAAGGTGTACCCCATATCTTAATCTGACGCGCTCGAGTAAATCCGAAAATCCCCTCTTGGGCTCCGCTACTACCATCCGCCAATCCGACGTTCAAAGAAATGACAACGTCGATTTGAAAGAGCTCTATGAAAATTTCGTTCATTGAATTAAAGCTTCCGTGGTCGAATGGTTGCGTGAGCTGACTGCGGAACTAGAGACCCGGGTTCAAACCTCGATCAAAACCATATTGTGTCTATTTTTTATTTTTATGAAAATAACTTTTTTTTATTAGGAGCTATTTCAGATGGCTTTGTTAAGTAACACGAAGCAAATGATTGTTTCGTTTTAAACTAAACCAAGAAAATATTTTTTTAGAAAATAAACGATTTAATGGTATCTCATTGTATAAAATCTGGTGCAATAAAGTATTTTTGTATTGTATTGTATATATCCGAGCAACGCTCGGGCGTCCAGGTACTATGTATTATATGACGCACAGTTGATAATGAACCAGCGCGTCCTGAGATACGCCTTAAATAGTTTTTTAGGACTTGTTTTGAAAGTGAAATATACATGAGAGTTTTTATATGCCTTTATTTTACTTTCAGGTCCTTTAAAGTCCAATGAACAAATTTTAGGCATTCCCTGAGATGGGCTGATTCACCAACAGCGCGGCGTGCCAAATATTGTTACTGTGGCATTTTTTTACTGTGAATATTTATAAATTACAGTGCATTTTCAGGGGAGCTAAAGACTCCTTTAAGAAGCCTCCTAGCGACTGACTGCCTCGGCTGTTGAGGAAGGAGGAAACGTAGCAAAATTCTATGTTTGTTGGTTATAATATATCAGGTTTAGCTACTTTATTTTGTTTATTATAATTTTTTTAAATCTTAAAATTAGTTGTAACAGCAAATTTTAACTTAAATGATGACCATCGCTCATGCCTTGCCCCAGCAGCCATCTCTGTTCGTCTCGGAGTGCAGACACGCGATCGACAATGCGTGCTCACTACAACGCCGCCGCCGCCCGCCCGGCTCCAAACCCGCTTACCTTTGTTTAAACTAGATATGCCTATAGCACACTTATAGCACCTCTGATCATGTGGGCGGTAGAATGTGCAGCGTTTGACCGGTGAAGTGCCATCGTTCTTTGTTAGCACCCATGCCATGTAACGATTTCTACCCTAAATCATTTCTTTTGTATTTCGATGGAATGGTGCGGTCACCGGCCACAGTTACGTGCGACTACCATCAGCCACAGTAACAGCTTATGCGGTTACGTCTTGTTTAATTAAGAATCGAAGAATCGATCTCGCTTTAAGTTGGATAGATGTCTCTGGAATATACACAAAGGCCTGCGAGATCATTTGCTACTTCGTTCCATAAAAATCTTTACGTCTGTTTCTGTACGCTGAAGGAAATACTTGTGTTTTTGTTTGTGCCATCTGCTCAAGAATATGATAATTTTCTCATCTTGCAATTCATCATCAAGTTTGGCCCAACTCATTCTCGTACCTGAAGAAAGATCCGCACACATCAATGCAATGTAAATATGCTGTTGATAAATGTTGATGATAATGATTCTTACGACATGTTTAACGATTTTCCAAGTTCTGGTTAGTTTGTTAGTTCGTTGTTGTCGTTCAGAATAATCAGGCACAAAATTCATAAGTCTTGACCTTGTAACAATTTACTATGAGTAACAAATTCCAACTAAACTGCAGTTCAAGCAAAGATAAGTGAAATTCCAACCGTAATAGATATTAAATATTTATCTAGCAATCGTTATTTTTTACAGCTTACGCCATTAACGTCAGCCCGCATACTTATAATGCAAGAAAGAAAACAGCCAACATAATAATACATTTAGCTGTCGAGAAAATTGCTTCTCAAGTAATAACTCAATACATTTACAAAGTTGCCGCGTTATTCATACAATTTAATAGAACGGAAATTACCTTGTAAATTCAATATAGAATTACAACATCATTTCTTGCACCATCATATTTACTTCCGATGAAATTTATGTATCTGGCGAATAAAAGCTACACCTTCGCCCCAGGTGCCCCAGGCGCCCCAGGTAACGATTACTGCATAAATTGCATAGATTATACCACTTCCTATGCACTTTACGTCCACAGATAATGCAAAAGGCTTTCCTGTGCTCTTTATGAATAAAAATGCGCTGTAAGACCTTAAATTAATGTATGTTCAAAGGGATTTTAGACGTACTTATGTACGACACCCGGGGAAAATAAAATATGTTCAAAATTATTTTTACTACATAGTTGTGCCCGCGACGTCGTCTGCGTGGACAGAGATTTGTAAATTAAAGATAGGCAAAATATTTTTTTCAATTCGAACCAGTAGTTCTTAAGATTATCGCTTTAAAAAAACCTTCTTCAATTTTATAATACTCATCAGCATAGAAAATTTATCAGACAATATGCTATGATTATAATCATATTATTTTGCCAATTTCTGTGTTCATCATTATGAACACTTTCTTATCGCATACCACTGCTGTCCAAGTCTCCTCCTAACTCATATACATTCGGAATTTAAAAAGACAAATACGAAAAATGAAAAAATGAAAAAGTGGTCGAGTAAGCTCCAGGCCTCCCCTATAATGGGGAGATACCATGACCAGCAGTAGAATACAAAAAGAATTGTAGCAACGAAAAATATATGCAAAAGGTAATATTTTAACAGCGAGCAGTAGAGACAGCAAGCAATTTTTAACATGGAGGTCCACGGTTCAAACCCCGGCACATTCCTTTTGTTATGTGTGTATGTACCGCTGTGCCACGGAGCGCGTAAACATGACCTATTTAAAATTTCTCGAAGACATAATGTTATCCAACCTGGAGATGTTCAGTTTGGTGAATTATGACCCAAATCCAACCTACTTCAGAAAGAAGACCTATGCCTGTGGAATATTGAAATGGTTGAAAAAAATATGTAATTACGTTATACCTTTCTACCTTCGGACGACGTCAAAACAAACTTCGGAACTGGGTCTCACTGGGAATAATATTTGTTTTGGCCAACTGCGCGCCGGTCGAATAACAATATTTAACGGAATCCCGCGGCCTATCACGGAATGAGAACGATAAAAATTCCATGGGAAATTTATTTGTCCGCTTGTTAGGGTCGCCAGAAAACGTCAAGCGTGAGTTGGATTAGAAATTTGTGTAAAATTTATCTGTCTGGGTCATTTATGCCATACAATGTCACAAGTGGTTCGAAATTAAACATGATTTTTTTTTATTTGAAAGCTACTCCTTTCAGATGGGCATGCAGGCCACGTGGTGTTAAATGGTCGCTGCGGCCCACGGACATCTACAGACAACCTCAAGCAAGCCCAAGCCATGCCTGTGTTGCACTTGCACTGCCGTTCGATGATAGCCGGCAACTGCATCTGACCACCGAAACGATAAAACACTGCAGAAGAGAGTGCAACAGTAAAAAATTTCGAAAATCTTAAACGCAAATAAATGCATCATTTCAATTTGACTACGGTACTATAAAAGCGAATAAACGAAATTTGTAGTTTCCGTCCGAGGCTCAAGCTCTTTTGAACTATTCGAAAAGAGGCAAAGGAATAAAGCCGTACAGCCGGTCGTACATAAAAGCAAAATGGCAAAGACATTCTCCATTCAGCCTATTAAGTCCTTACGTGCCAAGGAATGTTACTAAAGGTTTTCGTTTCTCCTTTGTTTTTGGATGATTTCATCCAGTGTGCAGTATTTCCTTAACAAGAATGACGGACTACTTTTATCTTTTATGTCATTACTGTACCTTTGTGGTTCAAACGAAAGCGATCTGCACAACAAAGCAAAACGGGTGCGGTTGGGTAGCAGTTATCGGCAAATGATTTCATGCGCGTTTTTCGCTACGTACAGCACATTTGTAACCCGGTCCTGAGTTTTTTAGTTAGATAGCTGTCATCAAACCTCAAGCCTGAGAGACCCGTGTCCAGCAGTGGGACCTGTAGTACGCAACAAGGATTGCAGTGACATCTATCCAAGTAAATAAAAACACTTCAAACTCATAGTCTCACACTAGAATTATCTGTGGACACATACAACGACTACCCGAAAATATTAGAAAGTACATATATGTTTAGATATGTATTTGTGTATGTTTTTGTGTAATATTTATAATAATATATGCATTTATTATAAGTAATTATACATTATATTTTATTATTTATGTTTAGTATATATGTTTATATCCATTAATTCCATTAATATGCTATTTTCTAGCATAATAACACCCAGATCAGGAACAGAAATATTCTAAGAATATCGCTGTTTACGAATAGGTAAGTAAGTATTGCGTAACGCATTTTTTTGTAATCCTATAATTTCAGTTCAGTTTATTTATTTATGTATCATAAAAATATTGGAGCGGAGATTATAACTCAGTAAACATAATGAGAAATGGCCAAGATTTCTGATGAATTTGTGTATTAATAAACAAATCCTTGTCCGCCCTTCAACACATAATACATATATGTATGTATCTTTATCAATAACAATAATAGCATGTTTGGTAATAAAAATTTTCGTAATAATAATTGGTAGATTGCATTCAATTTTGATTGGAATTACAACACCGCATTACCCATTTTAAGTAGTATTATGCTTCGCTGCTCAATTCTCACGATTAATATTATATTGATTAACTAGTAGTACTGTTTCGTATTTCGCGGCCATTCACACGAATAGTTTAAAGAAATAACTATTTTCCTTCAACAAAAATAAAGTAAAAATTTAATAAAAAGTTGCTGTTTTGTCTTATCCCTTCCTCCCCTAGAAGGTGCTAGCGTCACCGCCATTTTGGTTCCATTATCTGTTTTCGTGCAGTACCGGCCGTTACTCGAATAATATTTTTTATCAAAAAACTGTGTTAGTTGGTGTTATTTGGAGAAGAAAAGTGTTTAAAATGGGTAAAAAACGTAGACATAGCGATAGGGATATGAGTGATCGCCTATTACGACGCATCGAGAAGTTAGAAGGAAAATTACGAAAGTGCCGCCGACGATCGTATTCATCTGCGAGCCGGAGCTCAATATCGAGATCTCGTAAGTGTTTTTTGTGTTGTTTACATCCGCATTAATTTTTCCCCATGAATTCTACATCCAAGCATTCTATGGAAAATACTATTTTTTAATAATAGGAATATGAGAATAGAAATGTGTATTAAAGGTTTTGTTATCGGCAAGCTATGCATAAAAAATTATATTTTAAAATGGGGTTATATTTAAGTGTACATTGTATACATTTAGTTCCTTGACATACGTACAAGATAAAAAAGTGATGCGAGCAATATATAAGGATTGTTACCTTCACTTCTATCGTTAATTTTTACGAAAATAATTATAATAGTCAATACTTTGAATAGTATACTTCAGGACTGTTAAACTTATTTCCTTATTGATATATATCAAATATCTTATAAACATAGGTATTAACAAAAGTGATGCGAACAATTTTTGGGATTGTTACCTTCACACACACAGTGTAATTTATCTGCTGTATTTTCTGTTGATACCTACCAGTTGTGATGCGAATGATTTTCGGGATCATTACCTTCACGAATATACTTTATAATTTTGGACTGGTAATTTAATTACTTATATTATTCAATAAAGTGATGCGAACAATTTATTGGGATTGTTGCCTTCACATAAAAACTGGAATTTATCTGCAGTATTTTTTGTTGATACCAGTTGTGATGCGAATGATTTCAGGGATCATTACCTTCACTAATATACCTTACAGGTTCACAATCTCCGGTAAGAAACCGTTACTACCATAATGAATATTATGCGAAGGAGGCAATCGAATCTGTTGCACCTGAAGATTTAGCTGACGACCCCGCTACTCCCGTAGAACAGATACATGAATGCACTGCATCTGACGAATCTACCCAGGGGACTTCCTCGGCTACTCCGCCTGCGGATCCTCATGCGATGCAGTTACTGTCCGCAAACGGGAATTCTATTGTTGACAATACAAATAATCACCTTGATGATGATATACTTACTATATTAGGAGACGCCCCAAAACAGGAATCGCCTGCAGGAAAAGATATTCATCATGATATAGCGACAAGGCTACAGGACATTCTCTTGAATGGCCTTAAAAAAGAATCGAAAGAGAAAATTACAGAAGAGTACCATGTTCCCAGAAATTGTCCATTATTTAAGGCACCTATGTTAAATCCCGAAGTTAAGGCAGCTGTCTCCGATCTTCTTCAAAAGAAAGATACTTCATTAGCAGCACGACAAGGACAGATTGGGATAGCCCTAACAGCCTTGACAAGTGCTATGGAAATATTAACATCTGATAAGTCTGATACAAGCCAAACTGTTCTCAAACACATTAGCAATGCATCTAGATTATTGTGCGATTCTCATTATATAGATACAAAAATGCGACGAAACTTTTTGATTTCGACCTTGAATAATAGACTAAAGGATACATTGAAAGAATCTAAAAGGGATGCATTTTTGTTTGGCGAAGTCTTACCGGAAAAGTTGAAGGCTACTAAAGCCATAACTAAAACTAGCCAAGACTTGAGGCCTTATAAGCCTAAATCAGTTGTGACAAGGTCTGTTGTACCGTCTACTACACCAAATAATTTAAACTGGAAACACCCGCAGCCGAATCCATCGAATTCTCAACGGAAACCATTAGCGTCAGCTCAACGTCGGACTGCGGGCCCACCGACGTCTCACCGGGGCGAGACTACCCGCAAGACCCTGTCCTCACGTGTCAACAAGAGCAATGCCCACTACAGGCAAATCAAGAAATACTAGAACCTCAGGTAATTAGACCAGCAGGTCGATTACAGTATTTTTTACATTATTGGCGAAAGATAACTAGTGACCCTATAGTTCTCTCATGGATACAGGGATATAAAATTCCTTTTTCAAGTACTCCATATCAGTCAGATTACCCTAAAAATAGACAATGTAATCCGAATGATGTCAAGAATTTCCAAATGGAAATTAATAAATTAATGACCAAAGGTGCCATATCGCTTTGTACTAGGGAAGACGGGGATTTCCTGTCCAGCATATTCCTGGTACCTAAACCAAATGGCGATAATCGATTCATTCTGAATTTAAAAAATCTTAATAAGTTTATTAAACCACCACATTTTAAAATGGAGGACTTAAGGACCGCAATAAAACTTGTTTTACCAAACTGTTATTTAGCTTCTGTCGATTTAAAAGACGCTTATTTCTTAATTCCTATACACCCACACTTTAGAAAATTTTTGCGTTTTGAATTTGAGCAAAACATTTACGAATTCAACTGTTTACCTTTCGGACTGAATACGGCACCTTTGGTTTTTACTAAAGTTATGAAACCCGTTATGGAGCACTTGCGTTTACATGGATACTTATCAACCATATATTTAGACGATATATTTTTAATTGCTAAGTCGTACTCGGAATGTAGCGAGAATGTTAATACCACTATCAATTTACTTAATAATTTAGGATTTATTATAAATTATGAAAAAAGCTCAATCAAACCTCGTACAAACTGCAAATTTTTAGGTTTTATAATAGATTCGAAAGAATTTTGTGTGAAGCTTCCAGATGAAAAGAAAGATAGAGTAATAGAAGAAATTAAGAAAATAAAATCTTTAGATACATGTAAAATTCGAGACTTTGCAAAGTTTATTGGTTTGATAATTTCCGTATGTCCTGCGGTTGAATATGGCTGGTGCCATACTAAAATATTTGAAAGGCATAAGTTTTTGAGTTTAGGTGGTAACCAAAATTACGAAAAGGTTATGAAACTAAAGAAAGAAATTTTAAATAATGATTTGATATGGTGGGAACGAAACATTTACACATATGTGTGCCCCATCCGTAATACAACTTACGATCTAGAAATTTTTTCTGATGCCTCTAAAACTGGCTGGGGAGCATCTTGTGGTAATCAACAAGCTAACGGTTTTTGGACAAATGAGGAAAAGTTATATCATATTAATATTTTGGAGCTATTAGCAGCATTGTTTTCATTAAAAATTTTTGCTAAAGATTTGTGTAATACTCAAATTCTTATGAGAATAGATAATACAACCGCGATTGCTTGCATTAATAAGATGGGTAGTGTGCAATTTCCTCATCTGAATAAAATATCACGTGAAATTTGGGATTTTTGTGAGCAAAGAAAGCTATTTATTTTTGCTTCTTACATAAAATCTTCCGACAATAAAGTAGCTGATTTTGAATCTAGGAAATTGCAAACGGACACTGAATGGGAGCTAGCACCATATGCTTTTAAAAAAATATTAGATTGTTTTGGAAAGCCTGAAATTGATTTATTCGCTAGTAGATCAAATTCAAAATGTGATAAATACATTTCATGGCGACCAGACCCGTATGCTTTTTGCGTCGATGCATTTACGACAAAATGGTCTAGCCTCTATTTTTATGCCTTTCCCCCATTTGCAATCATTCTAAAAACTTTAAATAAAATTATCACTGATAAGGCTACAGGAATCATAGTTGTACCATGGTGGCCCACACAACCATGGTTTCCAATTTTTAATAAATTAGTAACTTCTCAAATAATTTTCTTCAAGCCCAATAGCGATTTATTGATTTCCGATGATTTCAGGTCTCATCACAAGCTTCAAAAAAGCCTTACCCTGGCTACAGCCATCTTATCAGGGAAGCTCTATTAAGAAGATGTGTACCCCCCTCTTCAATAGATATTATGATTAATTCTTTGGCCCACAATACTCAAAAACAATATGATTGTTACCTCAAAGAATGGTTTAACTTTTGTGATTGTCATAATATTGATTACTTAGAAGCATCCGTTCCTAATATCTTATATTTTTTAACCAAATTGTATAATGCTGGATATCAGTATGGTAGTCTCAATTGTTGTAAATCTGCTTTGTCTTCTATTTTAGGTCACAGTTTGTTAGCTGATGATAGAATCGCTAGATTTATGAAAGGTGTATTCAGGTCTCGTCCCCCTAAGCCGAGATACGAATTTACTTGGGATGTAGATATTGTTTTAAATTATTTAACTGGCCTTTATCCCAATGAAAATTTAACTCTTGAGCTATTATCAAAGAAATTGATTTCGTTATTAGCAGTAATTACAGCACACAGAGTTCAAACTTTGTCAAAAATTCAATTAACTAATATTCTAACTCATCAAAATTGTATTACCATCAAAATTTCAGAGACTATTAAAAGGCCAAATAGCTACAACCCCTTGTTAAAATTACCGTATTATAATGAAAAACCTGAGATATGCCCTGCTCGAGCCCTTACTTGTTATAAAAATAGAACCGCCTCATTGAGAGAATCTGATTGTAATTATCTTTTTATCAGTTACAGAAAGCCTTATGCAAAAGTCACAAGTCAAACTCTTAGTCACTGGATAAAAGATGTACTCCACAAAAGCGGGGTTGATACATCGATATTTAGCTCCCATAGTACACGCCACGCATCTACTTCTAAAGCTAAGATTGCGGGCGTGTGCGTGGATGTTATCCGCAAGACTGCTGGGTGGAGCGCATCATCTTCAGTCTTTATGAAATTTTATAATAGAGATATTATCCCCAATCAAGATGATTCTTTTGCTCGTACCATACTTAATAGTTAAAGAACGTATTATTAATAATATATTAGCTATATATTTATACAAATATATCTGTTGCATAATATATTACTTACTGATTGATTACAGAAATTGTTTTCTTTTTATGAATTATTATGTCACAGATTTCCGCTTTCTTTAAACATCTACAAGTTAATCAATATATTATTAATCGTGAGAATTGAGCAGCGAAGCATAATTAATGATAAAACGAACTTACCTGTACGTGAAGTTCTATCATAATTATGCGAGCTGCTCAATTCGAAGCGATTAATATTATCAAACCCACCCTGAGTCCCGCCCTCAAAAACGCAAATCTGTGTACCATTAATGCCCTCTGATTTCAGGAAAGCTTTAAACTTAATGAAACCAAAATGGCGGTGACGCTAGCACCTTCTAGGGGAGGAAGGGATAAGACAAAACAGCAACTTTTTATTAAATTTTTACTTTAATTTTGTTGAAGGAAAATAGTTATTTCTTTAAACTATTCGTGTGAATGGCCGCGAAATACGAAACAGTACTACTAGTTAATCAATATAATATTAATCGCTTCGAATTGAGCAGCTCGCATAATTATGATAGAACTTCACGTACAGGTAAGTTCGTTTTATCATTAAGTAATTAACGTGAATATCTTTTCACCAATAAATGAACTATCAAGAACTAGTTCTCAGGAGTATGTCTTCGTAGAGACAATAGTTATTTAAGTGATTTTACTTGTCAGAGATTTTCGGGCGGTTTTCGGAGCTACTTCCGTATTTATCGCACCCAGTAAGTAATCTGTTCGTTTTAAGTCCAAACATGTCTTTGTTAATCATATATATTTTCAATGATTCACAAACGATTCTATTTTAATTAAAACGAATGTTTTCTAATCTCCTAGCGATACCATCGCACTAAAAAGCTAGAAAAGATAACAGCGCAAATATATACAGTGAACACTACTCGGTATGTTATGTTAGCTCACAATTTCTCTCATATTTATTTAGCAACTAGCGATCCTGCCCCGTTTCGTCCGGGTAGTTGAGTTTATATTAGACATTTTTTTGCAATAGTGAAGGAAGGCAAAAAAACTTTTTTGATTCGAATATCTCGCAATACTAAACAGGCCGCGCCAGCTGATATCTCTTATGATATTCAGCCTTATTGATTGATTGATTGATAGGCATTTACTATCGCGGAGTTTTTGGAAGGAACTTTTAAGAGGATCAATACTATACCTAACATGACATTTGTGTAACTAAGTATAGAGCATGCAATGTAATCTCACAAAAGTAATAATTTTTCCTGGTTTTGCGACATTTTTCATAGGTTCTCCGCTTCTATAACTCCTATTGATCGTAGTCCGTAGAGATTTACTCAGTGACGATGCAGCATTGTGATTGTACCTCATATTATGAACGTATAAAAAATGGAAGCTTTTTAGTTTATCCAATACAAGCATAGACAAAAATCCAAATATTCCCTCCTTATTATTAATGTAGATGTAGAATTATGCGATGTGCCGGCTCACGTTAAGCTATTGACCGAGGTCATACGTGACGCATATACTAGTATGTGGACATTATTTTGTGGTATGCAGAGCTCGCATAATTTTATGTGGGAGAGATAAAAATGTTAATATAGTTATGGCGGTACGAATATTTTAAATTTACATTCAGATTCTGTCTTACACTCGCGGTGGCCCGTGGGTTCACGCGTGTTAGAAATGTCCTGACCGTATGGCACAATGGTTATTATGCCGAACTGTTGTTGTGGAGCCCCGAGTTCGATATCTGGATTATTTGCTGTCTTTGAATGTGCGCATGTTACCTACAATACGGAGGATTGTAGTGTGGGGCTTTGAGTATGAAGCATAATTTTATTTTAAGTGTTATATGAACACTTTGATACACGCAATATCCACTTTCTGTATACTTATTACTGAAGTAACGAAGTGACGAAAATATGAAACAGAATACTTTGTTTCCAACGAAGCGCGGTATACTTGGCGGTTGAGCTCTAAAGTAAAATTGGACTTGAAATATAATCGCTAGTTCGTGTAAATGCCACCGGCCCAGAATAAAATGAAATGTCTGTCATATTGCCGCTTACCTAAATAAGTCTGGTGATGTATTTTTACTAAATTCCACAAAAAATTACAACGGAAACTATTTGCTTGTAAAATTAATAATTTTACTACCAGCAGATAACAGCCTACCAACTTACGAACAGGTAAGCCTACTATGCAATTTTTTATTTATTTGTTACAATATTCTTTATTCCATTTTTTCCTTTTTAAGCCATTTATAAGTCAATCATCATCTTTATCATGTACTTACTCTTATTAACATTATTGTTTAATCTTAGTTAAAATTTTAATTCATTTATAACACATCCCTATAATTTGACAGACGTGCACGGTGTATGAAAACAACATATTTAGGCCCTCTGTGATGGCGTCCAGTTTGTCCTGTCCTGTCTATCTATCTATCACTGCTATTTCAATTTTAGAAACTGAAAAGGTAACAAGTAATGTGATATTTTGTTAAACTGCTCGTGCTTTTATTTTAACTCTCATTCAATCTTTAATTTCTGCTAATTTACAGAATTAATTTCCTATTTCCAAAGTATATGTTTTTTGCGAAAAGAAGATAGAACTTTTGTCACTGATTCGTTCAGATTGATCAATGTTAGAGTATTTCAAGTTATGTTCGCTCGGAGTTTGCGACTTTAAAAAATATTCTGAATTCATTCAGCTTCATACTTGCTTTCATTGCCAAGTAAGTGTAAAATAATTTCGGCTCTATTCCGAAACAAAATTGGACCTGAAATTTTATAGCTATTCGTGTAAAGGCCACCATGCTGTAATAAAATGAAATGTATACAGCCGTTAGCTACAATAATCCCAGTGTTTAACTGACATGCTGGTACACACGCAAAGCTGGCAAATATTTCATTTTATTAAATAGTGCCTTTTCATGATTGTGACGTTGCCCACGAAAATTGTATTTCTACGTTTCTCTGTATAACGAAGTTACTTAGTGTTAGTGGCGATTGCAGGCAATGACCAACAATTAATTATAAAGCAAAATAGATCTAATTATATCTGGAGTCGCCATTGAGATACTATTACTTACTAAACATAATATCTCAATGGAAGTCGCATGCAGTCGCGCTGCTACTTCGTAGACAGAAGGTAAGCTATGCATAATAAACAAAGAATTACCTTACGAAAGAATTGGTTCAAAGGTACTAGTAGATATATTTTTTGTCTACAAAGTGATAGTTTTATAGTAAACAAACAGAAAACAGTGAAAACCTAGGCAGTGGTTGAGACTTTTTCTTGCTAATGGTAGTGAGACTTATCTGGCCTCGGTACCCATTCAGAACGAAAGGTACGCTATTTTAAGAAGGGCCCGACAAAAAAAAGGTCTTTACCATTAGCAAGAAAAATATCATATCATTAAACAATTTTTAACCGTTTTAAGTTGTTTTTTTTTTAGCTAGGTACTTATTTATAAATAATTTATTTTCGTTGGGAAATTGGAATTTACAAAATATTCTGAATTCATCCAGCTACATGCTTGCTTTCATTGCCAAATAAGTGCAGAATAAAATGGAACCTGAAATTTTATAGCTAGTCCGAGTAAAGCGTAATACTAAATAAAATGTAAAGTAAATAAAATGAAATGTATACTGCCGTTAGCTACAATAATCTCAGTGTTTAACTGACATGCTGTTACACACGCAAAGCTGGCAAGTATTTCATTTTATTAAATAATGCATTTTCATGATTGTGGCGTTGCCCACGAAAGTTGTGTTTCTACGTTCTTTTGTATAAAGTAACCAATAAGCCACTTGGTGTCAAGTGGCCGCTGCAGCCCATGGACATCCACAACCAACATCAGGCAAGATCATATTTTATCTGAAGTCGTATGCAGTTGCGTTGCTATTCCAGAGGCATAAGAAATACACAAGAATTGCCTCACAAAACAATTTGTTCAAAGGTGATTTTGTCTACAAAATGATTATTTTATAGTAAGTGCTTGCATACATTAATCATTAAACAAATTAATAAAAACAGTGATAGGAGGAGGTCCGAGCTTGTGGGTCAATTTTTATGTGCTATTTATAATCTGAAATCGAAAGCATAATTACTAACTACTAGGAAAACTTCATTATTAGACGACCCGTGTGGCGTAACGGTTAACAATTAAATGACTATTAATCAAGCGTCCCGAGTTCGAGTCCCGGCGAAGCAGATTGGAATGATGAGTTTCAATTAGTGTGTGTCCGTCTACGCACGACATAGGGATTCATAGTTTGGAGCTACTAGTTGTAGCATTATTTATTTATTTATTATTTTTAAAAAGGCATTAAAAAGATGATGACGAATCAAGAAAGTGTGAGTGACAAGCAATCACATCATGCTTTTACTACGTTTTATAAACCTTATATAATTTAGCGCTGAATAGCCAGAATTATAACGAAATAAATAATCCATTCAATTAATTTATTCGATCATAAAGCGAAAATGTTCGGCCCGCGCTCATTATCGGGAAAATTCCCAGTTAATAACGAAAACCGATTAATGAATCCAGTGACACGGTATTGGAAAATTGACATTAATTATAAAAACCAGGGATCGAGGTAACAAACGGAGTATATATATAAATGCTTTTTGATTAGTTTTCCTAGCTTTCATGCAATCTATTGTAATAGCTCTAGCTCTATGTGTACAGGAAAGACCAGAAATAGCAAACTAAATGTATATATATGGAGAAGCAGGCGAGGCATGCAGGCCATGTAGTGTTAGTCCCTGTAGCTTCGGAATTAAGAATAGAGCTACGGTATCCCCTGCCTGGTCGTAAGATTCGACTGAAAGGGCCGTCCTGGGCTTGCGGGCGGTGAGAGTGGGAGCTCGATCCGTCCAGCCAGCGACCAGGGAAAGACGGCGGTGTGTGCGTGGCCGCATGCGCGTAAGCATCTTAATTTGCAGGAGAGCACATTTGCTCTCCCGAAGATGGACCCGAACGAAGCGCCGCGCGTGGAGGACACCGGTGCATTCCACTGGAGATCCCAGAGTCCTCCCCAAGCGCAGAGACAGACTATCGAGGGGGTTTTAGTGCGGTACACACACCACATGACCCGGTATCCCCTCCCAAGGTGCTGGGTACCTTATGAACGTCACCCCCGATTCAAAAAACAGGAAAAAAGGCCATGTAATGTTAAGTAGTCGCTGCACCCCATGAACACCTACACACAACCTCAAGCAAGCCTTAAGCTGTCCTGAAGTCGTATGCAGTTGCTACTCCGAAGGCTGAAGGTCGCCTCATGTCAGTCTGACCGGTAACATCTATACCTTTCCACCGAAATACAATAGAAATGTTTCATGGCAGAAGTAGATGCAGCGGTGGTACTTCTCCGGTAAAACCATCACCGTAAAGTTCTCCATGGGATGCACTTAACACCACGTAGCCTACATGCTCGCCTGTTACTTTATTCTAATAATAGATATAAATAATCTAGTGCTTGTTGACTCACTAAGGGATTCTTTAATTTAAAAGCAACGAAAAACTCACAATGTTTCTAAAACTTTATTTTTTATGTCTTTTAGATGCTTTACCGGCCATTTTCCGACAAATTGTCGCTGAATTCATTATTCGTTCCTCGTTAATAACGGCATTTCCTGATAATGAGCCTCGGTGTGACGTGCCCGAGTATTGAGCGAACGAATTAATTCAATGAACTATTTATGAAGACATTATTTTGCTTATGAAAGTAGTAACAAAAACAGTATATTTTCTGTCACAACACAAATGTAATAGTTTTAGTAATTACTCGCATCTGTCAGCAGGTGGAAGTGGGTTGATAGTGTCTCACACGATCAGCTGGGCACACGTGCCATTATCGCCACATAGCCATTCTGTTATCTTAAATATATAATGTATTTTTTTAAAGAGTGCTGCTGGGAGTTTTTTCCGCAGCCTTTTTTCTCTCAGCTCAACATCCAGCCCAAATGGGCACTGAAGCACATAAGCCGATGACCGAGAAAAAAATGACATTCATTAAGCGAATATTTTGTGTCCTTAATAGGAAATAAATATTTTGAAATGAAATGAAATGAAATGATTTATTTGCCAAAATGTGGTACATGAATAGTTGGTTTGTAGGTTATTACAGTCTCTCACATTAACCAAAATTGGTATGCAAATTTACAAAAAAGGGAAAACAAAAAATTACATGAATATTGCTACGCAAAGTTACTATAAACATTATTTGAAATTGCATTATTACAAAATTATATAAACTAATAAATTTGCATTACATTTGCCTCATCTCATAAACATAAACATTCATTAATAATTATTTTATTATAATTAGGAATCATATTAAAGTATTTTACAATGTCAGCATTTTTTTTCTTTTTTTCTTTCTTAAGATTGTTGGATTATTAGGCAAAATAACATATTTGTCATAGTCATCTCTCTATCACTGTACTTTTTAGCTGATAAAGCTAGAAGCTTTTAGAAAAGCACACACAGGCCGAACAGCTGCTCAACAAATTAAGGTGGAATGGAAGAAACTTGATGTGTTCCATACACATCAAGTTTCACAAGACTTTGCTGTGGAGTATGTTACATGGCGTAGCGATGGCCGAGTGGTTAAAAACCGCAGTCTTCGACGCGACCGATCCCGGGATCAAATTATTGGCGCGCACCTCTGATAAAGAAATTTGTAATGTGCGCATCGTTATCGCTGCTCCACGGTGATGGAAAATATCGTGATATTTAATTAGTCACGATGTTCTCCACCGCCGTGCACGCCTGTAAGAAATTCATAATTTCCAAAAGCATGACGTCCACCAATCCGCACTTGGTCAGCGTGGTGGGCTATGGCCTAAATCCCTCTCAATTGTGAGAGGAGACCTGTGCCCAGCAGTGGAACATTAAAAAATGTTGAAAAAAAATGCTACACGGTATTCAACTTCCGAAAAATTGCATTGTTAAACATAAGAGAGAGATGTACACAAAATATGCAACTATAATTTATAATGATATGGCTGTAACCCATTTTTGCGTCAGCTGGACACAGGTCTTATTATTGGGGCGACCTGGAGCTTACCTCATCACACTGTTCCAAAGCGGATTGGTGGAGGTACAATGATGTGCTAAGTATTAATTATAACTCCGCCTGACTGACTACATGTTGACATGATTTTACACACGACAAACTGGCCGACAAACTGGCAGTTTGGCAAAAACTATGTTTTGTGCTAAGTGTAAATGCTATTCTTATTAAATAAAAAAAAAACACATTCTTGTTTATATGCTTGGCTCGAACTTTAAAATATTCAGTATCCTGAATCCGTGCAGTCAAAGTTAAAAGATTGTTTTAAGATTTATTAAGGTAAAGTAACCGCGTTTAATACATTTAATGCGTGATAACATTTTAAATGAGAGTAAAAAGAATACTTCAAGAGTAGTTATCCTATCCTAAGAGTCTTTTCCAATCAGCTGACTCGTCACATCGTGCACAGTCACGATAACGATCACGACGCACGTAAAATGAACCACTGCGCTGGAGATTGTGCTTTCATGTCACTTGCTTTTATTTTAGTTTTAAGTCTTGTTTTAAGATTTTATTTTCCAAAGATCAAAGAGCCATTTTGAGCACTGCATCTACCTCCTATCTCTTCTTTATCGTATTCCATAAAGAAAAATTACGAAAGAGTTGTACAAACAAAGGAATGTACAATTTTGGCGGTCTTCGATAAAAGCGATTTCTCCTAGCGACATTGTAACTTATTAAGTGTGTAAATAAAAAATTAGGGATTAAGCAATGATCCTGAAGACATACTTAGAGAATTAAGTAGTAAGCAACCGATTATGACATGTATAATGAATAAAATAATTTTATAAATCATTTTTCATCTAACGTGATAAAAATCAGAAGAAAATTTTAGTGTAATCTTATCAATAAAAGGGACCTACTTTATTTTTTCGGATCAGTGGAAATGTACTGCTCACATTACGTGAAACGTGTGCGTTGACTCATAAAAATCCTTTATTAAGATCCGTCTTAGGATATTCTTGTATTTGCACAAAAGAAACTTTAGTTTAAAATCTAAATACCTGAGAAATGTTAATGTTATGTAGGTATTTACCGAATATCATAACAAGAACATTATATAAAGTGTATCAGCTCTCGGTTGGAATAATCCTGTGTCAAAGCGATAATTCGAAGAACTGGAATAGAAATAAAATAATATATGAGATCATAATTACAATAAAGGTCCGTAAACAGTATTTAGGTGTATTAAGAAGCGTCTTTCTGTACTTATGATAGCCCAATAAAAATAAGCTATTTTAAAGACAATAAGGAAAGTTTTGCGAGGGCGGTAATAAATCTCGGTAAAAACAATAGGGTCGTATATGACGCGTTCGGAGCAGTGAAATATGCCGTAAAGCGAAATTAAGGCGAGAGGGAAAGCGATAAATGCGCCTCAGTGCTGGGAGCTGAAATGAAAAACGGACACACATTTTTGGAGACAGTGCAAGATACAGGTTTTTCAAGATTATCTACATGTAAGGAAGATCGCAGAAGGTGAGCAGCGATGACTGAGCGGTATAGACCGCGTTCTCTGACACAGGGATACCGGGTTCGATACCTCGGCGCGCACCTCTGACACATTTTGTAATGAGCG
Organism: Pyrgus malvae; assembly: GCA_911387765.1. NCBI lineage: Eukaryota > Metazoa > Arthropoda > Insecta > Lepidoptera > Hesperiidae > Pyrgus > Pyrgus malvae. The sequence continues at coordinate 23,249,780 of OU426964.1, read as the reverse complement.
TATTTATCGCAGCTCCACGGAAAATATTTTGATATTTAATTAGCTATCTAAAATGTTTTCCATCAACGTGCATGCCTGACAGAAAATCATGATTTCTTGAAGGTGTGATGTCCAGATGTCCACCAACTTGCACTTGGCCAGCGTCACGTCGTGGCCTATAGCCAGCATCCCTCTCGCGAGAAGAGACTTGTGTCCAGCAGTGGGACATGAAAAGAGCTAAAAAAAGGAGGACTTAATCGAAAATGTCCTTCTGTTACTTTAATAGTTATGTTAAGAACAATAAAGTAATGATTTTCAAAGAAAGTTTTGTGCGAGCGATAATAAATCTCAGTAAAACAATAGGGTCGTATACGATGCAGGAGCAGTAAATATGCCATAAAGCGATATTAAGGCGAGAGTGAAAACAGTAAAACACGCCTTAGTGCTGGAGGCTGAAATGAAAAAAGGACACATAATTTCTTGAAGACAGTGCAGGATACAGGTATATCAAGTTTATGTACATTTAATGTCTTAACAACAGCTGGTGAGTAACGACAAAGACCGCGGTCTCCGACACGAAGATACCGAGTTCAATACATTCAATACATCGGAGCAAAGAAATTCGATTTGTATGGGCGCACACCTCTGACAAATTTTGTTAAGTGCGTATTCATCGCTGCTCCGCTATTGTCATATTTAAATAACTACGATGTTTTACATTACAGTATATGCCTGAGATAAAATCATACTCACTCATATCATCAATCATACAATTCATAATTTCTCAAAGGCGTGATGTCCACCAATCCATACTTGGCCGGCGTGCTGGACTATGAACCTAATTTATTTCACTTGTGAGAGGATACCCCAGCAGTGGGGCGTAAAAAGGGTTGAATAAAATAATTGAAAAGGCTCTGCCTGTGTTAAAGTGCCGTTGGAGCCTTTAATATATATAGTTACAGTCAAATACATATAAAAAACAGTATGAAGAACGAGAAAAAGCGAGTTTGCCATCATACTAAAAGTTTACGGCAGTGGATGAGTGCCAGCGGCAATTTCGCTGCAATGGTTATGACAATTGCAGTATGGGCAGTTTATGTAGTACTTTGGAAACTGTCACGAAATGGTACTGGTGAGTAAAATGGGCATGATGACACTATTAAAGAATCAGAGAATAAACGGTTTTACAGAAAAATATATGCTAAAAAAGTTCTAAAATATGATCCCGTTTTAATATAAACATTAAGATCAATAAGATTTGCAATAAAATAAAAGTATTAAATACATCAATCGGCCATGTTATCTAAAACGCCAATCAAAAGGAATGACGTCACGTCTCAGTTAATGTCATCGTGTTGCTTAAAGTTTGACGAGCAAGCCAACGCCATGACACCTACGACCGTTTTCGCGCTTAATTCATATTACATAGCAAAAAATACATTAATTTACGTTAAAAGTTGAGTTTATTGCTGAAATAAACTTTTTTCCAAACTAGGAGACGTGTACCTACCTACAATAAGGAAAGGTATTTGAAAATCTGTCATCATGCCCATTATTGTTATGTACCTACTGACATGACATACACGACCTCATTTTAGCGCTAGCAAAAACGTTATTTAGCACATTTTGTTCCAGTTGTAGATCCACAAAATCACCCTATTTTCTATAGGTCTGTGTAGAACTAAAATCAGGCTGTAAATGTAGATTCTCTTAGATAGCAAAAATCGTCAAAAATTGGCATCTTAAATTCCGCATAGACGAGTTACACGAGTGCTAACGATTATAACCCTTGACCCGATGACATGACCCATGAGCTGAACTCGTGCAGTGCGTGCGTCCGGTGTGTACTTAATGGTTCCAAACCACCCCTAAAGTACTGGCACATATTGCAACTGCAAGGGAGAGACAAAAGCAACATAAAATATTATTGTTCTAAATTTCATGAACTGTTTACGAAATGTTCACAGTTGTACCCAATGCAGAAACCTTACTGAAGTGGGAGATTTCATTTTTCCTCTTTGAAATTCTATAACTAGCTCACTTATTAGAGTATGCAGATTAAAATTCTGTTGCCGTTTTGATTGCGCTGCATAGCGTGCAAACTGCAGCTATCATTTTCAGAAGCATCGCAACGAGCGCAGACAGAAATGCCTACTGTACACGCCCACTGCACTAAAGTTTTTCTATGATGGCGTTCTGATTACAAAATACAGATTACGACTTTGTTACCATTTTGATAGCGCTGCATAGAGCGCTTTAACTGCAACTGTCATTGCATATTTGTCCCGTTACAGAATAAACTTATATTAGAATAAGAATAAAAAAAATCAAAACTAGAAGCCGAAAATACTTTTACTGCGTAATTTGAAAGAAAATATGCTTGTTATTTCGATTGTTTGTACTATGTGAAAAATTAACACATTTGGTGGATAATCTGGGCTTAATCTGAATGTATTACTACTGCAGTCATTTCGGGCGTGCAACTATTATTTTGTGTATCCGTGTGGCGTTGTTAGCGACCCTTCGGAGGAGACGTTGGACAAAATTCGAAACATTTTTTAGTTTTTCTTAAAAAACGCTACAATTGTGTCTGTCATAGTATTGCCATACGCCGACAGAATTACCTGCTAACACACGCTCACTGCGCTACCTTTTTACCCCATATTCATCCCATTGCATAAACTTGCACATATGTGTATCAGAATAAAAATTGAAAAGGATCAAAAACAAAAGAAGAAAATAATGACTGCTTTTAATTTTTTATGAGGCGTGCAGTTCATTTTTCTTAACCTACTTTAGCAGGTACTACTACCCTTTACTCTCTTTTGGTACAACATTTGGTGTTTTGTGTTTCTGCAAAGGTGTGTGGTTGCCAGCCACCCTTCAGAGTAGTCGGTCGCGGGGAAGATTGGACTATGCTTTTTATTACATGTAGATTTCCTGGTGCTTGCTAAATGGATGTATAAATATGCTATTATTGTGACTATCATAGTGATTACAGTTTTTTTTTCAGGTCAAATGCCAGTCATACTTCAGCTTTCAAAGAACAAGCGCAATAATATACGAGTAGAACTGTCAACAAGATGCGATCTTTAATTGTAATTGGATTTCGATGTCCATGAGATGCAGCGACCGCTTAGTACCACGTGACCTTTATGCTCATTTGGTACTTCTTAAGGTGCGTACAGATTAAATAACATGTTGTATAACTTGTGTTCTATAACACTTCCACATTATCTGACATTGTTTTTCAACTTTGCAACATATAACAATACTGTACACATTAGAATAACAATGTTGTATAACATTTTCGTTAGTCGTTCCTATTCACAATGCTTCGCGCACCACAAATAATAACATATTAAATAACTTAATAACATGTTTTATAACATTCTGTCTCCACATTACCGAAACATGTTTTATAACATTGTTTTAAAACATGTTATGTTATATGATGCACCTTTAACCTTCGGCATACAACGTGGGGTATTTTTAACCCCAGCTCCAGAAAAATACGTCGATTTGTAAGTAATAATCGAGCAATAACATTGAAATTCCCAGTAGCTGGGCGTTAAAAGTTGCCGTGTCGACTCGTGACCTTGGATTGGATCAGTGCTACGCGGAACGCGCTCGTGTGTGCACGCGCGTATAGCGGGTCCCGGTGTTTTTAACCCCACGTTGTATGGGACGGTGCTGAAAAAATTGTACTGATTTAGATAACGAATGATCTCGCTAGAATAAAGAAACTTGTTATTTGTCGGCGACCAAGAAAAACATATGTGAGAATTGAGAATAACGTATGAACATTCCATATTAAAAGTTGCAAGGGCCGCTGAACGAAACGGCATCATCTATTCCCGTTTCACTCACACAGAAGAAGACAGAGACGGCAACGTCTATCCCCGTCTCACGTGCGGCGACTAGAACGAGATGCAACGAGTGTTCCTGCTTCGCTCACACAGGGCGGTGTGACGAGTAGAATCGAGATTGGAATGCGGAAAATTTACGAAATTAGTATGGAAAATTAGATATCTAGATTTTCATGATTTTTCTTTATAATATGGTTAAGGATGATTAATTATGTAGGATAACATAATTTTTATAAAGAAATCTGTATAGGCTACGTAGATATTTAAGGTTGAAGTTTTTTCTGTACTTAGGTAGTTTTTTGTTAATAAGATCGTATTTTTATATGTTTTTGGATGTTTTTAGGATTAATACGATAGGAAATAAGTTTGTCTACATGGATACATAGTTTTTATGAATATATTTTGTGAATTAGCTTAGTTATTTAGGTCATAAGGTTAGCAATTGACGAAATTTGTTGGACTTTGTGTATATTTTCTTAAATAACTTTTTATGTATTTTACATATGAAAATGGAACTTATATAGTCTAATAGGAAAGTTTACGAGGAACAAAACTATGTATGATACATGTGTAAAGATATAAAGGATCAATAAAAAGAACCCGAAAAACAGCCTTCACCGAAGCAAAAATTGTATCAAATTAGGGCCGCGATCGGGCTATTGCACGCGGCTGTCTTTCTCGTATTGCTTGGGGAGTACTTAAGCAAATTGGGGCCAAGGCAAAGCATTCCTCGGCGAGCTCAAAAGTAAGAAGAAAACAAGACTCCGAAGACTCAAGAAGACTAATAACAAGAAGATTAAAGAAGATTGAAGAATTTTGGAACATTTGAAGACTGAAGTCTGGAGGAAGACTTCAAGAACATACGAAGAAGCCTTGGCATAGGGAAATTAGGGTTCGGTTAGGGCTGGCTGGGTTCCTTATCAGGAACATAAGTGGTTTTATTCAAAGAACGTCACCCCCTCACCCCCCTCCTCTTCCCCGTGACGGACGACTGACGCAACTCCCCGACACCGACGTGGCGCCTCGCAGGTTGGGTTACCTGCGTCGGGTTTAACATCTCACACCCGATATACACCCGCCACTCCCCTTTTGGCCTCGCTGGTGGCTATTACGATCCCACCACGCGTACTCCTAGGGCGAGTAGCGCGAACATACATACCGTATAGACGCGCCGCCCCCACAGCTGGTCCTTCGAGCCGGATAATCGTGCCATCGTCACCGTCGGGTTACTGCCGCCATCATGCCTGTCACACGAAGTCAGCGAGGCGTCTCTCCACCGGAGCGACCAACTGCGCCCCAGTCATCGGATGAAGCACCGGGGACACTGGACACTTCGGTCACATATGGGACCACAACGGAGAGCCCGCCAACATCAAGAGTCACCAGGAGCGAAGCCACGGTTCAAGAAGCAGCACCACCAGGGGTTCCTGCGGCACCACGGAAGACACGCTCCACGAAGTCCACCAAACGAGAATTGGAACTGAAGGTGGAAATGGCGCGGAGGCGAATGGAAGAGTCCAAGGCTGCTGCAGAGTTCACCAGAGCACAGTACGAACTGCTTCAAGCGGAGAATGAAGATTCCGGATCGGAAGTTGAAGATCCCGAAGAATGGAACGCGAACGTCCGTTCATGGGTACATCATGCATCGGTGGAGGGGATGTCCGAGGAGGGGCATCAGAGGCAGGTGTCCGGGGAGGGGCACCGATTGGGGGCGTCCGGGGAGGGGCGAACCAGTCAGCCACCTGTCACCACTGCAGTTCCGGAACACCGCACCGAACCCGGGACCAAGGAGCTCGCCGAGGCAATCATGAAGGCCATCTCGATTGCACCGAGGAATTTACCGCAACCGAGTTATATACACGATCTGCCCGACTTCGACGGAAGAAATGAAGAATGGATTGCCTTCAGGACGGTATACGAAGACACCGCACCGCTTTTTACGGGAATTCAGAACATGGCGCGGCTGCGGCGGTCACTCAAGGGCACAGCGCGGGAAGCAGTGAAGAGCCTCCTATATTCAGAAAGCCCACCTGAAGAAGTTATGGAAACCCTCCGTCGAAGGTTTGGAAGACCTGAAGCCCTGATCCGGATGGAATTGGAAAAGGTGAAGAACCTACCCCGGATCCCGGATAAGCCGCGTGACATCTGCGTGTTTGCCAGTCAGGTGAACAACACCGTCGCGACGATAAGGGGGCTAAGAAAACCGGAATATCTGCACGCGCCGGAAATGGTAGCCAACATCGTGGAGAAGATGCCTCCGACGCTGCAGCATAGGTGGTACAGATTCGCCGCCAAGAAGAAAAACGAAGAACCTGATCTGGTGCTACTAACGAAGTTCCTCAATGAAGCAGCGGATGAATGTGGACCCTACGCGACGCCAGAGGCTATGCATCCAAGGCAGCCTCCCCGGCGTCAACTCACACACACCGCATCCGAACAATTGGAGGAAGAAAGGAAGACCTGCTGTCCACACTGCCAGTATGAACATCACCTCTACGAGTGCCGCAAGTTTCTACGATTGCCAACCAAGGAGAGATGGGAGGTCGCGAAGAAATCGAAGATGTGCTTCAAGTGTCTCCAGGGGCGACACCGGAAGGAAACCTGCCGACGTCCTCCATGCAAGGTGTGCAAGAGGTGGCATCACTTCGTGCTTCATGAAGACCAGGGGGATTGCCCGAAGCCCGAAGCGAAGAAAGAAACTGCGGACAGGGAGATCGCCAACAACGTCAGGCTCCCGGTGAACACTACGAGGACAGCAAGGGCCTACTTGAAGATGGTTCCAGTCGAGTTATATGGACCAAGGGGGGCTGCCAGGATCCTAGCACTACTGGACGAAGGGTCAACCGTCACGCTTCTGGACTCATCGGTCGCGAGACAACTAGGCCTCAAGGGACCCGTGGAGGCGCTCACCCTAGAAACTGTGGGAGGCAGGACCATCACCAAGGGAGATTCTATGAAGATCAACATGAAGATCAAGGGGTTGCACCAGACCAGGAAGAGGAACATCTCTGGGGTACGCACGATCGACGACATCAACCTGACACCCCAGATGATTGAAAAGGGAAGAATTGAAGAATGCGCTCATCTCAAGCCGATGGTGAACCAGTTGTATTATGAAGAGGAATCACCGAAGCTACTCATCGGTCAAGACAACTGGGAGCTCATCGTGTCCAGAGCAACACGCAAAGGGAAAAGAGGTCAACCCGTAGCATCACTGACTTACCTAGGGTGGGTGCTACATGGGTCCGATGGAGGAGCGTCGAGGCCTGTGAACTTCGTAACCTGCGCGCACGTTACTTCTAAGGAAGAGGAATTGGAAAAGGTCATCAAGGAACATTTCGCCGTGGAATCGTTGGGAATCCATCCACGCCGATCGACCACAGACATAGAAGAACGGGCTCTGGCAATTCTGGAAGAGACTACGAGGAAATTGGACAATGGGCGCTACGAAACCGGCTTATTATGGAAGAATAAGGATACAAAGATGCCGGATAACTACAAGCAAGCAGAAAATCGCCTGAAGAACATCGAGAAGAAGTTGGACAGGGATACGGCACTAAAGCAGGAATATGAAGATCAGATCAGGAATCTTCTCAACAGTGGCTACGCAGAAGAGGTCAAGCACGAGTCCACATCCGAGAAGAAATGGTACCTGCCTCACTTCGCCGTCACGCACCCTACCAAGAAGAAGATACGACTGGTGTTTGACGCTGCCGCGAAGTACCAGGGGAAGAGCCTCAATGATGAACTGTTGCCGGGACCAGATCTGTTGCAGTCACTGTTTGGAGTTTTACTGCGGTTCCGTCAGAGGCCAATCGCCGTGGTAGCTGACATCAAGGAAATGTTTCTTCAGGTGAAGATACGAGAAGAAGATCGGGACAGCCTTCGATTCTTATGGAGGGGAGGTCAACGCAGCGGGACGCCGAGAGAATATAGGATGACATCAGTTATATTCGGCGCCGCCTGCTCTCCGAGCGCTGCTATCTTCGTCAAGAACAAGAACGCGTCGGAACACAAGGAAGAGTACCCGGAAGCGGCAAGGGCAATTGAGCGCAATCACTATATGGACGACTACCTTCACAGCTTCGGGACTCCAGAAGACGCAATCAAGATAGCAAGCCAGGTGGACCTCATACACAAGAAGGCTGGGTTCCAGTTAAGGGGTTGGGCATCGAACGATGAGGAAGTATTAAAGAAGCTCACTCCGGAGGGGAACAACATGGAAGTCGAACTGGGGACCAAAGAAGAAAAGACATTGGGACTAAGGTGGTTCACAGGGGGCGACGAAATAGGATTTAGAACGAGTCTTCGCAACCTGCAGGAAGAGGTAGCCGAAAGAAAGAGGACTCCAACCAAGAGAGAGGTCACAAGCGCCGTGATGTCGACATTCGATCCACTGGGGCTTGCATCGCCGGTGCTCATCCAGGGGAAGAAGCTGATCCAGAGCATATGGAGGAGCGGGGTCGGATGGGACGACAGCATCACCGATGAAGACAACAGGACCTGGGAGGAGTACCTAGAAGACCTGCAGTTGCTGAGGGATCTCCGGGTGCCAAGGTGTGTAGCGCAGTCCAACACCGAGGGGGAGCTCCACGTCTTCGTCGACGCAAGCGAAGAGGCCTACGCATGCGCCGTGTATCTGAGGCAGCGCGACGAAGAAGATGGCTACCGAGTGACACTACTGGCGGGCAAGGCAAGGGTGACCCCGCTGAAGCCAGTGTCCATCCCGAGGTTGGAGCTACAAGCGGCGCTACTGGGTGCCAGGATGGCGCGATCGGTGCAAGAAGAACTGGACGTCGAGATTGTGAAGAAAACTTATTGGAGCGACTCCAGCACCGTGCTCTCCTGGATCAAGACCGACCCAAGGACATTCAAGACCTTCGTAGCACACCGACTGGCAGAGATCGAAGACACAACGAAGCCTCAAGAGTGGCGCTGGGTACCTACAGCACATAACCCGGCTGACGACGCAACGAGAGGTATACCGAAGGATTTCAACAGCGGACACCGATGGTTCAACGGACCTGCATTCCTGGCGCAAGAGGAAGAGGATTGGCCAAAGCCGCGGACCTTCAAGGCGGAGCCCACGGGAGAAGAGAAGGAAAAGTCGACTGTGGGGGCGACTTTGCCCGTCGACAGGTATCCAACTCCGAACCCTGTCAAGTTCTCGAGCTGGACGCGACTGGTAAGGGCGACCGCGAGGGTACTGCAATTTATCGACCTGTGCCGGAAGAAGAAGCATGCAGTAAACGTGTCCCGTAAGTCCGAGCGTCGAGATCCCACATGGAGGCGAATCAAGAAGAAGGTCAAGAAGACGACCAAGCCCGTGAACAAAAAGACCCAAGAAAGAAGGTTCCTTCCCCTCAATCCCGATCACATAGAAGAAGCTGAGAAGATTTTATTACGAAGAAGCCAAGAAGAGAGCTTCCAGGAAGAGGTACGCTGCATCACGAAAAAGAAGCCATTTGAGAGGAATAGCCGGCTTAAGAAGTTGGACGTCGCCATTGAAGATGGATTACTGCGGCTCCAAGGAAGAATCGATGCAGCGCTACACACACAAATTGAGAAGAGACCAGTGGTGCTAGACAGTAAGCATCATATCACCAGGCTGCTCATCGCGCACTATCACGAGAAGTTCAACCACGGGAATCACGCGACGGTGATCAACGAGTTACGACAGCGCTTCTGGATCCTGGGACTGCGGTCTGCGGTGAAGACGACGGTTCATCGGTGCCAGTGGTGCAAGGTGCACCGCGGCACGCCATAGCTCCAGCCGTTTGGGAATCTCCCGCTGGAGAGACTGCGACATGGAGAACCACCGTTCACCTGCACTGCTGTGGACTACTTCGGCCCCATGACCATCACAGTGGGTCGACGCCATGAGAAGAGGTGGGGCGCCTTATTCACATGCCTCACCACCAGAGCAGTCCACGTCGAGCTAGCCGCATCCTTATCGACGGACTCCATGATCCTGGCGCTACGAAGGATGGCGGCGAGAAGGGGGATGCCAAAGACGATCTTCAGCGACAACGGCACCAACTTCGTGGGGGCAAACAAGGAACTGCAAGAAGCCCTCGCCAGCCTCAACCAGGAAGACATCATCACCGCGACGGAGAAGATGAGCATCAGGTGGAAATTTATACCACCCGGGGCACCGAACATGGGGGGTGCGTGGGAACGCCTGGTCCGATCCATCAAAACGGCCCTGGCAGTTACCCTCAAGGAAAGGCATCCCAAAGAAGAGGTCCTGCACACTCTGCTATTGGAGGCGGAGCACCTGGTGAATTCAAGACCACTGATTGACGTCGACGAAGACAACGAAGAAGGGGCCCTCACTCCCAATCACTTCTTAATTGGGAGATCCTGCGGAACGAGATTGGGGGCATTCACCGACGAAGACCTCACCGGCCGACGAACATGGAGGACAGCGCAGCGACTCGCCGACCACTTCTGGAGCAGATGGGTGAAAGAGTACCTACCGACTCTGATCCCTAGAAGAGTCGACGCACGAGCTACCACGAGGGACCTGCGGTGTGGGGACACGGTCCTCATCGTAGATTCTACGCTGCCAAGAGGAACATGGCCAAGGGGTGAGGTGGTCCGAACCTATCCAGGACCCGACGGCCGCACCAGAATTCTGGAGGTGCGCACGACGGGGGGCGTCCTGAAACGTCCCAGCTCCAAGGTGATCCTGTTGGTGCCGGCGCAACGCGACGAGGGGCGAGCAACCAGCGAGCCAGACTGCGGGGAGGCAGTCATCGCGTCGGACAACGAGCATCGGGTCGCCGGGCCAGGAGTTGGTGCTACGCACGAGGGGGAGGATGTCGGCGACCAAGAAAAACATATGTGAGAATTGAGAATAACGTATGAACATTCCATATTAAAAGTTGCAAGGGCCGCTGAACGAAACGGCATCATCTATTCCCGTTTCACTCACACAGAAGAAGACAGAGACGGCAACGTCTATCCCCGTCTCACGTGCGGCGACTAGAACGAGATGCAACGAGTGTTCCTGCTTCGCTCACACAGGGCGGTGTGACGAGTAGAATCGAGATTGGAATGCGGAAAATTTACGAAATTAGTATGGAAAATTAGATATCTAGATTTTCATGATTTTTCTTTATAATATGGTTAAGGATGATTAATTATGTAGGATAACATAATTTTTATAAAGAAATCTGTATAGGCTACGTAGATATTTAAGGTTGAAGTTTTTTCTGTACTTAGGTAGTTTTTTGTTAATAAGATCGTATTTTTATATGTTTTTGGATGTTTTTAGGATTAATACGATAGGAAATAAGTTTGTCTACATGGATACATAGTTTTTATGAATATATTTTGTGAATTAGCTTAGTTATTTAGGTCATAAGGTTAGCAATTGACGAAATTTGTTGGACTTTGTGTATATTTTCTTAAATAACTTTTTATGTATTTTACATATGAAAATGGAACTTATAAAGTCTAATAGGAAAGTTTACGAGGAACAAAACTATGTATGATACATGTGTAAAGATATAAAGGATCAATAAAAAGAACCCGAAAAACAGCCTTCACCGAAGCAAAAATTGTATCAAATTAGGGCCGCGATCGGGCTATTGCACGCGGCTGTCTTTCTCGTATTGCTTGGGGAGTACTTAAGCAAATAGGGGCCAAGGCAAAGCATTCATTGATTCATTCGATCATTCATTGCTTCCTACGTTACGTTAGATACCAGTGTAACCCATCTTACAACTACCATTACCACTCGCGCTGAGTTCCAACGGTAGGACAGGGTACTTACACCCCAACTATCGCATCTCCTCGCCCCTTTTATTATAAAAGGGGCTGGAGATCGGTTTGCCGGCTCACACCCCTGAAGAAGAGTCGAGGGTAATGAAAATAAACTTTCTTCCACCTATCCACCATGGAGCGCAGAGGAAGACGACCGGGACGTCCACCAAGGAGGGGAGCCGCTGCTCGCCGCGTCGTGCAGAGGAATATCTTCACTGGTGAGATCATTCCGCTTACGCCGGCGCTCGACGAGCAGCTGAACCCCTCTTTCCAGAGGACACCGAGGGAGTCTGCCACTGCCCCGTCTATAAGTGGGGTAGGTACGGATACTACCACCAATACTACCGAAGAAACCGAGGAGCCGAGACGGAGGCCTTCGAAGATTCCGAGGCGGGCGTCCATGACCCCCCCCTCCGAGGAGGGACCATCTAAGATCATGGCGGTTAGCCGAACACCAGGCACATCAACGTCCTCCTCGGAATACGAAGACACGCGCTCAACACCGAGCGTGGAGGGTGAACCTGGCACCGGGGTTGCCGATGCTGCTGCAGAGTCCCCTCCCAAGCCTCTGTCCCTATCCGCGTCTCCTCCATTGTCCCCGCGATCCCGGGCGGGTACCCCACCGCAGTCTAGCCTCGACTCTACGTCGTACGCTGACATAGCGGCGGCGTCGACGCCGGGGCCGGCCAGGGGTGCGGTTACCCCCCCGAGGGCAACCACCCCCACCCCCCACACCCCTCCGCCGTCTAGGTTCGCCGGAGCTACTACCGACGACGCCGACCAACGTTCGCCGTCCTACGCCGCGGCCCTTGTAGCGCCGCCGCCTACTACCGCATCGACTGCTGCCCCTACCGCTTCAGCGACCAGCCAGCAGTCACAACACCCTGTCGTGCAAGGCAGATCGCAGGTCTCGACTGCGGCGGCCGGGAAGGCGTACCCGCCCTTGGTGGTGGAGGTGCTGCCTAACTGGCATGAGCACTTTGCGACGCTGCGCGGCTTATTGGGACATGCGCCCAGCGCAAAACCTTTTGGAAAGGGAGTCCGCTTCCTGCCCCAGTCGGCGGAGGAGTACCGGAAAGTCCAGCGGTACCTCGTCGATCTAACCGACAAGGTACCGGGATTATCTTGGTACTGTTATACCCCCCAGGACGACCGCCCGACGAAAGTCTGTGTAAAAGGTCTGCCTGGGGACACAGAACCGGGATTAATCACCGAAGCGCTAAAGCGCCTGGACTTCCCGGTACGCTTCACGACGCTGATCCCACCCAAAAAGGGCTGTCCGTACGTGACTTTCTATGTGCAGCTGGATCGGATGGCGGAGAGTGAGCTCGCTCGCCTTTACAGCGTGAACGAGCTCCTCTATATGCCGGGAGTAACGGTGGAAGCGTGGAGGGGTCGTATAGGCCCGCCGCAATGCCACCGCTGCCAGGCAGTCGGCCATTCATCGTCGAACTGCCACCGGCCCGCCAGATGTCTCAGATGCGCGGGAGAGCATCTCGTGCGTGACTGCCCCCGGCCCAAGGATGCCACTCCCGTGTGTGCAAACTGTCGGGGGGCACACGCTTCCAATGATAGGAGGTGCTCGTACCTCCGACGGATGGCGCGCGTGAGAGGCATCGTTTTGCCTCCACCCCGTCCACCCAGACCAGCGGCTCCTGCTCCCGTTCCCGGTCGAGCATCGCCCGCACCCGCATTAGCTCCAGCAGCGCCTCCCGCACCACAAGGTATACTTCACAGGGTGGTGGAGGAGTACGCGCCCACCCCGGGCGCCTCATTGATGGCGCCGGCAAACCCGCCCGCTGCCGCTCGTAGCACGAGGACGAGCAGGAGCAGCCGTAGGCGGGCTAACCGGGCCCAGCGGAAGCAACAGAAGCAGGCCGCGCAGGCACCTCGAGCGACCGCTGGGCAGCCAGAACAACAGGCACCGCTACGCCAAGCATTGGCCATCGCCCCGCCAGCCACCCCTGTGACGGCCGCGCCTCCGGCCCGCCCTCCTGTCGCCGCAGCGGCGGGTCCCATTACGCGAAAGCGTAAAGGTAGGAGGGGCAAGCGACCGCAAAGGGAGGGAGAAGCCCAGGTTGTACAACCAGCGCCGGTTCCCACCCAACCACCTACCCCTCGTCCCCGGACCACCATTACACCCACCCCCGTCCCGCGCCCGTTACGAGCACTGGGTTTCGACGCGTCAGCCGAGGAACTTATAGCCGCAATAGCGACTATAAGTGAGGCGATAGCGCGTCACCCGGAGCTTGTGCGTTGCATCCGGGATGTCATGACCGACGTCCTCGGGCTTCAATATGGCGGTCAATCTTAGGCTGCTGTATTGGAACCCGGGTGGCGTCGCGAAACACACCCAGGGGCTTAGGGGTCTCCTCCAAGAGCAAGACATTCATGTCCTGCTGTTGGGGGAGACCAAACTGAATCCTAGCCAGGGCTTTAACCTCCCGAACTACTTCGTGTACCGTCGGGACGAGACGTCGGCCGCCGGCATCGCTTACCGCGGTACGGCTGTCGCGGTCCGTCGCGACGTTGTGCACCAAGTACTACCAAACCCGCCGTTCTTACATACTCGCTCCACCGGGGTAGTTGTGAGCGTGGCGGGCAAGGACTTGCGGTTGTTTGCTGCTTACCGCCCGCCGGGTCCTAACTTCTGCCCCCGGGACATCAAGAACATCTTAGACGGTGCGATTCCGACTCTACTGGCGGGTGACCTAAACGCTAAGCATAAAGCCTGGGGTTCTAGGGTCATCAATCAGGTGGGTCGGAAACTCTTGCAGGATGCCGAGGAGAATAATTACGTGGTGCTGGGGCCTGAGACGCCCACGCACATTCCCTCAGACGCAGCCCACCGTCCTGATGTCCTGGACATAGTGCTCCACAAGGACCTGCCGTGCCCGGTCCATGTGGAGGTGCTGTACGAGCTTGACTCGCAACACCTCCCCATTTTGGTCACGCTTGGCCTAGGGGCGGAGGGAGTTGCCTTTCCCAGGACGCGCCGTAGGACGGACTGGGGAGACTTCCAGGCCAGATTGGCCAATTTTAATCTTACAGGGCCACTAGGCACACCCGCCGAGGTGGAGGCCGCCTCCAGGGACTTTGAGATTTCGGTCAAGGGGGCTCTGGAGGGGGCAACCACCGAGGTGCCATATGTAGACTCCCGAGAGCCTCTCCCAGCCCGTCTGCAAAAGATGAAGGAGGAGAAGCGCCGCCTGAGGAAGCTATGGTCTCACTCCCGCTGCCCCCGGGTCAAGCGAGACCTAAACGCCATCACCGAGAAGCTGCATGGTGAGATGAGTGTACACCGTGGAGTCAGCTGGGAGATGCGAATCGACCGAGCTGGCGAAAACGAGACGTCGCTACACCATCTCAACAGGCAGCTCACTCGCGCCAAGGTGCCGGCTTACCCGCTGGTAGGAGCCGACGGTAAGCGGCACTTTCCGGCATTAGACCGCGCGGAGATCCTTGCGGGGCACTTGGAGGAGCAGTTCTCACCCAATCCCGCGGCCGCTGCCGTCCGCGAACATCGCGAGCGTGTGGAAAACCGCGTACACGAGTTCCTGAGTAGTCCGACACCGTCACTCGAAGGGATCGAGTTTGTCTCTCCCACTGAGACGCGGAAGGTCGCCCAGCGTCTTAATAAACGCAAGGCGCCAGGCTACGACGGGATTCCTAATGCGGCATTGGCAATGCTGCCCAATAGAGCAATGGTCGGTCTGACTAAACTCTACAACGGCATCCTTCGCACCGGCCACTTTCCGACCACCTGGAAAACGGGTAAGGTAATTGTTCTCCCGAAGCCGGGGAAAGATCCCCAGTACCCGGCTAGCTACCGTCCCATCACACTGCTGCCGACCGCAGCGAAGCTGTTCGAGAGGCTAGTGTTGGCCCGAATGCGCCCATCGCTTAGTATAAGAGATGAGCAATTCGGGTTCCGCGCCGGCCACTCGACGACGCTACAGCTTACACGGGTGCTACATCACTTGGCAGATGAGCTTAATTACGGGCGGCACACGGTAGGCGTTTTTCTCGACATGGAGAAGGCGTTCGACCGTGTGTGGCACCCAGGGCTCATCTACAAGCTGCTAGACACACCCGTGCATGCGATGCTGATCAGGCTGGTGGCAGCGTTCCTGGAGGGGCGGGAGTTCTTTGTTTCGGTCGAGAATAGTTACTCGTCCCGTCGCCCTATGTGCGCAGGGGTGCCACAGGGCAGCTGCCTATCGCCGTGTTTGTACGCGGTCTACACAGACGACATTCCCACTCTAAAAGATAATCTTTTGGAAGGGGAACGTGACGTCACGCTCGCGTTGTACGCGGACGACAGTGCATTCTTCGCATCATCGCGTCGAGTGGAGCTAGCTTGCGCCAGGATGCAGCGCCTGCTCGACTTACTACCGGAGTGGCTGGACAAGTGGAGGCTGACGGTTAATGTCGGTAAGACGGTCGCCGCACTTTTCAGCCGCAAACGCACCATGCCGCCGCCGCTGCGTCTCCGTGATCGAGATGTGGCTTGGCAACCTACAGTTAGGTACCTTGGATGTCACATCGATCGCTCGCTGCGGATGCAGCCCCAGGTGGACCATGTCGTCCACCAGGCGCGCGCCGCGCGGGCGATTCTCCGACCGGTGTTGACATCCCGGCTACCGACTAACACTAAACTAAGGGTCTATAAGACTTACATCCGATCCCGGCTGACATACGCGGCCCCTGCATGGTATGCGTTGGTGTCACAGTCGCAGCGCAAACGTCTCCAAGCGCAACAGAACATGGCCCTGCGAGCAATCGTGGGAGCCGGCTGGTACGTGCGGAACGATGTCCTGGCGCGTGACCTAAAAGTTCAGTCGGTAAGCGAGTTTGTGTCCCAGTTAGCGCGCCGCATGTTTGAGCGCGCGGACAACGGGCCACATTTCTCGCTGCGGGGCCTAGCGCCGCTTCATGCGCGCCCGCCCGAAGGAAGGCCCCTCCCGCGAGAAATCGTGGGAGAGGTCTCCCCCGACCACCAGGGGGCCGACTGAACTGCCTAACATTAAGGTAAGCTAGCTTGCCACAGGCCTCACACCCGCCTGTAAAGCGGGTCCATCACCGGGGGACATTGTTTCCCCTCGAGACTGCCCGGGTAGGAGGAAGTACCTCGAGACCCGAATTCCGTTGCTGCGGCGGCCACGGCCGCGGCGTAACGACGACTACGCTTGGCTTGGCAAAGCATTCCTCGGCGAGCTCAAAAGTAAGAAGAAAACAAGACTCCGAAGACTCAAGAAGACTAATAACAAGAAGATTAAAGAAGATTGAAGAATTTTGGAACATTTGAAGACTGAAGTCTGGAGGAAGACTTCAAGAACATACGAAGAAGCCTTGGCATAGGGAAATTAGGGTTCGGTTAGGGCTGGCTGGGTTCCTTATCAGGAACATAAGTGGTTTTATTCAAAGAACGTCACCCCCTCACCCCCCTCCTCTTCCCCTTGACGGACGACTGACGCAACTCCCCGACACCGACGTGGCGCCTCGCAGGTTGGGTTACCGGCGTCGGGTTTAACATCTCACACCCGATATACACCCGCCACTCCCCTTTTGGCCTCGCTGGTGGCTATTACGATCCCACCACGCGTACTCCTAGGGCGAGTAGCGCGAACATACATACCGTATAGACGCGCCGCCCCCACATTATTTATATATTTTTTATAATGTTACATATTTCTAGTTTTATAATATTGGCTTAGACTAAAAGCTCCTATTAATATAAAAGACCCACGTGTTTTTTTTAGATATAAGGAAAATTCGTTGAATTTTAGGAGAACTTTTGTATTTTGTGTTCTTTTTTATAATTAAAGTTTATTTTCTTAATTATTTTGCATTTTAATTATTACTTTATAACTAATTAAGCCAAAAACCCTATCTAAGCTGTTGTATTTAAATAATACCCTTAATACATAGTGTATTTAGGTACTAGGGGTTATTTTAACCCCACGTTGTACGGGTAAGGTTTTTTTTTTCACCTTGTATGCCGAAGGTTAACATAATTTCCTAAAAAATGTGCCAAATTGTGATTGTCACAACCATTTCAACGCGCTAACAAAATAGCAGGCAGGTACATAAGTGCCGCAGTGAAGTTTTAGTATGATGGCGCACTCGTTAATGTCGTTATTCACATGCACAACGCGTACAACTTTTTCGATGTACGTACGAGTTCTCAGATACATTTCTAGCAAGAGAAAAATCTAGATGGCACATTTCGATGTTTTCCTTTTCTGGGCATTAATAAGTGAATCTTACAAAGCTTTGAGCTACTAGCGTAATTTCTAGCGCAACTGAGGAAAAACCTACCAGGTTTTTATTCATAATTTCCTCCTTCCTGGAAAGAGTTTCATTTTTATCATGGGAGAAAGCTAAATACATTTCGACGTTATCCTTGTCTGGATGTTCATAGGTCTCAATCTTTTGTAAGACTTTGAGGCTCTAGCGTAATTTTTTGTATAGGGACGGATCATTAAATGTTTACATCTTAGTTTACAATCAGGGAGTACAGAGTGGTTTTCGGACATTAAATAAAAAATATTTTTAACCAAATTGTCAGATTCAAGCCATTTTTTGGTTTCCCCTTCCTCCCCAAAACACCACGACAGCTACTTTACAGATGCGTCAATTTTGCCAAACAGTGGCGGGCTTCACTATATTGTCTATGAGTTATGTAGTTTGGCTGACCCTATGAGTTAGCGAAAACTGCGAGACACCGATCTAAACTAGGCACATACACCGGGGTTGAAAAGGTATGTGAAGTACGTTTGCTTTAAGATAAGAGGGAACCGGGGAGAAAACCGACGTGGAAGAAAATTTTCATAATTTTCATAATAATATGTGTGTGGAGCAGCGATGGCCGAGTGGTGAAAGCCGCGGTCTTCTACGCGTCCGATCCCGGGTTCAAATCCTCGGCGCGCACCTCTGACAAAGAAATTTGTAAGGTGCACATTTATCGCTGCTCCACAGTGATGAAAAATATCGTGATATTTAATTGATCACGATGTTCTCCATCGCCGTGCATGCCTGAGAGAAATTCATAATTTCTCGAAAGCATGACGTCCACCAATCCGCACTTGGCCAGCGTGGTGGACTATGGCCTAAATCCCTCTCACTTGTGAGAAGGAGACCTGCGCCCAGCAGTGGGACATAAAAAAAAGGTTGAAAAATTATGTGTAATTCACTTTGCCTGTGTAAGTAGCTATGCCCTAC
Source organism: Pyrgus malvae (assembly GCA_911387765.1). Lineage (NCBI taxonomy): Eukaryota > Metazoa > Arthropoda > Insecta > Lepidoptera > Hesperiidae > Pyrgus > Pyrgus malvae. The sequence continues at coordinate 23,230,938 of OU426964.1, read as the reverse complement.
AATTTTTGTTTCTTTACAAGAGTTCCGTTTCTAGTTGTAAATAGCTTGATAACAGCTATAGTGATGATACGTATAATATAAAGCCTAGATCATAAAAAGGCTTTGTCGCCTTTCTTAGATAAGTAATCTACCATGCTCTTTAGAGTTTCCCACATTCGAAAGAAAATGGATACCTTGTAGCACTACTTTTTCCTCTCTCTGTTTGTCGTTCTGATCTCAGCCCCACAGCAGGGTAAATACCATAGGCACACACAAAGACATGAACACAGACACCCAGGCAGAGAACAGATACTCGTACTTAAACTCATAATTTCAATCTCTGCTTCGCCAGGAATCGAAGCTGGGACCCGAAGCGGGGAACAATTTGCAGTCCATTATAGTAAACGTTGTGCCACACGGGCCGTCATTCATTTTTAACAATATTTATCTCTGTTATTGTTTTATTTTATTTTATTAACGGTACGAAACTCATCGATTTTGGGCTCTGTGACAACCCTCAATGTTTATGTTCCCAAAACACGGAACAAAGTATTTAATACATGTTTTATACTTACTATAAACTATGTTTATGTTCCCAAAACACGGAACAAAGTATTTAATACATGTTTTATACTTACTATAAACTCTATGGGTAAACCCGCGCTTGTCAACTTTTCAAACTTGCATTATATAAAACAGATTTGCACCAGATCGCTTTATATCTGACATTTCGCTAGTAACAGCACGACAATCTCACAAAGCACGTAAACGAGACAGCGCGATACAGTCGCGGCGATAGCGAGATCAAGCGATAAGGCGATAAGTGTACATGCACACATGACACTCCAAGATGTACTTGTATACCGGATTCAATCACTATTGGCTGTGTCGATAAAGAAATAATTTAAAAATGAGCAATTCTTTGGTTATCTAACATGCACTTTAGAATTTTTATACCTTTAATTTGTTCTCTTTGTCTGTTAATCGTTAATGTGTTCTCTGCAACGTTTCGAGGTACCTAATACAAATTATTATAAAATAGGTACCTACGCAATATTGTAAGCGTGTTATGTTGTGATGGTAAGTTAAAAAACACAGCATAATTACACTTTCATTATTTTTCTTATGTGATCAAAATTCAAACATTTAATACAAGATGTACAGTACAGTTTTAGGGTTTAATAAAAATGTCTTATAGGTATGTACCTACTCAAGATTTGGAATTATTGTAACGTAGAAGCATATGGTTAATTTATAAGTGAGTACCTGGACGCCCGAGCGTTGCTCGGATAAAAAACAATTGATTTTCTTAGTTTATTTTTAAGCAAAATATTCATTGGCTTAGTGTTACTTAACAAAGCCTTTTGAAATACCTAGCTCCTAATTAAAAAAAATGTCACAAAAAATAAAAAAACGCAACTTGCCTATTTAAGGTTTGAACCCGGGTCTCTAGCTCTGTAGTCAGCTTTCGTAACCATTCGACCAAGAAAGCTTTAACTCCATTGACGAAATTTTTATAGAGGTCTTATCGACATTGTCATTTGTGGCGACATTGTCATTTGTGTCAAAGGGCGGATTGACAGTCGACATTTGACGGCTTTGTACGCCACAATATTATTAATATTCTCCAATAGATGTCAGTAAGAGTAATTTTGTATTTAAAGGCATAAACATTAAATAAAAAGACAATTTCTATCAAAAAAAATTGCTGGATTATTTATCATCCCCGAAACTAGGGTACTAAATTTCATCAAAATCTTTGGAGCCGTTTCCGAGATAAAAAATATATTAAGATATATACAAGAATTGCTCGTTTAAAGGTATTAGATAAATGCATTGGGGTAAAATAACAACGTCAAGTACGATGCGCCGTGTCGCGGCAACATTATTGAGATCACACGATAAGAAAACATGCACATGTGTCACATTTGAATATGTCAAATATGAAAGAAGCGATATACTTATGTTGACGGACGTGTAAATTTTTTCACGTAGCAAACGATTATGTTACATTCACTATAATAATATGTTATTGTCACGGATAAAACACGGATTTAATACAGCCCACCAATATAGCTACATCTGATCTCAGAACTATCCTTATATGAGTTATCAACGGGATCTATGGCTAAAAACTAAAAAACGCAAAATAGGACAGTATCGTTACTTTTACCTTGTACAAAAGTTTTGTGATTTATGATACATAGCACTTTAGACATTACACATAGATCTTTCGTTCGTTCGATCGTTTTTTACACACGCTACATCCACATACACACATCCCTACAGAAGGAGGCCTCCTATCGTGGACATACATTCAAACTAAGAATAGAAGTTGAAACTCTACATTCCAATTTCCTCGCTGGGAATCGAAGCTGGGACCCTAGATCAGGAGTCGGGCATAGTAACTGTTGCGTCATACGGGTCGTTAATGGTTCGTTCGATACAATTACCTAAAAGCGAGTCATTTTAGTGGTGATCACAGAAATTCAGTCTTGAGTTTAATACGTTGTCACACCATTTTGTAAGACTAATTTAAAGATCGATAACTTAGACTGTTAACATTCCTTGGACTTAGTTCCTTCCTTTTTAAGAACAATACGAAGAAAATAAATTTTGCTTCAGTAGATAATACAATATTTGTTTCACCATTTGAAATCTCTTAGTGTACTAAAACGATGTTTTAACCAGTCTAAATAGAGTAAGTCATATTGCTTAGCGACACAGCGATAAACTACAACAATTACTTGGATACTCGCTATAAATAATGTCCGACGATCCAGCCGTCCAACTGAATGACAGTAATGGGAGTAAATTGTACCTTCATATTATACAAGTCGTAACGTTCACTGCGGTCACTGCGGGCCCCTCGACGACGTTTGAATAAATGTTGACGTTTACATTATGACCGGAATTTCTACATGCTTTCGCTATCTTTGGGCCACTGAGCACATAACCATAGAGATGGACACAGCGTAAATAATTATTTATTATGCGTAATAATAAATAATAAGGATGCCTTTAACATGTTTAGGTTTATAGTAGAAGCTGTTTAGAAAGAGAATCGACGGGGTTGTGTGATGTTTCTCATTCAATAAATTCATGTAAATCCTGGCCTTGGCCTGTGGTGGACTTCGGCCTACCTGCCTTTCTCGAGGAGATCTTCCCCATCAGTGAGACATAAGGTTAAAAAAGGTACACAAGGGGTTGAAAAAAATGTAAAGAACCAACAATAAAATATTTTCATTCCATTTTTATATGTTTTTTTATATCCTTTCATTTCAATCCATACCATTTCTTTATATTTTATTTCTCATGGTTTCTTTTTTGATTTACGTTTTACTATTCGCGTATCTAGATTAAAGAAAAATTGACATAGAAATGTAATTTGACATTATATTACAATGATTGTTTATTAACTTATAATCCTAATGTAATGTGATTTATAGTTTTATTTGATTATAATTTGAACCCACATTTGATTTGAACCCGCGGAGTCTGCGTTACCCATGTGCAGACTACATAGATAAATTTATAGTTCAGAAAAATTTGCATGTCTTATAGGTAGAATAATAGGATGTAAAAATCAACATTAGACTTTTGTAAACCTCATCTTGCAAATAAAGACATTGATTGATTGATTAATTGATATTTATTTGAATGGAGTTGCAGAAAACGTGGTGTTACGCGGTCGTTGCCGCCCGTGGACATCTTAACACTACCTCAAGCAAGCCCGAGTCTTGCGTGACGTGGTATGCAGTTGCACTGCTACTCCAAAGGCCCGTTGATCGCTTTACGTTGGTTTTATATTATTTATTTAGGATGCTTTGTCTATTTTTTTGACGATCAGTGGTTCAAACAAGTCGTTGAGGATATGTTAATGTTAACTTATGTAGAGTCATTTAGAGATCTGCCGTGTTAGCGAGTTTTGTTCGACCTTACCTTCTCAGTGGGTCAACTTATTTATTACAGCGACAAAGACATAATAAGCAAACCTGTCTTTTGTGTATATCACAACACAACACAAGCTTTTACAACATGACATCAATCAACGAATCAATGGAATGGATACATTGACGACCAATTAACACATCTAAATTAAGGTTAGCAGTGATAACTGCTGATTGAGACCTTGTACTCCCACGCTGGGACATCCGGTTTTAAATCTGTAAGAAAGTTTGTTTAGGTAGGAAAACATTTTGATAAAAACATGCATCCTTTTTCAGGCGGACAATCTATCATAGATACCCTACGTTTCAAGGGTAACAGAAGAGTTATACTTCTCCAACCGGCGCGGAGAAAACCCATGTGTTCCTCTCCACGTCATTTTTTCCCGGCTACGGGTGCGATTGCATTCCTCCGAGAACTTATCCCCAAAAGTTTCAAGATTTTGTCCTCTCCTGTCTATTGTGAACATTATTTTGTACCCAACCAGCACCGCTTCAAAGTGTAGATTTAAATCTAAAAATGCGTTTGCATGATAACATTTTACTTTATCAACGTACTTATAAAAAGTAATATGAGACGGGTTGTACGAGCAAGTCGCAATACTCATTACATGTCTTATTTTCCGACTCTATAGCAGTAAATGAACGAGGGACATGATTGTGCCAAATTACGGCCAATTCAAGAGACGCCATTATGCCGGTAGATCAGCGTTGGATATTAACGTAAAAGGCCAATACTGATCGTGATTTGACCACAATATTATTTAGAATTTTGATTTTTGTAATATTCAATTCAGTAGGAGACTGGTGGTTAAGATACGTACTGCCATTAAAAATATTCAGATTCGATCGCATTTGGCATAGTTGTCTCTTTGTGAAGTGACTCGAGCTTAGATACGAGTAACAAGGTTGTTAATGACAAAACATTTTGTATATATCAAGTATACATATACATATATGTATATATCATAGATTTTAGCAAAAAATGTAATAGCATTTATTTTAAAACAAAAAATAGTAAATGTATACCTCCTTTAATATGAGTTGCGTTATAGAACTAAAAGAGTATTTAATGTCTTCTCTTATAACTTTATAGCAGTTAATGAGCGAGAGACGATGGCAAGTACCAATTGCGCTAAATAATGACCAATTCATGACATACCATTAAGTCGAGAGATCATGCCATCACTGTACGTGTAAATACCGTAATATAGTATTTGGTTTTTACGATAATAATCGTATAGTCATTGCGAAGGTCCATTTTCGATGGCTTTTAGCCATTTTGGATACTTGATATAATAAAAAGAAACTCGAGCTAAATGAATTTAGTAAAAAGGGCTAGCTATAGTGATGTGAAAACAATAGTTATACTTATTCAATATTCAAGGTGAAGCGCGCATGGCCCGGCGGTTAGCGTAGAACGCAAACGATCTATGCAACTAAGCCAAACGGGCGCGGTCGGGTGTGAGATGGGTGACCGCTAGTGGCAAAAAATTTCATGCGCGTTTCCGTGCTTCGGAGGGCACGTTATGCCGTCGGTCCCAGTTGTTGTCGATAGATAACAGTCGTTAAACCTTGTCGGAGGCCTTATGGGCGGTTTGAAAATATCCGACAGCGGGTTGGCCACTAACCCGCATCTTTTTTTTTTTTTTTTTTTTTGGTTTCGCTGTGGGAAATGCGTTACGCATCCCCTCCCGCGGAGGGGTATGTGGGACTCCCCAGGGTCAATACCCCCTGGTATACCCACTAAAACCCCCAGCGGCACTCCGGCTTCGCCTCCTGGAGGGAGCCTGGGAATCCGGCAGAGCCTTTACATCCAGTCCCCCTCCGGCGAGCCCCGCCTATATGGCGAGCCCTTCGCGCCCCCCCCTTATGATGGGTGGGGCAACGGGGACGGTCGAGAGTGCGCGACCGTCCCCGTATCCACTGATGGTGAGCGGTGCAATGCGGGCGGAGGAGCCTCCGCACCTGTCGCCCGCTGCTCACCATCGGGAAGGTGAAGGCGGTCATACGCCCGCCTCCTCCGTCCCCTTCGCCGCTTCCGGAGCGCGGGCGCAAGAGGGTCTTCCTCTCGCGCACGCTCCGCTGCCTCCTTCTGCGACATTACGGATTCGCAGAAGGAGGCAACCGCCGCCCACGCTCTCTCGCTCCCCAGCATCGAACCCGCATCTCCACCAACCCCCATTGGAGCTGCGTAGTGCCAGTAAGTTCCAGGCCTCCCCAATAATGGGGAGAGACCCGTGCCCAGCAGTGGGACACAAAATGGGTTGCAGCCAAGCCATTCAAGGCGTACTTTGCATAGGTTTTATAAAAAAATTACACGTGCAAATTGATGTTAAAGTATCTTAAGTTAGAGTAAGGACTTCTTACGCTATAGGATGCTTATATCATATCTATAAAAGAGAAAGTGTGTATGTATGTTCCTTATAGACTCCGAAACGGCTGGACCGATTTCAATGAAATTCTCGGAGAATCTTCAGATTGGTTCAACGAGTAATCCTGTAAAGTTTGGTTCACTTCTCTTTCTAACGCGGGTGAAACCGCGGGGCACAGCTAGTAAATTATATAAATTTATAGCCTTTCATGTCTTCTCTTATAACTTTATAGCTTTATATAACTAAATGAGCGAGGGACATGACGGGCAGGTACCAGTTGCGCTAAATAACGGCCAATTGACATGCCATTACGCTGAGAGGGCGGCGGCGGTATCGGAAATCAGCCTTTATGCCAAAACTCGTCGTGAATTGATCGCACAATTAGGTAACATTTCGTATACACGTTGTAGCATAAAGCAGAGACACATTTCTAATGACTGGGTTTAATCGCAAAACCCGACATTTTTTTATAATAAGAGGTCGCTGCAGTCCTTTAAAATTTACACACAACCTCAAGCCCCTTTTTCTGAGGCTTATGCTGCTACTTCGGAGCTTAACGGTTTCCTCTTGTCAGTCTGGTCATCCGTATCTTTCCCCCGAAACGCATATAATTTCTTCACGGCAGAAATGAGAGCAAAAATTGGTACTTCCTCGGTCATACTATGCAGGTTCCTTTCCGTACCGCTTTCTTTCCGTTTTTACTCAAAATATCTACTGGTTTTCTACCTCACACCTCGGGTTTAAAGGCACTATTACCTCACTACAAACTATGTCATATTCCTATCATAAAACCTTAATGAGCTTGTCGTTAACTTCCATCAGTCGTTAACATTTTGAAAGCGCTTTCTGATCGATATTAGCGTCTCCAATGGCTTCCTCGATGGCTTTATAAATTCTCATTTATGGAGTTCTGTGAATTAGAATAATAATGCGGACATCCGTTTAGGATTACGCGGTTCTTCGTCTGTCAGTTACTTCGTTAAAATATTTTGAGTACACAGCAATGATTACTAAGTGGTTTAGATACTGATCCCCAACGTGGAGCTCCTAAGTTTAATACCGGCGCGTGCCAATGACCAATTTGTTATGTAGTTATTTATCATTGTTCCAAGGTCAGAGCAAATGTTAAGTTCACAGTTTTTTTTCCATCTAATGACTAGCATTTGGTCAGCTTTAACTTAATATGCAACGACGTAAACACGGACGCATAATAAAATTTCCTTCTCTCACAGGAAAACCGGAATGAAGGCTAAAAATAACAAGAAAAACTTTGAATCTACGGAATCTTCTCCGAGCGAAGTTTAATTCGAGCTCTTTCGGTTTTGTTTATAGACAAACCGCCAGTCCATAATAGTATTTATGAGTTGCTTCCTACGCAAAACGCAAACGCTATAAGAATTTCTAAAATGCCACCTTGCCTATAAAGGCGATAATTTGAATCTAAATTAGCAATCATGCTAAATTGCTTGTTATAGCGTATTTTTTATTTATTGCGATGTTTTCAAGCCTTTGTTGGCCAATGTGGCAAAAACATGAAAGAAGGGATTTTTTAGCTTGTTTTACAAATATGTACATGTTTTTTTACATGTGCGTTCTATATTTAGTATGAATAGATTTACATGGCTCCAGCGGTTTTCTACGGAAGTGATCTACACTACTATAAATAATGGGAAGACACCCGTGCCCCTGTGTATTTGACTTGCAACCCTTGAGATCCACTACTGGGCCGGATCTCTCCCCATTATTGGGGAGGCCTGGTGCTTACTCCGCCACGTTGCTCCAATGCGGGTCTAAAAAATAAGTTTATTCGTTGTTAAATCTAAGGGCATAGTATTATCCAATATTGTCAAATCTTGTCTCCTAATTAAATGTAATATAATGAAGCTACACAAGAAATCGCAACAAACATCGACCTGCTATCTACCGTGTGAACTGGGTCTGATTAGTTTAGTTTATCATCTCGCTTCCCATTAAATATTCATGTAGCGACTTTAAAAGAAACTTGAGAAGATCTCACACACTGCTGTGTAAATTGTACCAATCCTGCTACAAGTGGTAACACGTCGCTAAGCAAGTTTGTTCACATTAGCGTTTATTCCTTGTAGCCCTGTCTAATTTGACGTGAATAAATATTTAATTTTACCGTTGATTTCTTGAAAGTCTTGACTAATGCATTTTTTTTCAACTATTTTTATGTCCCACTGCTGGACACTGGTCTCCTCTTGGAAAGAGTTAAGGCCATATACCACCACGCTGGCAAAGGGCGGATTGGTGAACATCATGCCTTCTTTTAAACATTTCCATCTTCTGCAAATATAAATAATTTATGTAAAGTGCAGGCTACAGACAGAATACCGACAGATTTTTTGCCTGGACAGATCGTGGCAATACCATAAGAATAAATAATACAATACCACGGTCAGTCATTACGACGTATAGTCAGTCAGTCAACAGTCAAAAAAGGATATCTACTTAGAAATTCTTCACCTGGAAGATTATCCCCACAATTTTCATTTCTGTGACAAAATAAAAATGTAGTAGTAACAGTGGACGTAAATAATAATAAGTGTAAGCCTGGACAGATCGTGGCAATACCATAAGAATAAATAATACAATACCACGGTCAGTCATTACGACGTATAGTCAGTCAGTCAACAGTCAAAAAAGGATATCTACTTAGAAATTCTTCACCTGGAAGGTTATCCCCACAATTTTCATTTCTGTGACAAAATAAAAATGTAGTAGTAACAGTGGACGTAAATAATAATAAGTGTAAATTAAAAAGGTAACGTATTCCTTTGTAAGTAAATAAACACACAATAAAAAACCAAAGCTAAAGTACGTAATAGGATATTTGCCGGCCACGTCACCACAAACTTTCACATTCACAGAATTTGTAGAACAATCTCAAATGTAAAACAAAAATACAAATTTGGACATTAAAGTCTCTTGTTGGGACATTCATAGCGCGATAAAAGCTTCCAAATATCGTAACCTAAACTATTGTTTGGCATCAATAGTCGCAGTTATTTGTGTATTTAGCATCTTTTGTGCTCGTGACAGCGGGATGGGCAGCCGAATGCCTGAATATATTCGGAAGCCATTAGCGGACTCATAAAACATTTCCATCCATGGGCGTTTCTGCCCATTTAGCATAAATACTGCAGTGTTGCTCCATACGCCCCTTTGAACTTAGGCTCCTTGTCTCACTGTTGGCGAGCAAGCAAGCATTTCGACATGTAATTGCAAGATGCATAGGTGAATATTAACTGTAATAAAGTCATGTATAAGTATAATATTTGATTGGAAATAACGTTACACGTTCATAGCGCGACACTAAGATTTACACTATTGAAATTCACCATCTAATTTCTGCTTCGGCAGAAATCGAACCCAGGACTCTTGATTGGAAATACGGCTTAATATTTCTTACTTTACACATTTAAACCTACATTTAGATGCCACTTTAAAATTGTTGCCAGTTATTTCTATTCTTTTGGTTTGGGTGATTGACACGATCAGCTGTCACATGTGCCCATTTTCGACCCATAATCATTCTGTTATCTCAAATATATGAATGTACTTTTTTAAGAGTGCTGCTAGAAGTATTTTTCCACCGCCTTTTTTCTCTCAGCTCAACATCTATCCCAAACGGGCACCTAAAGGCGATGACCGGGATAAATGAAATTAATTAAGAGAATATTCTGTATTCTTAATATGAAATAAATATTTATTTCTTTCTCCTTTTTCTCTCAAAGTTTATAATAAAGTAGGTAAACTGTTCACAAGTATTATAAGTCATTAAAAAAAAGGTTGTAAAGAATTGTATCATTATGAGATAACGACCGATATCGATCGCAAAAATTTGGTTATTATATGTGTTTCCAAAACACACAGCATTTGTTGAAGAAGCGTCTAAAGATTTATCCTATAAAGCCAGAAAATATTGTACTTTACCTCATTATTCCTTGGTCTGTATGTACCTGTCTCTTTCACACAGCAGCGCGCGGCCATTTTCCAAGATGCCAAGCCTGACATTTGTCAATGTCAAATCATAGCATTTAAAGATTTCCTCGTGTAAGCCGGTAAATTTTTTCCATCAAACAAAAAACAGCAAATATTGTTTGTTTCTAAGTGAAACTGATATTTATCAGAGTTATTTTTTGTTATAAAGTTCACTTTTCAAAAAGTTTAGTGATTTGTTACAGTTTTGTTCTAAGATAAGTGCGAAATCTGCACAAGGTAAGACTAACGATGAGTGTTAGCAATGTGTCGCAGTTTTTTGTGTTGAGTGCTTATTCTGAACAAGGTAAGATTAGTGATGATAGTGTTAGCAAATTGCCGTTGCTTCGGATGGAGAACGGCCATCTCGACCACCTCAAGGTCGATACGCAGATGTTTCCTCATCTTCGGAAGATGTGGAACCTGTGGAGGGTTAATCCTCGCCGAATCCCGATAAAAGGCGTAGGTAAACAAGTACGGGTCTAGTGACCCGCGAATTGATTCCCTGTTTTATCGCTAGCTACAACAGAGAAATAAACACATACAACACTAAATCAAATCAAAAATATGATTCTAAGGAGATATGCACTCTCAGTCTACCTAGTAGCTTTGTCTTGGAGATTAGTGAATCCTCGTAATAGTAGTGACAATTTCACTTTAGCCAAATTATAAAATTTTGGTATATAGACGAATTCTGTATTATATTTAATATAATATACCCATTATTAGTCATAAACAAAGAAATGAAACCACTTATGGCTTTGTGGCCCCTAAAATTAATGAGAAGTTATATTACTTCAACAAAACCAAAGACCTTCTGACCTTAGCCATATTGACCTATGTAGAATTACACCAGTAGTTGTTAAAACAGGGTCTGCAGGAGCTACATAACTGGGCAGGTAGAAAGTCAGGTGAACTTAAGTCTACCTCCTTATTTAGTAAGGTGACAGAACTATTTGGGCCTGGAACACACCTACTTAAAAGTGTTCAGATGATTTGTGGAAGGTCAGAAAAAGGTATTATAAAAGAAATTAATAACCTTATTGTTAGACTCCTTATTGTTAGGAGTACTATCTTAAGCCCTATTGTTAAGAGAAAACCTCCCAAGTGCTAAGTATATTTTCAATTTTCAGGCTTTGTAGCTTGTTATACAGTCATGTGGTGGCACAGAGTGCCTTAACCAACCTGAATATTATCCTGAATAGTCCTTTGGTTACAAATCATATATTTCATCAGACTGTTACTATTTATAAAAAGAGTGATTAATTTGATCACAAAATTCAATCAAGTAACAATCAGGCATTTGGAAATAATCCTAACTTTCAGAAATTTCCCTATAGATATTTTTAATCAATACAAATAACTTTACACTGTGCATGTAATGTAACATGTAAATTTGGTATTACATGTTTTCAAGGGGGGCTGCATAAATAACACACATAGGAATGACGGGATTGGTGGCAACACAACTTATTTTAAATACCTAGGTGTTTATTTATTTATTTATTTTTTGTGTTCATTACCTTAATATTATAAACATGACCAATTTTGAGACATCCAAGAATGTATGTACATGTTTATTAGAAACACATGGCCAAATACCATTTAAAATGAGAATCCCAATGCAAAACTAGTCCCAATGTATTGAAAAAATTCCCAAACAAGGGGTCAAGAGTTCTTATATTAAAAATGTCACCAGTTGTAAACATAGGCTTTCTATATAAGAAAAGCAAAATGGAGACATGCATACCATACTCAAACTGAGGGGATCTAAGTAAGATTCTGATAACAATCTAAGATTTTCATCTAAGATCTCAATTGGATGTATCCTGGCTGCAACCCCTTTTTTTTGCATCCCATTGCATTGCTGGGTGTGGTTCTCTCCTTAAGTATTGGGGTAGCCTGGAACTTACTCCAACAGTACAACAGGCATATTTACCTGCCAATCGCAGAACTATTCCATAGATTTCTGCAAATTTATTACAATATTGTAATTTCTTGCCCGCATAATCCTTGCCACTGTCCAGATGGGTCTCGTGAGACTTTATGCATAAGTGGCATAAGACTTATGGTCTATGTAAGACTGTTACATCCTGCTAGACAAATATCAGACAAAATTGAGTTACCAGGCCTCGGGGACCTTAGTTAAGAGTTACTGGAATGCTAACTAGCAGATGTCAGTATTAACCCCAACCCATGTCCTGGTATAGAATGCTGGAGGTTGTACCATGGCTTTATAAAGTTGAAAATATCAACTATTTTAATAGTTTGAAGTACATTGATGTACTTACTAGGGTTACTTGATTTTGCAAGTTTAACCACACCAAAAGAGTGACTGCATTGTTGCCATATACAGAGCTTCTAAGTAAAGAGGATTCCTCTTTTAGTGCAGCAAGATAGATTATCTTGGTGGCGGAACGCCATATACCACAGCTCGGTGGTTCTGCACAAGAACTGAGCCACTCACTACAGACGCATCGGATGCGAGCTGGAGTGCTCACATGAATGGCGAATACATATGCGAGCTTCTAAGAGGCCTTAATCAATTCCAGTAAAGAGGAAGATTCCTCTTTTAGTGCAGCAAGATAGATTATCTTGGTGGCGGAACGCCATATACCACAGCTCGGTGGTTCTGCACAAGAAGTGAGCCACTCACTACAGACGCATCGGATGCGAGCTGGAGTGCTCACATGAATAGCAAATACATGTCAGGCACATGGTTAGTACACCACAGGGGCAGGGCACCTGGTACATGAACCACAAAGAGTTGTTCACAATATTTTATTATGGTGCCATAAGTCGTCAGTAGAGGTTCCTGGAGAACTTACATGTAATAGTGCAGTAAGACAACAGGACACTCTTAGCTGATATTTGGAATTATCTTTCTGAATGTACAGGGATTTGCCCGATCACACGAGCCCTGCTTAACCTGACATGGAAGCTATTGGAATTGACAGAGCGTTTGAATATCATGCTCTGGGCGGCGTACCTCTCGGGGAGATACAACGGCATAGCCGACCGCCAATCTCGAAACAGACCTACATATGCCGGAATGGCATATATTGCCCCCGGCCTCGGAGGCCGTTTGCAAAAGTTGGGGCGTACCTGAAGTTGATTATTAAGCTTGTCGGGCAAGCGCGGTCATAGACCGCTATGTAACGCTGGACTCCAGAGATAGGTCAGCCAATTTTTTACGATTGGGCAAGCGTGGTCATACACCACTATGTAACGCTGGACTGCAGAGATGGGTCAGCCAATTTTTTACGACGCATTCAGTCATTATTGGAACTACAAGCTTGGGTAGGTAAAACCCACCACCAAATCTGATTCCGAGGTTCTAACAGATTCCAAGACGAGAGCTCTAGAAGAGCTATATCCAATAATAAATTTGAACAAGAACCTGATAAACCTCATTACTGGGAGGCCCCCACCTCAGGTGGAAAAGCTGTATATTTCAGCATGGAGAGTTGGGGTGGGCAGATCAGATAGCTCACTAGACCTCAGCAGAGATGGATTTTCCAAAGAAGAGTTGGTGAGATTCAACATCTTTTTATTCATTTTATTTAATTTTTACTTGTATTAAGCTCAATCAGATATTGGGTATTGTGTGCACAATAATGTTGCCTAGAATGAATGCCAATGCTCCCATTGAGATAACTAGTTTTTTGGTTACAATTACTATATTTAGGAAGACAAGTTTACTTATAGAAAAATACTTCTACATTTAACGTAGATCTACAGCATCAAGCACAGCAATAAAAAAAATGTGTACTAAGTTTTGAAAGCTGTATCTAGTAAAGCTTTTTAGCTCCTATCTGAGGATAGAATGATGCAAACTTGAAACACAGCTGATCTTTAATTGGCTAAGTGGTCTCAAGGTGGCTATTTGATATAGCTATAAGGTAATATTTTATGAGATCTAGTTGTAGAATTCATGATTTTAACCTATTAAAATTATCAGAAGGTAAATAAAAAGAAAGCTAAGCAATAATCAGATCATGCATTGACAAGTTTGTATCTAAAATAGATAATACTAACAGTTGACAGTCAGGATGGTTGCTGAAGCAAAGTTTTGGTTCAGTAAACCTGATCTAATTAGTCTGTTTATTTTAATAAAAGAACAGCTATTCCCATTATGATAGCTGGTTGGATCAGAAACATTTTTTAAAGCAGCTGGCATAAATGCAGTTCCTGGTAGTGTACAGTATGTCTGCTAATCGTGTATAGGAGTTGCTTAGAAAATAGACCAACTGATGAGATTATGAGGAGAATAATTGGAGGAGTTCTGAAACTCTTAAAAATAGGTTGTAGCGGAGTAACAGGTGCTACACGTAAAAGTAAATATATGCTACAGTACACTACACTTAATTAATGTCCAAAAACTTAATGCCTTTAAGGCACAGAGCCTTAATATTGTAATGTGATCAATTCACTCAAATCTAATCAATTGATCTCACTTTTAGTGTTTTCATTATTATTTGCAATCCTTTTCCTAAAAATACTATTAAAAGGCAGAAGCTTTATAAAGATATTTTCTGTGGAATTCAGATTATTGGCAGAAAGTTGTTATTGTTGTTCTTTAGTTTGTCAGCTTTTTGTTAACATAGTAATATGTTCATTAATTTTATTACTCTAAATATTTCAAAATGTATGAAACAAGATACCAATGATACAAGATTTAATTATATCATATTATTTAATTACTATTTTTCAACATAGCATTTAATTGTATACTTCCCCCAGCAGATCACAAACAGGTCTTCAACAAATGCTGTGTGTTTTGGAAACACATATAATAAAACCGTTTTGCATTCCAACAAAACGGTTATTATGTGTGTGAAAAAACACACAGCATTTGAGCAAGGAGCTTGCTGGTGAACCGACTATGATTTGACATTGACAAATGTCAGGCTTGGCATCTTGGAAAATGGCCGCGCGCTGCTGTGTGAAAGAGACAGGTACATACAGACCAAGGAATAATGAGGTAAAGTACAATATTTTCTGGCTTTATAGGATAAATCTTTAGACGCTTCTTCAACAAATGCTGTGTGTTTTTTCACACACATAATAACCGTTTTGTTGGAATGCAAAACGGTTTTATTATTGTCAACTGCGGTGAATACCTCCTGATGCTCATCTGCTTCTCAATTATAAAAAAAGATCTTATAAAATAATATTCGTCAATCGTTACTCTTCCATAATGCGACGCTCAATTCAAACTGCCACTCGCATATCGCCAAGTGGAGAGCTGTCACGATAAAATTCTGGCAGATGACGTCATCAGGCCGGCCCGATAGCTCCGTTTGGCAACCGCCGTGAATAGACCGTAATAGACCGTTATGGCATTACTTGAGTGCGCCAATTCGTAGTTTGGATAGTTCCTCGTTATAATGCTGCGGCCTAAAGTTAGAGTAGCTTCTATAGTCATACTAATATTATAAATGTAAATGTGTGTTTGTTTGTTCCTTCCTCTCCTTCCTTCTTTCGTTTGTTCTTAGGAACAAAAAAAATTGTGATCATATGTACCTATCATAATGCATAATAAGCTATTCTTACCTTAGACTACTTAGAGCATCAAAGTTACTGACTCACCCTTCGGGTATCATTCCTTTCATACCTTGATGCTCTAAGATTCCTACGGATGTTTTTACGACGTGTAGTTAAAATACAGTATCGGATACTTGATGTCATCATGCAGTTCTTTATGTCATATTTAACAATTCCTTTTTTATTTTAAAACCGACCTGAAAGATTTCAATTCGTCTGTTTTCAACCCTTGTGTCCTAGCACTTTAGTTATGCTAGAAAGAATATTCAAATTTTAATTTCTATACACAGGGAGACATCGAATTCGGATAACTACTGCAAATTCTTTTGAAAAATATAAGACCTACCAAATTATTTAATTTCTTTAAAAATATTCAACTATAATACCCTCGGATACTTAAAATTGCTTTCGTAAACGACCTCAATTTCCGTCGTTTCGTCAGCATTTAAAGGTCCCGATATCCCGAATGCTATCGCGGCCTAAAATCGTTAGCGTAACGAATATGCGCTATAAATATGTATCGAGCATTGTGAGTTTAGAAAGCCCCGAATGCCAAGCCACGAGAATTTTTACAAGTCCCTCGTTTGCATTGCTGGTCCGTTCCGCCCGCTAGGGCCGATAATAGGATCGCGTTATGCCAAATGTATTAAAAAATGTAGGTAAGTCTTGTAATAAATTACCTTATTTTGCAAGCTATATATATTTTTAATCCTCATTGATGTGAAAAAGGGACTTAAATTAATTTTAATCTTGTTTTATATCTACTATTTTCTTCTTCTTTATATCTTGTATTGAAGAACACAAGTTTTTTTTCAGATTTGAGAAAGTTTTAGGCTATCCACAATGCTTGCTAAGAGCTTGAGATTATTTTGTATATCAATCCGGCAGGAAATATTTCATTACAAAGTGCTTGGCCCCGGCATAGAGTTTCAATATGTTAACCGCTCGACTATAACCGTTCAGCAGTTGGAACGTTGAGATAATTAAGTTAAAAGTTTTAAAATTGCTTTATTTGTGTTTCTACACATGAGCATACTCGTATCGATCAACCGACTTTATTCTCTTACGATTGTGACGTGAATTTTTACAATCCGCTTTGCATCCGTTTCGTTCTGGCCGCTAGGGTCTATAATTGGGTAGTGTTGTGCCGAAAGTATCGAGGTTACCTATATTTAAATAGACTAACCTAATTTGTAAGATTTTTACATTTAAAACGAATTTGAACATATTTTTCTGGCACGTAGCCGTTTAGTGTAAGCTTCCGACACAGGCTCAAAGTCGTTCAATGAGCAATGAAGATTGTGAAAGTACGAGACACGACTCAAGTGTTTTTTTGTATGGAATGGAATACGAGCGTAAAGGCTACGTGGTACTGAGTGGTCGCTGCAGCCCATGGACGTATACAGACAACCTCAAGCAAGCCTAAGTCTTGCCTGTGGTCGTATGCAGTTGAGCTGCTATTCCGAAGCCGCCGCCGATACGTAATTTGTATGCGAAAGCTGATGGACGCTTCTTGTAATTCTGGCCAGCAACAGCACCTTCACCGAAAAACAAAAAAATCTTCACGGCAATAGCAGATGCAACGCTAGTACTTCCTTTCTTCTTTCTTTCTTTCTTTCTTCTTTTTTCAAATGATTCTTGCGTTCTTGTTACTTCGTGATTACCGACACATACATACTTCGACCATTAGATGTCATTCATCAATTATTTCTATTATACTTACTTTGACTACGCAGGAACTCCGCCAGCTGTGCTGGTCCTATAGTGCTAATAGAACCTAATCGGCCCCTATAAAATTAGCATTCCAATGCATAAGGGCTGTCCTGCGTTGTACAGTTATTGGCACTTCGAAGATTCTTGGGGCACTGGCATGCGGGATGAATACTTTAGTACCTGGACATGAACTTTAAATTTATAAGGCTTGTGGTGGCTTGTACGGGTAACATCTGTTCATTTTTTTACTATCGACTCGTTGAGCAACCATTAGTTACACCAAATTTATCGAAAGCTATTTCTTATCTTACGCTTTTAATTGCTTTAAAACACGATGAAACAAGATAGTTATTATTAGATTTAAAAGTCACGACATACATTATGTTGTATTAAATAAACTAATGAACCTAAAACTCGGATCAGAAATTAAACAAACATAATTATTAAAAATAAATCAACATAATAAAAACCATATTTAAACAAAATGAACAAGGTTGGCTGATGTAAACGGGTCTCGAAATTTTTCTGGTTGTCTTGTTGATTTTTTTAGTTTATAGTTCATATGACGACGAAGCAAAATTTTTAAAGATTTTAATTTCCTATTCTCGGTCTGGATGTTTGTGTTTCTATCTTTGTGTGTGTGCGTTATGGTGCCCAGGACACTGAGTAAATCTACTGTGGGGCTAGTGTGAAATGTGGAACGATGTGATTTGATAACCTCCGAATCATACTCCAAACTTCTCAAATATTAAGTGATAATATATCAAAATATTTTTAAACTCAACGTCACTTAATTGTGCCTTATTTAGAGTTGAGTTGAACGAAAAAAAAAACCCTTTTAAGATTTTGCAGCAGAGGGCTGTCGGCCGAAATCATATTTGCCGGGTAAGGACATGCTTGCGCCGAAAATATTGAAATAAGCATCTGTTACTTAGTTCTGCATTTACTGGGGATTGAAAAATCCACCGTTATGACGTTTAGTGCTCTTTGTGCCACTTAGACTGATTAGTAGCCGATTTTGAAATAGGGGAGAGGGGGGTAAGACGGGGTACTTAACGTTTCAATCTCAATAAAACTAACATTTTCGTGTCTATATTATCTTTTTTACTTCAGTAATCACCTTTGGTAATCAGTCTTCCATAACTAAATCTAATTAGGAACATATGTTAAATAATTAAAAAGAAAATTGACAAAAAGTAGAACAGGTCAGATCTCCCCGTCATGCCCCTCCGTCGGGTAAGATGGGGTACCCTGAGGGGCAAGATGGGGTTTTAGAAAATCCAATTTATTTTTGCTGATAAAATTCGCAAGTAAACGTTTTATCTTCATCTTCATCATCTATACCAGCACAGCTACAGTGAGCCCATTTGCCACATGCAGAACAGGCAGCCCAGCCTTCATGTGACTCCAAATAACAACCATTACAAAACAAACATGGTGTATTTTCAACTTCACTATCACTGCTCTCTATTGATGAAACATATTTAGAGCCTTTTTTCTTTTTGGGCACTTTTTTTTAAAGACAAAGACAAAGACAAAGACATTTATTTGCACATTATTACATTTTATTAGTCGCAGATTTTTTTTCGATTTTCGTTAGTTCTCTTATTGCTTTTCTCTTTTGCTTTTCTTCTTCTGCCAACTTCTTTCTTTTAATAGTCTTTTCCAATTCATTTTTTTCTTTAGGGCCTAACTGAACCTTCATTTTCATTATAGCTGAAGCATTTTCCTTAGAGCTTTCACGAAGCATCTTCACTTTTCTTTCCAAAGTGGTTTGGGGGACACCAAAAGCCTTTGCTGCTAGATAGTAACCCATTTTGCCATGTATCACAGTGTCCACCGCATTTCTCATGAACTCTTCTGACCAATCTCCTCTATTTGTTGTTCTTTTATAGTTTTTCACCATTCTGCAATGATAAAAAAACACCAGTTGTAGATACCTATATTACAAATCATTAGTCTTTTACTGATATAGCAATATAAACATTAGAACTATTTTAGTGCGGGCAAGATGGGGTACCCCATACCCCGTCTTGCCCTCTCATGCCCAAATAAATTAATAAATTAACCTCTAAAAACAATGCTCTCGCACACAAACAAACAAGTGCTTACCTTTATGAGTAATCCTTGACCCATGTGAATAACTTTATTTGTGCTTCGAAATGCTGTTATTTATAGAACAATCACGGTGGAACCAAAGTGAAAAAACGCTAAGAAAATCGCCAAATTACTATTTTTTCTACATAACAAACAAAAACAGTGGCTTCGTCG
Organism: Pyrgus malvae; assembly: GCA_911387765.1. NCBI lineage: Eukaryota > Metazoa > Arthropoda > Insecta > Lepidoptera > Hesperiidae > Pyrgus > Pyrgus malvae. Next base: position 23,211,104 of record OU426964.1, on the reverse strand, counting down.
CTCTGTCACTGCGGTGACTAAAACCTATTATGGCGGCGCTGCGTTACGCGCAGAAACGATTCTGATTGGTCAAATGGTTCCCGATATAATACGGGTACCCCGTCTTGCCCGCTACCCTGTCACCCCCCTCTCCCCTATGCCTGTCAAGTTTCACGGGTTCGATCTAAATGTTTGGGTATACCATAAAACTGAAAGGGTGGTCCTACGTGTAACAGACATTGTTTTTAGGATACCATTTCATCGCTTAAAAACTGTAATAATTTGTTGTTTTTTCTGTTTGTGTAGGTTATACACCACTTTCTCAGGAACGTGTGGTTCTCAGGTATCTACATGAGATTACTTACGAACACTAAAATTAGTAGTTCCTTAACACTATGAAAATAAATTTTAAGTATAAGTCATAAATTTAGGATCCAATTGTAATTAACACCTAAAATGTATTACATTTATCACAACATTACATTGATCAGAAGCAATTTTTATAATAGTTACGAGATATTAGTTATGAAAAAAACCGAATATCATAATTTGTTATTTCATCATGTAATTTTTATTGTATTTTCAGATTTTTTAAAATGTTTATTGTGTGTACTGAATGCTTGTGTGCGATTGCGACTCACCCTTGGCCGGTTTTAAAAAAAATGCCCGTCACGGGATCGATCCTCATGGCTGAGACACCATTGAACTGCATGGGTGGTCCTGCGTGTAACCGATATTGCTCTTAACACCCGTCATTCACGTAGTGTTTCCTTGCTGTAATACGATAAAATTTCACTCGTGCTACATAAACAACTAAATCCCTTTTATCTGATGTACTTGAACGGCCTAAATATCGGTAAATATGTATCATCATTTACGTATAACCTGTAGGAAAGATACAAAAATCGCTTAAAAGTACTTTTCAATCGAATTATGAAATTGTATCATCTGTCATATTATATCATGGTCACGCCACTCCAGGCCTCCTATTAATGGAGAGAGACCCGTGCCCAGCAGTGGGACGAAAAAAGGGTTGCAGCCAGCCAGCCATATCATCTGTAAAAACAAACGATTTCTTTAAATAAGTACCTCTATTGAAGTAACCCAGCCTTTTAAGTTGAAGTTTACGTACGAAACTAAGAACATGGCTGCAACGTACGAGATCGAGGGCACGTACAATGTATCCAATGTATCATGCCGTCTGAGCCGCAGTCACGGAGGAGAGACGTGACTTATAAATGGATTTACTTTCCACTTTAATGGAGGTTTCATCCTTTTCAATATTCAACATCGTCGAATGGTCTTGGGAGGTTGAGAGTAGCGTTGGAGACTTTACAATTTTAAAGTATTAAATATTTTTAGAAATTTTGAAGCATTGATAACAAATAATGATGGTTATTACTCGTATTTAGATTTCTATCATCAGCTTGGATGTATATTGTGCATCAGCATTGAACCAAAATGATCGCTGCTCCACGGTGATGGAAAATATCGTGATATTTAATTGATTATAATGACGAAGCCAAATTCATAATTTTTCGAAAGTATGACGTCCACCAATCCGCACTTGGCCAGCGTGGTGAACTATGGCCGAAATCCCTCTCACTTGAAGGAGACCTGTGCCCAGCAGTGGGACATAAAAAAGGTTGAAAAAAAAATTCACCAAGGCTGGATCTTTATGTCACATGTGACGTAAATGTCCTTGGGCTGCAGCTCTCACATACTGGTAATAGCACGGATGATCTGCGGACGATTGTTTCTTGCCCCATTTCATTACTATATTAGACTTTGATGACAAAATAGCAGCAATGACAGCGAGAATATAATGAATCTTTTTTCACTTTTCAACCTTTAAGAAGAACTTCAGTCACAGAAATAATTCTCAAAACTCTAAGTAGATCGTGAAACATGAAAGACATTAATATCCGTATAAATAGAGGCACTTTCTCAAAATGCTTTACACGATCAATGTCACACGAAGAATTTGGGGAGTCAGAACACTGTAGAATAAACAGGTTTCAGTGGTAGTTCATTTCATTTTTATAGCGATCCGTCACGGCTCCGTCCGGGTGATTGGGTTAGTATTGGGACTTATATTGGGATTTATTAAGCCAAATAAATTGTAATCCTTTGAAGTTAAAAGTAAATCATTCTATTATCTCATAAAGCCCTCTTCCGGCCTCGCTACAGCATTAAAATAATAATGTAAAAATAATATTACAATTATTTTAATATCTCGATATCTCATTGTTGAAATTTTTGATGTAAAGAACATTTCTTTTTGGAAATTAAAAAAATGTTATGAATAATTAAATAATGTACTTACCTACTATAAGGATTAATATCATAGTTATAAAAACTCGTATTGTGGCACCGCACATGGAGTTGAGATCACGCTGTGTTCCGCTGGAGAGACCAGAATTCTTCGGGTTTTCCCCAAGGGGATAATCCTTGCCTCTAGCGAGATAAAACTCCCACATAACGATATACATGATATTATTATGTATATATGTACATTAGGTAAACGTCCATAATTTGGACAGCGTACTAGTACTCGACATACCATAGAAGTTTGACCAAAAGTTACACTTTTCTCTAAATGACGAGTACCGGGATACTGACAAAAACTGACGATAGTCACGGCATACAAATCCAAAACGAATATTTTTCTAATGTGCGGAGGCCCGAAGCCACTCGACACGTCGTCCGCACTGATCGGGGGCTATAATTAACCCAAGCGCCTCCACGCCACTTTATTGCGTCGTATTAATTTGTGTGAACTATCACTCGTAATTTATTGCTGTTTTAGCACTCATTGTAGATAGCTTGAATGTGAAAAAGTAATATACGAAGAGATTTTCTTTACGCCCAGTTTATTTAGACTGAATTATTAGACTTTTTATTACATATAAAAATGGGGCTACAGACGAGTATGCAGGCCACGTACTAAATAATCGTTTCAGCAAATGAATATTCCAAGCCTGATTGATTGAGATCGTACGAATTTGCGTTGTTACTCCAGCTGATGGCCATGGCTGATGGAAATGCTTCACGGCAGAAACTGCCAGAAACAGAAACAGAATCCCCCGGTGGAAAGTACTACTACTTACAAATTATTATTTTAATTCCTTTGCATAAACCGTAGGCACTGTTTGATATTTCTTAGTATTATGTTTCGTTTTCTTGGGACTTTTCAATAGATCACTATTCATTTCATACAGCTGAATCTCTATCTTAAGTAATTATATTGTGTTTCGTCAGAAATATGATACACAATTTTATTGTAATTTGGAGAAGTAGTACAATCAATCAATCAATCAACGAGTAATGTCATGATAAGCGAGGTTAAGGGCTGTAGCAATCTCTTAACACCACATGCATGACCTTCAATGTCTTGATTGCTACTTCATCTTTGCTATGGAGCATGATAACGCTTGACTTATGATTCAGTTTTCATTATTGTTGATATAATTTGGGCTGCAGGAGCGGATGCGATGGCGGTATTTCTCCAAACACTGAGTATCTGTTTTTACAACGATGTAGCAACGGTAGCTAAGTGAATTTTACACTAATGTGCTGTGGCCCGATCCCACTCAAAACCGGCTGATCGGGGATATAATTAACACACGCTTCCACGCAGTCTATTGCGAGTATTAATTTGTATGAACTATCACTCGGAATTTATTACCCGTTTTAGCGACAAATTGTAGATACCTACCTAAGTATCTTTAAATGCAAAGTAGAGGAAAGAAGTTTATTTACATTTCAAAGAAACCGCGAAAAAGAATCGGCTTGAAGCTTAGTATAATTAAACAATTATCTATGTTTTATTTTTAGTGTGGTCAAATCGCTGTATCAAAATAGCGCGTTTTTGTGAACGGTCGCTAATGTATGTAAGAAGCTCTTACTCGTAAAAGTTTTGAGATATTCGCCGACACTAAGAATCATTTGCTTTTAGAAAAAAATGCGATAACTTTTATATCTGAAAATTTCAGTAATTTTGCTATTAAAACTAATATCAAAGCTAAACATACAACTGTAAAGTTATAAGCTAAAATAAACTACAATAATTCCATACCAAACACTAAACAGCCCGTGGAAGGGTTAGATTAACCAGCTATATTCGGCAGACGTGTTGACAAACTCTAATCTGTAGCAGTTCAATCAGTTGTGCAAACAACTCTCGCCATGCTGAGTCTCACTCACACGTACCATATTATTATATGCACGTCATAAAACCGCTGTCAAGGGACACAAACTTATTACTTTTATGTACTCACAAATACACAATAGTCTTCTTAGTGCAATAAAGATATTTAGGCTAGGTAGAAAACTAACGAAACGTGAAGATAACGTATTCTTTAACTTCAAAAACTAGATATGTATGTACAAGTACATAGCAAAAATGTAACAAAAGGAATATACGAAGAGATTTTCATGGACATGGAATTTGATATATTTTTCACCAGGAAAGCCAAATATAGCATATCGTCTTGGACAGAGATTTAAATCTCTTGCATTAAAGGTCTTGGCAACATTTAACATAAAAATATTTTACAGAAGTTTTGGTCGTACATATGCATTTTTATTATGTACGTATCGAGTACTTTTTCAAAAACGCCTATTACAGTAGTAAGACGCTTATGTGAAGTAGGTGCACTCTTACACGAGGCGACCATAAGCCTCCGGAGTAGCAGCGCAACTGCTCTCAGCCTCAGATAAGACATACATGACACAAATCATCAGCTGATAATTTCATAACAAAAAAGAATAAAAATATTGTGGTGTGGTCTTTGTACGTCTGAATGGGCCATTACATTAGCGTCGATACATTAAGTATTCCCGCTCCCCACTAGTCCCCACACTGCCCCACAGCCGATATGTGCAAATAAGTTCCTGAGGGCCCTTTGTCCGCTGCACGCATGAATTAGTTTTTATTACTGCTGGATACACTTCCGTCGGCGCGGACGTTACCGTGTAAACAAAACATCATTTTTATTCATTCACGACGACCCGCGTGGTGTAATGGTTACCATGCCGGACTGTCGATCGAAGGGGCCCGGGTTCGATTCCCGGCGAAGCAGAAATTTGAATGATGAGTTAAAATGTCTGTTGAGTGTCAAGGGAAAATACGTATTCTACGTATCATGAATATCTTTATTACTAAAGATGTGTTAACAAATCTTTAGATGTTTATAACAACTTTAAGTAGTTGATTTTTACCACCCACCGAACCACCCTTTAAAACTGTTATTTTTTTTAATTTCTATGTCCCGCGGTTGGGCTGGTAATCGAATTCAAGAACCCGACTGTACTACAACTGTTTTTTTCCAGTATTTTGGCTTCATTCTTAAAAATACTTCAAGGGAGGGATTAAGATAAAAAAAAACAGTTAAATCGTCAGATTTCTTATATGAAAATGAAAAAGAAATGAAAAAATATTTATTGATAAAATTGAGTTTCACAGTACATTATTCGGTTGTTGGGACATCCTTTTAAGTAAACAACATACCTGTGCCAGGATGCCCCGCTCTTCCATACATAAAATTTAAAACTCAGTATTAGGTAGAACTTAACTAACACTAAAACTAATACAAATGTGTGTTTGTGTGTGTATGTGTGTGTGTGCATGTTGTTGTGATACATTTTTTATAAAACCGATGACAATACATGACATAAGTAAGTACAACGTGACAAAAATGAAAACATTTGCTTACATCTGAGATGAATATAATATAAATGATTGCATTTTTGAATGAATGAATTTATTTGCGTAAGTATGTGTACATATAAAGATAACAAAGATATTTAGATTCCAAACATAGAAGTCGAAAAATGATTTAAATATATAGTTACATCTTATCGTTATGACATATAAGGCTACGTAACAACAAGCCTTAGCTTGTTCTAAGAGGATTATTGCAACTAGCGATCACACATCGCTGCGTGTGATATTTTACTTTGTTTACGCATCACGCTGGCCGCGGGGCTAAGCTCGCAATGCGGTTGCCATATTGCCTCTAACAACACCATATGCGGCACAAACAGTATCTCCCCATCTATCGCAATTCCCATCGCTGCGGCGCCATAATGTTTTTGCAAGCACTCGATATTCGATACACTACACTGAACGTCAATATAAGCTAGACGTATATAGATGTCGTACGTTATACGTATATAGCCATCAATATATGGCAGGATATTGGCATGCGCGTATCCATAAATTCATTGAATGCATAACCGAACCTCGCTCGGGGCTAGAGTCGCCAGTTTACACTATTTTGTCGGATATTCCCAGAACTCAGCATTATAGGCATCAGTGTCACATCCGACCTGTGAAGTAAATTTTAAATTAAACGTTTCAAATAACAATGGTTTAAATTTATTGGAAATTTGGAAGTTACCATTCTGTAGTATTTTAGAGTTTTGGTTGCTGAAATGTGGTATAAGAAAATTTAAAACTTGAAGTGACATATACGTCATCTTTTCGCTACGTGTTTCATTTTTAACGATCTAATTTTTTGTTGGATTATTTTCATATAGGCATAATACATGTATGAATTATTCTTATTTAATTTTTAAATATGTTAAAGACATTTACTGAAATATCTTTATTAAAAAATATTTAATATACATATGGAGAAAGTACGTCTACGACACGGAGATTTCGGGTTCATATCCTCGGTGCGCACCTCTAACAAGTAATGTGCGCATTTTATAGCCGTTCCACGGTGATAGAATGTATTGTGATATTTAATTGATTACGATGTTTTCTATCACTGTACATGCCTAAGAGAAACTCATAATTTCTTGAACACAGAATGTCCACGGATCCGCACTTGGCCAGCGTGTAACTCTGGCTTAAATCTCTCTCCCTTGTGAGAGGATACCTGCACCCAGCACTGGGTCAGAAAAGGTTGAAAAAATTTTCTGTCATTAAAATACATACATTACATTTTCAAAATCTCAGTCTCCTGGCCACCCTACTGCGTCGTGGCTCCGTGAGCACCAATGCTTCGGACTCGTTCTTTGAAGTACTTCTCGAAACTCGACAACTTTGTACCGTCCTCGCCTTCTGCAAAATTAAACGTTTAGCGTTTTATCTCTTAACTTTGCTATTTAGCTCCAGCAACGTGTAATTTTCAGCAGTATCGTTGGATTTTATTAACTTTATAATCGTTAACTTATGATATATAATTATTTAATATACGTTTAGTTAGCGGAGAGAAAGTCTGTACTGTAAGATATGCAGGTTCGGGAAAGTACCTCAGCACTCATTGTCGTGCCAATTTTGATGTATGTCGTTGAAAATGTTTGAAAAGGTCCAGTCTCATCGCACTTCATTAGTCTCTGGAGTGTTGTTATTTAACCACCTCTGAAAAGAGTCTCAAGGCTCGAGTGTAGAGAATCATGGACCACCGGGACCACTCAACACCACGTGACCTGCAAGTATGTTTAACTATATTTTTATTTTATTTAAATGTTGACGGGCATGGAGGTCATGTGGTCACACATGGACATCTACACACAAACACAAACAGTCTCAAGTGTGGTGGTATGCTGATGATGGTTGTATATGCTGGTCGTCTCATGTAAGTCTCTTCTACTTATGTATTAGTTTTAGTAATTTCTTGCATCTGTGAGCAAGTGGAAATGGGTTGATAGTGTCTCACACGATCAACTGTCACGTGTGCTCATTGTCAACCCATAGCCATTATGTTGTCTCAAATATATAATATAATGTACTTTTTTAAAAGAGTGCTGCTGGGAGTTTTTTCACCCCTTTTTCTCTCACCTTAACATCTAGCCCATACAGGCACCTAAAGGCGATGACCGGGAAAAAAGACATTCATTAAGCGAATATTTTGTATTCCTAATATGAAATAAATATTTTTTTTCTTTTCTAAGGCTGCCCGGCTACTGCACCTCACCACAGCAGAAGTGGGTGCAGCGGTGGCAATTCCCAAGCCACCATTAAAGTTCTACCACTTAAATTTTGACACATAACAATTGAAAGGACATCAATTAGACGACCTGTGTGACGCAATGGTTACCATGCCGGACTGCCGATCGGAGCAGAAAGAATGATAATTTTAAAATTTCTGTTCTCGGTCTGGGTGTTTGTGTTTCTGTCTATGTGTGTGTCCATGGTACCCACAACGCAGGGTATATCTACATTAGTGTGGGGTTATGAGTGTGAAAAGTTATTTATTTATTTATTTATAATTATAGCTATTAGTTATAAAACAATTCACTTAAGAAGTCGAGTTTGTATGTTTTAAAAGATATTGTGCAATAAGCACCATGAACACCGGACAATAATTTTAGATAAAAGAATTTTGTAATTTGTTACTAGTGTAGCCCGATATGTGAGTAGTCTACTTTAATTTCAGGACTTTAATTTGTTTCCACGTGTTACAGTATATTTATACAATACTTGATATCAATCGGTCGATTTTTTGACTACATTTATACAGTTACACTCAGTATCATCTACTAAGTTTCATCTGCCATATGAAATGACATCTGACAAAATCAGATATAGATAACTGATAAAATGGAAAGCTGAACGTATCAGAAGATATTTTGGTTGATACTAAAAACGAGTCCAAAATAGATCCAAACGACGTATGCATTCAGACAGCGGCCCTGAATACAGATAGCGAATGGGGCAAGGCCGGCCTTATTTATGGGCCGTGTTTATACGAGTAGCGCGGACATCCGCGGTCCTTCGACTCCGCTTCATAGACAACACAAGACAAAGTCCTACAGTGTACCGACACATGGAATACATTGTAGTACGATGTACAGTTATTTTCCGGGTTCAATTATCGGGTACCAGCAGATCTCAAACAAGGCTTGATGGTTGCTAATCAGATCACCATACACGTAGTCTGTTATTTTTATATATTTTATCCAAATAACGATTATAAATACCAATCTCTTTTTTAATGTTATATTTGAGTATTACTTAAAATTTAAATAACTCTTACGAAAAAAGGCTAACATGTGTACATTATTAATAGAATATTGAAAATACAGATATAAATAAATAGTAGTATATATAGAATGTAATTTAACAAATAAAGCACATAAATATGTAAAAAAAATAGTAAATCTATACTATGAATACTTTACTGCTGCTGAAATTGATAGCAATAAAAATAGATTTTATTTATTGCTTGGGACACAAAGGTCCGGTCATTCGATTAACTTTATTGAAAGACATTAAAGGAACAGAGACTTTAAAACATTACTTTTAAATGCAATAAACCTGTCTGGACTTCATATTGGTTCTATCGTAAAAGTTATTAAAAAGTAATGTTTATTCAGGGACAATTTTTCACCAATCCGCATTGGCAGCGTGGTGGTTGGTTATAGGCCTGTTGTTGTAGAAAAAAATGTTTTTGACTATTTTTAAACAGTGGACTTATAGTTTTGTGTACTGAAAAGAAACATTCAGCAGATGACCAAAAATAAAGAATAATAAACTCCAAAGTAATTTATAGGCGAAGGTCGTCTTTTGTGAAATTTAGCATCTGAACAATTTCACAAGGTCTCCTCTAAATTGCTCAGTAATTGACATTTGCATTCACAGATATCCGTTCGTTACAATGCCTAAGGATAAAGGATTTGCTAGGTAGCAAAAGGTGATGGTTTCTAACAATATTTTTAATAAAAGTTTTCCATTCAAAAACAACTTTACAGAATAATATGACATTGATCCACAGTATTGGATGTAGTAGAGATCGCTTAAAAATATTCTCATGAAACAAAATGGTCATTGTGGTTTCGTGGTTTCGTATCTTAACCCTTAATTACTCGTATGGGATCAACGCGATTTCATATTGAAAAAAATGCATTTTTAGTTATTTTAGCGTACCCAGACTCACTCTAGCTTCCTAACTTCCTGCAGGGTAGTCAAGTTAGTGGTGTCCAGAACATGATCGCATAATATGCACATTTCCCTGCTCTCTAGAGCACTGACCCCATGCGAGCACTTACGTGATTTTTTGCGGTGGAGGTAATTTTTTTATTTTCGTGTTTTTACTTCATTCATATTTGTTAATTTTTATTAGTTTGTCTATATTTTTACAATATGCATTTTATTTATGTATTTTTGTGTTTAGTTGCATAATATATTTACTTTTCTTTCTGTTTACTGATTTTGGAACGGCTTAGGATAGAGACACATTGCAATACCTTTTGAACATGAGTAAGATGTTACTGGTTCTTCTTTGGAAGTTGAATCAGTAAACGGACGGATGTGAATAGTTTCAATGATTCTGGCAGTAAAATAAAGAATTTGAAGATAGTCATTGGTGTCCTAGGACGAAAAAAAATTATCAAAAATGCTAATAATATAGTAAATTTACTTTTCAACTACTTTTTGGGTATACTTAATCTGATACTGAACAGTTAAAACGATTAACATATCCCAATTTTTTTAATTTTATCGCGCCTAAACCAAAACTTTGTAGTTAGAATATCCGTTAAGAAGAATAGTATTTTTGATTGAATTTGGAAGTCAATGTTATATTTTTAAATATTTAGGTTAACAACAGCAAATATCTTAAATATTTTTTATAATAAGAAGTTATTTTTTGTACTGCTTAGGTACTCTCCTTTTTCAACATTTTCTTTGGGGTCACTCGTGACCCCATGCGACTAATTGTGTGAGTTTCTTGATGCGACTAATTAAGGGTTAAAAGGGTCACTTCGTATTCCTACTGTCCTCTACGCGCGACACAACAGAACGGGCCCAACTTCGGGAGAGCAGATGTGCTCTCCTACACCTTCCGATGCTTACGCGGCGGCATGCGGCCACGCACGACACACTTCGCGGGGCTGCTGGCTGGACGGATCGAGCTCCCACTCTCACCACCCACAACCCTGGAAGCCTTTGTTTAGTCGCATCTTACGATCAGGCATACCGTAGCTCTATTCTTAATTCCGAAGCTACAGGGACTACTGTAATTATATCGAAGTTAGCATGTATTGGTCGAAGTACCACTGCAGTCAGGTCTATTTAACCTACTTATATTATTTAAAATCCGACTCTAATAAAGTTCATGTTTTGATCTAAGACATGGGTTCGTGAACTTTTCTACCCAAATATAAAGTTTTCATAACATGCAGGTTAGGTACCCATTTGCCACTTCGTTATAAAAAAAAATGTATAATCCTATTTGATACAATTCAAATTGTACTCGACTACTATATTAGGACAATACGAAGGTCATCAATCCGACCTTTTGACTAACTCCTATTAGGCGTCAATGAATGAGGAATGAACCCCAATTGCCGACAGTTTAATGCTCTCACTACCAGCACAAAATAAGTAGGTACAGAACACAAACTCACGTATATACTTCGTTTGTCATATCTACAGTCGGCGGTCGCACTAGGGTTGTGAGCTTTGGCTTATGCGCAAATACTATCGGGGAATAAGTCCTGCGATAGTTTTTGTAAAAACAGGATGAAAGTAAATATAAACCTTGACATTATGACAGACATTTTAACAATTTCCACTGTCGTAAACCCTCAATAGCCTATTTTCTGAAAGGATTATCTGATTTACAATTTCTTTAGCTCCATCCGTTAAAGACCTAAACGTAACAATAACACCAAAAATAATATAATATGTGCACAAACAAAAAACATATTTTTAACTTACGTAACATCTAAAAGTGTGAATTTACCGTTGAAAAATTTATACTGCTTCAAAATAAAAAACAATTTTATAAATTGATCTTAAACAACCGGATACTGAAAAGTTATGCGTGTCTCAAACGGATGACACTCGAGCTCGTATTATTGCAAGTCGGGTCGCGAGATATCATGTTCGTGAACGGCGTCTACTCGTATGTATGCGTTGCGTGCGCGCTTTGTATGAATATTGTGTTCTGTACCTATTTATTTTGTGCTACCAGTACGTCACATCATTCACGCACACACGACATTAATGATTCGGTATAAATAAAAATCGTTCGTTGACATTCCCATGTGTTCATCAAACCGATAAGCAAGTGAAAATGGAGACTACGGACGTGGCAAAGATAACAATGATAATATGATCATGTCAATTTCATTTTTAGTCCAAAGATACCCTCCCAATTTGTGAACTTGTGAATTTGACTTACTTGCTTCATGTTGCTAAAAGTATGGCTACTGAACAGTGGTAGAATAGGGAGTGGTTAAAATTAAGACACAATACTCCCACGCTCTGTTTATGCACTGGCTGGCACTCCTGAGTAAAACATACACAATACAAGTATGTTCCCAACCCGAATTTATCTATTGATGCTTATACGTGTACATACGTATAAGCATCAAAAGCTTGGTACACTACACGAAATCGTTCTTCATTTAAATACTCGTAAAGAACCATGAGCAAAAAAAGAAAAGTAAAAAAGGTTGCTTGATGATAACAATATTGTGGTTGATAATGAGTAAAATTAAAATTAAAGTACAATTCGAACTAAATTTTAAAATGTCGTCATTATTTTTAGCGATGACATTTTAAAACTAAAACTTTTCCAATGTAATTTAATTTTAATATTTACTGTATTGTTAGTAGACATTTTACATAAATTTATATTATTAATATACTATTTATTACTATTTTTAATTTTATTTTATATAACATTTATTTTTGTGTGGCAATAAAGTGCCTGAATAAATAGATTTACGGGAAAATAAAAATATTGAAACTAACAAAATTTGCAAAATATATGTAACGATAATATTTATAATAGGTTCAAACAGGTTGTTTTGTTAGTTTTTAGAGTTTATTTTTTGGGTCGGGGAGTTTTTTTTTAAATTATTATTTATGAAATATTACATCACATTGATAGTAACACACACATAACATTGTCATGAAAGTTGCGAACATCGTGAAACCGGACAACGCTTATGTATTCATCTATACGTCTGTGTGTATAGCCAATTTTTAAGACAATAATATGTAGGCGGCACTCAATGTCATTGCTAAGTAACAGTATTATCATCAGTGTAGCGAGTACACAATGTAACATAATCTTGTCGCAGTCGTACAAGGTAGCGAAATCCGGCCTCGTGTTACAGATGGAATATTGATTGTATTTGCTAGTGTAGAAAGGTCTTCGGGTTTCTTTTTACTTCGAATGGAACTAGGAATATAATTTTTGTTTCGACATAGTTTGTTTATGAAGAGCAGCCATATTTGCGAAACTAGCCATTAGTACATAAGTAAAGAAATAACAGTACAATTACGTGGGTGACAGAATTTATGGTAAGAGCAGGGCAAATAAGGGTTGCAGTCGATCCAAATATGTATTACCAACCGGTACATTTGATTGAAAATAGACAAATTAGTAAAGTCGAAATTTAACTGCATGAGACCTGGAAATTACTTGCTTAAGATTGCACGGAATATCCATCGGCACGCGTGGATCGATCATAAAATAAAAAGTAGGTAATGGCCTAAACAAAAAGTGGTAAGATTGCTCAAGAGAGAGTTGCTGTAAGCACTCCTTCATGATCGATATAAACTTAAACGTATGAGATATTAAAAAAAACGTTAGTGACCAAAACCTTCAAGTAAAGTGACAAGTATGCTAATTGTCAGTTAAAGTCACATAACTGCAATTTCAATTTCACGATGTTCGAGTAGCAATAACCATGATAAACTGACCCGTACGCTTAGCTTCCAATTAACTTTACTTAGGACGTAACTAATCAACACTTTACTTGTAGATGGTGAACGGGGCCCCTCTATCGGTCTCAATTTACCTACATTGAAGTTTCTGAGAAGACTCAGAAGGCTCGGGGCGGTGTCCACTAAGACCATGCCCCATCGTCATGGCGGATTTGCGCTTGTCCGTGAGCTGTTGTGATTACTTTCCACCAAATATTATAATGTGAATACTCGTTTGACAAAAAAAAAAAAACGAAAACTAGTAAAAGACGAACATATAAGAGTGAAAACATATAAAACTCTACGTTTTATTGAATATAAATTTTTTTATAGGTAAGCAATATAAATTAACCCGAAACGTACATAATTTACCCCTAACTACTACACTGCACTTCCGAAAACGCTCGTTAAAACCAAAAAAACCAAACACCAAATCGACGAAGTCGTTACTTTTGAGGCACGCCAGATACCTTCACGTAAACCTACGATGTTTACAGACGCGCTTCTATTCACGGAAAATATATCGGCGCCTTTAAAACTCCGGCTAATAGCAAGCTTTCTAAAGGTTTCAGCTAGATTAGTTCCTACATAAATGTACAGAACCCCAAACTTTCTTCAGACTCAATACACCAAATGGGTCTTTTGAAATTCAAAGCAGATAGTATTCACCGATGAACACGAGCAAACTCTTACTTGTAAGCTTTCGTACACAACTCGCTTCGAAAACCCAAATGAGGCCATTTAGTTACTGGCTTTGACTCGGAGGTAACAATTAAGCACTAAATCTTAGGTACATATCGTTTAAACTATGCTAACACTACCCGATCGATGCAAGTAATGTACATCGACAACTTTTCTTCGCCCGCCGGCCGTACAACACAAGAAAATCTCCAATGTATTTTAAAGTTTGAGAGCTATTATTAGCCTTTCGTTTAGTGGTAGAAGTACACTGTAGGAGGTCTGAATAATGTTCAAGTTAACTCTTTATTCGGTACAAAGAACCATGTTTTACGACTCTTTCGGAATGTTTTAATTCAAGCTGTTAAACCGACTTCAGGAACAGCACAAGGTAAGTAATTGTCGGCTATAATTATATATTCGTAAAGAGCTTTATCACATAGTAGTTGTAATTTATGTAGTTGTACATCACAGAATACATTTCTTTAGTAAGCCATTGTTATCCTAGTTTTTTAGTTTTTTTTTACAAAAAACGAAAAAATAAAAGTAAATAAATTTAGTTTTACTCACGTCGATAAGAGGAGATTAAGCTGTAACCACAATCTAATTCAGCAAGTTAGACTTTGATACAATAAAATTATCCTTAGTCTTGGATATATGTATGAACTATATAATATGAACATATATGTATGAACTATATCCATAAATATATATCCATTATCCATACTAATACATATATGTATAAACCTGAAGAATTTGTTTGTTTGTTTGCTTGAACGTGCTTATCTCAGGAACCACTGGTTCGAATTGAAAAATTATTTTTGTGTTGGATAGTACATTTATCAGGTAAGGCTTTACAACATCATGCTATGACTAATACCAAAGTCCACGCGGACGAAGTCGCGGGCGGCCGCTAGTAAGTAATATAAGGCAGAAGTAATAAATAATTAAAATCCATTGCTTGTTTGTAAATCTAATTACTGTAAATCTATTTATTTACCAAAATCGTGGCTTTTTTTTCAGGTAATAATAGTCTCTCAAATTGACCATGAGTTGACCATTTGGTGTGCAAATTTACAAAAAAGAAAAAAAAACTAATGAATCTGCTTGCTGATTCATGCTGCTGCGAATTTCCTTTATAATATAGAGAAAGAACCAAAGTTTTGCTTAAAATATTGTACAATGGAGATGCTCCTGAGCGTTCAGAAAAACTTTTTTGTTTTTTGTTTTTTTCTAATTTACGAACTGCTGTCACTTTAATCGCACATGGTGAGACAATCATAAAAACGGTACCCTCTTTTACAGAATATGTTATTCTTATTATACTTTACAATATCTTTTGTTAAGTGGCGAACAATAGGCGTCAAGTGGTTCGCTAGTTCTTTTGACGTGATGGCTACCGTTTGAATGCTTCTTTTTGTCACGATGTCGTTTGCGGTGAACTCAGGTCGTGGGTAGATTCTTGTCTTTAAAAAAATCCCTATGTGCGCTAATTATTTTTTTTTTATAAATAGGTAAACGTTACACACTCATAACTAGTCATAACCCCACAGTAAGGTAATTAATACCCTGTGTCGTGGGTACTATGGACACATACAAAGACAGGAACGCAAACACCCAGACCGCGAACAGAAATTTAAACTCATCATTCAAATTTCTGTTTCGCCGAAAATCGAATCGAAAATCGAATCGGAGCCCTCGATTGGCAGTCCGGCATGGTAATCATTGTGCCGCGCGGGTCATCATATTTGTGTTAAAGTTATTAGGTAAAATAATATTAGGTATTAGTATAGTATTAGTTAGGAGACAAGCATCAGGATACGTGGTGTTAAGTGGTCAATACAGCCCATTAATATGTACACGAAAACTAAAACAAGCCTGAATCTTACCTGTAACCGTATGCGCTGGCGCCGTTACTCCGGAAGCTTGGTCGCCTGATTTAAGTCTGGCCGGCAACCGCACATTCCCAACAAAAAAAAGAATTGCTTCATAATAATATTCTGTTGAATTGAACAGTATACCTTGGCGGACTTTAAGATTATGTGTTGTCTTTTAAGATACTTTTTTAATTCAAATTTTCACATTAAAATAAAATCCGTGAAAAGGGTTCCCCGTGATAATAAAATAAATGCGCATTTTTGTAGTGTTAGTTAGAAGAAATAAAACTAACATATTCTGTCTCCAATTCATTAAATAAGAATCAATTTTAGACTGAAAAGTTGTTCCTTCTTCTAAAAACTTGAACATAGATATTCCAGCTATCAAATTCAGTTTTATCAAAATTCTTTTACATGTCAGGCAATATTACTCTGGAACGCCCTGCCAGTCGAAATTAAAAAAGCGCCTTCTAAAAATGTCTTCAAAAGATTGGTCCGAGAATTTTATTTGAAGTCAGTTATTAATTAATTTTGTTTCTGTCTATCACCTGTCAACATGTGTATTTTTGTGTATTATATTTGTATTTGTATGTATATAAGAATATATATTATATTATTTTATTATAGTTATCTTCTTCTTTTCAGCCTTTTGTAGTCCACTGCTGGACGTAGGCCACTCGTCCCTTCGCCTTCTGCACCTTCTGAATCCAGCGGCTTCCCGCTGTCTTCTTTAGGTCCTCAGTCCACTTGACTCTCGGCAAAAGAAGTACAGGCCGCCCTGTACTTCTTTTGCCGAGAGTCACGTGGTCGCCATTCGAGACCTTTCTTCTTCATCGGTTCTCCTAACTATAATATGACCTACCTATTGCCACTTCAGCTTGCAAATTTTGAGAGCTATGTCGGTAACTTTCGTTCTTTTACGGATTTCATCGTTACGAATTCTATGTGATGATAAAATATTTGATAAGCACGCTTTAGATACAGTTCGCGATATAATTTTGCTACGTAAATATGATATTGTTGCCACCTACTAAAAATTCTCACCATCAGCCGGGGCTGACTGGTAGAGAATGCCTCCAGGCTTTAAGTCTGCCCTTTGTACAACATTTTTTCATCGTAACAATACAGTATAAATAAATAAATATATAAAATAAAGTGATAGATTAGTACCTAAATTTTAACTTTTACTTCGGTGCTTGTTTTATGTTTTTTAACAAAAATATAAACGTAAATGGCAATTATAGCATCTGTATTAAGAAAACAAAAGGTAAAATGTCGACCATAAAAAATTGCTACATGATAAATAAATACTTAATGTAGTTTAAAAAACTAAATTACCACGCGTGGGGTGGTGTCATACATACTATTGACACCATGCACCCCACGTTTTTTTTTACAGTAAAATACATTTTCTGCTTATTTTTTGACTTTTTAGTTCGTATTTACACAAAAGCGTGTTTTTTAATTTTTTAAACTACATTATTAATTTTTTTTTTTATTCTCATATTATTGCATTGTCATAGGCCCTTGACCCCTCAGACCCCTAGAACTAAGTGAAAATGAAGTTAAAAGATTCCGTTACATACATATACATACATACAGGTCAAGCTAATAAAAGCGTGTTAAAAAATCTGTTTCAGGTACGTGTCAGTAATAAAATTTTAAATATCTCAAAATAGGTACATGAAAACAGTATTGTTTGCGGCGAACTGGCAACAGTGGCAACAGCAGCGCATTAGCCTTCCAAATACGTTTACCCTTTATACAGATGCATAATTTATGTAGGCGTAATGATCGCCGCTCAGATATGTGCATTATTCTTACTATAATCAAAATAAATTAGGTAAATTCCAAAAAGTTTCCTATGACAGTTGGCCTTAGAAACTACTATAAATAACCCTTTGAAACAAATGTCAGAATGTATTGTTTTTTGTTTTGTAAAGTTTTTTTTTCTCTTAAGTCAAATTACTTTGAGATTATTTTCATTGTGAAACACTTTAAGTGTTTTTTTTTCTATTGTATATAGAATGTAGACAAAAACAAAGAACTTTATTTGCACAAATATGGGTGTTTACAAAAGTTATTAATTAATACATAATATTTAGTACGCCATATTTACCTTCATGAGGTATGCAAATCTTACAAAAGATAAAAGAATGTACATTATTATCAATTTTATTTTTATTTTTCTTTGATCCCATATTACGCCTTATACAAATTTTAGTTTTTAAATTTTATTTCTTCTAAGCAATTTTTTTGTAAACTAATTTAATTTTACTAATTAGGTATAGAAAATTAACTAAACCAATTTAGTAATCTTTAGCAATCTGATTTAAAATATGATTTTTTTACTTTGCAATGATTCGTATTTTAAATGCAGAAATGTGGAAAATGTATTTTTCTTATTAGAGTAGCTCATGGGCTAGTCGTGGGGTATTAACACAGCGAAAAAAAATGTACCTACTCTCAATGTAATAGTGCAATTAGGTATATATTTACAAAACAGTAACTATCTACATTAAAATACCAAATTTACCTATGTTGTGACCAATAACGAGCAATGAAAGAAAGGTACCTTTTTAATTACAAGATCTCGCTCTAACCTAAATTTTAATTTCCCCGTACTCATCCCTTCCGGTATTGTCGGTAAAGGTGGCTTTCTACGGTACTAGACAATAAGCCTTTATTCGTTTCTGGTTTCACCTGCCTGTTTATCTACATCTTGGTTTTAATGACTCTCATTATCTGCAGTTTGTTTTCAGCGTGGAAAAGATAGGAAATTCTTGGGGCACCTGAATCTTCCAACTAATGGCGGTTAATTGAATAGCTTGTATGTAAACATTGAAAGTGTGTGTATCGTATTAATTTACGATTTTTGTAAAATGGTGACCTATACAAAAATCTCCTGAAAAAGCTATTTGTCATGCCGAAGATTAAAAACGAAATCATGTGCAAGTCGTGCCGTTAAAAATTTACAGGTAACGAACATCGATATAATATAAGTACTATATCGATGGTAACCTACTTATATTATATCGATGATGGTAACGAATAATCAAACGACTCGTACGAACCGTACACTACACTTAGCCGGCACACCCCTGCTTTTTTAGTATGCATGCGAGTTACCATTAGTTTAGAGTACGGCACCGCAGCGCCCCCTGGCGGCGGCGAGTGAACAGACAGCGGATGTTGGCATTAGCGCCGCTCCCGTGTTATTGTGCATAACAAACTATTGTTGCACCACAGCCGGCCGAGATTCAACCTTAAATAATCAACGATATGGTTGAGTATAGATTGAAAGTCAAGTTACCATGAAACGTCTGCGGTTTGACCGCCCAATATACATTTATGGAGGACTTACGTGAAACAACACAATCTACCAAGTTCTAGTCAAACCCGTCTATGGAAAGTTTCAAACATCCGTAAAACTGATTTAAAAAAAATATATGGGGAATCAAGTGATGTGTGTTGTCATAGCACATCATAGGCACGTATGGACAGAAAAAAGGCCACTTTGATTTACCCATATGAAACCAAAGGATATTACATAGTTTAAAGTACCGCAGTGGCCCCAGTGGCGAGTGAATAGCAGATGGCATTATAAGTATTGCTCCCGTGCTATTGCGGATAACAAACCATTCTTACACCGCGCATGATCGAAATTCAATACCTTAACAAGGCTTAACATAGATTGAAGGTTTAGTTACCATGAAACGTCTGCACGTTGGCCATTCAAATTACACACTTATACATTTAAAAGGACTCAGGTGAAATGAAAAATGGCCACCGTTCAAGCATAGTAAAACTCGACAAAGCGTAAAATGCAATAGTTACAATGAAAATATAGTCCACAAGACAAAAAAGAGCCCTGTGATAACTTTTTCATGAACACAATACCAAGACCGAGAGAAGAAACGCCTCCCAGGTTCCATTCCTGGCGAAGCAGCGATTGAAAGAACTCGTCATTTCAATCGCTGCTTCGCCAGGAATGGAACCCGGGATCTCAGATTGGCAGTCCGGCATGGTAACCGTGGATACCGGAACACGGGATATCATGATATAAACCCAAATGAAATTAGTTTAGAGTACTGAACCCCCGGCGGTGGACTGGCGGCGAGTGGATAGCGGATATAGCAATCCTATTGCGCATAACAATCTATTGTTGCAAGCCCGATGGAAAGTGAACCTTAACTCAATTAGATTAGGTTTTCATTTTGATTAAAGGTGCAGTCACCGCGATAAGTCTGCGGTTTGTCCGCCCAATATTACTTTTAAAACTTTTTTTGTATATCAATGTTAAAACTTTACTAAATATGACCCTAAAAAGTGGTTGAAGCTCCCAGTTGGTGGGCTCTGCACACCATCATATAAGTTATGTATTTACAAAAAAACCTAAAATTAGCTTTGTAATGCTACTTGGGATTCAGTCCGTCCTAAGGTCCTAAACAAATAACAAAAAAATTGAAATTGTATTTGATGGATGAATTGTTTTGGTCATTGGATTAATTTTACGACCCGCGTGGCGCAATGGTACCATACCGCACTGTCAATCATAGCCGCCCGGGTTCGATTCTCAGCAACGTAGAAATTTGAATGATGAGTTTGAAATTCTGTCTCTGTATGTGTCCATGGTACCCACGACACAAGTTATATCTACCCTACTGTTGAGCTATGGGTGTGAAATATAATTATTTATATTAATTACTTATAATAATAAATTGACCGTTCCCGGTATACGCGGAGTGGTGGATATGTGGCATATAGTTCTGCCGATAAGTTTACATATTATTATCCTGTATAAACTACGACTTCGTGCTCTATGTGCAATCCCAATTTAATTCCGTTTGGATACAGAGGGAAAAATATTTTTGGCATCTCTATAAGAAACTACTCTCAGTACTTCAAACGTAGTTCAGCCTTAAAATTCCGTTGATAGAATTTAAAATTAGAAGCCACCATAAAATTTGCGGTTTGGCCGCCCAGTATTCATTTAAAACGGGGCTAGACATGCACGAAATTACAGGGTGTAGGCACCGGAGGAATCGCCGTGATGTAACTGGCGCGGACCGGGACTCCGTTAATAATAAATCGGGAACGAAAGCACCAAATTGTAGGGAGTTAGAGGTAGTTGGAGGCAGTTGCAGGCAGTTCAACGTTCGACTGCCAGCTTTCAACGGCCCCGTTTCCTCGTATTGGGGGCCATTCATTTCGTACGATGGACACGACTTGAATTAATTTTTGCGCAATTACTTGTACATAAATTTTGATGGTTCAATAGGATCGCACTGCGTTGATTGAGAACAGTCAAAAGACGTGAGTGACTGATATATTTGTTACTAGCTTTCTGTCCGAGTCTCCGCCTGCATATGCTACACGTTTTTTCCCAATAAAGTGAGATATTTTCCGCAGGTGAAAAGTACCGATACAGCTACGGACGTGTACGAGTACACATACATAGTTTTTACCGCTTTAAAAATACTTCATAAACATGTGAGCGTAAGCATTTCCTAAATTTAAAAAAAAAGTTCCATATTTGTCACGTCGAGATTTTAACATCATCTATTTTTGCTCCGCAATAATAAGCCTCAATTTTTATCTTCAACACACAACATATTGTGGTAGGAAAACATATTACAACACGAATAATTTCGCAATAATGGTCTTTTCGTGGTTGCCACAACGCGTCATGGCCATTTTTAAGGATCCACAACTTGGCTATACATACCTAATAATATAGTTTTCAGAAAACACAAAGCGTGGTCAATAAGTTGTTTTATTCAAGTAATTTTCATTGAGCCTTACAAACTTCGACCGTATCAGAAACTCAATTACAGCTGATTTTACTCTAAGTTTAAATTAATTCTTCAATAATTTTGACATCGAAAATAAATAAATAATGTAGTTTAAAAAACTAAAAAACACGCTTCACAAAAACGTGTTTTTTAGTTTTTTAAACTACATTATTTATTTTTAATTTTTTAGTTGGATTTTTATACTCATATTATTGCATTGTCATCGGCCCTTGACCTTTGTGCAAATTTTCAACGACGTGTTAAAAATATAAAACTTTATATTTGTTTCATTAAGTACCTTAGGCCGCGAACTTATCAGCCGCCCCTCGTATATATTTTTTTTATCCTGATGATCCTAGTTAGGACTCTAATATAAAGTTATGAAATTATTGTATTGTCATCGGCCCTTGACCCCTATGCAAATTTTCAAGTTAATCAGACTCCTAGAAGTAAGTGAAAATGAAGTTAAAAGATTCCGTTACATACATACATTCATACATACATTGTATACATACAGGTCAAGTTAATAAAAGCGTGTTAAAAATACCCAAGTCGTAAGCTGTAAAGGGAAAATACATATTTTACTAGTTTTGAAGACTTTTACATAGCAAAGTATTATGCGGGCCCGTTTGGCTGGAAACGCCGACTCCATATTACTTTTGCAGGAACCCAGTAGAGCGGACACGAACGGAGCCACACAAAGAGATTATTACAAACATTTTTACCGTAGTGAAATTGAAATAGACATAACCACCCATTAAAACTTATTAGTACCTTGTATTTTACAGTTGTATGAGAAAAAAAATTATTTAATATTTTACAGGAAATAAAGCGAAGCGCGTATGGCCCTGCAGCTAGCGTTGAATATAAGCGACCTTCGAAACTAAGCAAAACGTACGAAGTTGGGAGTAAAAAGAGTGACCGCTAGCGGCAAATTTAATAATTATTTTTATTTCGTGTTTCGGAGAGCAGGTCTTTACCGTCGGTCCCGGTTGTTATCGATAAACAGCTATCGTTAAATCTTGTCACAGGCCTTATAGGCGGTTTGAAAACATCCGAAACCGACTTGGCCACTAACCCGTATCTCCACCAACTTGCATTGGATCAGTGTGGTGTCGAGGCCTCCAGGCCTGGAACGCAAAAAGAGAGACATGCCAAATTACTATAAAACTTTTACGATCAAGTTAAATGAAATGAACCCCAAGACCAACAGTGTTATTGAATTTCCACGTGTAATGTCTACACAACCTCAAAACAGGTCCCGTTCCCAGTGATCGATGTAGATCAGTCAGTGAACGGTGAAGAGGGATGTGCGTCCGGTGCGGCGGCGTTGGGTGTCATGTGTCTACTTGGTCCCGCGATCATTTGTCTTAATAGCTTTGTTGTTCTATCAGTAACACGGATAGAAATGGAATAACCAAAGTAAAATTGACAGTTTTCAAGCCGAAGTCACAAAACAGGTCATAATAAATCGACCCTTTGAATCCATCGCAACATCTAGCTAATATTATAACTTCGAAAGTAACTCTGTCTGTCTGTCTATCTGTCCGTCTGCTACGCTTTCCCGCTTAAACTACAGAACCAATTTTAATGAAATTTGGAACACAGATAGAATGGACCTTGGGAAAGCACATAGGATGGTTTTTATCCTACGGGAACCTATATAACGGGTCCACGGCAGCGAAGCCGCTGGCGGAAGGCAAGTTATACATAAGATAAGTATTAAAATTTTCTATTCATGTATTATTATATACATATATTTATATTTTGTATTTACTGTTTTGTAAGCCAACAGTTTACAAGGGGGCATTCTCTATCATGTTAACCCTTGATGATGGCGATAAATTGTGGCAGGCATTCTTAAAGTTACTCTAACAATCTTTCACTATATTTCATGCATGATACTTTTAACCAAAGGCCACACATCAAACAAGTTATATTTTATGATCTGAAGAAGATAGTGAAGGTAGTAATTGAGTTAGCATAGGAGCGGAAGCGCGGATGGCCTGGCGGCGAGCGTAGAACGCAAGCGATCTACGCAGCTAAGCCAAACGGGCGCGGTCGGGTGTGAGATGGGTGACCGCTAGTGGCAAAAATATCATGCGCGTTTCCGTGCTTCGGAGGGCACGTTAAGCCGTCGGTCCCGGTTGTTGTCGATCGATAACAGTCGTTAAACCTAGTCGGAGGCCTTGTAGGCGGTTTGAAAACATCCGACAGCGGGTTGGCCACTAACCCGCATCTCCACCAACCCGCATTGGAGCAGCGTGGTGGAGTAAGCTCCAGGCCTCCCCAATAATGGGGAGAGACCCGTGCCCAGCAGTGGAACGCAAAAAGGGTTGCAGCCAGGAGCGGATGGATTGTCTAAAGTTAAGGTTGACTCAGCGAGCGCTGGAGAGATCTATGCTTGGTATTTCTTTGTGTGAGAATCTGTGACGACGTGAAATCCGTAAACGAACCAATATTACTGACATAGCTGTTAAAATCTGCAAGCTAAACAGGCAATGGGCAGGATATTAGAAGGACTGACAATTAATGAGGAAGAAAGGTTCTCGAATGACGACCACGTCTGTGCAAAACCACAGACCGCCCTCCCACCATGTGAACTGACAACCCAACAGAAGCAGCTGGCGCATCACAAAATGGAGTAGCAAATATTTAGGAAAGCCTTTGTCCAACAATATACTTTTAAAGGCTGTTAGATGGATGGAAGGTTGGCCTACGACATTTAAAGTATCACATATTATGATCACTTGAGTAATAAATGACTGGGGTAATAATAAATCAGCTAGAGACGTTTATGTCAGTTCTAAAGTAAAACTTTGAATTGTAATGAGTTATTACCTAGGTATAACATATATACGGTATAGGGCATATTGTGTACAATGTGGATACGCAATAAATAACGCATGCACTGTAGAGCGATATGAGTAACGCGACGCATTACAGCGTGATGGATGGCGACCGGATCGGCTTCCTGTGCCCGATTAGATTTTGTGATATTTAGTTAGGCTGGTACCTACTTGCAAGGACTGTGATGTCTCTAAATTAGAGTGATGATTTTAAGGAAACCTGCCGAATCAAACTTGAACAGTGCTTGTGAGAACGGCATTGATTGGAAAAAAACCATAAAGTTTGTATATATATGTGTGTTGCATTGAATAATGATCATTAATAAAGTAAGGTTGCAGCAATGGAAATGTATAAAACTTGTAAATAGTAAATTTTTAAAAGCTGTTGATACATTGTTTGATTAAAAAAGTGATAATATATATAAGGCCTCGGTCAAAACATGGTAAGAATTCAACGCTTCCAATAACAGGAATAGTGAAACTTGAAAACGTTAAACGGAAATAAAAACATGCAAAAAATTTATAGAATTATCCAAACAGGAAAGAATGTTACTCGTAACAAGAAAAGTCAAAGAATTTCCTTAAAGATTACCAACATACACGACATTCTTTTACACAACAAAAAAAGTACATTTTTGCTCAAAGACAATTATTTAATAGTCTTGTAACAATCTTTTATACAATTTTCAAAAAGTCCTATTTTGTAATTCTTAATGTTTCTCACTAGTTACGCACGCATTATTTACACAGCTAAATGCTTGTGAAGACAAAATTATTGTACGAAACAATTTATGCAGCTAGATCTAGGAGTCCATTAAACCTTGTACTCCCTAATGAGTTCGCAACATATGCAGTTGTAGTTGGCAACACCCGTATGTTTCGAGTTTTTGTTGGGAGTTTGCGGGCGAGCCTTCCGGCTGGCAACACCTGCCTTTCGTAGAATGCGATGCTCTCGCTTGAGGTCTTAGAGAAAAGCGGCCTTCGGATAGCCGTCAGTAGAGTGCGCACAGGATTTAGAGGGGAATCATTCTTGGGAAAATAAGGCTTACAAAAGCGTCCATAGAAAAGTGCATATAGTGGTTTGTTATAGAATGTAAGCTGTCTAACAAAATATTGGCATTGAGTAATAACGCTATATTATTATTTCAGTCAAATAATAATAATAATAACGCTATAGCACATTCACAGTACGAGCTAGTTATGTTGTGGGTGCCGTGGTCACTCCCAAATCAAAGAACTCCAGACCAGGAAGATGGTTCATCTTTTAGTTATTTTACCCGTTGGTAATCCAATCCAGTAACTTCTGCTCGAATACCAGCGTAGTGACCACCACCACCATACTATCACCATACCACTACCATAACGGTCGTCGAATACGATAGGTGACCGCCAGTGATAAATATTTTATGTTCGTTTCAGGCTTCGGAATGTACTAAAAAAACGAATAAAGGGCATAGAATAACTTCTTTACTGTCGAGTCGTGGCGTGGTAACTTATATTCGAAAAATATTAGTACACAGTCAAAGCATTGTAATTGATTTATCGTAGCAAGATGGTTTGACTCATAGAATTGTTTTTTATTTGCTCTGTAGTTTGACTGCTTCCTTAAAAGTTTTCCAGAAACCGCGTTGCTCTACTAAACATAGAATTGCTAAGTAACTTTAACATGTCAAAGCAACATTTTCTAAATCGCAGCTTCGTAATAGAGCAGACTTTATTGCTATTTTTTGCAATTACAACACCGTTTTAATGTATAAAAAATGGACTTTATCAGTACTTATCTATTGCTTATAAATCGTCCGCATATCCCTGTAACAGGTGCAGAAAACAATCTATAAACCAAAGCAATTAAAGACATTGATACGGCTTTGAGAGTTGGTTGGGTGACTATACTCGTAGAAGCAAATAATTTCATGGGAGTTTTTTTTTACTTCAGAGAAACATTAGTTAGACCATCGGTCCTTGCTATTATCGACAGATAGAAGGTTAAGATGAAGGTTTGTCAAAAGCCTAGTAACTTCCACCAACCAATATTATTATGGGACCAGCATTATTATTATATTATATGACCACGATAGCTTTCTAAATATTGTAAGAATGTAAATCTAGTCTTTCTCAGTAAATCTAGAGCTCTGGCTCTGGGGGTAGCACCGTCACACAAAAATGTAAATATCGCGTTAATGTCGGGGCTTATCTCGAGAATGCCTTTGTTATTCGTGTACTAAAGCTGTTACAAAGGACACAAGCTTAATAGCTGACACGGAATGATACAATGTATGTGAACATTCCGCTATGTGAGGTATGGTATGTGTACTTGTTTCATATGTTTTAAGGTTGGTTATAGACTTAGCCATACTGATTTTATTTACCCGTTCCCATGCTCGGGTTTATGGTCAACGCAACGAAAATTATGGAACGTAGGTAAGTCTTTAACAGACTTCAAAGTTATCCTTGACCCCTTAAGAATTTGTTCATTATTTTTCAAAGGCTTTAGATAGCATTTAAGCCTATCACTTTTTGGGGCATGTCCAATAAGAGCAAACGAAATTAATATAGAGATAATAGCTTGGGTCGGGGTGGGTTGAGCCCTACTTTTAATGAGTATTAAATGAACCCTGTGTATATTTACTACCGAGTCATATAGATTTACCACCTGTCAACTTATTTCTACTTAGTGTTTATTTATTTATAAAAACTTATCAACTAACATAACAGGGTCTTGCCTAATGCGTTAATTGAATTTTAATATGAGTAATGCGTCAAGTACACACATTCAAAATAATCATTTAAAAAAAAAGAAAAACTGTCAAAATAAATTCCTACAAATAGAGTCATAATAAATTCATATTAAACAAAAAAAAAAACATTTCAATCAATATACTTATCCAAATTAAAACAACAGCAATAACATTAATAATAACTATTATGATGTCGTCCAGTTACAACGAAACGAGCAAAATTGGATTCAATTGTTTTTACTTGATACATATCAGCAAAAGATAGATCGTGCGATGATATTATTAAAAGAAATATCTCAAGACTAAAGTAATATAATGATAGCTGTAGTCTAAAAGTGAGCGGTAAAGTTGTCCATTTCTTCTGGTTTCCGAAAGCCGCGAAACGACCTACTTACGTCTCTTTTGGTCAATATTCGATAACTACTTTCCTTACTACAACAAGTAGTACCGAACGCTTGATAATATCCATTTGCAGATTTAGCCCGTTATGTTGAAACGGGTGTCTACCCGTGATATGATAATTTCATCAGCAATTTACTTGGTTATTATAATGACTTGGCTTTTAATTAATCATTATCGACATTGAGGGCTAGATTATAAGTTATAAAATAATTTTTATGACTATGTTTTTTGCAATAGTAATAACTAATGAGTAATCATGTCGGAGTGGTCTCTGATACGGAGATACCAAGTTCAAACCCCGGCGCGCACCTCTGACAAAGAAAATGTTTAGTGCATATTTACTTGTATCGTCGCTTCAAGGTGACGAAAAATTTTGTGATAAATCACGATGTTTTCCATCGCCTTGAGTGCCTGAGAGTAACTCAGAATTTCTCGAAGACATGATGACTAATAGATCTAGATACCTATTACATTATACATATAATATACGCTAGGCAAGCTATGGGCGGATGAGGGTGATTTTATGAGCGTACCTAATGTCATGACATACACGCATTGTCCCATACCAGGTTCTCCGGTGTCATGGGCATCATTTTTTTAATAAAATAAGTAGGAACCAAACATGGAAACCACGTGGTGTCAAGGGACTGCGGTCCATGGACATTTACATACAACCTCAAGCAAGCCTGTTGTAGGTATTTGTGCTGCTATTCTGGAGGTTGATGGTCGCCTCATGAAAGTCTAGTCAACCGCACCGTTCCACTGAAACTAAATAAAATAGCTTCACGGCAGAAACGGGAGCAGCGGTGATACTTTCCCGGTCGAATCATTTAACTTCTAGCACATACAACATTTGCTTGCATTACGTGCTTTGCGACCATATTATAACAAGGCTGAACCACATATCGCGCTAATAACACTATAAGTGGGTAGTCACGACGTCACTAATTCGCCACAGAACAACCCGACGGCGCATGCGCAGTTTATTTTCACAAGCGCTGTGAACTGGCGTTTCGCATACGTCCGCCACATGTCACACGACACGTCACACATGTTGTTAGTTGCGTGACGGAATTGCATAAGGGTTCCGCGAAGTATATCATATCATTTAGTTTTTACAGGATGTAATGTTTCTTACAAAGAAGCATGCGCGGTCCGGCGGCTGATAGGTAATAATTTTAAATCTTTTCGGAGGCCTTATAAGCAGGTTGAAAACATCCGACAGCAATAGCCTTGGAGTTGCTTGGTGGAGTATCTTCTTTTTTCAGAAACAAGAGTTCATGGTATAGGCATTTGGCTTTATGTTAGGACAAAAGCGTAGCCTCCTGCTAAACCTCTGACATTTGTTAAAGGGCTATACGTGTGATTAAGCGTTAAGGATTCTGTGTAACTATTCTCTAATCCGGAAGCACGGGAGTGCCCAAGAAGAGCCAAGCGAAGCGCAAGAGTACTACTACATTCTTTTGAAATGCTTCGTTGTTTCTTTGAACCCTCATAACTTTAGTAAGGGCTGGTAGAGTTGGGGCGTGCAGTTTCAGGATATAGGCTCTACATGAGATTTATTTTTCACAGAGTAAGCCATGTCAGTTTTAACGGATTTGGAAGCCTTCATTTAATTCAATTAATAGCATTCCAAAATAACCATAAATGTATTTATATTTACCGTCTGTAATATTCAAATAAATTGATCTAGCCGTACCGACAGAAAAGACTAAGGGTTTGCCTGCCATTGCTTGCTTACCACTTTCAACGGTACCCTAACGTACTCGTACATGTGGTACGGTTTACTGCGCCATGTCCGCCCCCATAAAAGGTTTAATGGCCCAGAATATTGTATGTTATCTAACATGCAGGAGCGGGGTACTGAAACGTAAACACGTTGTGTATGTAAATATTTTTCTCGCAATAAAAGCGTTTGTGTTAAACGGATTCTCCTAAATAAGACGAGCACGGAATACGTTAATATTGTTTGTGTTGTCATCTAGTTATCATACGTAATCTAATTTATAAAAGGCATAGATTTAATTTAATACAGAACTCGTTAGCTAGAATCT
This sequence comes from Pyrgus malvae, assembly GCA_911387765.1. NCBI lineage: Eukaryota > Metazoa > Arthropoda > Insecta > Lepidoptera > Hesperiidae > Pyrgus > Pyrgus malvae. Next base: position 23,181,054 of record OU426964.1, on the reverse strand, counting down.
CTCATTGCAACACTCGTGTGTACATGTATATATGTATGTGTGCTCTACGTCGAAGACATAATAAATATATGGTTCTGTCTTAGCTGCTGCTATTGGTCGCAGCGTAATGTTATACAGCCTGAAGCCTTTCTCGATAAATAGACACAAATAATATCCAACACAAAATAATTTTTCAATTCGAACCAGTAGTTCCTGAGATTAGCGCGTTCAAACAAACAAACAAACTCTTCAGTTTTATACTCGTACGTATACATATTACTATAGATAACGACGCAACTAGCTAGTGTCTATGAAGAGATTAATAACTTACACCTAAAAATCACAGCTCTAAAGAAACTTATTGAGAAAAAATAATCAAAGATAATATTTAAAAACCTGGTCAGAGACTAGAGTCCACGAACACCAAACAAGGCGACACCTTCCAAGTTAGTTTGTAAAATAACAAAAAGGAGCACAACACCGCATGAAGTAAATGATATGACACCTCAAAATAGTTTAAGTATTCATAAAAATTGTACCTAGATCGAGAACTTCGAGAACGGTGCATTCCACTCTATGTGACGACATAATACCTAAGGACATACATAGTACTACTAGTGAATAAGGTTAGATTTCCCAAAATAAGCATTGTAAAAGAATTTGTTATGTGACGCCTAATTCGACGAGCGTAGACCTTCAACCTTTTTAGGTTACGTGTATTTTCGTCCAAAACTAGAGCTCGCTATAAATAGCTGTGTCAATAATAAAAAGCGGCTGATTGCGTACCTACGCCATGGGACGGACTCAAACGGCTGGGTTCTTTGATATAAATGTCGTAGACTCTCCGCGGCTTACAGAATGCATACGATTTACACAACAAAGTAAAACTTATGCAGTCAGAAATAAGATCGGTTATTCTTAGTGTATAATTTAATGCTTAATGCCGTGTATCGGTAGGCCCTTTAAGACTATAGTTTAGTTTTATCTTGTCATTTTATTCATGTCAAAGATCTTATGAGTGATTTGAAAATGTCCCACAAAGGATTCGAAACTAACTAACATTATGTTTTCAAATCTTCATTAAAACAGCGTGGTGCAGTACGATTCGATCTGTCCACCCCAGTTATAGAGAAAGTTTGATGCTCAGCAAATCAAGTATTTTTTTAAACTAGAGGTCGCCATTAACAATCATGTTTATAATAAACGTCGACTGAATGCGTCCCTGCGCTGAGGGAGCGGAATCACTCATGAGTCATGTTTCTTCGTTACAAACGCTTAGTCAGGTAACTCGCCTCACCTTCCACTCAGTTTCGTATAGGACACATTTGACGCCATGTCTGTGTCCATGACATCTTCTCATCATCATCTGTACTGACTACTGCCGTTTTGTGTACTTTCTAGTGTGTTCCCACAGTGAGTCCCACTGGGTGTCATGATACTCGTAAACAGTTGTGACAACCGTGGGCTAGTATAGACTTCGCTTTGTAAGTACCGCAGTACCCATTTCTGCTGATAAGTATTTTCCTAGCGTATAGTCAACAGATTGTTTTGCGTTTTCTAAGATAGGTAATGTCCGCAAAACCACCATTCTAATTTACCGGCAGAACGGCTAATGGTCGCCTTATGTACAAGTTGTCAGCCACACTTCCATGAGGACAGAATATTTTTTACAAAGTTTGCAAAAAAGTTTCGTTTTCAATTAGTTTAAATACAAAAGTATTCTACATCAGTTGAGAAAAATCGCAATCCAATTTTAACATTTGCTGGATTGTTTAAGACGTTTAGCAGTGGGTACCGTACCGCACCCTCACGTCACGCTCGACTAGCTGCGGGGTACCAATGAGGGAGAAAATACCGTTAAAAAAGTTTTCATAAATAGTCGCATTTTCTTTAGTTAGTCAGTTCAAACTGCGTCAGATAAAAGTCGGAGGTGCAGAGGTCTGCAACTTTGGACGCCACGTTGGAGACCGCTTTCTTTACCATTTGGTTATCTATCGCTTTTTTGTTCTCTTTATAAAACTTTATTACCTTGAGCTATCTATCTATCTTGCTTATGATGACAATACAAGAATTTCACCCTTGAGTCCTGACTCACGTCGCGTCACGCATTCAATACGGCTGCTACTACGAAGGCATCTTTCTGCTAAACTGCACAGCACATAGCTAGTCTTAGCTGAAATCTGAAAGCTTTGAGTCTGACATACCATATAAACGTTTAGAAAAATGTTTTGCATGTACTGAAACCATTCTACAGCAGCACAACGAGCAGTCTTACCGAGACTAAAAAAACTAATTGATCCTACTTTGTAACTTTAGTCCCATAGAACCAACTCATTTCGTCTGAACAAGAATACGCAAAAAAATATGTAGCTAACAAGAGATTTATCACAGTGCAATCCATCGCCAGCCTAGAACGACTCTATGACTCTAGACAGTGTATAATCGACGGGTGCACAATTAGTGCGCAATGGAACGGAAAGTGGGATGCGGCGTGAACGCTCAATTTCCATATTCTGAAGGCAATGCAATTTCGCGCCGTGACTCGCGAGGACTGTAACTAGCGCATACGTAATGTGCATACGAGGACGTATATTGTGATGGCTACTATACTTTTTTGATACATTATTGGCTGCAACCCTTTTTGCGTCCCACTGCTGGGCACGGGTCTCTCCCCATTAATGGGGAGGCCTGGAGCTTACTCCACCACGCTGCTCCAATGCGGGTTGGTGGAGATGCGGGTTAGTGGCCAACCCGCTGTCGGATGTTTTCAAACCGCCCATAAGGCTTCCGACAAGGTTTAACGACTGTTATCTATCGACAACAACCGGGACCGACGGCTTAACGTGCCCTCCGAAGCACGGAAACGCGCATGAATTTTTTTGCCACTAGCGGTCACCCATCTCACACCCGACCGCGCCCGTTTGGCTTAGTTGCATAGATCGTTTGCGTTCTACGCTAACCGCCGGGCCATGCGCGCTTTAATACATTATAGTTCTGTGCAATTGAAAAGAACACAGCGTAGTGGGTAAAGTTGCAACCGATGGGTATAGCTACCCAAGTAAAGGCTTTTTGAAGAACTTATTTGTTTTCAATGCACGAATGCAGTGGAGCTTCATGTTTACTATTTTATATGGCCCTTACAGCCCTAACCGTTCTCCATCGTTCTCACGGTTAAGGCAGGGTGCAACCCTGCACAAGATATCGTTCGATGCATTGGCTGATGCAGCGTTTCCGGACTCGCGCCCAGCGTCGCCCTGCACCGGCTTCTCATCGACACTCTTGATTCAATCGTGGAAGCAAGCGGCCGCCACTGCTGGGACATCTGCTCGATCGTGTATTAGTTGAGACCTAGGTTTAGATTAGGTATTTAGATTTAATTTCAAATGTACCTATTTTATTTTATCTTCAATAAATCTCTGTAATCGTAAAGACTAGTTCTTAAAAACCCAATTCGACGACCAACAACCATAATTACTACACAAATAATGTATTCGCAAGTAACATTTTTAATACTTTTCTAAGTAATGTTGGGAATCAACGTCGGTAGTTGAATAAAAATTGTGACCTTGTAGGGGAAACGCCTATAAAAGCGAGCCCTCCTCTATGGAGCGGTCATTATAACGTTGATACTAGTAGGGGCAGTAACTCTGTCCGTTTGCGTACTGAAATTGTGTATTTGTGCTTACTTATTATTTAAATTGAGTTGTATAAGGAAATGTTAATTAGAAACCTTAAATCGTTACCTGTAAATTGTATCAAAGGCTTTGTGAATTAAATGGTGATCTAAATACTCTGCTTCTGGTTTTCATTTCTAAAATCAGAAGTGGGATCTCCTCGCGTCCCACATTTAACGTTGCATCCTGAACAAATGCAGAAATCAGTACGCACGGTTTTTTTTTACATTCTTCGTGTATCGATTAAGCAATCTGTACCAGTTCAGTGATAATGATAACTCGAAGTAATTGATTTGAGTGAGACTTATACTCTTATTTGAAAACGTTGGGTAAGGTCAGAAACCGTAAGTAAAAAAAAATCTTTTAAGAAAATATTTATTTGCTCGAATGTGGTATAGTTTTATGTTTCATATTAAATTAGGTATTTCAATTAATTTTCATTACAAGGACATTTGCTTATTTAGTTGTCATAGATTTTATTATTAATTATGCAAATATATGTAATTTTTCGTATAATTTTATAATTTATGTCGATAAGTATCAAATTTCTGTTCACCCATAAATTAGTGAAGCTTTAAATATTTGTCGGTAATTTATTGTTAATTTTGACGCACATGTGGTAGCAATTTTTGACCTTATAGGTCATCCGCAGGCACCAATAGTCTTATCAGGAAAACAAGTAAGAAATTTACAATATTCATCTTTCCTTGTAAATAAAAAGTTGTGTCTTTACAAATAAACGGGCTTCATATATGTACAGACAGGGCACACTTAATATTTTAAACCTTTTAAAGAGTCTTGTTAATGGAGTGGTATTAGCTATAGCGCGAATACATCTCTTTTGTGCTATAAACGCTTTATTGAAATCTGTAGTTTTCCCAGATTAGTATTCTGTATCGAAGATTCGACGAGACGTATCCATGATAAAATTTTAATGCTACATTTGTTACTTATTAGTTTTGCGAATCCAAGTGAAAAAGCAATTTTTTTTGTTACTTTAAAAATATTCTGCTTTTGAGATAAATTTATGTATGAAGAAAATGAGTACCTAGTTCTTACAGTCGGTTACTTTTTCAAAAGATTTATTTGTACCCAACGAGTACAGTACCGTCACTGGGGAGTAAGTAATGGCAACATTTTTGTTAAATATTTCCGAATTGAGAGTGCACGCAATTATTTCCGTGAAACAGTGTTTTTGAATATTTGTAGTCATTTCAAAGCAAGAAGTCAATTTATAAACCTTGTATCTGATATTTTTCTGAATACCTACAAATGTAAGACATTAAACAAAGACGTTTAATCTTTACTTTAAAAATTGAATTGGTTGGTCTGTACCAAAAGTAAATTTTGGCAAACTTGCATAACCAAATACAATCTTAAAGTTGACAGTGACCGTTGATATTTTATATAGATTGCATATGCTATGAGTATTCGTATAATTAACTATCAAAGTTGTTGGCTGAGAGTTACGAGTATCTATCAATTTTTATTCAAGTAACCTGGGACAAAACCTTGAAATTTTTCTTGAGTTTTCAGACTACTTCCTCTAATGAAGGAAGCAAGTTGAGAATGGGTGATGGAAGCTTAAAAATGACACTCTAGATCAGTGGTTGAAGCAGTGTTGACAACCAAGAATAACAGTACTAAAAAGAAAGCTGTTGCTCTTTACCTATTACTTACTTTTTATGGTTAATGAATTTTTAAGGTAAATAAGTGACATTAAGCAAGCTCAATTATAAACCAACGGTATAATGTGATATAACCGTTTTGTTTGTCAGATTTAATTGATGTCTAGTGCATTTACAGATAGTGTATACTGGATACTATTGTTCTTTTTTGACTACCTACCTACTTTGTTAATCATTTTGTTAACGCACAAAATGCTAAACCATTTTCGGATGAAATAGGTACAGGGAGTTTTTTTTTCGACTACCTACATACCTTTATCGCTGACCAATTTCAACATTTGTTACTGACTGCGATTAGTAAAGATTTAATCAGAAGCGGTTTTGTAAGTTGTAGCAGAGTAATGTCAGGTAGGCCGAGCTTCAACCTGTGTACCTTTACTACGGGAGAACACGAGGACATGTGATTTGGTCGGTTCTGACTGTGCACATTGTTATTCTAGCTGGTAGCAATAGTGAACCGACAGTGAGTTACATAAATCTTTTCGTAATAACAAATTATTTTCCTATAGGTATAAGTTTGTTCATAAAATTTCATTTGCTTAATGTTACGCTTGTGTTTCAATGTGCAAATAAGCAAACAAATAAGTTTTTTTTTTCGCGTGATGCTAAACTTGTCATTATGTCTGCTATCGAATTTTTATTTTTGGTAGATGACTGTGTCGTCTGTTGGCCAAGTCAGTGTAATGCCTGGGTATTACTAGTGATGACAGCGTGACGATATTGGCTGAACTTGTAATAAAACATTCTACTGGTTTAAGCACGCTTTTACCATGGTGCTATTAACATTTGTAACAAAGTGTAACACACTGTGTACTATTGACAGCAAGTTGAAAATATTCAGAAAAATGCTAGCATACAACCCGCGGGCTCTGTAACCCCGGGGGCTTTACTGGTGACCTCATTTTTATATTCTACACCCTATCTGACCCAATAGTTTTTTTTCTCTATATTGATAAATTTTTGTTAGTTTTATTGGGCCTAAAAGTACTTCGAAGTACGTTTGTCCTAATTTATGCACATACTAGCCTTCCGCCAGCGGCTTCACCCGCGTGGACCCGTTTAATGGCTCCCCATAGGATAAAAATAGCCTATGTGCTATTTCAGGCTTCATTGCTATATTAAAATCATAGGCGTTTAGCCAGTTGCTTCAATCGCGTTGACCCTATTACCCGTTTTCACGTAGGAACGAAGCATTTTCCCGCAGTAAAAAGTAGCCTGTTACTCAGGGTGAATGTAACTTAGAAATGGTGAAAGAGTTTTTAAAATCAGAACAGTAGTTTTTGAGTTCATTCATTTCAAACATTGAAAAAAAAATATTAGTATAGATTTATTAATTTTCTTTACATGTCATTTTTGAAATCATCATAAAATGAAACCTGATTCGTAATTTTTTTTAATGTATTATAGTTAAGTGTTCGAAACGATTGCCTTTCAACACTTATTAATGGTCTAATACATTCTCTGCAATATCGGCTGCGCATTTAAAGAGTGCCTATGAACTATATAATATGTACAGCAGAAATCTGTGAACACTGTTTTTACAGATTGAAATGCGGTGATACACGAGTAGAGTGATCATATATAAACATCTAGTTAAAGCCGTGTTATTGTTAACAGATATCCGTGATGAACACTGTTGTTACAGATTACAATGCGGTGATACAAGACTGGTGTGATCCTATATAAACATTATCTAGTTAAAGCCGTGTTATTGTTAACAGAAATCCGTGATGAACACTGTTGTTACAGATTGCAATGCGGTGATACACGACTAGTGTCGATTTTATACGAACATCACCTAGGTCAAGCCGTGTTTAACAGTTTGGGCCACTCAAGTTCACATGCAAGCCGGTATTGTAAGAAGTCATAAAAATTTAAGAAAAATATAAGGTTTTAACAGGACTTGTTTCATTTTGTAGTTCTTCCATCGGACCATACACGATCGAGGACGAACGTGTGAGCAGGACGGCCGGATGTAATCGTGGTTAAAAGGAGCTCGGTGATATAATAATATGTGTACACTATGTTAAACTTTTGAACTAGATGGCGCTACTAGTACATTCATTGAAAAAAAAAGCAACAACCTGTTAATTATTATTCTATTTATAGTCATTTATTTTATTTATTTTACTGTGTTCTACCTTTCGCTTCATAGTTCCACTACTATTTTTGTTTAAAATCTTTTAATTCTGAAGCTTAGTTTTAATGACTGTCCCAAAACTTTAATGCAATTTCTCATAAGCTTAATTCTTATCTCGAAGTACTTGTTAAAATTGCACTTGTCACTAGAACACCTCATGCTTTGATTCAAAGCCTAATTGCCAGGTTTATTACAAAGAAACTTGAAATATTAAAGTGTTTCAGACTACATGTCTATCTTTTAGTTTGGTATTTAGCTTGGTTTGTTCTCATTTGCAGAATCTAATCTTTATGATGTCATCATGCGTTCGAAGGGGCGTGGCGCTCTGGTGTGCTTCTGGAAGGCTTCTGGCGCTCAGAGCTTTCAGTGCACTGCCACAGACGTGTAATAATACATTGAAGGATCTTCACCGCCTGGCGGGGACGCCAGGTTGTCAGGAGAGGCCGTGTTGGGAATCAACGTCGGTAGTTGAATAAAAATTGTGACCTTGTAGGGGAAACGCCTATAAAAGCGAGCCCTCCTCTATGGAGCGGTCATTATAACGTTGATACTAGTAGGGGCAGTAACTCTGTCCGTTTGCGTACTGAAATTGTGTATTTGTGCTTACTTATTATTTAAATTGTTGTTGTATAAGGAAATGTTAATTAGAAACCTTAAATCGTTACCTGTAAATTGTATCAAAGGCTTTGTGAATTAAATGGTGATCTAAATACTCTGCTTCTGGTTTTCATTTCTAAAAGTAAAAATGAGAGACTGACGTTTTGTAGAAACCAAATCCCGCTAAATCTCCTTAAAATTTTCTGCATGATATTATATGATAGCGGTGTCCAGTGGTTTTATTTCCTAACTAAATAAAAAATTAAACCACTGGACACCGCTAGCGAAGAATGAAAAGGAAGTTTACAAGCGAACAGTTTTCTGAGAACCGTCAATTATCAAGAAACATGGCGGATGCGCCCCGATCACAACAATTACATGAATGAAGATACCGACCGGAAGTAGATCAGTAATTAGACACTATTTTTGAACACTCATTCCTTACAATCCACGTTATTTTAAATTTAAGCTGCGCACTTAATAAAAATTTCAGATACTCATATCTGCTAGGTACCACTAGATATGAATGTAATTTCAATAGAACAGAGGATTATTTCTTACCTTTTATTATAAGTTGCAGCCGCTAGCACAGATGGTGATTTTATTAGCTTGCGAATCGTCTGTGCAGTCCACTTTTAAATCAATACATGTTGATTACTGTCTAGCAGCTATCATTGTTTAACAGCCTGGTTACAGACAGAGGGACAGCAGAATTTTAGTAATGCTAACGTAGACGTAGAGTCCTAAAAAGCCACTCCAACGGGCACTAGTCCCGCGTTCCCACATCTGTACCACTTCACACCGCATCCGGCTGATGGACCGACAACCGATAATAATCGGGCCTATTACAGAGAGTCACGAGTCTTCACGTTTATTTAGTGTGGTCTAAAAGTCAATTGTCTATGTTATTTAAACGACGAACCAAATAAAAAAGCGAATATTTTGTTTTAAGTTTTGGCGAGAAGTCTGAAAGGACATGTTGCCCTCTTGTTTTATTTTAATTTCCTTAGTGTATTTTCGAGTTATATCGGATAAAGTTGATCTTTTTTGTTCGACATCGGAAGATGACAGTGCACGATTGTTGTGAAATAAAATAACAGTGAAAAAATTTTCGCCATTGCCATCGCTTTACTTGAACATCTGACTGATAACTGATGACTTGCTGATTTTTTCTATGACTACTAAGTGATGCAAAAATTATACTTGACGCTGGCAAAATCCACAGAGTTTGCGATGCAATTGTTAAATAATGAAACGAAATATTTAGTTTTCCAAATATGAAATAAATATTTTTGACATTTTTTGACTGCTGGGCTACTTATTCAACAAAACTTTGTACCTGCAGATGAAGAGGTAACATTTTTCTTCTTAAATTAGAAGTTTGAACTGGTCCGACATGGAAGTCCGATGTCTCATATTGTCACTGCTACTGTTTCTAAGCTTATTCTATTTTAATTATGCATTCGCATGTTATTAAATATTTTTTAAGTACTTAATTGCATCTGCGCAAATGCTAGGTGTATACTGCGACAAAACCGAAAAAATAGTCAATTATAAATATAATAGTTTTCGATACACTGCAAACCCACTCCAACGGGCATTAGTCCCGTCCCGTATTCCAGTAGGACCACGGTAAAAAAATCCCATGGTACAACTACCAGCTGCCACTTCACACCGATGAACCGACAACCGACAATAATCGGGCCTATTACAGAGCGTCACGAAGTCTTCACGTTTATTTTGTGCGGTCTGCTCTAATGGATGCTGGTAAAAGGGTTTTTATGTTTCGCGGCAAAAGCCAAGTTTAGTGCCACGACCATGCCTTGTGATAGCTAAGACGCAAAAAGCTTCATTCCTTAAATGTTTTACATAAATAGACTTTCTTGATCAAGGCAAATTCACTATTTTCAACTCTTTCATTTCTTTTTCAGATTGGTGAAGTGGTTTAGACGTCAATTTAGAATCGATTTTTGTAATCGCCCAGGTCTCCAACTAAGTCTCTGTAGCTTCGGGATTAAGAATAGAGCTACCTATCAAACTACGCACTGGTGGTAATACTGCTTACTGTTCTGGATGGCTTCTGTAATAAAATGGAGCCAAAAAACTTATACCCTAGTTACAATGGTACTTTGTGTACTAAGTCTTAGATCCTTGGCGCGAGCTTATCTCATCACATATAACCCATATTTTAAAACAGGGCTGAAGATTTTCTCAGTCTGCTCTTTTCTTCAGCTTAGCATTGCCTAAGCGCACCCAGAGCAGGCAGAACAAAAAAAATGATGTTCACTAAGAGTTTGTATTGTAAAGATGAATAAACCGTACCGTACAGTGAATAAAGAATATTTCATTTCATTTCATTTCACATTCTAATATTCATTAATTAGGTTACGTTACCTACTTATCTTATTCTGAAATGTATTTATATTTTCCTTCTACTTGTCTTGCCTTTGATCTTCCATTAGGTACGAGGCTTAAGCGAAGTGACACTCGTTATAACTTCATCAGAAAGCAAAACAAAAACGTGGCCATAATCATTCCTTAATAAAGCCATCTGCAGTCAGATCCTCATTGAATCCAGCGGACACGCACGGACGGCCTCACTTCCCCAGAGTTTTTGTCCCATTACCTTCGCCCGGAGCATTTTTTAGCTTTTCAATCGATCCGAGTTTTTGCTCATTTAAGTAAAAAGTGGCAATTGGCTGATTTTGTAGGTCCCGGGCGAGGTCGATGGAAAGCGCGCAAAAAGACAACTTTTTCACCATTAGTGAAGAGACTTCGTTCGTCACGACCACGACTCATTAGGTAACTTGTTCAAAATTAACCTGGAATAAAACGACTCTCCGTGTTTTATTAGTATTTTACTCGATATTTTATTTGTTTACTTTCATGGTGATTTGAAAAATATTTTGATAAGTACATAACCCCATTTACATTTATGTTCATCCATCCACACTACGCCGTTGTCCTTTTTCAGGTGGAGATGATGTTCGTCTCAAGGGCAAAAATATTCCTCCTTACCTTAACTGAAAATCTGTAGAGTCGGTATCATAGCCGTATTTGATACCTACAAGAATAGAGCTAGTCCTACGACTACTATAGAGATTGTCCTACGGGATCAATTGATGCGCCGAAATGACGAAGTGCTACTCGCGTTGCCAAACGTTGACATTATTTTAATACTGTGTACCGCGGTGTTTCTCGTCACTATCATTTACTTATGATATTTTTAAGTTAGTAATACGCCCAAACAAACTAATTATATTGCGGTAAAGTAACACACACAATCTTTCGCTCTTGACAAAAAAAATATTAAATTATTGTCATTGGTCGAAGTCGTAACATTAAAACGCAATTGAATGTGGAAGCGCATTGAGGGCCATTCTGTGCAATCCGGACGCATGCCTACGAGTAGGTACACGCCCGCTCTCGTGATGCTCCTAAAAACTTTATCTTTGGTTACGAGCTGGGAAAACGGCGAATGTTCTGTGTGCTTCCATTGCAGGTACAGGATATTTACTATCACAAACTTCTAGAAAATTAAACTTTTCTACAACTCGATGTTCAAGAAATGCCAGATAGAGTACCAGTCAGACTGTCATTGGTGTTCAAAAGTAGTGATGAACATAGCGTGTGTACATAACTTAAGTTTACAATACATGCGGCAGTAGCTTACAAAAAATAAGTAATAATATTTTTGTTAGCTTGACAGGTTTTATACATTCCTACTATACTATCAGTCTTAAGGGTGGAGTGAAGAGGGAATTGGTCAGTTAATATTATCGCTATCATTTTTATATATAATACGAATAACGTTGGTCGTTGACTGCGCTAACATTTTTCGACAAATAGCTTTATCCGGGGATGCGAAATTTGGTCCTAAATACACTAAAATTGTGCTTATTATGTTGTATTTGCTGTAAAGTAACAATGGTCGTCTACTTGCTGAAAAAACAGCTTGGAGTTTTTATCTATCGGAGTTTTTTAACGCACACAACACATTACCCAAAATGGCACTTTAAACTGATGACCGTGTAATGACGTTCAAAAACTATAAAGCACTTATATTTTTTGTATCAAATGGCGAATGAAGATATATTTTTTTACATTCATGTTGTGTTGTGACCACAAACCTCGCAACGCTCAATTTGTGACATATTCAAGATCATGATAGTTGTGTTAGCCAAAAATGTTTCAACTTTCAACTACGACAAAAGAACAAAATATAACTTAAAACATAACATATCCTAGATCTATAAAAAAGTTACTTTATACTCGAAAATAAATGGTTCTATGTTCCGACCTATAAAATATAACTTTTTACACGTTCGAGCACGCAACCATTTATTTATTTTGAAGTGCCAATCATCTGAACATATCCGAGCACTATCTTTCTGCAGTTTACACATTTTACACTCCCCCCCGCTGCGGGGCTCATGAGTTGTATTTATTTGATTGAGCACCTCTCCCCAGTAGTCCCCGGTGTGTGAGTGTGGGGAAAAGACAAGGATTTATGTAGGTAACATCCTCACGGTATTGTGTTGATGTATACTCGCATGCCAATTCGTAAAAACCCGCTGCCTCGGCGATAGGTAAGGAGTTTCGTAATGGAGCTAAAAACTTTATCTTCTATGGAAAAAGATCGAGATATCTAGCAGATCGTCAGTAATATTTTTATTGCAAGTATTGGATGTCCAAATACGAAATTTATCTAAAAGATACTTAAAATGAACTCAGTCATAATCAGAGATTCAAAACTGTTACTAGATTCTTTAAAAAGCCTGAGTGCTATCTAATCATATGTAAATGGCTATAATTTATAGCAAATCTTTGCAATCGGTATATTTTATCTCCATGATTTTCTATCTATTAGATTTCGTATGTTAATTTTGCATGGACCAATTGTGTTGAATGTATGATTAATGAAATCAATTGTGTATTGCTATCAAACGAAAACATTTGAAAAATATCTGGTTCATTAGTCATAAATGCTTCGACTTTCATACATTCTTCAATTGCTTTGATTTTAGATTTATTTTACTGTATTTATATATATATATATATATATTTATACAATACACGTGTATTATAAGTATAACCTTTCAAATAACATCAATCACCATTCTTCAATTCTCCAGTTTCTAAATCCCCCAATCTAATGAGGTATACTTGTTTGATCTAAATACATCACCCCAGCGTGTGAACGTGGGGAGAGGAAGACAGTTTATTATAGCATGCTCAGTGCTCACGGTATTGTGTTGATCTACATACGCAGGCCAATTCAAGAAACCCGCTCATAGTTTCGTGCGGTCATTTTTTACGACATATCAAATGCTTTATTTATTATTGCAGGTAGATTTGGTAACGCCTATGGGGAGTCATCTGAGCACTGCCTGTGGCTTTGAAGGAGAGCTTTATTACAGTTGCTGGAAGGTTGTCATTACCTGTAGTACCTTGATTGCAACCCTTTTAACGTCCTACTGCTAGACACAGATCTCTTCCCAGTGTTGGGGGCCTGGAACTTACTCCACCATGCTGCTCCAATGAGGTTTGGAGTGTTTCTTAATCCTTAGCAATTGTGAAAGAAGATTAATTGTGGCCAGTATTCAAACAGATTAAAAGAAAACATGGTTCATGCGTCTCATAAATTTCTATTATCTTCGAGTAACATTCCAGCAACATTTTCTTTTATTTCGTAGGATATCTATTGAAGGATAATGATCACAAACTATTATTGTGTTTTTGAGTTTAAGATATCTTATCTTCAGATGTCTTTTATGGCCATTTTAAAATGCAGTACCTTCTGCGCTCTCTATTCCATCGTGTAACCGTGTCATCTCGTGCGATATTCGTGAGTAAACGTCCGTCATATCTCAAGAGCTCCGCGTGGCGCAGTGCCCGATCGTACTCTTATCCTTAGGATAACTTCGCTTCCGCTTAAAATATACTCGTATCTTCGTCTCGAATACTGCAAAAGTAGGAGGTGGCTTCGATACTGAACATGTTTTTTTCGAAAAACATCAATTATGGCTATTGCGTTTTTTTTATTTGAATGGAGTTGCGGCGAGCATGCAGGCCACGTGGTGTTAAGTGGTCGCTGCAGCCCATGGACATCTACATACAACCTCAAGAAAGCATAGGTAAGTATTGTCTAAGGCCGTATGCAGTTGCGCTGCTACTCCGGAGGCTGGTGATCGCGTCATGTAAGTGTGGCCGGCAACTGCATCTTTCCACAGAAACACAATAGAATTGGGTCACGGCAGAAGTGGGTGCAGCGGTGGTACTTCTCCGGGCGAACCATAATAGTTCTACCACCTACCAAATCGCGTACCGTGATATTAAATCATATTCGTAAAATGTGGAAAAAAAACGGACTCGCCCAAAACACTCTGAAATCATAGAGATACAGTATCTATGATTTCAGACTTTGTTTATTCATTATAGTTAGTAGTTACTGATTAGGTACTAAATGCCGCATTCTGCGGGCACCATCGAAACGGATGAATGGAGATTAAAGATTGTATGGAGAAACCGTATCATCAATTTACTTTAAACTTGAGGTACAGGTTTCATGATAAACGTAATGAGACACTTTTAATTCAGAGTTTGTAAGTTTGAAGATACTCTTTTTAATTAGATTAAGAACTGATTGCAATTCCATTCAACAGGCAATGTTTAATTTTAATTATTTATTTTAACGTTTTCAAACGAAGTATGAAACTAAAAAACTCTCTGTGTGCGATTCGCCTCGCACTTAGCCTTAAGGTTTTTATATTGATGGTTCTCTTTGCTACGACTGCTACGAGTGAGTTATCTCGTGCAAATAGAGATTTATCGAAACATCACGATTTTGTTAATGCTCGCTGCATTTACTAAGTAGTAAAGCAAATGCAGCGATATGACAACTATAAGATAACACACAACTACATGTAGACTGTCCCTGTAGCTTCGGGATTAAGAATAGAGCTACGGTATGCCCTGCCTGATCGTAAGAGGCTACTAAAAGGGGGCTTCCGGGGCTGTGGGCGGTGAGAGTGGGAGCTCGACCCGTCCAGCCAGCAGCCCCGGGAAGGACGGCGGTGTGTGCGTGGCTGCATGCCGCCGTAAGCATCAGAAGGTGCAGGAGATCACATCTGCTCTCCCAAAGATGAGCCTGTTCCAGGGCGTCGCGTATGGAGGACACCGGTGCGTTCCATGGGAGATCCCGGAGTCCTCCCCAAACGCAGAGGAAGGCCACCGAGAGGGTTTGTAGTGAGGTTCAAATCCCACATAACTCGGTGTCCTCTCCCAAGGTGCTGGGTACCTTTTGAAGGTTTCCCCCCCGATACCAAAAAAAAAGGTACATGTAGACTACATACATGTATATCTATGTATGTCTTTGTATGCATATATTGTGGAGCTTTAATAAAGATTGGTAACAAAACAACTTCGGTAAGAAATCCGCTCGTAGCTAATAAAGAATCCTGGGTTCGAGTCTTAGCAGGCCACGTTGCGTTAAGTATTATCTGCAGCCCCTTGTCTGAGGTAGTATGCAGATGCGCTGTTGCTCCGGAGGTTCATGTATATAAGTCTGGCCGGCAACCGCACTTTTCGACTAAAAACCGTTTAGAATTATTTAGTGGAAGAAATCGGCCAACTATAAAATGATTTAACCATAAATAAAGCGCGCGTGATCCCGCATCCAGCGTAGAACTATAGTAGAACCCAAATTGATCTACGCAGGTAAAGCAAACGAGCGCGTAACTGACAGTTGGAAAAAAAATTCATGCGCGTTTCCGCTTCTGAGGGATCGTTAAGGAGTAGGTCCCGGTTGTTATCGATAGATTACAGTCGTTAAACATTGTCGGGGGCCTTAAGGGTGTGTTAGGTTAAGACGACCCCTGTGGCGCAATGGTTATCATGCCGAACTGCCAATCGGAGGGTCCCGGGTTCGATTCTCGGCGAAACAGAAATTTGAATGATGAGTTTAAATTTCTGTTCTCGGTCTGGGCGTTTGTGTTTCTGTCTTTGTATGTGTCCATGGTACCCATGACACAGGGTATAACTACCGTTCTGTGAGGCTCTGAGTGTGAAACGTTATTTATGAGTGTGGTTTGAAAACATCCGACAGCGGGTTGGTCACTAACCGTAAATGTAAATCTTAACCATAAAGATTAATCGTAATAACCAACTCGCATTGGAGATGCGTGGTGGAGTCAACTCCACGCTTCTCCAATTATGGATCCATCACGAGTAGTGAGATTCAAAAAGCTTAGAAACAGAAAAATCTATAAATTATGAATATAGATGTATTTCTGATCTATAATGGTATCCACAAGATGAGACTTTAAGTATAAAGCAAAGCGTTATTACTATTTCTACTTTTATAATAATAAATATAACTATATTATGATACTATACTATAATATATAACTATATTATAAAAGTAGTATTATATCATTATATACATAATATATAATAATATGCCCAGTAGGCTAACTTTATATTGTAGCGTGAGAAAGTATACACATTGGCCCGCAACTATTCCGCAATACCACCTAAGTACATAAATGCTTATTGGATTGATCGATTGTTCAAAAAAGCGTATGTTGAATAGTCGTTTTTACGATTCAACGGTATTTTGAAACACCATTGTTCGGAAACGATAAACAAAATGAAGTCTGAGTATTAATCACAATATGGATTTATAACATGCGCTTGGAGTATGGGGAAAGCATTTATAGTGGTCTCCCTTCAATTTTTAATCTTTTTAATGTATAATAATCGTATAACAAGAATATATTCAACCTCACAAACCACTACACAAAACTATGTAGTCAGTAGTTTCCGAATAAAATGGTTGTGACCTGCGGATGGACGAACAAAGAGACATTACAACTCTATATACGACATCCGCTTGCCATGCGGCTGCAGAAACCTGAAAACCCTCAAAAAATAATATTTAAGTAAATCATGCGACAAAAATCATAGCCGCACACTCGTAATCCCTGTGTCATGGGTACCATGACATACACAAAGACATCAACACAAACACCGAAACAATAATTTAAAGTCTTCATTTCAATTTCTGCCGCGCCGGGAAACTTTGATTTTCAGTCATGGTAACCATTGCGCCACTCGGGTTGCCTTCATACCCTTTTTCCTCACTTCCTCAAGCAGAATAGAAGAAAGTCTTACAAAGATTTTCCAAGGCCTTCAAAGTTGTCACGTGTTTCGCTTCCAACACGTGACTGACAGAATGGTCGAATGGAAACGTTCTGACGCAACTACAGGTACGATAATGGAAGTTGTTGAAAAGTTTTAACAACAACGTAAGTAAGAATGGTAAATAATGGGGTTAGTATGAAACAGTAGAAATTCAAAATATTGAGAGATGGAAAAAATTAAGTTAATGATATCAAAACAACAATATTTTAAAGAGAATCCTTAATTTATCTAAGGTTTCCCTTATCTTCCCTTATTTTACTGTCATCATTCCTTCTTTGTTTCAGTGAGACAAACAATTCAAAAAGTCAATAAATTATTTTATAACTAACCTTCCGCCAGCTGCTTCGCCCGCGTGAACCCATTTTATAGGTTCCCGTAGGATAAAAACCACGCTATGTCCTTTCCCATGGTCCATTCTATCTGTGTTCCAAATTTCAATAAAATTGGTTCAGTGGTTTAAGCGGGAAAGCGTAGACAGGCTGACAGAGTTACTTTCGAATTTATAATTCTTAGTAGGGATTAGAAGAACATCATATTAATTTATTATTTTAAAAAATCAATTTATAATAATCATAGTATAAAAACATGCATAAGCCAAAGACAATACTATACTTTATTAATCTATGAAATGAAATAAGAAATATAAAATTTTTCTTTTCATTAATATTGAATGGCTGAAAGGGTTTTTATACAATGCGGTAAAACGAATTTAAAAAAATATGAAACATAACATAAAAAATAAGAAACATAACATAAAAGCAAAGACCAATAATCCTAAAGACAGCGGGTCGGTGTAACCACTTTTTTGGCATCTCTTTTTCGCAGCCAGTGTTACCCACTTATCATATTTTCCCCCAAATTTGGTAATCTACAATATCAAGCAAGTAAACTATAAACATTGGCAGACCAAACTGTGAAAGGATTTATATGCTTGTGCATTATGGTTGGTTGTTTGTGAGTTTAGATTGGTTGACTGGCATAAAGTTAATTGGGTCAGCAAATTACAGGACATACATATAGGAGAAAATAAAAGACAAATACAAAGATTTTTAATGGCACCAATATGGGTGTTTACAAAAGCTGTTAATACATATTTAGTACGTCATATTTACCTTAATGAGCTATGCAAATATTACAAAGATAAAAGTAAACACTTAGTTATAACGCAATATATAAAAATGTACATTTGTATCAATTTTATTATTATTTTTCTTCTCTTTATCCTTTTGGTCAATAAATGGCTTTCAAAATAGACCGAACAAATTCGGAATTAAATTGATGGTTGCCAGTCAATACGTCCAGTGGCCTGAATCCATTTATTTTCGGCAAGAGCGTCAGTTGGAAAACTGAAAAAAATATGACAGCAACATGAGATGAAATTCGTCTGGTAAACTTCTCATAATGTCTAATACAAAATGTATGGAGTATCTTTTTATAGTCTGTGTGAGTGAAATTTAATATGTCGGGAAAATGCTCATAACGTGCACCCCAGGCGCGGTCCCAGGTGGGGGGGTCACAGGACATGACCCCCCCCCCCAATCCGCCAGTCATGCGTACATGGAAGGTAAAACAAGCGAATTTGAGACACTTCTTCCCTCAAATTTCTTGGCGACCCTTTGAGCCTCCCGCTTAAAATGTAACTAACTACTAATGAGGTAACACATAATCTTTGATATTATTATTGTCACTGTTTTTGTTAAAAATAATTATTTTTAAATAAGATGGTTATTTTTTTACTAATACGGGGAGGATATTTTGATTCGAGATCTGACAACACAATTTCGAATTTGACAATGTTTGAAATAAACAAATATAAGTTTATTTTCACGAATTTCACTATATTTACGTTGAATGACTAGTTATAAGACAAAAGTAATTAAATATCTATATATAAACAATACATATTTAGAACATTTTAAAGAGAAGTATTTAACTTACGCGTAAAATGTAATACCTTCCGGCAGCCTTCCTATTTACGCTCACTGCGGCTCTTACAACCTAAAATACTGCAGCTCACCATATTATGGAACTAGAATAATGTTATTTGCTTTTAATACAACACAATTTACAGCTGTGAGAATCGATTTTAACACATAAATATTATAAAACAACAATGTCACCCCGACTTCCACAGTTTGCCTGCCACATAATTAAAGGGCACTGTCAAAATATGTGGTTACACCGAAAAGGACAGAAAATCTCGCTCCCATCTCTTTTTAACAAGTTCTTTAAGTATATTTCGATCTCGCTTTAGCGTGCCGTAATGAAAATATGCCTCTGTCTATAGTACGTAAGTACATTATTCTTAGTCTAAGCATAAAAGACAGACATGACAATTTTGATAGCTGCGTCAAAATGAAAATAAACAAACACAGAAAGTAAATAATTTTGTAAAGAAATAATAAAAGAAAAGCAAAGCAAAAGAATAAAAGTTATAAAATATGATAATGGACGTGAATGAAGTAAGTAATAACATGTAGTGTATTTATAGCGCTACACGGCGTATTTCATTCATATCATTTGCTTCCCGTGGGAATGAGATATTTTCCCGCGGTAAAAAGTCCTTTCTCTACGTCCTTTCTATGTTTATTCCAAATTTCATCAAAATCGGTTCAGTGGTTTAAGCGTGAAAGAGTAGCAGACAGACAGACAGAGTTATTTTCAATGGATATTTATTCGTAAACAAAAATAATGTCTTATTAGTTATTAAAGCTTACGCTTTCCTCTTATTCTAAAGTTACGTATACTTTCAAAAGATGTCTGTTACCACGGGTCCAATTTTTAATCTATTATTATATATATAGCATATTATTAATATAATATTTATGACGACCCAGATAGCGAAATAGTTACCATACTGCAGAATACTGCTATCTGCCACCGTGCTACCGTATCGAATTCGACGAGCCCTGGGTTCGATTTCTGGAGATACATAATATATGAATCATGAAATTTCTGCCCTAGGTGGGTGTTTGCGTCCTAGTCTTTTGTGTAGGTATAGTACGATACAGTGAAACAGCGTGAGGCCATTATTATTTCAAATGTCTATATTAGTTACCTTGACAGTATTAACATCATCTAATGAATTTATTCCAAATGTCACTTCTGGAATACCGGATATTACGAGTAAGTATCGTATATCCACCTCTTCATCCGAACATCACTGTTACATTTATGGGAAATTTAAGTGCATGTGAAAGTCTCCTGAATCAACATCCGGGAACTTTTTGCGCTACAATTTATGGCTTGCAATCGATATGATTGCGATAAAAAAATAATCGCACCTTATTAACCAACTAAATACGTAAGTATGGAGCATGGAGTATGGAATCATTTCCCTCGTTATGGAGCCGGTTTATAACGAGCGACGTCGGGGAAATGTCACCAGGCTTCCTAAGGATGATTTATTGGTTAAGACTAAGTGTAATTACATCCCGTAATGTATAGCTTTAAGCCAACAGACAGCTTACGCATAGATAAATAATGAAAGTAATGTAAGGTTATTGTTTTCGTGCATTCACTAATATTTTGCCTTTTATTAATCCTTTATATTATTTCCGAATCGGAGTCCCTATATTGGTAACTGAAAAAGTATGAAACTTATAAATGAATTATATTCAAAGACAAAGAACTTTATTTGCACAAATATGGGTGTTTACAAAAGTTGTTAATACATATTTAGTACGGCATATTTACCTTCATGAGGTATGCAAATATTACAAAGGGAAAAGAAAAAACTTAATAATAATAATAACACAATTTATAAAAATGTACATTATTACCAATTTTATTTTTATTTTTATTTGATCCCATATTGCGCATTTAGAAAATTTAAATTTTTAAATTTTATTTCTTCAAGTATGTATTTATTTAGTTGTTTGTTTATTTAATTACTAGCTGTGCCCGCGACGTCGTCCGCGTGAATAAAGACTTGCATAAAAGGGATTGATTAAAGATAAAAGATTATTTATTTGCATTGAATAAGTAGTAGGTAGATTATTTTTACATATAGTGAAATCACTTATAATACCTACAATGTTCATATGTTCAGAAGACACCTAATTTTATTGTTTCTAAATCCTTCAAAACAAAAACAGTAAGGCCTGCTAACGACGGGACAACCCGCGCGGCGCAATGTTTACCATACCGAACTGCAAATCGAAGGGTCCCGGGTTCGAACCCCGGCGCAACAGAAATTTCAATGATGAGTTTAAATTTATGTTCTCTGTCTGGGTGGTTGTGTTTCTGTCTCTGTGTGTGTTCATGGCACCCACGACACAGGGTATATCTACCCTACTGTGAGGCTATATGTGTGAATTTTTTTACATTGTACTTACTTTTTTCAATGATGAGTTTAAATGTCTGTTCTCGGTCTGGGTGGTTGTGTTTCTGTCTCTGTGTGTGTTCATGGCACCCACGACACAAGGTATATCTACCCTACTGTGAGGCTATAAGTGTGAAACGTTATTTTTTTACACTATATACTTACTTTTATTAGACTTTAGGCTTTTATTTGAAATTATCTCCATCGATTCACATTGTAGAAGAAATGAATATTTCTCAATAACGCCATCTACCGTATGGCATGTAAACTTTGTGGTTGATAAATCGAATGTCAAATTACCAAATAGGTAGAGATATTGAGATTAACAGTTGGTTCACTAAAAGTTTAACTATTCGTCACCTAGGGCTAGATGTCTGCAGTAGTCTCGTTTTGTTAAGGCTTTGTACATTCTGTATGAAGGTTTAGATTCCGTATCTTACCACCTTAATGCTGGATTTATTGAGGTTGTAAGATTTGGATTTCGGTTCGGTGGAGCATGAGGCCTCCTCAATATTGGGAGAGCTCCATGCCCAGCAGTGCAACGCTGAAAAGGTTGTAGCCTGATATAATGTAGCGATAACAGTCGTTTCATCTGCAGCCTGTTCATAATCTTTCACCCCAAAATAAGACTAAGCTGAGCAACTAACTCAATGGAGCCCTGTGATGTAAAGTTCGGCGGCGGTGAGGCTCGCGATGCGCTTTTTAGGTACATACCTATAGTCTAGCCATACTCGGCCAACGAAAGAAAATGCAGTAAACTGATCAAAGTATATTTTCAATCACTAATATTAGTGAGAGTTCAATATAATTTTACTTAAATTTAAACTTTTATTTATGGTTTTGAAAGGGCTGTTAACGAAACTTTCATCTAAATTCCTTTTAGTGCCTTTTAAGTTTATGTTGCGTATACTTTTTTGTTTATGACCCGATTGATATGAAATACACACTAATGTTACGGAAATTAATTCAACAATATATCTGTAAACACATCATTCAAAGAAGGGAAACGAATTTGAAAATGAAATATTAAGTTAAGGTTAATTATTGTACGCTTGAGATAAAAACTTTCGAATCCATTTTATTTGCTATTGAGGGGTAGTTTTGAAAAAAGCTTAAATATGTTTCTCACTATGTTAGTAGAAATTACAAATACAAAATTATAATTAAAATACTCTGCACAAAAATTTTCAAAGAGTTTCAAAGAAAATTGACATTTAAAGGATGAATTTCGGAAAATGCTGAAACACGTATTCTTTTATTTTGGTTACAAAATATTTATACCAAATTTCAAGAAAATCTATTGAAAAAAACTAAGTTTTCCATACAAATTTTCATACCTCATTTCACACCTTTAAAGGGTGATTTTTAAAATTTTCTATAGCTTAAATGTTAGCGAGGCCCAATATATAAAAAACAAAAAAAGTTTCATCAAAATCCGTCCAGTACTTTTTGCGTGAAAAGCTAACAACAGACAGACAGACAGACAAAAATTTCAAAACTTATATTTTTAGCTTCTGTTACTTATAAAAAGACCCCTAGAAGTATTTTTTTAAATTTATATGCAATGTACAGAATTGACCCTGCTTACAGTTTTATTATATGTATAGATTTATTCATATTTATTTGTACTTCGGATCGAATCCGATATTATAAATTAATATATTATATATGACCGTACATTGATTTATAAATAACTTCTTTACATTTCTATTGCGAGAAATAATTTGAGACATAATGCATTAAAAATATTTTTAAATCTCTGTAATTTTAATTAATACTAATATCTGAATTTAAACACAGTATACATTTACACAACAATATACATTTACACAAATATACATTTGGTAAAGAACAAAATTGATACATAATTTGAACTATAAAAACTTCTAAACCGAATCAGACAAAAAATAATTTTACTTAATAAAAATGACTTATACTAATTGTTACTACACATTCTCAATGCCAATGGTCGAAATTTAATTTTCACAATTTACCTCGCCTTTTTACATTAAAAAACTTTTGAATAAAGAAACTGACGCAATTCAATACAAAAGGCACGTCTTTCGTATTTACAAATACAATTAAAATATTTCACAGACCACCATAGTACGATTTTTTAGTATCAAAAAAATTCAGATTAGGGAAAGCCATTTTTATCTTCAACCTTGTTCATGCTTATAGTTTTATTTTTTGCTAAAATGAGTTATGGCCACAAAGCCGTATCTTGATAAATTGTTTGTAGGGAGGGAAAAAATTGTCATGGCTTTTAATGAGCCCCCGTGGTGCGACAAAAAGTTTTAATTTGATGATGACCTAGTTTTTATTTAAGGCGTAATGACTATGACTTTGCAGCCTGGTCTATTGGTATTGTTCATTGGCTTTTTAGGTGTTTTAATTGGAAGAATGGTTAGTTGAAAGAATGTCAAAAGAAAGTGATACAACCTGGACCTACAGTTTTGTTCGGGTGACTGACTGCCAATATATTTGAACAAACAATAGTTCTTGTAAAATAGACATTCAACCTTTGTATATGAAGAAGAAATATATTGTGAAAATATTATAAATAAAGACAAAACAAAAATAAAAATCTCGTTTTAAAAGTTAAATTTCTCTTAGGACAAAAATTAATAGATTAGATACAATTTTTTTCTAATGATACAAAATACAAATTTGAATTACTATTTGTCTATCTATTATCTATCGACTTTCTGTTATTAATTTTGTGTCATATTTTATCTAATTTAATTTTAAGTTGTCTTTTAGTAAGTGTAGTGATTTCACGAGAAATCAAAACCAAATCAAATTCAATCTAATTTGAATATTGTTTACTTCATCCTTAATTTTACAATTTTAATGTCGTTTAAAAGAACCTTGAGACTGTTGGATACCTTCAGTAACAGAGTTGAGAGAAGCACGGAGTTTCTTTTGGATTTAGACAAAGTATTTCCAAAACCTAGAGTGAATTTAGAGTTTTACAGAAATCTATTGTTCTTTCAATACATTGTCAGAATGAATGTTTATTAATCATAGTCAAGGTTTACTTACCTTATGAAATAATGTCACAGCCATATATCAAATATTGAAAGTAAACAAAGAAATTTTAACAATGTCCCAACTAGAAGTGCCTACCGC
This sequence comes from Pyrgus malvae, assembly GCA_911387765.1. Classification (NCBI taxonomy): domain Eukaryota; kingdom Metazoa; phylum Arthropoda; class Insecta; order Lepidoptera; family Hesperiidae; genus Pyrgus; species Pyrgus malvae. The sequence goes on along the minus strand of OU426964.1, from coordinate 23,156,316 downwards.
TAAGGTTTTGTTTGGAGACCGCACCTCATACATATTTTCATATCAGGTTGACGCAAAATTTAAAGAATTTTCAACCTTATCTCTACATATATAAAAGGGGTGGTACGAGCCTTCGTGGAAAGAATGGACGTAAAATTTGTCATGGTGGTCGCAGTAAGGCGTGTTGGTAATGTTCGGGGAAACCGGGGTGGAACCGAACCATTGGATGCGGTATTGAGTTGCCCATTGCTCGGGTAGCTATGGGATTCATAATTATTCTAAGGATATTTATTAATTAAGTTCGTTAAGATAGAGTGCACTTAATTTAACACATAGTATATTTATACCAAATGTTTGAAAATAAATACATATAATGTTTACACTCAGTTCACACTCGCATTAAATACGCATATGCATTTTATTTATTAATCTTTCAAAGTTGGTGTTAAATAAATGAAACATATCTGATATTGCTGATACTTACACACTAAATTAATTTTTACTGTAGGTAGTGAAGTATTATTTATTTGGTACTTACTTCGAATTGTATTTTTCTCTGAACCTTTTTCAGCATAAAACATATAGAAATGGTAGAGAAGATTCGTATTCGTGCATATTAACCCAAATAATGAATCGTTACTGAAACTGCAACGACAGTACCTACATACATCAAAGGTATACAAATACTGTTATCTTTTTTATCGTTATCTATGTTAACTATTTTATGTTCGTATGTCGAAAAAGAAGCAAACTTGTCTAAAAGATTTACATTATTTAATTTACACAAAACAGTTTCATCAAATACCAACATTTAAAATTATACTGGCACTACGATTAAATGAAACAGCGACTGATAAAGAAAGCAGACTTCTGTTAGAATTTGAGTTTGTCCATTAAAACCCTGAAAGTGTATACAATCAGCCCCATTGTTCTTTGTACAGTGCTCGTTAATAAAATTCCTTCGATGTTTGCACGAGCGCTCACCCTGACCAAACACCGCAGGTAAATACACCAAATACCCACATTTACCATCATAACAATCCCAGTCACGACTGCAGAAGGTTGAAAACTCCGTGGCGACATGTTTTGGAGGTATTTGGAGCTAACTCGAATTCGTGTTCAAGTTGTTAGGGCTCGCTACACTGGGCGGCTGTGTTGAAACTTCTGAATCCGTGCCTGAATAAGGGCAAGATTAACAGTCGCTGTCAAATTAGTGGAGGCACGCACGTGTCATGTCTGTAAGGAAATATGGAGGAAATGTGTTATTTATGAGGAATGTATTAAGATAAGGTAGATTGAGGAGCTTGTGCAAAAGGATCATCCGATGATAAATGACGAAAGGTAAACTAATTTAGCAAAAATTAGACGACTAAGAGAGCACAATGGTCACCTCTCCAGTGTCGTGTCGTGCGCTAGTGTGTGCAATAGTGTGCATCCACGACACAGCTACGAGTAGATGAGTCTTTACCTGTCTTTGTCAAGCATTTTTAATTTTTTAGACTTGGGTCCCCATTTTTATGTTAATTGTAGGCTTTAGATGGTGTAACCGACATTGAAGATTTTATACTTAGCATAGCTTGTATTGTAATAATGATTTAGAAGCAGATTTTATACAATATACATATGGACAAGGCCTTCATTATGATTCATCTATACAGATATAGTATACAATGAATACCGCAGAAAACAAAAAATGACTAGTTCATAGAAATAAATCAAACAAGTCTACTACGAAATGAGCGGCAGAACCGTACAGAGTAGAATGGTGTAAGGCTATATTGGTGGGTTTCATATTACATACAATGGTAGAAGAACCAGTATGTAAACACGGTAAGCAATTTGAAATTTTGATTTCAATATCCAGCAGAACTATGTTCTACTGATGACCTACTCGAAATGTTGTATATTGAATTATTACATACTAGCCTTCCGCCAGCGGCTTCGCCTGCGTAGAGCCGTTTTAAAGGTTCCCGTAGGATAAAAACCACCCTTTGTCCTTTTCCAAGGTCCACTCTATCAGTGTTCAAAATTTCATTAAAATTGGTTCAGTAGTTTAAACGGGAAAGCGTAGCAGACAGACGGACAGACAGACTGACAGACAGGGTCACTTTCGAATTTATAATATTATGTAGTAGGTATGGATTTAAATTCACACATCACGCTAGGCGTGAAAAGATTGTTTAATTATATTTGTATGTAATGTTGGAAATGTAAGAGGTAATTATATTGTTAAGAAGTGTGATTGGCGCATAACCGATCTTTTTAACAATAAATAAATAAAATAAATAAATAGTACATCATGCTGTTATTTGGCAGATGGTTTTGTGGAAATGGCATTCTCTCATAATATAGCACTGTTTTCCTCAAGGAGGAGCAGTGAAAAATACGCTTACATAATTTTTTTAGGCACACCTGGACACCTGGATCCGAAAATTGAATCCGAGCTTAAGGCATGTGATCTAATGTTTTAAAAAGAATACATTATTCAACACGAACAGTGACAGCTGAGCAATTAAGAAACCGGTCTCCAACAGGCAGCTCCCCGGTTCCAGACCTGGAGCACACGTCTTAATTAGAAATTAATTATGTGCGTATTTATCATTGCGGTAGTGGGGAATTAAACTACGATGATTTGCATCTCTAACGTGGTAGACTATGGCCCTTAAATCCCTTAAATCCTTATCAGTCCGGACACCTGCGTCCAGCTCTGGGATTTGAAATTGAGTTGGAAAATAATCAACATAGTAGGTCGCTTACGTTCAATACCAGTTACAGTACCATTAGCAAAACGGTGTTATTTGCTTTTTGTATTAATTCCGTGCAAACTAACCATCATACTAATTTACACGACCATTACGCATGCTCTTACGATTGAGGCCAAAAGTATCTAAATAATAATGTATTAAACATATACATATTAGGGCAGACGTGGACGATGTCTTTCATCACCGTGCATGAGTTACCTACTCATAATGTCTCGAAGTGATGCCTTCTTATTTATCTATATTATATCTATCAATCCGCACTTGGCCAGCGTGGTGAACTATGGCCTATATTTCTCTCACTTCGGAGAGGAAATCTGTGCCCAGTAGTGAGATATAAAAAGGGCTAATAAAAAATAAAATGAAATATCCTAGCCTTTTATTCGCGGACCTGGGCCCAACTATTGCCAGCAGTAAGGTTAACGTATTATAAAGATATAATCAGTAACCTAAAACACAAGACACAAATGTTAGTCTGTCTTCTTATAAGACCTTGGTTCTTGTTGTCAAGACTCTAGATCAATAGGAAGTAACTTTTAGTCATTTCACAGGGCAATTATCTTTTAATAAAATTGTTATACTGATATATATAATAGGTATCGATCATAACAAAAAATGATAGTCATGGTACGTTTTCTTAAGAAGATTCGGAATATGATTTGCTTCAAACTAAACCATAAATAAGGTTATCATGATATAAGGCATGGCTTGCCTTAATCTAATACACCATGTTCACTGTAATTGAGGGCAGGCGCAGGCGTACCTACACAAGTAGGTACATACTTACACACATACGGTTGGGAAGGCTAGAGACGGCAATCAGAAATACACGCGAGCAACAAAGTCCATACATAATCCTTAATTTTATAAATGAATTAATTATTAAATAATACATAGACTAAATATGCTGTGTTTTATTTTATAATTAATTAATGTGTATATAATTAATGTTGTACAGAGAAGTATATTTCTATAGCTATAGAACATACGGACCCGAGAAATATTGTAATGTCACCTACATTGTAAAATATGTACTATGTACCTGCAAATAAAGAAATTGAATTGAGTTGAAAAATGTTCATTTGATTGTTAATTATTTTCTTCTTTGTTTTTTTTTCACGTCGCAGCGGTGCAACATTTTAACCAATTTTTGTATGGGGTTAGCTTGAAGGTTAGAAAAGGACAGAGGCAAATGTAGAAAATAATTGTTAATTCGTATGTGATATTCTTCTTGCAAATGGTAATTAATGACTCTTTTGACTACATAAACTATTCCTGCTCTTTAAACTTACTAAATTATTATGATCGAGATATCAGATAAAGGACATGTAATCTCGTTAAAGCCGGCTGACGTTAGATATGACGTCTTTGTGGAGCGACGAGCAAACACTGGTAATTGAGTTAGTGTTGTACATGTCCGGTCCTCGTGGAGCTGTGACGTCACTAGGGTTGTCGCAATATTACCTCTGTATAGTCCTATTTTGTACATTGCGCCTGTGCCTCTGGTTTCATTTAACATGTATTTTTATTGTATTAACCGACTTCATTCAAAAAAGAAGAGGTTATCAATTAGACTGTATATTTTTTTTATGTTTGTACCTTAAAACTTTCGACTGGGTGAACAGATTTTGATGATTTTTGTTTGATTAGAAAGCTGATACTTTCCGTGTGGTCCCATTTCAATTTGGTCCAGTTCTGACAATGATAACCATGAGAAAACCATATAAGTCTTAAAATCGCATTAAGTAGTAACGACATTATGGCAAAGTAATTATCGTATTTGAATATGATGATCAATGAAACTCCTTAACGGCTTACAGTAGGGGTGCGATCTGTGGAAGAATTTCAAACTGTTTATTTAAACGACGCTGTCTCTATCAGCAGCACGTTTAGTAAACTATCCACATTCAAACAAATTAGTTAGTGTAATTCAAACTCACTAAAAATAAAAAAATAAACAAAAAAAACCGAGCTCAAAAAGTTGACTACTTATTAAATTCTAGAAGAATACGCTTTTTTTACTTTCAGTGCATACTTATTAATTTGTTTTGGAATAGTTTTCTTTTGAAGTCGATTTTTATTTTTTGTTACATTTTTTTTTGTTTTTGAGCAGCGATGGCCGAGTGGTAAAATTCCACGGTCTTCGACGCGACCGATCCCGGGTTCAAATCCTCATCGCGCACCTCTGTCAAAGAAATTTGTAATGTGCGCATTTATCGTTGCTCCACGGTGATGGAAAATATCGTGATATTTAATTGATTACGATGTTCTCCATTGCCGTGCATGCCTGAGAGAAATTTATAATTTCTTGAAAGCATGACGTCCACCAATCCGCACTTGGCCAGCGTGGTGGACTATGGCCTAAATCCCTCTCATTTGTAAGAGGAGACCCGTGCCCAGCAGTGGGACATAGAAAAAGGTTGAAAAAAAACCAAATCCCACATAACCCGTTATCCTCTCCCAAGGTGCCGGATACCTTTTGAAGGTTTCCCCCGATACCAAAAAAGAGGTGCTTCTAATGTATAAATAAAAAATAACAAATCACAGTCAACTGCAAGTAAAACATGGACATAAAACTCATATTATTATGTCCGTAAAGTAATCGGAAAAAGTGAGCGAATAAATAACCCGTTTTATTGCAAAATGATTGTTCTACTCGTAAACGCCTTTCTTTTTTAATAATTACTTATACAGACAAAAATACAAGAACTGGAATATTTCTCTCTATAATTATCTTGTCGAATTAGCAACACGTTCGTAAAACATGTCGGTTCATCTGTCACTAGTCCAATTTATGTCAGAAAAAAACGGTACAGCGACAAGTGAACATTACGGTACGTTTCCACTGCATCGATCCGTCCTCTTACTGTTGCGTTACTTAGCATCGATATCAGTCACGTATAATAACAATATTTTCATGTAAAATGTTTTTAGGGCTTAGGGATTAGAAAGAAAGAAAGAAAGAAAGAAAGAAGAAAGAAAAATAATTATTTCATATTAGGAATACAAAATATTCGCTTAATGAATGTCATTTTTTCCCGGTCATCGCCTTTAGGTGCCCGTTTGGGCTAGATGTTGAGCTGAGAGAAAAAGGCGGCGGAAACAAACTCACAGCACTCTTTTAAAAAAGTACATAATTATGTAATATATTTGAGATAACAGAATGGCTACGGATTGATAATGGTCACACGTGACAGCTGATCGTGTGAGACTCATTAGGCCTGTGAAAAAGATATATTATTATATCATGCAGAGCTAAGCTCCTGAATCTACACAGCCTAAGTCTAACGCCCTAACTTCTTCAACACTACATCTTAGTTAAAATGTGTACATTGATATTCTGGGTACGACCCTTATTATTATTCCAATTCTTCTCATGTACTCAATACTAGACCAACAGGAACCTACGTAAAACTAGACAGTCCATCAAAATATCATGCTCAGTTACCTAATCAGTTCATTGGCTTCCAAAGGCTACAAGGAGCCGGGATTTATTTTATAGACTGTAGTGAAATAAAAGGGAGTTTGGGGATAAATTGGCTTTATTTAATAACCTAGTGGTTACAGAAAATATACTACACTAAGCGTATAACTAATTTTAAAACTAGCACACTTAATGTCCCTAAGACACTCGCGGAACGATAGTAAGATTATTAGAAGGTACCTCCTTTAGTGGATGGTCCAGTGCACGTCCAGAATCTTCAGTTCTTTATTAGAATAGAATTCCACATTCGACAAATCCAGGCAATATTGTAGATATCACCAAAAGTCCAGTATCCGCTCGCATAGGTATAGGTAGTATAAGGTTAGGTAGGTTTACATTACTTTCACTTGAAAATACTTCCAGAACGACTCGCAGGATATGTTGTAGAACCAAGAGTAAGAGCTCAAAGAAAGCACCAGAAAGACAGAGAACCTCGTGTTCGGCCGTCCGGCCCTTATATATCAAAATCATTCAAATTTGAATTTACTTCTTCCATGGATTTCCTTTATGCATATTCTTGCATTCGACCAGCAGGTTATCCAAAGAGTTTCCAGTATCCATAATTTCAGCGAGTGTCGTAAATTAATTTTAAATGATAAATAATACAAAACTAAATTAGACAAACATTATATAATTTTATTATTTGAAAATAACAACTTAAAATTATAATATAAAAAACATGTAGCAGCCAAAGACAATAATGTGTTTATCTATGAAATTAAATAAGAAACATAAATGACAGACAAGACAATTTTGATAGGTAAACAAACATTGTAACAAAGTAAATTAAGAAATAAGCAAGGAAAAGTAAAAATAATAATAGAACAAAAGGATATAAGTTATAAAAAATGATAATGGAAGTGAATGAAGTAAGTAATAACATGTAGTGTATTAACACGTTCATGGACAGTACTTTCCTTTAAGACGTGGGTACTATGACAGTACTATTTTTCATACATTGCCCATAGGCGTAGTGTCATAACTGAACTTTTTTTATCACGTGATATGACAGTACGGATATAGACGTAAACATAGGTTATGAACCATCGGGTGAACATCCTTCACCCGATGGTTCATAATCTACGTCAGATCCAAGGCCTCCATCATCAGCAAAGGGGTCTTCACATAATTCAGGAGAAGACACTGCATCAAATAGATCCTGGAGCCGCTTTTTCTCTTTTTCGTATGAATCGCGAGATGCCATCTGAAAATTATTTGTTTCGAGTTTAGCACGACTAAAACACGTTATAAACATACTTTAGCCTCATAAATAAATAATTTAGATATGTAACTACACTAATAATAGTATTTAGTATTTATAAAAATAACAAAATTACGGTGAAATCAAGCAATACTTACTTTTGCAATAATGATTGCGCGCGAAAACCTGTCGGCGCCCCGCAACTGCGCAGTACTGGACACTACTGGACAGTTTGTATGAAAACACGGCGGCTATGGGCGTAGTGTATGTAAGGAGGGAACCAAAAAAATGGGAATGTGTGTGTGTAGGTACCTTCTTTGAACATTTTTTTAAACATTGTGTGGTGACAGTACAAAGTCCAAAGTATGTCTGCGGTGACAGTACATGTTGCCCTTCCCTATGAAAGACTCTAAAATTATACGTCTACAAGCGTACTGCTTTTATGTAAGTAAAAATTTCGACGTCAACAGGCGTACTGTCGTATTACTTTTGACTCGATTGACGCCCACAGGCAGTACTGTCCACGAACGTGTTAATAACACTACAAGACAAAAATCAGAAAGAAGGAACAGAAGAAAGAAAGTGTTTTTTATGTGAATAAATTGTTAGCTGCATAATTTTTTTTTCTTATTTTTAGCATTTAATTTTAAGCTTTCCGTTCTAAGATTAACAAAAAAAAAAAGATTAAACAAAAGATTATTATTGATAGTAGTTACATTCGGAGCTAATATTGTACATTAAAACATTACTGTTAAGCTCGAAACTCTCTTAAGGCTCTAAAACGTAGCTCTGTTTTAAAATGACTTCAAAATATCAGAGAAATAAACTTAATTCAGTGTCACTCATCAGAGAAATAAACTTAATTCGTTGTCACTCGTAAGTTTTGCCACAAAAGGCCGGAGATCCAACCGGCTGCCTAAAGACCGGATCACAGTGGAAACAAACTGACTAGTGATTAAAGTCATTGGAACGCAACAAGTGGAGTGTTTCACGTCATTCTTTATGTAATGAGATCTTAACGTCCGTCGCGGACTCGCGGGCGACTGGCGAGGATAGTAATTGTAAAAGACTTTTATTTCGTTTATACAACTCATTTGATCTTTAGTATACATGTTAATGCAATTTTAATAGACATGCTCGTATTTATATGATTATTGTAAGTTTAATTGTAATAACTGTCACTTTAGATTATGTTGGCTTTACAGCCTATAACTGCCGTACCGTTTTGGCAAACACGCCGAAAAATACGCTGCTTTGAAACCGCTCTGGCATGACATTTTAGCTATCATAAATCACGATGTTATTATTTACTGTAAAACGTAGTAAGTGATAAAATGCACAGCAAATCTTGTTGAAAAAAAAAATCTTCATGCTCATATCCCCAGACGAGTAGTCCCAATTCACTCTGTAGTGCGATCGCGATTCTTATAAATCAAGGTGAAATTTCAATATACGATATACGAGTACATAGTGGCTTCAAACGTAACATCTCGTATGTCACGGCGGCGCGGCTCGGCTCCAGTAATAGTTATAGTTACACGTTCCATTTTCATGTCATGGAACTTTAACGTTATCCTCCAACGTCGAGAAAACACTGCAAAAATTTTATCTATGTTTGATGAAATGTATTTAAAATGTTTTAAAATAATAAGATGTTTTAATGAAAAAAATAGGACGTTTTGCTTCCTTTTTTGAAACTTCGAAGGAAGGTTGTGGATGTTATGACTGAACTAAGATTGACCTGTGTATCTACAAATTTGTGTATCTCTGTCTCTTTCGGTGCCATTGTAACTAACGATTGCGTAAAGAGTCCCATGCTGGGAATCGATGTCGGGACGTCTTGCACACCACACCGGGCGCTGCGTGGTGACTGCATCTCGGAAATAGACAATCCCGGGATTCCTCGATCGGGTTTGGCTTTGATCAATGGTAATAGTTGCATTTTATGCGAATACGAGTCTCAAATTCATATAAGGTGAAATTTACAAATCCCATATAAACTCCCAAACGACCCCGTAAACAGTGAATTGTAGCTTCAAACATGTCACAACAACAAAATACTCGTATATCACGGTGCGACTTGTCTCTCAACATATCGTTACATTACACGATCCATTTTAATATCTGTGACATGGAAATTTCATGTTATCCCTCCCTCCATTGACGAGAAAACCTTGCAAAAATGTTATCATCTCGTTTATTAGGTAAAATGTTTTAGAATAAAAGGGGCACACAGATTTTTTTATTTAATTTTTTTAATTCATCCTAATTAAAAAAGAGTGCAATATAAAATTAAATAACAATACAAAACATGACTTTTCCCATGGTATTTGCATAAGACGCGAGCCAGGCCAGACTGATATGGGCGCTCCTTGGCAGCGCATGCATGACATCGTAAGCTGGCACCGTCGAAGCTCTAACTTATACACCAATAAAATGTAACTTAATAAATATAAACACGAGTTGTAGTTAATTCTGCTTTACGTGTTCAGCTTGACATAAAAGCAAATTTATTTATAGAACTACACTGCTTGGGCGCAGATGTATCGCGAATACTCCAGCCATGGGCGTGTAGTATTCTTGTTAGCGTCAATCCATCAGTCGCCTCTTTATCCATTCGTATGTGCATCCATCGCTGTCACTTTGCAAATGCTGTGTAAGGCGCTTTTTATCACAGTGAATAAACTTTGAAATCACGATGCACGATGAACCACCGTAACAAATACCGATGTCCAACCATAATACGTAATTTTAATTAAACGAAAAATGTGTGTATCGTATATAGGTAGCACTTATAAAATAATAAAAAGTATAAAAAATGAAATTTTGAACTTAATTTTTTGATTCTGTTTTCTTGTTAGCGTCAATCTATCAGCATCGTGTCATTGATCACTTGTATGTACATCGATCGCTGTCACTTGCAAAAAGCTAGCTGTAATGTGGTTTTTATCGCGAGTGGATAGCTTTGAAATCTTCGTTAATAGATATTTTATACATCGCCTGATGGTTATGTCTATTTTGGAGTTTTTGTTTAAAAAACACTTTAGTAAAAAAGTAAACCTTTCAAAATACAAACCATTTAAACAGAGCTGAATAAAATGTACGCTCAGCTAGTAACAAATTAGGTAGAATTTTTTTTATTACGGCAATTAGGCTTCAAAAGTTCATATAGTGGATCAAGAAGCAAAAAACGTTGTATTCTTATTTTATTTAGTTTTTCGTTGTGTAAAAAGTTGTATCCAATAAAGTTTATGGCATTTTGTTCCGTTAATTACATGACTGAGTATAGTGGAATAAAATTACAGAGCGAAAACATGATATTTCGGGTGGTCTCTTACACTCACCAGAGACATTTTGGTTAGTAGAAATTACTTTATTCGGATGTCTGAACGACTGGCTGATTTACTGACAACTTTCTGATCTCTTATTATATTCTTGGATTCACGGAACCGGGAAAAATTGGATTAAATAATTTTACTTACTACCGGCAAATTTAGAACGCTAGATAGGTACCAATTATAAATTACATTGTGTAATTACATAAGGTCTTATAATAATACACCGCTGCTCCGGAAGGAGGCTGGTGGTTGTCCCACGTAAGGTTGGCCATCATCCACAACATCCACAAATTTCCACTGAAACACAAAAGAGAAAAAGAAGCGGTAGGTGCAAGAGATTTTGTAGCTCTGGGATATACGACCGCTGCAAGACATGTCTGCTGTAAAATAATTGTATTGTGGTTCGGTGGAAAGAAGCCTCTGGAGTAGCAGTGCAACTGCATACAACCTCAGGCAAAAGTTAGGCATACCATCGTCACGTGGCCTATATTACATATACTACTAAACTAAATTAAAAAATTACGGTTTTCGCAATTTTTTCTTTATATGTGCTATAAGACGTTGCTTCGTACCTAATTTCAAGATTCTGCAGGTTTTGATTCCCTTGCGAGTGTCGAAAATTTGCGGCATAAATGGTAATCTTTTGATAGCGCTGACTTAGAAGTTTGATTTTTTCACAGCTCAAGGGACAGTAGACCTGAGTATTTGAAACAAATTCCAGCTTAATACCTCCACGCATTCCTGAGAAAAAGGGTCTTGACAGACAGACGGACAATAAAGTGATCCTATAAGTGTTCCGTTTTCTTCTTTTGACGTACGGAACCCTAAAAAGAAATGAAAACTGGTTCCAATGGTAATATGTCTTCTTCTTAAGTAACAAAGTGAAAATAGCTTGTAAAATTTACGTAGAAACTCAATTTACCTCGCCCGAGCAAATAAATCACAATGATCGCAGTCTATTTATTTTCATTCGTGCATCTCTAGATCTGTTACATCGGAAGTCTTTCCGCTTCCGGAGTCGTTAGGCCGCTATCTGCTTGTGATGGATAAAAAAGTACAAGTAATTCATTATGTACTTACCATTACTTTTGTTGCAATGGCCTCAAATATAGGTTACAAAAATCATAAAAGCTTTATAAAATTAAACATATCAAAACTTTGTAACAACGTTATTTGACAAATAAATTATTGATTTATTAATTGTTCAAAAAGTAAAAATAGAAAAGACGAAAGGAAGAAAAATTGAGATTTACTAATAATTAAAAAATAGTTTGATTACTTTTATCCAAAATTTTAATGACAACTAAAAAATAAAGCTAATCTTTTTCTCTGACAACAAAACAACACTGTTAACATACTTAGTTTGCCCCTGTGTAAATCTTATCATAACTTATAGCCGTTTCAGCTAGGTAAATACCTGTTGCTCGGTTTTTGTATGAAGTGATAAAATATAGTATAACGATGAAAGTGGAGCATAGAACTAAATAACGTTTTCAACAAATTTATCATCAAACTTAAGTGCGCCGAGGGCAAACCAAGGTCTTAAGATGTAAATCTATGTCTAAATCGTTAACGAAAATCGCTTCAAACGAAACAGTAGTATGTAGCTAGTGTGTTCAATTTATTTAATCCACCATTATCACTGAGGCCTGTGCTCAGTAAAAACATAAACAAATTGTGGGAAAATGACTAACTTCATAAAAACAGCACGAAAAATCGCCGTACCAGCTCGAATTTCCAAAGTGCCATTTGATTTTCACATGGCCAGCATTCACCGCGGCAACTGACGAGTCATCACTCGCCGTAATCGGTCCAAAATCGATTTCTGGCGGCTCTGCGACGAATCGAGGGATCACGACTCGCTGTGATAAAATTTGATGACTTTTTCTGGTACTTCATTAATTTTTTTCCATTAAGTTATAACAGTGAATCAATTAAGCTCGACGAGTAGTTATAGTAGGTATCAGAAGGGTTTAGATATACCGTCAATTTTAATTCAGTATAACCGTTTTTCCGTTCCACTACTGGCAACGAATCTCGAATCTCCCTACAATTGAGGAAGTCTTTTTTTTTGGGAAACATTCGTAAAGTACCCGCCACTTTGGAAGAGGGGATACCGGGTTATGTGGGATTGGTACTACACTAAGACCCCCTCGTTGGCCTCTTCACTTGGGGAGGACTCCGGTATCTCTAGTGGAACGTACGGTAGAACTTATTCCGTCACTGCGAACGTTTTCAAGTCGCCCATAAGGCCTCCGACAAGGTTTATCTATTGTTATCTATCGACAAAACCCGGTACCGACGGTATGAAGTGCCCTCCAAAGCACTGAAATGAGCGATGAAATTGCTTAACTGAGTAATTCGCTTGCTTTCTACGCTCACCAGGCCATGCGCGCTTCGCCTTAGTATTAGGCAATAAAATTATAACACACCGGAACCTCTAACGCAAATTTCCAATAACGAGCGTAATTTCAGTACTAAATAAACACATAAATTTTGTATAACTACTATGCTTATTTACGAGTAAGCACATTGTTTCTACTGTAATGAATTTACCGTCGAAACCTATGTGATGACCTACTTTATACGCAGAGACATTATATTAATATTGGACTTTATAATGTAGTTATTTGCAAAAATTCTTTCATAAATAAGTCCGGAATTAGATAAGTACTGAATTACACTGCCTCTTCTCAGATTTGTGAAGGATTTAGGCAATAGTGAACCAAGCTGACCAAAAACTGTTTGACCGATTTTATTTTAAATTATTTCTGTACACACAAAGCATAAAAATAGTAGATTAAAGAAAAATAGTACAGGGGTACCGCTCAATCCTAAATAGGAATCTTTTCCAGCAGATCCGCAAGAAGGAGTTGAAACAGTGAGAAAACTTTTGTTTTACAAATTCCGACACGTAAAGTTGTAGGCATTGTATACAAGAAACAAAGGACCTACGGGTGTCCGCCAATGGCTGGCTAATCTAGAACGCAACGAAGTACGTGTACCTACTTGTAAGGATTCTTACTGGTCACTGCAAACTAAACAAGTACATGTTCAAACTAAACCTATGTTCCACTGCTATATGCAGATTCTGCAATGGCGAAGAGGAATCCGTCATACACATCCTCTGCGATTGTGTCTCACTCAGCCGTAGCAGAAGTCGGATACTGGGCGGCAGCCTGGTCACATCGGAAGATGTAAAACTTCTAGATCCCAAGCGCATCGTACGGTTAATAACCGTCGGTCTAGGGAATCAAAAATAAACGCGGGGCTAGGCTACAATACATCATTTAGTTCCTTCCCCACCAACCCAAATAATAATATTACAAACAGTTCAATAAGCACATCATAAGTTAGTAATACATCAAGCAATGAAAGGTTTTCCATTAAAATCATTGTTATATTGTCTCCAAGGCTTTTATGAGACGCCCGCTAGGCCGCTATGGAGTCGCAGCGCAACTGCATACCATCTCAAGGAAGTCTTACACGTAGTTTTACTTGAGGTTGTGTGTAGATGCGCTGTAGCGACTACTATTAAGTAGTACTTGATATTAACCAAGTGAACTGCTTTACCCTTAAAAGTTTATCTGTACTGTATATATATAATAATTATGTTTTCGCACCAACGATCTAACTCATTTTAATGAACTTACTATAAAAAAGATTCGCGTACAAATTGAAAGCCCGACCCGGCCCCTATCTTTTCAAAGTAGATATTATCTCTTATGTCCTTTGTTTTTCGTTCTATTTTTGAGGTCATTCAAACGCCATTAAGGCCGCAGCACACAATAGATTTCTATCTGCGGTATCGCAGCAGTAGCTCAATTCCGCGACTTCGATTGTGCTTCAAAAGGTGTTATTGCTTTTTTCAGTGCCTACTACCTAGGATTCTTGAAAAACGTTAAATTCAACGTATTTCTCAAAAACGTTCACATACTTGTAGATTCATATAGATAAAACTTAAAACTAAACGGATTTTTCGAGTATGAATATTGCACCTGAAATTTTCCGCTAACTGTAAATAGCCTTCTAACGAAAAGCTGCGATGTCAAAAACAGTCCCTTAAACTAAGGATTCCTTTTAGAAACCCAGGTATCATTCCTAATTTTGTTGTAATACCTTCTATGTTACTCTTACAATCGCATGTTAGTGATTCAAGTTTTTAAAGCTTGGCCCGTACCTATGGAGCTGATACTGAGCTACATAGCCTAGTCTGTGTATGTCAGTATTATATGATAGTTTGCTACGTCATTAATGTAACATATTCTGCAGCACATAGTGATAGCAGTAATGGAACAACGCTTTTTTTAATAGAGCTTTATGCTGTCGGGAATTATTGAAGGTTTATTTGTTGTGTTTGCGTGACAAAAAGATAATGTGGTATTAAAATAATGTCATTAAGGAAGTAAAAGATTAGTTTCAAACGAAACTGATGATTGTTTTCAGTATAGGTACTTCTACTTGGCTTACGAATAAGTAAGAAGATATCGTGAATTACTTAGTTCATCAAAGTACCACTTCACAATTTATTCAAAACAAATACTTACTCTTTCCGTATTTCTGACACACATTGATGTAATCTTAGATGAGCGATTATAAATTAGTATCAACTAATTTCTAATCGCTGAAGAAATTAAGTGAAATTGAGTTTGAAGATGAGTGTAAATAAAGTTTGAAGAAATTAGTTTATACTAATTTATAATCGCTCACGTGATCGTGTGCCGTGGCCATTACTGCACCAAGCGGTGATGGAACTGTTCAAATATGAATATAGCTTTGTGTCGCCCGGAATACAGGTTTTATTTGTCGAGTTGAACGTGACAAGGAGATAAGGTAGACTCGAATCTGCTTTTGAAATATGCTCGCTAGCGCACGCAGAGTTGCGAACCACATTTTTAATCTTTTTATATCTAAATATGTTTTTTCAACACTTTCAATGGCCTTTGGCCGAACAAAAATCTCCTCTTGGAATTGAGAGCAATTAAGATGCTATAAAATACTCTAAATCCCGATTAGCCAAGGCTGATTGGTGAACACACCCATTTACACAAACCCTCTGTTTTAACAAGCATAAATGAAAACAAAGCGAGGCAGCTGTCCTAAAACACAAATAATCTACGTAGCTTAGCCAATTTCCACATTCCACAGCCTGTAGTAGGAATCTAAAAGGGACTAAAATTGATCTTTCTATGAGTCTAGTGGCAAGAGTGGGAAACGCGGGCTGAAAGTCACATTTTACGATGGCCCCAAAGGAATTCTTTTACAACCAAACAAAACATAGAAGTACTTTGTATTTTGTATACCTGTTTTCATCATCTTTTCTAATTTTATTGCTTTGATAAATAATATAATAAACAGTGAACAAAGCCTAATGGTGCCACTCCAGCGTGGTTTGTGTTCCCGTCGTAATTTATCGAGTGCATGGGATTGATAGGTTTTATCAGCCTCGGGACGTTGCGGGTTTGAGCCCGCTGTCAGATATGGATGCTTGCGATAATGTACGAGCCTATAAAATTGAATAAATTTTATAGTTATTTTATCCTTTTTGAAATCAAAGTTTTAATTTGTAAGCGTTCACACTCGCCAACGCTTTGCCACTCATAGTCCCTAAATAGAACTCCCTATGTCGTGGATGCCACACATATATATATACATTTCATAAAGAAACACAACAAACACCCAGGCCGTGATCGGTTATTGAAACTCATTTATTTTGCCTCTCCGAGAACTGAACCCGGATCCTGGGCCAGATCGGGACTTTGCCATTCAGGTCGTCAAATGACAGAGAAGTTTCTTTTTGTTACAATCTTTTTACCTAATAAAAAACAAAATTCGCTGCTTGGTTCTTGATTCTTAAGTCCGAAAAATCGTCCGTTTTGCTTGATATTATAATGGAGTAGGTATATAGTCATTTAATTTTGATAAATTAATGTATATTTTAGATAGCTAAATTACTAACAAATAAGCAAAGATTGAAGCGCGCATGTCCCGACGGTCAGCGTAGAACGCAAACGATCTATGCAACTAAGCCAAACGGGTGCGGTCGGGTGTGAGATGGGTGACCGCTAGTGACAAAAAATTCATGTGCGTTTTCGTGTTTCGGAGGGCACGTTAAGCCGTCGATCCCGGTTGTTATCGATGGATAAAAGTCGATAAACCTTGTCGGAGGCCTTATGGGCGGTTTGAAAACATCCGTAGCGGGTTGGCCACTAACCCGCATCTCCACCAACCCGCAGCAGCAGAGAGCAGCTCCAAGTAAGTAAGCTCCAGGCCTGCCCAATAATGGAGAGAGACCAGTGCCCAGCAATGGGACGCAAAAAGTGTTGCAGCCTAGCAAAGATTGAAATACTTATTTAGGAAAATGAAAAAATCGCACCATTTCATCAGTCTCACGCACGAACAACGCAGTGCGTATGCGTACTACCTAAAAAAAGGTTGTAGGTACTCGGATCTTCCATTTTATTACTAAACACAATAACCACTGTTTTCGGCAAAATAGTAGCGAATATCATTTAAATAATCATCATTTAAACATGAATATTTTTGATAGAAAACCATATTATTCGAAGCAAACCAGATACAAATTTTGATTTAAAACTATGGTAAATTCTTTTAAATTCATGCATTATTCCTGAAAATATAATTTTGGTGTGTTATTTCAACAAAATGTTTCGTAAACATGCAATTTTAAAATTTAAACCACGCTGGCGCTGTCTACACGCACTTGTTTGACAGGTCATCGCCCTTCTAGTATTTTGGTTTTGCATAAACTCGTAATAACATGAACTAAATCCTGTTGTGGACAAAAATATACCGCAATTAAAATAAAATAAGAAATTGGTTTCCAATTTCATATGTTTTAAAAATTCGCATGGTTCGGACTCTGCACTGTTTTGGTGGAAACGTGTGGTCGCCATGAGTACTTGCATGATGACCAGCAGCTTCCGAAGTAGCAGTTTTTTAAGCAACGTGTGCAGTGGTGATATTTTGCCTATCAAAACATGCAATAACTATATCAGTATATGGCTGCATCTTTTTTCCGTCCCACTGCTGGGCACGGGTTTCTCCCCATTATTGGAGAGGGCTGGAACTTACTCCACCACGCTGCCCAAATTCTGGTTGGTGGAAATGCGGTTAGCGGCCAACCCGCTGTCGGATGTTTTCAAACCGCCAATAAGGCCTCCGACTAGGTTTAACGATTATTATATATCGATAACAACCGGGATCGACGGCTTAACGTGCCCTCCGAAGCACGGAAACGACCATGAAATTTATTGCCACTAGCTCCCATCTCATACCCATCTCATGCGCGACCGCGCCCGTTGGGCTTAGCTGTGTAGGTTTGGTGTAGTTTGCGTTCTACGCTCGCGCCGGACTAGGTGCGCTTCAAATATCGATACAAAGAAGTCAGTCTACTATCATATTGACGATCTCAAGAAGAATCAAGATAATAATATCTCTCTGTCTTACAGGAGACAGCTGAGGAGTACTGAAAGAGATAATCTATTTTCTTTTGTACGAATATAAAAGTATGAAATCAGGATAATATACCGCAACATCACAACGCTATCAATATCAGTTTTACTGTATCCAAAGTACATAATAGTTCCCCGTCCAATAATGAGATAATTTATTTATTTATACAGACCACCAATATCCGCGGGTTAGTTTTTGGCTGATTAATTATTCCATGCATAATCCGCAGCTATCGGAGATGGAATTAAATACGTGGGCTGATTATGTGGGCTCGGCGAATGGACCCGTTTGCCCTGTGACATGTGAAAGTGAGTTTTAAACCCTTTTTAGTTTGCGATTGACGTATGTAGGTGAGAAACGTTAACAATAATGAAACACAAATAAGTAATCAGTAAATATCCCTTTCATTCTCTATCCACCAGCCCTTAAAAATCCACTGCTGAAATAGGCTTCCCCTAATGTTGGTAACTTCGTACGGGCCTGCGTCCTCTGAATCCAGCGTTCCCTTTAATGATAGGTAAATTTTAACAAAACGACGAAGTAAACTATGTAAGTTTAGGTAAATTTTAACAAAACGACGAAGTAAACTATGTAAGTTTTTTCACCTTCAAAAGTATAGAATAGTGTCAATATAGAATAGTGTCATCGTATTTTGTTGGAGCTAGTATTACGTATCACAAGGCAGTTTATAGCTAAATAGTGCAACAATTCAACACCCCAGTAGTAAGTAGGTACTAATTGCCAATGCAGGCTATCAAATGATTGTCAAGTATCTTTAAATATTAACTTTAGTACCGATTTTACTTTTAAAACTTTACCGTTGCTTAACTCTCACAATTTTATCAATATGTTTAGCGGTATGATGTTACCGCCATTAATGTTTTTTAGAGTATAAGTTTTCACAAAGAATATTCACCGTGGTAAATATATTTTTTGGTTAACCAAAAAATACTTAATTATTTATTAGTTACTCCAGCAAATCAAACTTTATTTGGCTTTATTTGGTTTTTAACTGAAGAACGTTAAATATTATTGGGTAATAATAGTAGTAGTGTAAGATTAATGTCCGACTAAATGGAACAAATAGTGACTCATAAAAGGAATCTAGCTCAGGTACCACATCAAATCGCGCCTACAAAACTCCTACACCGGGTAAATAAACTCATTCAGAGCAATGCATTTCAGGTAAGCGTAAACAACGCCGATAATCCCTGGTATCGCCCATAAATATTGCAATTACGCCTCTGACGCGATTTAATCTATGAATAATGCGATTTGTACACTTTTTGTTGCGTATCACTACTCTATTCATATCTCAACCCATTTGAATTTCATCCTTAGCACCCTGAAAACAAAATTGGTTTTCGATTGCAGCGGTATATGGTAGACAGAATAACTTTTCTATTGGCAATTTTCAGCCCTTGTTGCTAAGGCAATAGAGTTCAAATTAGTCAGGCCCGTCATAAGCTTATCCCAACTCAATTCATTGTTCGAAGCTTTGTAGGGGATTTCTTCCCGCTGAGTAAACGTGAGAATCATTGTAATTATTGTACGGAGTTTTGGGAAATAATAAATCTAACATTTTCTGTTCATAAAAAATGTAGGCAATTCGATACAACATAGAGCTTTGAGTGCTCTACTGTTTGACAAAAACTGTTGTGATAAATTATGAATAGTTTTTCGAAAAAAAAAAAACTATAATATATCTTACGATAGACCTTTTTTTATTAAACCAGCATGTTTCTTTACGTTTTAAAATTAAGGTACCTATGCTTGACAAATTGTCTGTATATTTTGATATTCTGATTCCGTTTAACGTAGGAATAGAGTAGTTTATATCAACGAGTACTGTCCACTACAAGTGTTTCAGCGATAAGCAAATTATTTTTATCACGTTTGAATTATTTAACACTACATGCCACTATTTCCTGTAGATAAATGGACAAAAACAAAAATATACTTTTTCTCGTGTAAGTAACAATGTCTTTTGAAAACAGGGCATCAATAAATTTTAATTTTAATTTGAATTTTGAGTTTTTTAATTTATTTTTACTTTGTACACCGTACAGCGTAGACATTAGCCCCGTATGTGGCGATTCAATTATTTTTGTGAGCCTATATCCATAATATTTTCACCACCAAAATATGTTCATTAAATTTTTTACACTTTAAAAATACTTCAATCATACGTAGTTGAAACATTTTTAATTATGATATATTTATAATTTACTTCGTATATGCAATTAAGTTGTATATAGCTATTTTTTTATGTCTACAATGTTCCAAAGTTTGTTTTTGTTAAATGTAAACAAAGTTTGTTTATGTTATTATTAGGAAATTCGTCAATATTGTAATAACATTTGGAAGTTAAAGCATACATACAAGTTATGATAAAAAAATAATAACTAAATACAAGTACGAATAAAACTGCACATAAACGGTAATTACAAAAAATAAAATTATAAAAAAATCTCTGTAAAATTCACCTAGCCTAGAAAATTAAGGGATTCTATTGGTTCTTAAGAAACACCTTCCTCGCTACGCATCCTCGCACATTTCTGGTGGTAAACGCAGCCTAAGCCTTTGATTTAATTAAAAAATGCACATGAAACCGTATTGCAAGTACTATTGCTTTTAATCTTAAGGTCTCCGCAACACGCTGCTGCCCTCATCATTATCTCAGGCGGCTCCTTTGACCGCGATCAGATAACCATCTGCGTCTACGCGTAATGTAATCGATTAGACGTGAGCTTCAAGGGATTGTAGGCTTGTGAGGACGTTAAAAAGGGTTCTAGGCTTTTTTATTTGTCAGCGTATTAAACAAATGCATGCTATTGAACGAATAGTGAGTAAAAACTATCATTTAAGGCTTTTTTAACCAATAAGAGGGCTTTTAACTGGGAATAGGCAAGTAAGAGGGATGTAAGCCATAGTCGACAATGCTGGCCAAATACGGATTGGTTGACATCATTCGATAAATTATGAATAATTCGCAGGCATACACTGTGACGAAAAACATCGTAATTAAATATTATTATGATAATGTTTTCCCTCACCATGGAGCATCAATAAATACTCACTTAACAAATTTCCTTCCTGTTGCTTGTTGCTCAGCGCTATTGATAGATAGCAATCGTTAAACCTTGTCAGGGACCTTTTGAAAACATTCGATATAGTATTTTTCGGTGCGTTCGCGCGTCTTTTATTTGTTTCTTGAAGTGCGTGCATCCGTATAAAGTCAAGACTTGACTTTTCCGATAGAAAAACTAGCGCGTGTGTAAGCGCGTATTCCGAAACGACCGTATATGTACGCGCCGAGATATACGCTAGTTTGAAAAGGTACTAGATAGAACTGGCCAGATGCGAGTCCGCTTTGGTCACAAAGGGTTCCGTACAATTTCAAAAAAAAAAGGGGGAGAAAATTCACGTTTGTTGTATGGGAGCCCAATTTTAATATTTATTTTATTTCGCTGTTAAAGCGGCAACAGAAAATACATCATCTGAAAAATTTTAACTGTCTATAGCTATCAAGGTTCATGAGAGACAGCTGGAAAACAGACAGCCGGACAACGGAGTCTCAGTAATAGGGTCCCTTTTAGTTATTTATATATTATCTTCCTAAAAAGTAATAGTAAAATATATCTTGATTACTCATTCATTACATGATATATATCTGTAGTTCCACATATTTTTGTACCATCATCGGAAAGTAAAGAAAGTAATATATCATGACGGCAAATATTTATTTTTGTTCGTTTACTTTTCAAGTTGAACAATTTCCATACAGCTCTCAAAAATAGGACAAGTAATGTTTGTACAAGTGCAGCTAAATAAACAGTTGCAATATTTGAACAGGGTTTAGTTTGTAAATGGATCGGAATTTGTTTGAAGCAACTTCATGCAAATTATTCTAGTTGATATATGTAGGTATTTCCGTTTCTTATTATTATTTTAATTTTAGGACAGGAGTCTTGATTAGTATTTGTGTAGATTTCATAGAGTACATTTCATAAAGATAATTTACGCTATAAAATAAAAAATTGGTGCAAGATTTCGCATCGGCAATGGACGTAGTTTTGAAACGAAAGTCACGCTAAACAGCACGGAATTTTTTTTGGTGAAGTTTTGTTGAAGAAGAAAAGTGAGACGTTTTTTTATTTGAATGCAGTAGCCAACCAGCAGGCAGATCACGTGGTGTTAACTGGGTGCTGCAGCCCATGGACTCTACACACAACCTCAAGCAAGCCTAAGTCTTGCCCGATCACTTCTGGCTGCTACCTACTGAAACAATAGTGGGTGCAGCGGTGGTACATCCCCGGTCAAATCAGTAAAGTCTAACACCTACAAAAATACATTTTATTCTTCAAAAACATGTGGATGTCGTGACCATTAGCGACCGCATGGCGCATGGACCTCGATATGTAAGTAATCCGAGGTAAGCCGGGACTTTATAAAAATGCTTAACTTACGAGTACGTATCTTCACGAGACGTTTTATAATAAAGTCGTCGAAATTATTAGAAGTGCCTTTCCTATTATTACGTCGACGATATAAATAAATAGAATCTGCGCCTTGTCTCATTTTAGAGTCACAACCAGCCAAAACAGTCCACTTTTATCCCCAACAAGACCACCCGGTTGACCTTTACTTTAGTGCAACCATTCTGTTGGATTCAGAGCAGCGATGGCCGAGTGATAAAAAGCCGCGGTCTTCGACACGACCGATCCCGGGTTCAAATCCTCGGCGCGCACCTCTGACAAACAAATTTTTTAATGTGCACATTTATCGTTGCTCCACGGTGATGAAAAATATCGTGATATTTAATTGATTACAATGTTCTCCATCGCCGTGCATGCCTGAGAGTTCATAATTTCTCGAAAGCATGACGTCCACCAATCCGCACTTGGCCAGCGTGGTGGACTATGGCCTAAATCCCTCTAACTTGTGAGAGGAGACCTGTGTCCAGCAGTGGGACACAAAAAGGTTGAAAAAAAATCTGTTGGATTATACAGACTTTGTTGGAACCGTTCCGAAATTGGAAAATTTTCATGCACCCTATTGAGATATTGAGCCCACAGTAAGCTTACGTTTCAGAATAAATCTATTGATGACTGTAAATAAATCTTGTTGAAACTACCACGCCCTACAAATGCGAATTCTCGGAAAAACGGGTGAGTGACCACACCCTTGTCGGATGTTTCAAACTGCCCGCTATCTTAAGACTATCTACAGTAAATTTTTTTTTACTGTAGTCTTAAATTTGTAGTTGGTAGAACTATTACGGTTCGCCCGAGGAAGTACCACCGATGCGCCCACTTCTGCCGTGAACCAATTCTATTGTGTTTCGGTGGAAAGGTGCAGTTGCCGGCCATACTTACATGAGGCGACCACCAGCCTCCGGAGTAGCAGCGCAACTGCATACGACCTCAGACAAGACTTACCTATGCTTGCTTGAGGTTGTATGTAGATGTCCATGGGCTGCAGCGACCACTTAACACCACGTGGCCTGGATGCTCGTCTTTTACTCCATTCAAATAAATAGAAATGTCTATAAAATTATTTTGTTTTGGATGTTATTTATAATATACCTACTGTTAATGTAAGTAGATATTTATATTTAACTATATTTCTCTAACATACGTACATACATACGCCCAGAATTCGCAAGAATTGCATAAGCCTAAACATAACATAACATAACATTCGATACTCAGTTACGAGTAGATTATAGTCTGTAATAGCACATAGGATACTTTTTATCCTGGAAACGTGTGTTGTGTCCGTGGGATAGACAAGTATAATCATATAAACTTAAATCACCCGAGCGATGCAGGACTGGGTATTATAAAGCAAAAAATGTAGATATGTTACAGCCGCTCTGAAAATCGCTACATATTAGTTAAATGTATCCTATAGCTACAAATAGACTTAGGATATTCTTACGTACTATACACTCTTCGCTCCTACAAATGAAAAAATGCTTTCATACTTTTGCTGTCATCAAAATCGACCGAATGTCGAAACATGAACAGATGACATCGCATGCGATGAATGTTATAAGTAATTATAATATGCTGTAATTTAATGAATCGGAATCGGAAAAATAGGTACCTAGTAGAGTTTGTTCAGCTTTTGTGATGTATATGCAGCATAGATAAGCAATGCTGCATATACATCACAAAAGCTGCAGCAAGGATATGGAATGACCTGCCTCCACCTCTAAGAAATAAAATTAGCTTGGATACATTTAAATCTGCATATAAACACGCCTTACTTAGAAAGCAACTTGCTGCAGAGAACTTGAAACACGCTTACTGGAAGTGCTTGGATCTAAGGGGTTTCTTTACCCAACCTCCTCCGTGGTTATCCCTTTGTGAATAGCCATTGAGGAGCCGGTCCCAAGTCCGGACAAATGGGGAGGGCAAGGCATGCAAACTCACTCCTGTAGGTCTGGTTTTGCATGCCCCTACACTCCACATACACTACTCATCCACAAGCACTACTCACCCAAATACACTACACATACACTACGCATTCACCCAATCACATTTGACAAATGCACCAAACATACAGGCATAACACAGCGCAC
Organism: Pyrgus malvae; assembly: GCA_911387765.1. NCBI lineage: Eukaryota > Metazoa > Arthropoda > Insecta > Lepidoptera > Hesperiidae > Pyrgus > Pyrgus malvae. The sequence continues at coordinate 23,131,487 of OU426964.1, read as the reverse complement.
TACACTTTGAGGAGACAACCTCCCAACCAAAAACCTCAAACTCAAGGTGTCATCCGTACCGTGCCGAGGAGACCGTCCTACGTGACGGGGTCGGGGAGTAACTCGGCCTTGAACGGCGGGTCCTCGATACCAGGCGACCTCGGGGACTAATTAGCCTACCCCCCATATAGCGGGGCCCTGTGGGGGGCGTCTTATTTTACCTACGCTACTCGTGGGAACAAAATGAGTTTAAACAATGATAAAAACATAGAAAACAAGCTCGATGAGCTCATAAATGAAGTGGTAACACTCGCAACCGAAGGAGATACTATTACTCCGGAGGCAATGGACCTTTGCTCCAATAAAGACGAAGGCCATTCTTCAAATGAACCTTCTGGGGCTCCATCTGACCCGCAAGGTTCCTCTATTGCTGACAAACCAGGTTCCAGGAGGAGATTCAAACCCCTCCTAACCGGGGCAGCCAGCAGACGGAAAAAGTGGTGGATGGAGAGAGGTAAGAGTGAGGAGGAGGCCAAGGCTCTCTGTATCAAACCACTCATAGAGATGCAGGAGCATCCCGAGGTGCAGGTCTGGCTTAAAGAACAGCAAGCCAGATCGGGCAAAAGACAGAGGTCAGAAGAGGCTTCGCCAACCGACAAGCCCAAGAAGACGCCAAGGATGGGCACACCTACCGAGGTCAAGCCCTCCTACAGTGCAGTCGCAGGGTCCTGTCGAGTTGGCATTCAAAACATAGAACGCCCCATGACCGACTCGGAACTGCAGTCCCTACAGGAGGAGATACTTAAGTGTATCGACTCCTCCAGCAGTGGAGAGGGACCCAGGTTCATGGGAAGCTCCGTCAGGGATGGTTGCCTTGTGCTAAACTGTCATGACGGAGCTACCCGTGAATGGCTAGCCAAATGGGTTCCAAATATTAAACCCTGGGCGGAGGCCAAACTCAAGTTGGTCGATGAACGCGACCTACCTCGCCCATACTACGGGGCAACATGGTTCCCAGACCCGAAATTGGAGGTCAAGACCATCTTGCACCGCTTAACTGTCCAAAACAGTGACCTGGGATGCGCTCATTGGAGGGTGGCCAACAGGAAGGTGGAAGAGGCTGGCCAGACGGTCACCTTCTCGTTCGATGAGACCGCATACCAGGCCCTTAAAAAAAGAAACTTTAGGCCGTTCTTTGGCCTAAAAGATGTGTTGGTCAGGGTCAAGAACCCACCAAAGCCCAAAGAGGCTGAGACAGGGGACGCGCCACAAAACACCTCGGCGCAACCATCTACATCTGGTTCGCACACCTCGTCGGAACCGGGGCCGGCCCAACCCACTAGTGGGCCTGTGACCGGCACCGCGACGTCAGAGGTCGAGCAGCCGCTGTCTCATCCTCCGGCTAATACAAGTAGGTCAACTCCGACACACCTACTACCTACACCACACACCCGCGGAAGGGTATCGGGCAGAGCTACTCTGCCAACGCACCCTACCCGCAAAACACACACCTTAGCCCACACTGGGGGGAGGTCGTCGCGAGGGGCCTACAGAGGTACACAGGGTACTTTGACTCGAACTACCTCTACTGCCGGAGCTCCAATCAGGAGGGCACCTGTACAGCTGCCCTCACTGGCTCAGGAGCATTCGAGCAGGAAGGCCTCCCGCGATCCGATTAACAACCAGGACCGGGGTTAAGGAACAGACACAACTCAAGGAAACAGTAACACTCACACACACACACACACTCACCTACACTCACCACACTTACATTAACTCCAAACACATTCCTACACAAACAATCCCCTCCCTTTCCCAATCCCAAATATTTTTAATACATCCCACTCCCCAAACATGATTAAAGCCATTCAAGTAAACCTTCACCACGCCAAAGCGGCTAGCGCCATCATCAGTCAGCGCTTCAAAGAAGAAGGACTTGACATGGCTTTCATACAGGAGCCATGGATTAAAGGAAACATGGTAATGGGCCTAACGTCTGCTGGTAAGTTAATTTACAACAGCCATGGTATCAGGCCTCGAGCCTGCATTATTGTAAAGAACAACTTAAAGTTCTTACCTATACCTTGTATGTGTACAGATGACATGATAGCAGCCTACGTCGCTCTTCCGGGCTTCGAATCATTCAAGACAATAATCTGTTCGGCCTATCTACCCGGAGAGAGACCAGATCCAACTGTGCAGCTAGCCCCCCTCATCGAGTACTGCCAGGATCAGGAGGCTCAACTGCTGCTGGCATGTGACAGCAACAGTCACCACACCTCATGGGGTAGTACCAATTCAAACCGAAGGGGTGAGTTAATGTATGAGTTTTTATTATCCAACAACCTTCAAACTCTTAATATCTCTAACGTTCCTACGTTCATAAATGTTCAGAGACAGGAGGTGTTGGACATTACCTTCTGCACGGAGCAACTTGCGAATCGCGTTCGAAACTGGCACGTCAGCTCTGAGGTATCTATGTCTGATCATAGACATATTAGGTTTGATATAGCCTCTAATAGAAGTAAACATGTAGAAACTTATCGTAACCCTAGGGCAACTAACTGGGACGAGTATAGACATGAACTCAAAACCAACCTAAGGACGATAGGCAAAGCCGTTAAAACTCGCGACCAACTAGAGCATGCGGAAGGAGAGCTGGAGAAAAGCATTAATGATGCATACTTGCACAGCTGTCCTCTAAAAACGGTTACAACAAACAGAGAAGTACCGTGGTGGAATAACACGCTGTCCAAGCTTAGACAAAAAGCCCGTTCCAACTTTAATAAAGCCAAAAAGAACAGAGACTGGCAGACCTACAGCGAATCACTCACGGACTTCAACAATGAGCTGAGAAGAGCAAAGCGCAGATCCTGGCAAAGATTCTGCGAGGAAATAAATGGGACGGCACACGTCGCCAAGATCCACAAAATTCTCGCAAAAACGCCCCCAGCTCATCTTGGATTACTGAGGAAACCTGATGGAAGTTACACCAAGACGGTAGATGAGACCTTGAAGCTATTAATTAGCACACACTTCCCCGGGTCTACCATCATGGACAAGGATGCCATCATGTCACCCCCCTATACACACAAATTAAGACCAACCATTGAGAACTGGAGGGTGGCGACCTCAGTCTTCAAACCCGACAAAGTAACCTGGGCCATCAAAAGTTTTGAGGGCTACAAATCTGCAGGAGAAGACGGCATATTCCCTGCTCTAATTCAAGAAGGGTTAAACGAAGTGCTGGCAGTACTATTGAAAATCTTCCGAGCAAGTTTTGCCTGGGGATACCTGCCAACCACATGGACAAAAGTGAGGGTTACCTTTATACCTAAAGCGGGTGATAGGGACAGCTCGCAACCCAAATCTTTCAGACCAATAAGTCTCACCTTATTTCTACTGAAGACAATGGAAAAGGTTATAGACTTACATATTAGGGAAACCTATCTAAAGGTCATACCCCTACAGCCACAGCAACATGCCTACCAAAAAGGGAAATCAACGGAATCCGCCATAATGGAACTAACGGACCGAATAGAAAAAGCCCTTGAAGACAAAGAAATTGCCTTATGTGCATTTCTCGACATTGAGGGAGCCTTTGACAATACCCCTACTGAAGTCATACTAAAATGTATGAAGGACAGAGGCATAGACAATACCATCACAGACTGGGTGGGTCACATGCTTAATAACAGAATAGTTCGTACTACGCTATTTGACACCACAACCGAAATAAAGATTAATAGAGGGTGCCCGCAAGGTGGAGTCCTTTCGCCCCTACTGTGGTCAATCGTGGTCGACAATCTTATCCAGGAGCTCAACGACAATCGACTGGACACACAAGGCTATGCAGATGATTTGGTAATCAACATAGTTGGAAGCTGCCAAAGCATCTTATCTAGCCTCATGCAGTCAGCACTTAAAATAGTCGAAAACTGGTGCATCAATAACGGTCTATCGGTAAATGCCAGCAAAACCGTGATTGTGCCCTTCACTAGAAGATACAAGTTGGACAAGCTTGAAACAATTAAGCTTTTTGGCACATCCATACCACTCTCGAAAGAAGTTAAGTATTTAGGAATCACTTTGGACCAAAGACTTAACTGGAACGCACACCTTGATAAGGTTGTCAAGAAAGCAAAGATTGCTCTGGGAACATGTTGTAGGCTAACGAGCCGGAAATGGGGGCTAAAACCAAAATACGTAGCGTGGATCTACGAAGCCATTGTTAGACCCATAATCACATACGGCTGCGTATGCTGGTACAGAAAGACAATGCAAACAACATGTATCAAGACACTAAACAGCGTCCAAGGATTGGCCTGTCGTATTATAACCGGGGCCTTACCATCAACGCCAATTGCAGCAATGGAAGCAATACTTAACATTTACCCTCTACACATTCATGTGCAGAAAGAGGCCAAATGTGCTATTCTCCGTGCTGCTGAAAAAGGCAAGGCTAACTGGAAATCACCTGTCATGAGGGAACTCTACAGTAACCTCATTGAATGCAAAATTATGGCGATGCCGAGTGACGTCATTAACAAACAATATAGTTTCAACAAACTATACAAAGTAATTATACCGTCTAGAGAAATGTGGGCGGATAAGGCATCTAACTCCCTCATAAATGGAGATATCATCTGGTTTACGGATGGATCGAAAAAGGAGGGACGCACAGGGGCAGGAGTATACGGTCGAAAACCTAGTTATAAATTTTACACCAACCTAGGCACCTATACAACTGTCTTCCAGGCAGAGATGTATGCGATAATTCAATGCGTTTATGAAAGCCTGGACAGGAATTATACTAAAAAACGTATAACGATTCTATCGGACAGTCAAGCTGCTCTTCGGGCATTACAGTCCACTGAAACTCAGTCAAAATTGACTTTAGAATGTATCCGTGCACTCAACAAACTGGGCGCACACAACAGTGTAACCCTCGGGTGGGTGCCGGGACATGTAGGTATTTGCGGTAATGAAGTCGCTGACAAGCTGGCCAAAAGAGGTGCTGCGATGCCCTTCATTGGCCCTGAGCCAACGCTGGGCATCGCAAAAACCGCTTCCCGAACCATGCTTCAAATCTGGTCTACGAACCAGGGCAAAGGCCTATGGGTGTCCGCACCAGGCATGACGCATGCAAGGGCGCTAGTGGCTGGCTACTCAAGCAAATACTCAAAGCAAGTGATCAATCTAGAACGCAATGAAATTCGTCTACTTGTAAGAATTCTTACTGGTCACTGTAAACTAAACAAGCACATGTTTAAACTAAACCTAAGTTCCACCACTACTTGCAGATTCTGCAATGGTGAAGAGGAATCGGGTATCCACATCCTCTGCGACTGTGTCGCACTCGCACATAGCAGAAGTCGGATACTGGGCGGCAGCCTAGTCACATCGGAAGATGTCAGATCTCTAGATCCCAAGTGCATCGTACGGTTCCTAACAACCGTCGGCCTTGGGAATCAGATATAAACATGGGGCTAGGCTACAATAGATCATCTACTGGTCGCAGTGGCCTTAGGGTTATACCCTTCCCCATCTACTCAAATAATAATAAAATAATAATAAGGGGTTTCTTTCGAAGCGATAATCCCAACCCAACTCTGCCATAAAAGGTATCCCACACACACGTACACACGCGCGCACTCACACACATACAAACGCACACGCACGCACACACACACACACACGCACGCACACACACACACACACACACACACACACACACACACACACACACACAGACATACACACACATACCTTCTGCCTTCGGTTGTATTAATTTTAATTTAAATTGTTAGTTTTTCATTAATGTTTCACGCAAGTACGAGACCCTTATACTGTAGCGGCGATCGGGGATGAAACTCCTAACTCCCAAACGACGCCTAAGGGAGAGGGAGAGGCTGAAAAACAGCGCTGCACGAGGCTTTTCGTGACAGCACAAGCTGAGTCTTTTCCCTTTGCCCACAAAAATGTTATTTGTAAATTTTTTTAAATTTTTTGTTGTATTCATAATTAAGATTTTGTTTTGTGCTCTTTTTTCTGTACTTATTATTATTTTGTTGTGTGGCAATAAACCATGTTATTATTATTATTATTACTATTATTATTATATTAAGCAATTTAAATACTCTAGCATAAATTTAGTACCTATTCAATATAGTCATCATGACGGGATTTAGAAGCCACATTACTAGTAATTTGTTTTTGGTCGGCTAAAATTTTCGTTTTGCGTTAAAGAAAATTCACCTCGAATTAGAAATATTTTTCTTACAAATAACGCTTCACACTCATAGCCCCACAGTAGGGTAGATATACCCTGTGTCGTAGGTACCATGGACACACATAAAGACAAAAACACAAACACCCAGACCGAGAACAGAAATTTAAACTTATCATTCAAATGTCTGTTTCGCCGGGAATCGAACCCGGGACCCTTCGATTGACAGTCTGGCATGGTAACCAATGCGCCACGCAGGTCGTCAAAACGTCGTCGTCGTCTTCTTAAGATTATTTAAATGTCTTCTTTATGTACATATACATTTTTTCTACCTATTGTGATGTGTGAGTTATCCATTAGTGAAGTTTAGTAGTGAAGTTTTACTTCGATTTCGTTTGATATCGACTTTGATATCTAAAGTGTATGGTGATCATGATCATGTCGTATATTATTATGGTTAGGCTGCCACTCCGGAGGCTGAAGCAGTACAGAATTGAATCATGGCAGAAGTGGGTGCCACGGGTTTTTATTGATATAATTTACTGCTTACAAAAAATGCATTAACATTTAATTTTAATCAGACACTTAAAGTGTAATCAAAGCGAAACGATTAAATAAATTACGTGAATTAATTTTCCAATTTATATTAACAGCTTAAAATTTACTACACTCGTTAGCAATATACGGCCGAAGGTTTGCATTTTACAACTAATTAAATATTAAATTAAACCAATTTAGAATGTTGTCTGAATACATTTTAATCTGATTATGATAATTAAGAGCATTAGCTTAACATTAGGTTTCGAATTTCTTCATACTACTCATTTTCTTCTCCATCGACCAAGTTTATTTTGAAATGGTGATTTATTTGTGCATTTCATTGCTTAATAAAAATATAATAAACTTTAATGTTTAAACTTTAAGATAAAATTTGATTTCGAAAAATAGGTATTTGCAAAATTACATCAGCACTAACTTAGAACAACATTATAGTTTGTCCAGAAGGCGTGGATGCGAGGGATTGAGAAAAGGGATTTGGGTATAAAATTTAAAAAAATTGAGTCTTTTCTTCATACAGTTATGTATCTGGAATTTACAAAACCGGAATATGTCTCAGTTTTATTTTGTAAACATACAATATCGCCCTAACGTGGAAGTTCTATAATACCGCAGAAGACTAACTATGTATGTATTTCTAAGTAATAGTATGTAAGTAAATCTATTTAGAGGGCAAACAATATCCTTGATGACATTTACTCAAAATTTAAAAAACAAACAGAGGCAAAAAAAGTATTTTGAATTTCATATACAATTATACATATGTTTGTTTGTAATATAATATATCTTTGAATTTTACCGTTTTCACCGTTAGCAATTCACCCCTGATTTTTAATTTTCTAAACCTTATTTATTAAAACGTACAGTGTATCTAGCTTCCAAGTAAACTGGATAAATAGACAGCTTTTTCATGCCTCTCAGAGCTTGCGGTTTTTTCAAACAGGGTTTACACAGTAACTAAAATTTTAGAGGATTTTAACCACAAATTATTTTTTATGAATTCTTATAATTTCATTATCTTAGAGAAAATGGCGGTAAAACGGTTATTTATTACAATTAGCTTCTGTCACGCCATAAATCTCTACAACCCTCTTCCCAGGACAGCACTAATCTATAATACTAAATTCTTATAACACGACTAGATTACGAATTGTATAAACCAGTCCTATTGTAATTGGTTGAAAATCGGGGCATGAATGTGCCAGCCGTTTTCAATTTAAATAGTATTAGGTCTAACGAGTTGTTTCATTAAAGGAGTATTACGATGTTCGATAAGCTAGAATGAATTTTAATAACATGTCTTTACTGCCCTGCTACGGAATTTAAATGGTCCTGTAATCAGATATATTCTCTTTATTTATTAACTTTCCCTAATGCGCATTGGTGCATTTTATAACCTTCCATTTGTTAGTCTTTCTAGACTACTGCTTGACAGACTAGAAGCCCGCAAATCATGTTAGAAATAATTGCCGCCGATAATGGTAGTGTTTAATTCCTCTCCTTTCGTAACCAACTAATGGTAGAACCAGCCCATTACTGTCGCTGCCATGCAGTTCAGGACTCCGGGTTTAATTCGATGCAATGACCCTTCACAACCATTCAGACAGTTCGATAATTTCATTGTTACACCAAACACAATGGCAAGAATTCTCCAAAAATCGATTGTTTAGTTTCGTTCAAACATTTCAATAGAAATGTAGACGAGGGTCGTGAATTTTCGTTTTAAGCTTTTGAAGTGCTCTTTATTGAATTTCTAATTTTCAGTCAGTTATTACGATATTTTTTGCTGAATGTTGAATAAATAATAATAGATTGTCAAACTTAGATTAGAATTTGGAGCCGTCCTCAGGCCGTTATAATCAGAACTTTGTTAACTTTGTTATCTGAATAAATATTGTTTTTTTTGTAATATGAGCATTTATATCGAATAGGTAAATAATAAAATAAGAAGTAAAATTGTAGAACTTAACTGAGATCAACCATTAATAAATTTATTGTTCTCCTGATGTATGTTGTGTGTATGTTATATAAAAACACAGAACCGACCAGATATAAAATTAGATACGTACATAAGATTTCAAAAACCTCATAAGGTTATCTTATAATTATTATAATAACATTAATAAAGAGATATGTTTTGCACGTTAATTTTAATACCTAATTTTGTACATGTAATATCATACTCGTAGGTATGAGTATTTATTTGTACCTATTCTGAATTATTTCTTGTGTTTTATCGATTGAGATGTTAAAATGCATTTGTTGATTTAAAAATTTACAAAAATCACGTGTTTTATATTCTACCTTTTTCTCATTTCTTTTTGGGCAAGAGAAAAGATTTGCAAGCCACATGTGTGATTATGATAATGTCTGTGACTGTAACAGATTTTATGATGATGACAGTCCACGAATTTAGATATGACAAGCTAAACGTTGGCTATGATATCATTAGATCACGTAAGCGTCTTAAACCAGGCGACTTTTTGCTGCTTCAATCCTTAAACTGGTAGAAATCTCTAGTCTCGTCAATCAGCAGTCCTTATTCCCTTTTATGCCGAGTTAATTCGCTTCGCCTACCAACCTTTGAGCAAAAAAACTTTGAGACTCTCATTCAAACACGGCGCTATTAACACCTGCTAAATAAAACGACCCTACATACAACCTCACCCTAATTTTGACTCTATGTTCAAGCCATAGAGTTTAATACAGCCTGTAGATAATCCTCTTAACTAAGTCTCAGTCTATGCCCCTTCGGAAACGTGGGTCTTTAGTGCTATTAGGAATTAATGTCATTAATGACAATTATACCCCTAGAGATCTTTTCAAAAGACCCTCAATTTAAACTTCGAATTTTTTTGACGTTTTTCAAATTCACGAGACAGTATTACCATAGCAAATCAGTCTGTACTATTATTTAAGGGCAAAATTACGTTGATGTAACTACCTGGCTACAATTTAAGGTACCTATTCACATTTCTTTAGATTTGACTGATAAACCTATATTAAAATTTAAATGGTTCATGCTTGAATAAATCGCAAAAAGAAATTGAATAGAAAGTGGCTACTGACTACGGACCCGTTAATATGCAGAATCATAAATTAATGAATGATTCTGGGAAAATTTGAATTTGTTCCCCAAACCATGTTCATTTCTAGGAAAATGCTAATAGGATGATAAGATAAATTATATATATAAATTCCACGTAAAAAAGTTATTATTAGGTACCTAGTTAATTGTTGAGGAGAACTCTTCAAGCTAAGAACCGCAGAGAGTTTGTGAACATTAATATGAAAGGAGTGTGAGGCCTCAAAACTATTAGGCTATCATTGCTTCGTAAATTTTATGCAGAAGTACTTATAATTACAAAAATAATGACGTGTTTATGTCATTCATGAACAGTCGAATTGTTAATGTTCTATGACCTGAGTAGTACCACCTACTCTACCGTTAGGTAATAATTAATAGTTCCACAGGGGAAGTATCACCACTGCACCCACTTCTGTCGTAAAGCAATACTGCTGTGCTTCGGTGGCATGGTGCCGGCCACACTTACACGAGGCGACCAAAGGCTTTCGCAGTAGCAGATCAATTGCATACGACCTTAGAGTTAGAGAGAGACTTAGGCTTGCTGCGATGTCCATAGACTGCATACTTTTTTGCTACTCCATTCTAACTCACTCGAATATAAACTAATTATGTCTAGTTTTAAAGAGTGATATAAAGAACTTAAGTATCATTATAAAAGTGTAATTTTAAATAAAATAAGAAAATAATTCAATAAAAAAATCTATATTTACCGTAGTGTTATCTTTACACCATACTGCTATAATGACAATGACGCCTCGTGTATCGATCACCGAGTCAGTCTTGTCGCGCGTCTCGGTAACTTCATTAGTCAGCTTCATTATCGAAACAGTAACGCCCTTTTCCCTCTTCCCCTTGAGAAAGCCCAAATCTACATCCTCTTCAATGTCTTACTGGATATAAGATTTAGAATTTAGATCATACTTAGTCCGTAATGCTGGCTTACTTAGAATTGGTGGATTTTGCACGGCTTTGTACAGCTTTTGGTACTAGCCTCAGATCTGTAATTCTTTATCGTAGATGATAATTTCATTTTTTTATTTACAGATGCAGACCAGGCTATGAACTTGAACCTTAAAGCGAGTATTCGATCCGAAGATCTGAATTAATAGTGATAATCCCAAACTTATTTTTACCAAGTAGGGCTATACATGGCTATACTGCGCATCATGTACTGATCAGTGAGTCAGTATTAAAATGAGACCAATAAAGTTATCGAGAACTTGATACGCCTCTTCACGCATTTTGGATAGTACAATCAAATTAAACCTACTGTCTACTGCCACTTTTTGTGATTGATTTTGTCAATGCACAGCCGAAACAAGTGGGTTGGTTTATAGGGCCGAAATCAGCTTATTACCCCTTTATACATTCTTATCGGGAATAGGTCGCCTCCCAGTATTTATAGGAATTTAGGCCAGACTCAACTGTAGACGCCAACCGCTCAACCCAGACTCACGCCAGACAAATAAGCGTCGTTAGACTTTATGTCTTGCTGGTAGGTAAATGTATGCATGGAGGATTTAGACTATATTCCGCCAGGCTGTGTCAAACCCTATGCAATTAACACACAATCATTTTTAGCGTATGCGTAGTCTTATATCGGTATACCCTTGAAAAAAGGAGAAACATGATTATATGTATATATATTCTTATGAAGCATGTTCATTATGGAGTATTTTTATAATTTAATTACAGGTAGAATTTGTAGCCCATCAGTTCTAATGCTGATATCACTGATCATACCAAAGTATGCACACGTTCGACGACATTTGTTATTCGCAGTGCCGGATTGTAGGTTGCAACTGGTGAGGGAGTCACCTCTTATACGAGCATTGACCCTGATTAATGGTGCTCTGGAGTTTGATCAAAGTCTTGATCTATTCTACTCTACTCCTGATGTATTTCGCAGAACGGTCGGGAGACACCTTGATACTTTAAACGCTTTAGATGTAAAATCTGTAATGTTTACCATGTAAGATCAATAAATAAATATCGATGGGTACGAGTAAGTAAGTCTTGAGACGCGTCTAATGAAGTTACCGAGAACTTCATTAGACAGCTTCATTAGCAACACGGTATTACACACCCTCCTCTCGCTTTCCTATACACGAACACCAAATAAGTAATATACGCGACGCATATAGCCCTATTGGGAAAAAATAATTTTGCAGAAATAGCAACAGAATACTAATAAATGTAATGGTAACAAATAAATGAAGCGTGACGCAAGCTTGGTATAGTAGGTACAAGACATGTAATCATTTTTGACAATACTCAGCCAAAACATTAAGCAGAGAAATTGATTTTTTTTAATTGCATCGAGAAAGATATTTAAGATTTATAAAAACTATATAATGACAACAAGGAGGACTCACGGTGGTGATCGGAAATATTCAGTAATTAATAAGTAATACATATAGGTCGAGGGCAACGGGGAGGCTCTGGCAGTCAGCCTGGATATTGCAAAGGCCTTTGACCGGGTCTGGCACAGGGCCCTTCTCGCGAAGCTTCCATCTTACGGTCTTCCCCTGAGGCTATGCAACTGGGTGGCAAACTTTCTATCTGAGCGGCAGATTAAGGTCGTTGTTGACGGATGCTGCTCAGATATGAAACCCATTAACGCCGGTGTTCCCCAAGGCTCAGTACTGTCTCCTACACTATTCATTCTGCATATCAATGACATGCTGCAACAATCACGCAGTATACATTGCTATGCAGATGATAGTACGGTGGACACACTATACACCTGTCGAGCCAATGCCTCTCGGTCACAAGTGGAGGAAAGCAGAATCAAACTTGTGTCTGAAGTCGAGAACTCTCTGGAGCGGGTCTCGGAATGGGGTCGACTTAACCTTGTCGAGTTTAACCTCACGAAGACACAAGTTTGCGCGTTTACCGCTAAAAAAACCCCATTTGTTATAGCGCCCAAGTTCCAGGGTACCGCGCTCACCGTCGGTGAAAGTGTTGGTATCTTGGGAGTTGACATTACGAGTAAAGTGCAGTACCGGAGTCATTTGGAGCACAAAGCAAAATTGGCGTCCAAAAAACTTGGTGTCCTCAATAGGGCGAGGCAGTACTTCACTGCGCGGCAACTCCTGACGCTGTACAAGGCACAGGTCAGACCCCACATGGAGTACTGCTCTCATCTCTGGGCAGGAGCACCAAAATACCAGCTACACCCATTTGACTCCATTGAAAAGCGCGCAGTCCGAATCGTCAACGACCCAAGATTGACTGACAGGCTAGAACCGCTCAGCTTGCGAAGAGACATAGGCTCGCTCTGCGTGTTCTACCGACTTTACTACGGTGAGTGCTCCGAGGAACTCTTCAAATTGATGCCTACATCACCATTTCATGATTATACCACCAGACGAAGGTTAAAGTTCCACCGGCACCATCTGGACTCGTGGCGGTCCCCCACAGTCCGCTTTGCACGCTCCTTTTTACCACGGACGTGCAGGTTATGGGACAACCTTCCAGCTGAGGCATTCCCAGTGGACTATAACATGGGGTTCTTCAAGAAAGCTGTAAAAAGAGCTCTCCTCCAAAGCCGGCAATGCTCGGGTGGCTCCCCTGGGGTTGCCCGTGTCCATAGGCGACGGTGATCGCTTAACACCACGCGGCCCGTCTGCCTTTTTGTTCGGTTTACATATAAAAAAAAAAAAAAAAATATATATATATAGCAATAATGAGCAGAAGGCAGTAGAAATGCCGTCTTTCTAACGACTTCCTAAAATTGCAAAATGTTTGATTAATGGACATTTTGTTGTTGGTCCCGACGGTTCGTTTACGCTTCATTGGTTTTTACGTGAAAGCGAAACAAAAAATATGGGTGTGTTACGGTGTTCATTAGAAAAAAATCCTAATACCTCTGCTATAAGGACATAGTACCTTTTATTGGCATCGGGGGGAAACCTTCAAAAGGTACCCGGCACCTTGGGAGAGGTGTTACCGGGTTATGTGAGATTTGTTACTGCACTAAAAACCCCTCGATGGCCTAACTCTGCGCTTGGGGAGGACTCCAGAATCTCCAGTGGAACACCACGCGTGGCGACCCACAACGGGCCCATCCTCTGGAGAGCAGATGTGTTCTCCTGCACCTTCCGATGCTTACGGCGGCATGCGGCAACGCACACACCGCCGTCCTTCCCGGGGCCGTTGGCTGAACGGATCGAGTTCCCACTCTCACTGCCCACAACCCCGGAACCCCCTTTTATTTATTTATTAACAAACTTTATGGGAAACTAACAGCTGTGTTATACTTAAGGCTATATCTTAGTCGCCTCTTACATTCGGCAGGGGATACCGTAGCCCTATTCTTAATTCCGAAGCCACAGGGACTAAGGACAAGAACCTATATTATAATGATATAACCAACCTACTCGTAAAAATGTTACGTAAGCGTATACACTTAAATTTCGTCAATATGGCGATATTAATAACAATAACAAAACGATTAAAAGTACAATGAACAAACCACATTTACAATTACAATCCGTAATTTAAAACTGATTATTGGATTTATCGGAACAATGACGTCAGTCGATATCTCATCAACCGCCATTGTCCGCCTAATTAAACACATCATAATAATAAAAGCATTGTTGCAATATGTTGTTACCACAGAACTGATAATCTCATAGAAATTGTAAGGCTTATATCCCTACTATTATTATAAATTCGAAAGTAACTCTGTCTGTCTGTCTGTCTGCTACGCTTTCGCGCTAAAACTACTGAACCAATTTTAATGAAATTTGTAACAATATAGAGTGGACCTTGGGAAAGTACATAGGATAGTTTTTATCCTACGGGAACCTATAAAACAGGTCCACGCGGGCAAAGCCGCTGGCCGAAGGCTAGTTGCCTTATGTAAGTCATGTAACTACAGAATAGGACCAAAGTCAACGTTCCACTGCATCCACTGCTTGCCGTAAAAAGCCAACAATTAAAAGATTTTGAGTATATCAGTAGCGGATTTGCAAACTGCACAGATAACTTACAATAGGTACTAATGACACGGCTGAGGGGAGAAAGGGGCGGATTCTGAACACTAACATTTATGGTCTCCTATAAAATAAGGTATAACTATTTTCTACGTCGACGAGTACAGCGTCTACAGCTGTTCACCAATTCGCACTAGGCCAATGGGGTGGACTACGGCCTAGAAATCTCCTCTAGCTTGTGCGCGGAGACCTGTGCCCAACAGTAAAACATTAGAATGGTTTAAAAAAAATTTTTTTTCTATGTTAAAGAGATCAAAAATTGTATGCTTTCCATAAGCTTTGCTATAGCCTACTTAGCCTGCTACTTTGCCCGCCACTGGAACAGACTTTAATCTACCCGCAATCTGCTACTCTAAAAATAAGATGACTCTAATAAGATGACGTATTCTAAAGATATAATCACCACCAAACCGCATTGAAGCAGCGTGGTGGAGTAAGCTCCAGGCCTCCACAATAAAGGGGAGAGATCCATGCCCACCAGTGGGACGCAAAAAGGTTTGCAGCCAATAAGATGACTACCGTAGTAGTAGCAGTAAGACACACAAACAGATATTAGACAAGTCCTGCCTACCTATAATTATGAATAGGTCGGTACGTAATGGGGACACCGATGCTGTGTTGTCGAGATCCAGAAGCGTTAGACAAGGCTTGAGAAACTTACGAACACTCAGCTCGATATATCTCACGACTGACACAGTTACCTTTTGGAGATAGGTCGAATTTGAACAACTTTCAAAGAGACCTGAATGACGATCGTTTCCAGTGATTATTTGTTTGATAGAGTAGTAAATGTAGATATTTACGTTACATATTAGGGTGATACACTATATTGGGTGATATCAATTTAGTCCGTAATTTTCACAAAAAAGTTTTGACAGAAAAAGTTTTTTCACAGAAAATGTTTTGGATTATGGCATTAGACAGTCTTATCATTAGTTATCATCTAGCCGTATGAAAAATCTAGGAAAATTTATTTGGTATACATACTCAAAATCTTTTAATTGTTGCGTTTTTACGGCAAGCAGTGGATGCAGTGGACTTTGGCCCTATTCTGGCGTTACATCGCTTATATAAAGCAATATCATCTAGCTGTATGAAAAAATCCAGGAAAATAAATTGTGCCGTATCGTAGGAGTGCTACCACATTCACCGTGGCATAAAAGTTTTTCCTACACGAGCACGGGTCTTTCCCCATTTTTGGGGAGCCTGGAGCTTACTCGACCACGCTGCTCCAATGTGGATCAATGGAGATGTGGGTTAGTGGCTAACGTTTTCAAACGCCCGTAAAGCCTCCGAAAAGTTGATCAATCGATAGCATCCGGAGCAGATGGCTTAACGTGCCCTTGCATTTATCTCTCGATATATCTCTTTTCTGTTCTAACTAATATTATCGCTGGACTACGCAAACGAATGGAGCTGATAGTCTGTAATTATCGCATTCGCCACGCCTGATGGACCGACAAATTAATCACACACATATTGTCACATATTTACTCGGTGATTGTTCGATAATCGGATTCATTAACGCTATAACTTTAATTAAACAAGGTCTCAATATACCTTTATATCAGAAATAAAAGATATCAATCGCGTTTAGATAGCGTTTTATAATCTCCCGTAAAATCTTGCTTTTGGAAGCACATATAGGCACGAATCGGCAAGCTTTTGCCACATACAAATGTAACTTGTACGAGCGTTGACGCCATTATAAGGTAATGTAGACGCCAACCGCTCAACCTATATCGTATGTCATGTGTGGTCTGCAGCAAATGCCATCCCAACACTAGTTCGAGTGCAAAATTGTCGGAATGAACCCGTGGATGCGCGTGTGACTTATCAATAAAAACCGACCAAGTGCGACATTTCAGTGCGTACTGGCGCTCTAAGAGTTTTGTACTTAGATAATGGTACGATACACACAATCGTACGATAAACGAGGTTTTTATAGATATAATCTATTATCCCATCGTTATCCCGTTTTACCCTTTGGGTAAGGAACCCTAAAAAGTAGCGCCCGGTGCGTTTGGCGAAACGACCGTACACGTGCAGAAAAATATAGTGGTTTGAACCCGCTCCAACATATTAATGCGGCGAACGTTCGCATTTGGTAGCGTTGCTCATTTGTTTACAAACCGGTGATACCGATGACACGCTGCCTTCCACGCGTTATCGATATGCTTTATCGCGCGAAATGTGTTTTACCTTATAAAGCAGTAAAAAATTCTCCTCAACATACATATATTAAATTTAAATACTCAACTAGAGCCTTCCTCTATGAAAAAAAGCTAGTGTTAAAATAATTCAACTACTAAACGTCAAAATAAATTAATTTCTTCTACTGATACTGAAGCATGTATACTGCTAAGACGTAATTTCGTTTCTACTTCTTTACTAGAATTGCATTTAGTTAATAAGATGAAATGTCACCTTTTTCAGATGTTTGGACTTTTAGCCGTATTCAAGAAGCATACTTGCTTAGGTAAGCAGGCAAACAGCGCTATTTGTCGTGCGTTCGTTTTGTGAAGCCATCGATTTATGTCGATTTTGACAAACGCATAGTAGCAGGCTTCACTCAGGTATCTTCCATGAGTTAGTTTTACAGACACTATGCGTTGGTGAGTACTAAGAGGCCTCGTTGTATTATTTATGAATACGGGTGTTAGTTTACTTGAGGTGTCGTGTAAATGTCCATGGGTTGCAGCGATCTCTTAACACTTGCATGTGCCTGCTTGCTCATCTGCTACTCCAAATAAAAAAAAACCGTAAGTAGATTTCGTTATAGATGCAACTAAGTACCAAAAAGTTGAAACGGAAGCATTAATGTAAATATTCTCAGAATCAGACCGACAAGTAATAATATGTAAAGTACTCGTTCAAACCACATTTTAATTGAATGTAACAGCATATCTTATCAGTCTTAATCGTAATTTCACTCGTAATGCCAGTAATCGACATTCCCAAATGAATGTCAATTATTGACATTCGAAAATGTATGCTTAATTGACAATCGGAACCGGTATGAAAAGTTCTATGAAGCAGGTGGTTAATTTTAATGATCCGTAATTGGGTTTTGATGGATTGGCTTTAAGAATAAGTAGTCTATAATTTGCCGAGGACTATAATTTCGGGAAGTTTGTATTGTCTATGGAACAGGTATTAGGGATAGAAAGGTATTGTACCAAGGGGTTCGATGTATGTCGGAGAGGTTGATATGAATTTCTCATGTGTTATATTATAATAAAAAAGATTAAAGGCATTTAAAGGTAAATGTGATTATAACACAGGAAAAATTAATGTAAAAAAAGGAAAACAGAACTTCTTCGGAACTGATAGCCTTAAAATTTGTATGCATACTAGTATAAGTCGAAGTCAGTCATGCGATGGTGAATGTGACTGATAAATACACTTCTAAACATACATTTCTTTGCATACAATCGATCCTTATATTAAAGTTTAGAGTCTACAATACTTCACTATTATATTAAACCACTCTTTACTCTATCCTTTTGTCCTAGAATTAAAGTAATTAATTGTATAAAGTAGTATAAACCTACAGGGGGCCATTGATGTTCTACTACTACGTATAATATAGTTCAATGCAGGGGGTGGTCCATTAATGACGCGATGTTTTTTAGCAATTTTATAACCCCCTCTCCTCCTTGACACGAGGTGAGGTTTAAGACTAACCCTCCACCTCCAAAAATCACGTGTATTTATAGTACTTACAAAAACATTTAAATTTTTCTAAATCTAATTTAATTCTAGAAAATTAAGGACCATCATAAAAATGTCTAGACAGAAAGATTGCAGGATGTCTTTGACTGGCATAAAAATGATATAAAAATAAATACACGTGATATATCTTACCACATCTCCTACCCCCTTGTGATATTTCGTGATTTTTGCCGAAACCCGTCCCCCCTCACTCAAGTCTCAATTATTGGACAGTCCCCAGGTGTATCATGCTCAAAGATATGGATATGTTGGACTCGGCATGTAATCGTATCCTTTCTGAAGTGATAATCGTCTCTAGAAGAACCACTACTTAAAGTTAATCACGGACAAAAATGCTTCAAGACAGAAATTCATCATTTTGCTTTTGTACCACGAAATTGAACCCACAAAGGCAAGTAAAAATTCATATCCAAGTAACCACTTCGCCTCATCAGTATAGATTAACGTGTTTGTTAGGTAGCACACATTTAGTCGCTATTGTAGTATCTAGCAGGAAATGAACAAGTCTGTTAATGTTATTTCAAGTACAAAAACAAACTTGGACCCGCCACCGCGTCGCCTCGTCCGTCCACGGGCTCCTAAATTACCATTAGCTAAAATAAACACGGCATTAACTAGTTTTGTACCCGCGTTTGTATTTTCTGTCAGTACCTTTGTTGGTCGTTTCGCTTGTTCCGAAACACTTTTGAAAATCTTTTCACTGTGAAAATTGAAAGGGAATGAACTGACATTTAATATCATTGGTTTAAAGTCCAAATTTTTACACATAAAGTAACGGCTTTCATGTTTCTCCTATTCAATTCTTCCTGTTTAAGTTTAAGTTATCGAATCGTATTAAATCTCTCTTGAAATGCCAAGTAATTTTGAAAATATGTGCAAAGGTTTGTATTGTACGATAACCCAACCCACCCTAACATTTTCTCATCGAATCGTAGCATGTTACTATTAACTCTCAAAACGGTATAACATGAAACAAAAACAGTTCCTGCAGCAAGATAACAATAATTCTAACTAAATCCCGGGCAGTGAGTAAACAGACTACATGCTTCAAAGAAATTGGACCCCACATAATAGAGTACGCAGCGCTCCCCGTTCTTATAAACAACTTTTATTATTCAAATATTTCCCATACAGCGCATGTTTTATTGATCAGAGTTCTTCGACCGATATCCGCTCGCTCAAACGGAGCGTATTTATTCGTTGAAGTCATATTTGAATAGCTCTGTCCCATTGTTTTACTCACGTTAGAAAAGATTTTTGTCTTATGATTTACTCCTAAATTTTCACTCACCACTCCTTATTAAACGCCCGCTGTAAGGGAGATTTTTTTCAAAATAGTGAAAAAAATCCTTATCATTACTATCAAAGTACATTTACAACATGATAAACTTTACGTTTACTTAACGTTTTAGCAAATAGTTTGCACCAGTAATTGGGGTGACACTTGGGTGTTGTATAATGTGTTGTTATAATTTGTTATTGTACATAATAATATAGTGTACACATTATTAAGTACAGCAAATCAAATAAATACGTAATTCGATGGAAAATGAAAAGTTTTTCACACAAATTTTATTTGTTTATACGTTCTTAGTGGATGCCTTTTCATAAACACTGCAGCTCAAAAATACGGTTTGAGTCTCCAAGTTCAAAAATCACGAACGAACTATCCAATGAACTTTCAACCTTTCATATTATCACCGAAGGGTTAAAATTGCCGAAAATGTTTCCTTCCATAGAATGTGTCTACGTCGTAAAACAAATCCGTTTCCATATTTTTTTAACTTCTAGCTTTAGTTTTTATTTTCTTGTTTAAGATTATAATGAATAAGTCAGTCATCTAGATTTTGAAAGTGCCGATAACAAAAGTAAGTAGTATTGAAACCAATGATAGAATTAAAGTGTAAACATTTATTAGCCGGTCAAAAAACAGCTTGAAATCTAAACATTTGGTTGACATCGTGGCAATATGCTCAGAAAAATTGAGGTTGCAACACTTGCGGACACCTAGATCCTTAACAGATGACTTTCTTTCTACCGCGATATCACCCAGCCGATAGTCGGGCACAATGGAGTTGTGAGTAAGTGCAAAAGATATTACAGGACACTTCTTTTCGTTACACACTAATCTGTTTTCTATACTCGTACTCCATTCATAAACATTCTGAATGTCACTCTGTCAGGCGCGGTCCCAGGGGGGGTCACAGAGGACATGACTCCCCCCAAAATCGTGACCCGCCCCCCACCAAAATTTTTTGGTGACCCCCCCCCCACTAAAATTGAAGACTGCGACCGCACCTGCACTCAGTAACAAACGACAGTCAGAAATATTTTTAATTTTTAAGAATAATTTCAGGTCAATATCATCTGCAAACAACAGACAACAAACAGTACTAAATCTAAATAATAAATCTAGCTAGTAAATCGTTAATAAAAACTAAAATTGCCAAAGGATTTGACCCTTGACTTATTCCGGCGAATGTCGAATATGGTTCCGAGATATATGTATCCATTACACTGTACATACTGCCTCCGATCCCGGAGGTAGCAGGAGGAGAACTTTAGCAATGCAAGAGAAAATTCTATAAACAAGACATACTTCACATACGAAACATGTCGACGTCTTTTTACAAGTTAAAATTGATCAGGATTTCTCGACCGATGCCCTCGTTCGTTGAATTTATATTAGATAACGCTTAAAATGATGATTGATGAATAGTTTATTGAAGATGAATTGAAAATGTCTGGCGTGGCTTTTATCCTCACGACAACGAGTATTTTATGACACGACCGTTCAAGTAGTATAATGAATTTAGCTTCATCTGTACGAGTATGTATGTATACGAGTGTGTGTTATTAAGCTGTAGTCACCGTACTATTGTTATCAGATTTTATAATTAAGTAATTAAAAAATCTTGTTATTTTCGTATTTTACCCCGTGCCAATGCTATTAGCATTTTACTACCAAAACTGAAAAAATAAATTTGTTATGTGCGCATTTATTGCTGCTCCACGATGATGGAAAACATTGTCATATTTAATTGATTAGGATGTTGACGCCGTGCATGCCTGAGAGAAATTAATAATTTCTCGAAAGCATGACATCCACCAATAGACGGCCGCATTTGGCCAGCGTGGTAGACTATAGCCTAAATCTCTCTCACTTGTGAGAGGAGACCGATTCCCAGCAATGGGACATAAAAAAGGTTGAATAAAAGGTCATTGTCGCCTATGCACACGGGCAACCCCAGTGGCTTCTGAGCATCCACCCTTAGCGATATTAAAAAGATTTTTATGTACTTACGTATTTACATTCTAGTACCCATATTTTATGTAAGTAACTATAGTTCGCGACATGAAAAAAGAACGCTGGAAGAAAGTGGAAAGGGTAAGTTTGCGCATGGGTACATTCGCACACGAAAGTCTAGGCATGTGGTTTTATTTTTGAACTAACCTAACTCACTATCCTTTCGCTCATGACTTCGTATATTGTTTATCGGTAGTTTATTGAAAAACCTCATACCATAGACCGATAAATCACCTAATGCGCAGCTTGACCATCAGCGTTATTTTTACATGACGCGACGCGCGCTTAAGACTTAGATTTGCTTATCAATTTATTTTGATAGGAATTCTACAGCACCTAACTATTCATTACATTGCAACTCACAGCAATTGATGAATCTTTATAACCTGTTACACTTCCACCGAGTAAATTAACGTTAGGAAAAATAAATTAACCACGAAAGTAAAAACTCAACAAGCCATACTGTAAACGCAGTTAGACATTATACAAACATGCTATACATTATACATGAGCGACATACGCAAAAGCGGGCTTACAGTTAGCGCAAACAGTTTTTTGTTGATAACAAATGCGTACGCGTGGTCGACCGCGGTGAAACATGTGTGTTCAATATGTTAAATGTAAATGGTGGAGCTTTCTATTAATCATTTTATGTGGAATACAATAACCTACCAATTTTAGTTTTTAGTGTTTTTTTGTTGTATAAAATATTGGACATTTTGTTGAAAGATGCTTTACACGCAACACAATTTATGCCTTAAATTGCTCCTAAGACGTGGCTGTCTCTTGTAACGTTTTCTTTTTTAATTCAACTTTAATAGGTAATAGGTACTCTATACCATAATGTCGACAACGACTTGGCATCCCAGAAAAAAACGGCCAAAAGTTACACTTTTTCTATGAATGACGAGTACCGGGACACTGACAAAATCTGACGATAGTACTGTCGTTTGCCTTACCATAGATTCATGGAAACAATTAGTAGTTAGAGTATTACATTATTTATTTATTTAAAATTACTTTCTTGAGTACCGCGCGAGAATCACTTTCGTAATCAGGACCAGTAAACAGTAACGTATTAAGAATACTCGATGCCCAACTGCCCAAAGTTATTTACGCCAATAGATAGAGAACCCCCTATCGCTAGATAAGTACCCTAAAAACCTGAACAAACTATAGTTAAGAGTAGTGTAGAGAAATTCCTTCACTGCTCCCATTTCTGCCGTAAGTCAATTCTGTTGCGTTTCTCTGGAGTACGACTGCATAAGCAATAGAAGCGCGCATGGCTCGGCGGCTAGCGTAGAACGCAAGCGATCTATGCAACTAAGCCAAACGGGCGCGGTCGGGTGTGAAATGGGTGACCGCTAGTGGCAAAAAATTTCATGCGCGTTTCCGTGCTTCGAAGGGCACGTTAAGCCGTCGGTCCCGGTTGTTGTCGATAGATAACAGTGGTTAAACCTTGTCGGAGGCCTTATGGGCGGTTTGAAAACATCCGACAGCGGGTTGGCCACTAACCCGCATCTCCACCAACCCGCATTGGAGCAGCGTGGTGGAGTAAGCTCCAGGCCTCTCCATTAATGGGGAGAACCCTATGCCCAACAGTGGGACGCAAAAAGGGTTGCAGCCACGACTGCATAAAACCTCAGGTAAAATTCAGATTAGAGTTTATGTGTAGATGTTCACAGTCTGCTACGTCTACTTACCGTCGTCTGCTTCTTCATTTAAATAAATGTACACATATTTTGTTAAGATTATTTTTTCGAAAAAATACGTGTAGAAGTTTTATGGTGCTTCCAAATAATAATGTACTAAACAATTTTCTCACAGGCTAATCCGACACTGCCGCTATATTTACTCCATCAATCGATATAATCAGACCCAAACAGGCAGATTCGTAAATGGACCGTTCATTATTTATTGCTCATAACACATAAGTTGTAGCGATGTTGTGAATCTTTCATTGTGATTCAGCGGACAATAGGAACAGCTGCCGCATTTCAATACAATGCGATGACGTACTGGCGACACCTCGTGGTTTTGGCTCCCAACTACAATACCTGGAAATTGTGTTTTGAAGTACAAAAATACCTTGAAAATACATAATAATATAGGTACTCACTTTTATCTCTCGTTCAAAGCATATATGGTTCTGCGGTTAGAGTAGTAAGCAAGCAATTTACTTGAGCCCTGTAAGTCGATTTGATGAGGTTGATCGCCTCACATACACAAAGTATACTCGTATACTAAAAAAACGGATTTTTTCTTTGTCTGCAAAAAAAAATTGAAAGTCTACGCGGTCGAACTCACGGGCGACCGCTAGTGTATGGATAAAATGAAAGATTTTACCTCAAAATCTTTCAGTGAAGTTTCCATCATACGTATTTTAAAATAAAAACTCTAATAATATAATTAAACACGTAACATTGCCTGTACAACTGTCTAGTTTATTTACTTGAAAATTAAATATAAGTATCAACGCTATGTACCAACATTATAGTCCCTGTAGCTTTGGGATTAAGAATAGAGCTACGCTATCCCGCTGTTCCGGGGCTGCGGACGGTGAGAGTGGGAGCTCGACCCGTCCAGCCAGCAGCCCCAGGAAGGACGGCGGTGTGGGCGTGGCCGCATGCCGCTGTGAGAGTCTGAGGGTGCAGGAGAGCGCATCTGCTCTCCCGAAGAGGCGCTGCGCGTGGAGGACACCGTTGCGTTCCAATGGAGATCCCGGAGTCCTCCCCAAGTGCAGAGGAAGGCCACCAAGGGGGTTTTAGTGCGGTACAAATCCCACATAACCCGGTATCCTCTCCCAAAGTGCTGGGTACCTTTTACAGGTTTCCCCCAATACCAAAAAAAGGTACCAACATTATAACACAAGGTCAATTCATCACGATTGAAATTAATTCTACAACTTTGTCATGCGAATTTTATTCACCCAGAATGATGTTAAGTTCAGTCAACAGTAATACCCGATCTCAGTCACCCACACGTCCCGACGAACGATGTAAAAACAAAAACGGATATAGGTATGTATGAGATACTTATAGCACAGTAAGTTTTCTGTGCTTATAGTAATACGCACGCTAGGGTTATGTCTCACTCAACCCGTAATTACTGGTTCTTTCGGAAAATCTATAGAAGCTGTATACTAGTATTATATCAAAATTATGGCGATAATTGATGACAGTTTTTTTAACGGAGTAGCAGTTAAACATTAAGCAGGCCTCACGTAATTCCGGCCGGCAATCGGCCGCAACCTTTCCACACAATACAATTGCTGCAGAAATGATTGCATCGGTGATCCTCATTCGAAGATCGTAAAGAAAAATAAGAAAAGCCGTCTGCTAGTGTCAAAGAAAAACCAATAAAGAAAAACTGTCCAGTAAATAACAAATGGGCAAAGAAAACCAGCAAAGTTGTAAAACTATCAGAGAATAGTATAATTATTACCTATCATGTAAAGATAAAGCCTCTAAGCGTTTTATAATGTAAGTGATCAAATAAATGTTGTTTTCCACCTTTGGTGTCAAGTTTATCTAAATGGATCGATTTTATATCGTTCAACGAACGGACAATCTAGACATATTTCAAACAGGTTAGACCGTTGACCATACACTTGAACTGACTAACTGAGTGTACTCATTCAATGTACAAATTTGTGTAAAATGTACATTGTACAATAAGTAATTCTCATAGCCCCACAGTAACTATAAGATAGATATACTCAGTATCGTGGGTATCATTGACACACACAAAGACGTGAACACAAAACACCCAGACAGAAACCAGAAACTGAAACTCATAATTTTAATCTCAGCCTTGCCGGGAATCAAACCCGGGAACCCCGATTGGCAGTTCGGCATTTAAACCGTTACGCCACGGGTCGTCATTACATGACAGTCACGTCATAGTAAGTACTTGACGTAGTCAAAATAAAATATCTATGGTAAGTACAGTATTTTTTTATTTTAATGGACTAGCAGAAAAGCCAGAAACCTTTATAGATCACGCGGTGGTAAGTAGAAGCCAGCCCATGGACTTACGAATACAAACAACCCCAGGCAAGTCTGAGTCTTGCCTGGGTGCGTATGCTGCTGTGCGGCGTTGTTTGAATTATTTACATTGAATTTATTTATATTACATTTTTAATATTTGAGTTTATTTATATTATTGAATATATTTTAATTGAATTCATTACAGTTTTGATTCCCGGCGAAGCAAAAATTGGTATGATGATTTAAATTTTATTTCCCGGTCTAGGTTTATGTTCATGACTGTCTTTGTGTGTGTGATCCTAGTGTGAGACTACGATTTTGTAGTGTTTACTTGTTTATTTGGCTTGACCCTGGCTGCGTATCCCGAAGATAGTATGAGTACACAACGACGGCCGACACGGGTGATTGTGTGCGGAAATGTTACCGACAGCTGAACTCTGCGCTCGATAAAGATCTTTTACGGCATAAATTATTAGAACTGGATTAGATTGCGCCGAGCTACTAAATTTACCTCATTAATTTATTAGTGGGACTTATATTCAATCAATCACCATTATTAATTTGTTTCCGGCTTTGGAATATTATTAATTATTCCATGAAAGATTGACCGAATAAATACCACGTCTTTTGTAGAGAGAGCCGAGCTTTCATTCGAACGTTTTTTCAGCTATAAGTAAAACATGCTTGAGTTTATAGCTTTTCCCAAAATTTTTGTTTTACCGAACAATTATATTCTATCGTAGCCATACAGATGATCGACATATATTTACTTTTTAATCCATAGTAATATTATAAATTCGAAAGCAACTCTGCCTGTCTGTTACGCTTTCCTGCTGAAACTAATGAACCAATTTTAATGAAATTTGGAACATACATAAAGTAGACCCTGAGAAAGGACATATAATGGTTTTTATACTACGGGAACCTACATACAAATCAGGTACACGCGGGCGTAGCCGCTGGCGGAATGCTAGTTTGACTATTATTATTTCAAGCAAAATAAAACTTTCCAAATAAATCATTACCTACTATATCAGATTTGCATTGTGACACACCGATTGTCATAAAAAGAAACCGGTAGTCAGTTTAATATGATACAACTACTTATTGTGATGTTGGTACGAGTTTGTCTACAGATTTTTTCTATGTGTGCGTAGCTCAGAATGATGTTCTAAGTGCCATCTCTTATAACGTAGTGTTTAATTTCTCTATGACAACCGTAGTGTTTAATTTCTCTATGACAACTACAACACCATTACTTCAATGTACCTTCGAGTACGGGTTTAATATCAAGGGGAGTATCAAATTATGTGACATGTGACAAAAACACGGCAATGTAACGTATAATGTTACCTATGGGTAGCTGAGGAAGTGGTGTAAGAAGTAGGATATCGAAGGTAAATATAATACGCAGGATATTACGATAAGCGTTTTTAAGTACACAAAGTAATGCGATAAAGTACGAGTTTGGCATAAGCGGATTAGCGGAGGGCATGCCTTTGTTAGGTCGAGCTGTAACAATCTAAGTAGGTATGTAACAAACTATTTAATCTAATAGTTTAAAAAAATACAAATAAAATGCTAACAAACTAAATAAATAAAAATCTGGAGCAATTAATCGTGACAAAAAAAGAAAAATAATGTAAAAAAAGCTACGAAAATAACTAACGACGAAAATAGAAAAATATAGAAAACTTGACGCACTTTTAATTTTTGTATCATCACGACACTTGGCAATTACATGTGTATAGATTAGATGAAAATATAATATTTTACAGTCCGATCCAGAATATTCTTAACGGTTCTCCCAACATCAAGAAAAATTTAAGAGTGTTAAAAGTGAAACAAGAATTTTAAAATAAAACGCGTTGTTTACTTGATTAGGTTTATTTATTCTCAGATTCTGCATTAAATACAATATTTGCACATTGTAAAAATCTCCATTCACTTTATGATGAGGAATCAAATCTAAAACAATCCATACACTCAGAACTAAAAGAATTCATGAACATGAAAAAATATTACTAGCACGGAAACTATTGTTTTCAGAACAGAACAGAAAATATATTTTTCTGTATAACGAGTTCTCAGCACAAATATCAGCAAATATTAATAAAAATCTACTTAATGCAGTACTAAATAAATGAATAATAATAAATAACAGTCGACCGCAACGTCCATTTAATATAGGTTTTCTGGTCCAGAACTAATTGGCTATTAGCGACCAAAAATGTCATGCGACATCCGAACTAATATGCGGGTTGCTAACTAATGCTCGAAATACGGGAAAATTGCTAGGTTTTACTCCAGCTAATTATTTTTCTATCTGTGACTTAATTTCATATGTTACCATTAAATGGGTCTACATGAACAACTGCTCCTGTGAACATTGGTATAAAAGTTTAAGTAAACCATATCTACACACATATTACTTATTGAAATTAGTTTGAATGGGCTGAAATTTTCAACATTCAAATAAGTTTGAGTTGTGGACTTTCAAGTTTTTTTTATTGATTTTTGTTTTCTTCTTCTGGACGAAGCGCCTATATGTAATCCCGTACAGAGGGGCCATAATCTCACCACATTTCCCTGAGCCATTTAATTTTGTATGCCTGTGTCCCAGCCGCCCACAAGTCGTAGGTCGGCAAAATCCGCTCCCCTTAGATCTGCGCCCCCGGAAAGGAGACATGGAAAAGCAACAGAGCATCAGAGAATAAGTTCAAATAAATCAGAGAGTAAGTGTGACCATTTATTAATTTCGACACTTCTACGAACGCCAATTTAGAAACCGCTGGAAGTCAGTCAATCAGAGCAGCTGATGTTCTCGAATAACTCATACTGTTATGAGAGATTTAAACGTAGGTGTTGTAAGTACTCATTCATACAAATAGGGCTTTGGTTCCAAGATTCATTTCGTCAGATCTTTATGACCAAAGTTAGTTCTGTAAGCTAATGTCAGGCCGTTACAAGTAAACCTATTACTGTTGTATCTTACCACACACAAAAGGTTAGATGATAATCTCAAAAAATTTTGGAATTATATACCCAAGTGGCATCCTATACTAACAGTATAAACTCCAAACATATCCTTTGAGCTTTACTCAAGACCGCATCAGATCAGAATGAGATTTGAAACCAATTTTTTATCTTAATGAAAAATACTTAATTGTTACGGATATACAACATGTAATTCTGTTGGTAGTCCTAAATAAATAAATAGGTAAATAAATAAAGAGATAAAGATAATGATTTTGTTTCTTTGCTGTAGAGGATTTTATCTTTAAATAATAGATCAGATTGAAAAATAATTCTTTTCTCGACTACATTATGCTTTTTTATCCTCAATACCGTTTTCTATAGAGAACAAACAGCACAGTCTTTGCCTATTCGAAGCTATAAGTCATCTTGATTTATTAAAGTAGTGGACTAATGGTAAAAGTAGAATGTTTCTTACTTAATCTAGTTTCCAATTAGTTTGTGAGCGAAGCGTTGTCAACTCATAAATCCATCAATAATATATCCGCGATTATTTACTTCGCTAACACGTCTACAAATAATAATATCTTGTTGGAATATTAGTTTTGCTTTCGACACAAATGTATCACGTAAACCTACATAGGATAGGTTAAGATATCGAATTACTCGTATTATATTTCACTTTTTCCGTCCGTCCGTTTCATCCGTCCCTAATTTGTTTAGGTAGGTAATTTGTTTACAATTCCTGAAATCATATGTTATTACTGACTAATCATAATAGCTTCTAAAATTGTTATTTTTTTAACTTTTTAATAAGGCATTTTAATATTCAACTACATATTTTTTTATACAAATTACATTTTTTATATTTTAAGGAGTTTAACTATCATTTACGGACTGATCAGAATCCTGTGTATCTGCAGAATCTAAATATGATTGATCTTCAATTTTTACATAATGTAGTGAATTTACAGTTGTTGTTGGGGATTGTACTTGATTTATATTGCTAGTTGAAGGCTGAACATTTGGGTACTCCCTTTCAGATCTAGTGTCAGATTTAGAAAAATAACCTCCACATGGCTCATTGTGATTTACAGTGTGATGTGTTTGATGGCAATCATAGATTTCATCTTGAGCCTCCATAATACATTTTAATATGTTAATTTTCACCATTGGTTTTAGTCTCATAGGCACTCTTTTGAAATCGTCTACTAATGATAACAAAAATTGACGGTCGGAATCTTCTTCTTGGGTTTTCCACTGTAAAGTAGATTTCAAAACGCTTATGAGTTCATTTCCTATTTCTTCGTTTGGAGTACTCTTTTTCTTTTTTCGTGCTGGTTCAGTTGGTATTTGTTCTTCCACATGGTCTTCCGTTAACATGCCAACTGAATCATTATTTTCATCTTCTAAACTATTACCAGTTGTGTTTGTGGATATTACAGGCAACAGAAATAAAAGTTGTTTATAATACTTATATTGCTTTCGAGCAGCGGCTGATCCACTTTTGACAGTATCCAGTTGACGTCGTTCTTTAACGAATGCGTCTCGAAGATTCCGCCACCTTTTTTGAAGTAATTGACCTAAAAAGAAAACCAAAAAAATTAAAAAATGTGTTAGATACCTGGCAACCGGATGACAGATTTTCTGACCTTCATTACAGCCACTGAATAATCAACTAGTAGAAAAATAGTGGAAGAACTTTGCACTGCCATATTTGGATTTGATGAAAACAGAATGTTTTCCTAATCTCACGACTGAAATGTGGTTCCTCATGTAAATGGAGCAATAGATGGAAAACATATCCACGTTATCAAACCGTCGTTAACATGTTCACTAATATTATTAAACTAATAGTATTGAATAAATTAATTATGGTATCCATCCATCCATCAGCCTTTTAAAGTCCACTGCTGGACATAGGCCTCCGCTAATGTTCGCCACTCCGTCCGGTCCCGCGCCCTCTGAATCCAGCGGTTTCCCGCTATCTTCTTCAGGTCGTCAGTCCACCTGGTTGGAGGGCGGCCTGTGCTCCTTTTACCGAGACGTGGTCGCCATTCGAGGATCTTTCTTCCCCACCGGTTGTCAGTCCTCCTAACTATATGGCCTGCCCATTGCCACTTCAGCTTGCAGATTTTAAGAGCTATGTCGGTAACCTTCGTTCGTCTACGGATTTCATCATTACGGATTCTGTCGCGTAGAGAAATACCAAGCATAGCCCTCTCCATCGCTCGCTGAGCGACCTTGAGCCTATGGAAAAGGCTAACTGTAAAAGACCACGTCTCAGCGCCGTAGGTCATCACTGGCAACACACACTGCTCGAAAGCTTTCGACTTCAGGCACTGCGGTATTCTGGACGAGAAGACACTTTGTAATTTCCCGAACGCTGCCCAACCGAGTTGGATTCTACGAGTTACCTCTCTCTCGAAGTTGGACTTACCCATACGGATCGCTTGTCCTAGGTAAATATACTCGTCGACAACTTCGAGAGTAGCGCCATCAACAACGACCGGTATGGGTGTGACATGGACATTAGACATGATCTTCGTCTTGTCCATGTTCATCTAAAGACCCACCCGTTGAGAGGCGCTATGGAGGTCACCTAGCATTGTGCTGAGTTCTTCCAGGGACTCCGCCAAGATGACTATATCATCGGCAAATCGAAGGTGCGTGAGGTGTTCGCCATTGATGTTAATACCAAGCCCATTACACTCCATCAGCTTAAACATCACAAATTATGGTATAGTGAATCACTATACTATAATTACAAACATTCCTTTTCTATTTTATTATTAGCAATATGTGATGTTAATTTTAAATTTATTTATGTTAACGTTGGAGTTGGAGCATATGGAAAATGTAGCGATAGTGTTGTCTTCAAGGATTTAATGTTGTACAAAGAGTTGATCGATATTGGACAAAATTTACCAGAAAAATACAAAATTACAGGCATTCCAATTGATGTTTCATATTTTTTATTAGGCGATGAAGCTTGAATCCATATTACATAGGATGTTCCTTGGAATTTTAGCTCTCAAATGGCGAAATATATAAACGACCATTAAACGTAGATGTAATGTAAATTTATTAGTCAAAATAATTAAAGTGTACTGCGCTTCATAATTTTGTTAGGGTATAAATATCCTGATTTTTTAATTAATTTTGACCCTTTGCCGTGGCAAAATAAATATGTTAAGTCTTTATATTATAAAGTTTAAATAGAGAGCGTATGTTATCAATTTTGAATTAATAAAATAATCGTAAAAAATATAAAATCATGTATATTCTACTAACAAATTTTTAATTATTGTAATGTTATGCAGCTAGTTGTCCGGCGTGGCTCCGCCCGGGTGCTTGAGTTAATATTTGCAATTTTTTGCAAATGCTAATCATTCGAATATGTCGCAGTACTCGCAGTGCCATTAGTCGGCGTCGTTACCGCAGCAAAATCATTATTTTGCTACTCTCATGTAAATAATGTCCGCAAGAAACGCGATATTAGTATTTTTTTCACACGTTGGGTTACATTACCTATCGAAGTTTTCATACGGATCCCTAACGTCTTATAAAATATCCTACAGCCTATGTTCATAAAAAAGTTATAATGTAGAATTCTATTGATGAAATAATTTTTCAAATCGGTCTAGTTTCGGAGCCTGTTTAAAGCAAACAAAAAATATTTTTTTACTACTAGGACGAACAACAAGAGCGCCTACTCTGTACGCCCGTATCTGAAACTTCGTGAATTTTGGGGACTCATTTTTGAGTAAGACTGACAAAATTCTATTCCATTGTTTAAGGATGGTTTAAATTCCGTTGGAAGACTTTTCCCAAATATACTAAATAAGTGAAGATAACTAAAAACTCGTAATGATGATAAAAACACTAACCTTGTTTTCTCTTTTCGTCGATTGACATACCTGGGTCTGTAAATATATTGACTACCTCCTCCCATTGCCTCACTCTTTGCATACGATCACTGTATGCCTCACATTTGATGTTCCAAATTGCTTGACGGCTTTCTATTTCGAAAATAAATTTATCTATATCGAGATCCATTACGTGTATTACTATACGTCCTTTTTGCACAAAAATCCGTACGATACTACGGAGCTTAATGGGATACCCCGCCGCCCGCACCGCATCTCCGTCCGGTAGAGCGGCACCGTCCCGTCCCGCGCGCCGCTCGCACGTACGGCGGTGCGGTGTGAGTGTGTCTCATAATTTGCTGTGACACAATGATGCATTATGAATTATGAAATGAAATGAAAAACGCTTATTGATGACTGTTTACAATAAAATTAGGTTTTTGCGTGTAACAATAGTATTTAAACAGTCTACCTTATTCAGGCATCCAATAATCACAAAATTCTATCTCATACGATTAGCTGTCACGGGTGCCCATTATGGACCCATAGCCATACTGTTATCTCAATTATATATATAGCTTTTTATAAAAAGAGTGCTGCTAGGAGTTTTTTTCCGCCGCCTTTTTTCTCTCAGCATCTAGCCCAAACGGGCACCTAAAGACGATGACCGGGAAAAAATGACATTCATTAAGCGAATATATTTTGTATTCCTAATATGAAATAAATATATTTTTGATTTTTTTTTAAATAAATTAAAGTTATTTATTTGCTATATAATTTACAATTATAATTTAATTTAAATTTTAAGTTTATTTTAAAGTTTTAAGAATCAGTTAAAATAAATTTTAACGGATCTTCGGCTTTATACCTACCCACCGCTGGATCAATGAGAGAAAAGTCGGAGAAAAAAAGCTCTCAGGCATTGTTAAATTTATATTTTATCGCGGAAAAGTTTCCCAAACCTTTTTACTTTTATTCATTAGATAGTTTCATAAGGTTTTGTCATCAAAATACTCATTAATACTATAATAAACTTTTTAATCAGCCATTGTTTAAATGATTTCTTGAACTTTGAATTTGGTAGCACTTTTATGTCCTTAGGTTAGGTTTTGTTGTTTTAAAGGCAGATATGCATGTACTCTTTTTAAAAATGTGACATTTTATTCGAGGTAGATATGTATAAAACATCATTATCATTTTGCCTTGTGCGAACATACATATCTAAAATGAGTATTATGACACACGATAAGTAAAAATAGTTTATATGCAAATAAATTTAACTAAGTATGACTTTTCTTCTTTCAGCATTAATCTGTAATGAGAAATGGAGTAAGTTGTGCGAAAACTTTAATAAAGCGTACCTTCTCAGAAGAGCTAAGTTAATGGAATGAAGCGCACAATGCCCATCTGCTATTCCGAGCTCTGTTTTCTCATCCCATATATCCGGAGCGAATCCTTGGTTGAATCGGAGACCACTGTCGCCTCCGAAGGCTGACGATGAACGGAGCAACGGAGCAACAGAATATCAACTAGAAGAGTCTTACACATCTTACGCAGATAGTAAATGTTGCAATGTCCGACAAGAAGAGGACGATCCAGTGGTAGCTTTGTTCAGGAATGTTGGACAAATTGTCTTTGATATGCGCATGCGCGTGAAGAAGGCCATGTTCATTATAGTTAGTGCAGCAGAGAATGATACAAACAACTTAAGTGAAAGAAATGAAGTACTTAAAGGAATTATGATATTTTTTTGTGTATTAGTTAGCTTCCTGAATTTAATATAAATCTTTATGAATTGTTTCTTATTTGAATTATGAATAAGTAGTTTTTGATTTATTCGTTATCATTCTGTTTTTTGGGAATATGTATATGTATATTTAGAATTGTATAGACTAAAGATTTCGTAAATATTATTATTTCTTATTTGTGTTTTCCTGCATATAATATTGGAGTATAGGAAATAAGACCAGGAAAGAACGAACCACGTCCATTTTTGTAGCGGTAATTTGACGACCGTGGCGCAATGGTTACCATGCCGGACTGCCAAATGACAGGTCCCGGGTTCGATTCCCGGCGAAACAGAAATTTGAATGATGAGTTTAAATTTCTGTTCTCGGTCTGGATGTTTGTGTTTCTGTCTTTGTGTGTGTCTATGGTACCCACGACACAGGGTATATACCTCATGTCACCTGACTTCACCACTCTTGCTCCATTTAAATAAAAGAAAGAACTTCAGAATCAAAAATCAAAAGGCAATACGCTATGCAAACTTAATTTTTCCTACTTAAATACTCTTTATTAAAATGCCCTATCAGAGTTTGTATATCTTTTTTACAAAACATTTTTTCGCTAAAGCATGATTTTTTGGAAAAAATAAAAGAAATGTTTTAAATCAGTACCATGTTTTATACGGACAGATATTACTCGCGAATCAAAATTGTATACTCAGAGTTGATTGAAAACTGAAAACAAATATGGATTGGAGCTATCCATCAGTGTTTCAAATAATTTATAGCACTTTCATATTTGAAACTTCAAATTGAGAATTCATCATTTATAACGGCGGATCTAGGATTTCAGTTTGGATTTCATATTAGAGGTTTGTCAAGGGTGAACCCGAATGGTGTTTTTTTCTTGAGCCTAATATTCCCTTACTGCCTTGCGAGGGAGATATTGAGCTTCGCAAAGAATCGAACATCAAACTTAACAATCCACGTGGCGCAATGGTTACCATGCCGGACTGCCAATCCAGGGTCCCGGGTTCGATTCCCGGCGAAGGAGAAATTTAAATAAGTTTTGTTCTCGGTCTGGGTGTTTGTGTTTCTGTCTCTGTGTGTGTCCATGACACCCACGACACAGGGTACATCTACCCTACTGTGGGGCTATGAGTGTGAAACGTTATTTATCAAAGACAACGGCTTCGTGACCACTGTGATACAGGTGTAACGTAAATGTGCGTTTTTTTGAAATTTTTTTTGTCCCTCGGCTGGACGCAGGTCTCATTAGAAGTAAGAGGGATTTATGGGCTATATACCCCACGCTGATCTAGCTGGAGTACATCATGCGTTCGAAAAATTATGATTTTCTCTCAGGCATGCACAGTGATGGAAAACATTGTAATTAAATAGATATTACAAAATTTTTCTTCACTGTGGAGCAGCGATAAATACGCACTTTACATATTTCTTTGTCAGAAATGCGCACCGGGGTTCTGAACTCGGTTTTTAGCGGCGCCCATCGCTGCGGTGGTGACGCGTCAGTCATCCCACCCAGTCCTCGAACAATAATTCAGCCTGCACCTGCCCCAAACTAAAATCAAACCTGATGAAGACAGCGTGGAACGGGGAACCGCTGGATTCAAAGAGCGCAGGACCTGACGGAGTGGCGAACATAGGGGAGGGGCCTATGTCCAGCCGTAGACTTTTAAAGGTTGATGAACTAATATTGATACTTAGATTAGAAGGTGTCGTGAAACTATCATCAAGTAACTTTGAAGTGCGTCCACAATTTACTTTTTATTGTCGTCGAAAAGTAGTCAGTAGTTAGTTGATGTCAGTTAATTGGTAACTCGAGCGAACAGTCACGCCGGCCCGGAGCGTGCAGGGGGAAATAATCCTTACAGTGAGGAGATAAGGGTGGTTGTGTTATGATGGAGGGTAATGGTTGCGGCAAATGACGCGGCTCGTCACGACCAAGTGACAGGCGCAAACGTACCGTCAGCAACAAAGTAACGCTGAAAGGAAATGCAGGCTATTGAGGTTTGTAGTGGTAGCAAAATATACGGGTATTGTATACCTACCTTAAGGCAAGACAACGTCTGCCGGGTTAGCTAGTATATTATAAGTTATAACTTATAAGTAGTTGCTTACAATTCATCCATTCATACTTGTTACCTACCGGATTGTGAGTGGCCATATTCGCGAATCGCGGGCGACTTTCAATACTACTCTGGCTAGACCTGGCGGGAGATCTCCCTTTGCCGAACAACTCAATACTTTACTTGCCAGTAAAATGTTCAAATTTCCAATTTGAACTATCACTATAACTGTTTAAACTTTGAGTATTCAAAAAGTTAATTCAGTCCATCTTTATAACAACGCGTGTGGTGCTGGTACCGCAATCGTCTCTACGCGGGACTAGGAAATTGAAACTATTAGTTATATTTTCTGTTCTTAGTCAAGATGTTGTGTTGTGTCTTTGTGTGTGTTAATTTTTATTTGTTATTTTTTTGTGTACCTACGCAACACCTTTGTGCTGTCAACGCTACTTCGCGGTTCATCAAGCTGGAAGTATGATTACAACGTTAGTGTGGACGTGCCCTAACAATGATATGGTCGTGACTAGGGCTGCCTTCTAACGTAACTGAGTTGTCTTTTTGTAGAAATCTAAGGCTTTCATCCTGTCTTAAGTTTATTTTAATACGCATAAACTGATTCATTCTAGTAATGGAAAAGTGTGGTTTTCTTTATTTTTATGTTTTATAGTATGTGCTCACTTAGGGATCGTAGGTCTTTACTTTAAGTCCCTGTAGCTTCGGGATTAAGAATAGACCGGTATCCCTTGCCTGATCGTAAGAGGCGACTAAAAGGGGCTTCCGGGGTTGCGGACGGTGAAAGTGGGAGCTTGACCCGTCCAGCCAGCAGCCCCGGGAAGGACATTGGTGTGTCCGTGGCCGCATGCCGCCGTAAACACCTGAAGGTGCAGGAGAGCACATCTGCTCTGGACCCGTTCTGGGGCGCCGCGCGTGGAGGTCACCGGTGCGTTC
This sequence comes from Pyrgus malvae, assembly GCA_911387765.1. Classification (NCBI taxonomy): domain Eukaryota; kingdom Metazoa; phylum Arthropoda; class Insecta; order Lepidoptera; family Hesperiidae; genus Pyrgus; species Pyrgus malvae. Next base: position 23,093,989 of record OU426964.1, on the reverse strand, counting down.
CTATGGAGATCCCGGAGTCCTCCCAAGCGCAGAGTAAGGCCACCGAGGGGGTTTTAGTGCGATCAAATCCCACATAACCCGGTAACCTCTCCCAAGGTGCTGGCCTGGTAGGTGCCGTGTAGGTGCTCCAGTGTCCTCCACGCGGCTCTTTGGAACGTGCCCATTGTGTTTGTTTCTTTCTGTGTGACCGGTACTCTTAACACAGAGTATCAAACTGTGGGGCTAGGAGCTTGTAGCCTTATTTCATGTAATCCACGGCTTGGTTTAAAAGATACCGGCCGTAATGAATGTCTTTCTGCAACTCATTAGCGTTTGAACAGATGCCGCATTGACTGAATAGATAGATCGTGCGATAGCCGCGTCTCCAGCAGACTAGCCATTCAAACGTGATTGATTTGTTTAAAATTGAGTCGCTTGTTGGTTATTGGTTACATGCAAATTCAATACCTACATGATTTTGTAGTATGCCGCCTTTAATTATAAAACTTTTATATTAATATGTTCTAGTAGGACCAGCAGATATTGTCCTATCTTAAAAATACATATAAATAAGTATGTGGACGACCGAGCATTGCTCGGATAAAAACAATTGATTTTCATATTTTAATTTTAAGCAAAACACTCATTGGCTTATTGTTACTTAACAATGCCATCTGAAGAGCTCCCAATAAAAAAACGCAACATGCTTTATTGAGGATTGAACCCGGGTCTCTAGCTACGCAGTCAGCCTACGTACCATTCGATCAAGGAAGCTATATTTAACAACATTTTTATAGAGCTCTTTCTAATCGGTATTATCATTTGTTTGAACGGCAGATTGGCGGATGACGTTTGACGGCGTTCTACGCCACAATATTATTAAAATACTCCAATAGATATCAGTAAGATTCATATTTTTTAGTTTATATTTAAGTTGACGCTGCAAATTATAATAATACGACAATTTCTAAAAACAAAACCAAGCTGGATCAATGTATCACCCCCGAAACCCTGGGCACTAAATTTCATGAAAATCGTTGGAGCCGTTTCCGAGACTCAAATTAGCTAGAAAAATATAAATATTATATATAGGTATTTACAAGAATTGCTCGTTTAAAGGTATTAGATACTTCAAAATTTTAAAACTTTCATAAGAAAATCCAGAGTAACGTTATAAAGCCCCAACCGGATCCATTTACATAATTAAAGCTTCTCGGGGTATTGGATGTACAGTACACAATCATGTATGTGCCCATCCCGGCCCTCCCGAATCTTGATATTCGATCAATCGTAGAACAATTTTACAGTCACTCCTTTCCTCCAAGGATAGATAATAGGAAACTAGCCAAAATGTGATGACGGTTCAATGTGAAACTAGATGTAAAACTACCAAACTACAAAATTATATAAGAGTCTCAAGGTCTGCATTTGTATTCAATCGTCCTGCCACGCGAGTTTCTTTTAAAGTTTAAATAAATAGCGCTGCATGTTTAGTAAATAGTAAATGTTTTTTATGTCCTTAAAGGCTTCTCTAGACAGTGAAGGTAAGTATCACATAGGTGATAGAACTCTCATGGTACGACGTCATGTCCTTGCGCTGCAACGACTAAATATATGAATGAATGAATATGAATAGAAATCCCAAAGTCTGTATTCGTCACCCTACCTGGTGCTGGTGGTCTGTTAAAGTTAAGATAAACAGCGCAATGTGTTTAACGACGAACAATCCCGAGTTTTCTTCACGGACCCCGCAAGGAGCCCGGGGCACATGTTTATGGCCTACCCCTGCCATGGGTGGCTTCCGCAGGCCATTAATATGGTCCCGGTCTTTGGGTTGGGGACCAGGTGGTCCCTGTCGTGGTCTTCTTTCTTGTGCTATGTGGTCTTCAACGGCGAACATCGTTAACGTTGACTTTTTTATATCCTTTAATACTGCACTGTTTATACATGAACTCCATGGTTGGAACGGGGAAGTTACCTATCCCCACTGCACCCGCTGTAAGCCGTGACGCAATTCTGTTGTGTTTCGGTGCAATGGTGAGGGCCGGCCCTCATCTTTTGGAGTGGCAACGCAAATACATAAGACCTCAGGTACCCAATAGAGTCAGGCTTGCTTGATGTGGTTTTTAAATGACCATGCGCTGCAGCCACCACCTATCTACGTAGCTTACATCTGTTCCTCTATTGAGATAAATACAAAATAGCTTCAAGGTCCCTACATTCAGTCGACCTCTTCCCAACGCGCATCTGTTAAAATGTAGATAAACAGCCCCAGTATGTTAAGACGGTGCGACGCGACGGACTCGTTATATAGGTAATGTTGACTTTTTATGTCCTTAAATACTTCACTGATTGTTCTTGTTGTAAGGTTTTAAATAGAGTCAAATTCCTCTCACAAATGAGAGGGATTTAGGCCATAGTCCACCACGCTGGCCAAGTGCGGATTAGTGGACGTCATGCTTTGGAGAAATTATGAATTTCTCTCAGGCATGCACGGCGATGAAGAACATCGTAATCAATTAAATATCACGATATTTTCCATCACCGTGGAGCAGCGATAAATGCGCACATTACAAATTTCTTTTTTGAGGTGCGCGCCGAGGATTTGAACCCGGGATCGGTCGCGTAGAAGACCGCGGCTTTTACTACTCGGCCATTGTTGTTCAAATATGAAGTCAAATATAAAGCGAATAATGTAAATGTCTCTTGTCGTACACAGTTCTGATTTGTCTGCTTAGTTGTACTTAACATCTTGTTGTTGACATGCAAACGACTTCGAATCGTGAGTATTACTAAACATGATTATTTACAACTTACAATACTCACCATATTTATTGTTTTAGAAGCTAAGGGGAAAAAGAGATTAGCATTAATTTCTGAATAATCTATCGATTTGCCCAATAGAGTGGAAATATACATGACTATGACGTAACTGAGTTTTCTATCGTAAAGAGTCCTGGATTATCCCATAAGCAAATTAAGCCAATGCTTAGGGTATATTTGACTATCTAAAAAAATTCCTACAAACCTGTACTGTATGATATTTGTAATACATATAATATGCGCTATACATAAGAATTCAATTTGATTTTCATAATATACAATATACAAATTTGCTCACCTCAACCTCACGAGCCATCATTTCCCCTGAAGTCAGAGGTTCATGTCTATAAAATTGCTAAAATTACCCATGACAAGTTGATAAGAACCACAAGCAAGATTGAATAGGTAAATCTATTTCTTTGACTAAATCAAGTTTACATTCAGAGCTTGTACGATTAGATGCGTCGTGACTTGTTTGATCCGCTCGTCAAAATGGTATCATTAACACTCATTCAATTCACATTGTATCCGAAAATCATTAAACAGATGTCTTCTAAGACGTCTGACCTCTTTTATACGAGAAGGCAAAAGAGTTGAATCATTATTACCCCTATGAAGGTAATGCTTATCATTATATTAGCATCAAGGGTCTCAGGTTCGATTTCCGGCCTGTAAGTTTACCAAAGCTGATGATCGGATTCGATCTTATAATACTATATTTAGAAATACAAGTTAGGTAACTACCTAACATCTGTTAGCTTTTAGAAATAACATAAATTCCATTAAGAGAAGCGTTGACCGAGCGGTCTACGATACGGAGATACCAAGTTCAAAACTCCGGGGCCCAGGCGCGCATCTCTGCCAAAGAAGTGCGTATCCACGGCGAGGGAAAATATTGTGATATTGAATTAAAAAAATATTGTGATATTGAATTAATTACGATGTTTCTCTTCACCGTGCACGTCTGAGATAAATTTATAATTTCTCAAAAGGCATGATCTCCACTATTCTTCACCAATCTGCACTTGGTCAGCGTTGGTGAGATATGACCTATGAGCTATGAGTGAGGATTGTGTCCAGCAGTCCAACATAAAAAAGGTTGAAAAAACATTGATATAAGACCAGATGGCTATGAGACCTGCAAAGCGTGAATCATTTCAATTCCTTGACAAAATTAAGCTTACATTCAAAGCTCGAAGTCGAGCTACGTCGTGGCACACGGATTTGCTCCGCTCGTCAACATCGCGTGTAAATGCAGTTCAAGTTGGCCGAGAATGCCTAAACAGACGCCTTCTATGTCAGCCGACGCCGACCTCTCGTACGAGTACAGTTGGCAGCAATAATGCTACACTTACGTTATGTCATAAATAAACCACTTACAATATCACTATACTCAAATGGGGAATGAATGTGCTTCTAATCCACAATCCATAATTCATCACCCATATCCATAACAAGAATTTAAATTTGAAAGTGTGTTTGGGAAAAATGTGTAACGCTGGGAGCAATCTAGTAACAGATAAAATAGTCTTATTTGAACCTCAGAGAAAATAAAGAATTGTGTTGACATGTTTTCTTATCATGCTTGCAATATCGCCAATAGCAACTATAATTTAGTAAAACCATAAGATCAGCCTGACGAAACAGATGACACGGTGTTTACTAGAAAACTAAGAATTATTTGAGACTCTAGTGATCACATTGACTGTAAAAGTTTGAATGAGTATTTTTTTAAACCTCTAAAACACATCACTTGTAATTTAAGACGTAATCTATTATCAATCTAATATCTTAAAAATTGCTTAAAATATTCAGCATTATGTTGATATGAGACCTACAAAGCATGCGTAATTCCATGTCATGATGCCTTCTATGTCATCAAACTTCTTGTACAGGCACCCGCAAAAGTCTAATCACAAAGTTAATAACCTCTCTGACATAATTTTAGAGGGTCCTGGGTTCGATTACAGGAGAAAATTTTAAGGGTAAGGGTAAAATTTCCTTGGTATCTACGACATTAGAACCTTAGTAATTGGCAAAACACATACATCAATTATTATTAAATCCGTTACATGGTTTATGCCAGTTTCGAAGTTTTGAAATGTAATGAAAAATACATATATATGTTACTTCTGGAATGGAAATTGAACTTGGAAAAAACCAGGACATCATACTTAGCATAGCTTACAACATTTTACAATAATAGAAATTGTAATATTTATCAACCACAATAATGGTCAAAAAGATGACATACATTAATTAAAATTAAGGTATTAAAAACTTTTGACGGTAACTATACGCCGTCAGCTCCCATTGAACTAGTAATTCATGTTTTCTTAATGCGAAAAACATCTGTGGGACGTCCCGTGTCATCATCAAGGCGTTACTAACTTTACTACTTTCAAATAGAGTTTGTTATTGAATGTAAAATCGAGTATTGATGGGAGATTACGTCTGTCGGCTGGAAATGCAAGCATTCTCCATCTTACATCTGATACTGTAATATGAAGACCCTTGTGCGTATCAAATTCTCGAATATGATCAGCTTTCTGTTGGTTCGTCCTGTTTGCAGCTTTAATGGACATCTTAAATGATATATTTTCTTGATGCTTTTGTTACACTAGTTGTTTTGTCAATATATTTTGCTTTTTAGTAAGTACATATAAAGTTTTTGCAGTCAATGCTGGCCACCTGGTCACAGCAACCTATGGACTACATCCTAAGGTAACATCAGCTTATAAAAAATAATTTAAAAGCTGTAGGTAGAATTATGATAAGTATGATCGGTAACCACATATTTTAAGGAAAACAAAAACAAGTGCTTCGAACATCAGGAACGAGTAATGGTAGTGACTACCTAGTGATTTTTATCAGAAAATTGTATAAAAACTAAACCTCACTCGTTTACCAAAGAAATGTTCACAAAATATTGGTTACGGAAATAATGAAAAGATTTCTTTTGTATAAAAATAATTAAAGCCGGTAGCCGATTTTATAACCTGAAAGAATATTAATTCATTTTTTAAAACAGGTATTCTTTACGATGACAGTAAAACCCTCGAAAGTACCGTGCAATAAAAATCTTCTTATAACTCAAAGTACCGAAAGTAACTCGTAATGAAGTCTTATGGTCGTAATGGTATTTTTTCTCCGAAGGTACACCTCCTCTTCCTATGAACTCGTAAAACCTTGGGAACACAGATGTGACAGTTACTATGTTATGACGTAGCATTAAACTTGCGTAGAAGTGGCCCTCTTCTTCATATTCGTATACGATTAAAATGCTAATCGGGATTCAATTTCGGGCAAAGCTGGGACTAAAATTATGAGTTTCACTTTCTGTTCTCAAAAACAAAGACTTTTGTTTGGGTGTTTTCAAAAGTTACATTTGGTTCGCCATTTTTACCAACATGAGGTATGCAATAAATTAAGTTTTTAACAAAAAAAATAGAACCGACTTCAAACGGTAAAAAATAAAATTGTTCAGTACCTACTTCTTCTTGCTTATGGTAATGACTCTTAAAACTATTTTTGGAGTCGGGCCCTTACTAAAATGTCGTACCATTCGTTCTAAATGGGCACCGACAGTACAGACAGTGGGACAGTACCTACTTCTTCTTGCTTATGGTAATGACTGTTAAAACTATATTGGAGTCTGTGCCCATTCAGAACGAAAGGTACACTGTATTTACTAAAACAGGACATTTTACTAAGGGCCCGACTTCAAAAATAGTTTTAAGAGTCATTACCATAAGCAAGAAGAAGTAGGTACTGAACAATTTTATTTTTTACCGTTTGAAGTCGGTTCTATTTTTTTTTTTAAAAAAACTTAATTTATTTCACTCTTTTTAGTAATTTTAATAATTCTGCAGATATGTATAAGCATAATTTCAATTTTTTTCAGTTAATTTCTAAAAGTTAAAGAGATACCTTTTATAATCATGTTTATCTAATAGCCATCTTATATCCTGAAAGAATACTACTATAAGTCCACCTGAACGTATAAATTAATGAAAGAATTTGCTCTCAGCTCCTAACCGTTGAGGAGTTGTACCTTCAATCATCAGTTTAGCAACATGAGGTGATAATTACCGGACATAAATATTTGTATTATGTTAAAAAATATGACTAAAAGAATGTGTGTGCCTACTAAGTTTCAGTGTTTCCCTCGATTTCCCTAGTATCACATCATCAGATTTTGCCATGGTGACAGTTGGACCACCTCAGAAATGTAAGATTTCCAACAAAAAACCATTTATTGAAAGAATTTGCTCTCAACTCCTAACCGTCATAGTATCTTCCATCATCAGCTCTGATGATAATTATACAAAAATGCCTGTTTTGCTTTAGTAAAAATATGAAAATCATTTGTTGTGCTATAAAATTTGAATGTTCCCTTCGATTTCTCTGGGATCCCCTCATCAGACTTTGACTTGGTGACAGTTGGACCACCTCAGAAATGTAAGATTTCGAATATTATACCATTTATTGAAAGAATTTGCTCTCAACTCCTAACCTTCGTAGTACCTTCCATCATCAGCTCAGCAACATGATATGGTGATAATTATACAAAAATGCCTGTTTTGCTTTAGTAAAAATATGAAAATCATTTGTTGTGCTATAAAATTTGAATGTTCCCTTCGATTTCTCTGGGATCCCCTCATCAGACTTTGACTTGGTGACAGTTGGAACACCTCAGGAATGTAAGATTTGGAATAAAAAACTATTTATTGAAAGAATTTGCTTTCAACTCCTCACTGTTGCAGTACCTTCCATCATCAGTTCAGCAACATGAGATGATGATTACTATGCACAAATATATCTTATGCTTCAGAAAGTATAAGAAAATCAATGTGTGTGCCTATAAAATTTGAGAGTTCCCCTCAATTTCCCTGGGATCCCATCATCAGATCCTGATTTAGTGACAATGGGACCACCTCGGGAGTATAAGCAGACGAACAAAAAAAGAATTTTGAAAATCGGTCCACAAACGGCGGAGTAATCGGTGAACATATATAAAAAAAAATACATACAGCCGAATACAGTACCTCCTCCTTTTAGAAGTCGGTAAATATCTCGATTTGCATATTTGCGTTCATGTCTTTGTGTGTATACATGGTACCTACCCTACGCACCTACTCACGACACAGGGTATGTTTACACTGCTGCGGGTCTATGAGTGTGTAACGTAAAAAGTACACCACAATAAAAAAATACCACAAATACACAAACAGGGGATGGTTTACCACTAAAAAAGTGATTTTTTACGAAAACAAGCATGCCTGAGTGTTGTCTGAGCTCGTGTGCAGTACAGTTGCGCTGTTCCTCCTGGGACGTATGCCGGACGTATCGCCTCATGTTAATTAGGTTCGCAATCCCATCTTTCCATTAAAAGACGATCGAATTACTTTACCTCAGAAATATGTGTCAAACCATGAAAGTTCTTTGTGGAGGAAAACTGAAGATCACTCACCAGGCGATGTCACTGCCTATGGACCGCGGTCCAAATTCGGACCATTAGTATAATTATATGCTAATAATCTAGGAGACTTCGATAGCGTGATTCAGGGTACGTCTTCTGATTGGTCACTCCAGTATGATGTGTTTGACGTAGGTGTTCTATTGTTTACAATATCCGCTGCTTGCGTCGTCTTGCATGGTCAGCATTTCATGTGAGAAGCGCGGTCATTTATCGCGCCGCTACATTCTTCTACCTTTAAAAACATAATATAGCTCTTAAAAATCGATAACAGGTAGAGGCAAAAAAGATTTAGCAGTACTATTAGGAAAATTTTCTAAATGTAACACATATTTAGTGGGTGAACTTCCTGGAGCGGCTACTGCATTCTCCGATTAACCCCTAGAACTTCAGCAGAGAAAAAACACACAGCACTAACCTGGACCTGGATCCAAGGGGACAGGCAGGAATCGAAGGATACCGCCTACGGGACACGTGCCGGCCGGCCGACCGACGGTTCTTCTTTTTTGCTGTTTTACTTGTTGTCACTCTCGATACACTGAGTCCTAGACTTCAGCTATGGAAATCTTGTACGGGATTGACGATCGGTCAGTTATTCCGCCAGAAAGTTTTTTATTTAAGTTGACCGCCCGCGCGCTGTTAAGAAGATTCGGCCATATTTATTCTTCATACGAGAATCACCGCGAACCGCGAATGACATAGATGGCGCGCAGGGGTGAAGCTGTCTCCCGCGCACCTCGCGATCAGCCAATCACACGGCTTTGTGCGATCGTGTGATGTAGATTTAAAAATTTAAAGGAGGCGGAAGGAGTGTAAGGATTGCCAGGAATTAATGTCCGTACATTTTCCCCCCACCTGAAATCCATCAGGATTTCACGAAGAATGCAGTAAAAAAAATTTAAAGTTGTGCTCGATAGAATATTATGATTTTAAGCATATTGCTGAAAACGCATGAAATTATGTTAAATTTGCATAAACTACCTTATTTAAATACTATTACTTATTTACTATATAAAGACTAAAGGATAAGGTGGTGTGTATATATTTTAGCGACATGATACAATTTTAATTAATCGGCAAAGGACAAACCTTTACCACTGGCCTACGAAAAGTCTTTCCGTTAGCGGTGCGGAGAGTGACCACTCTGACGACTTGATCAGAGCCAGTATGTACTTGTTCAACACGCGCTAGCTTCCAGAACATTGGTGGAAGATTTGGTTCGTTAACGATGACTACATCATTAACTTTTATATTTGGCTGGTTTGAGAACCATTTACTTTTTTGTTGCAACGTATGGAGGTAATCACGCTGCCAAACGCGCCAGAAACTCTGAGTTATCTTTTTAAGCATTTCCCAGCGATTACGAGGGCACGAGCTCTCACTTACGGGTTCTTCGGGCAAAGCTATCAAAGGACCTCCGGTAAGAAAATGACCTGGCGTCAGTACGTCAGACTCCGATGGATCGGTAGAAAGGGTACAGAGTGGACGCGAGTTTAATAAAGCTTCAATCTTGGCTAATATTGTGAAGAATTCTTCAAGTGTGAGAACTTGAGAACCTACTACGCGTTTTAAATGATATTTAGTAGATTTTATGCCACTTTCGAATATACCTCCGAAATGAGGTGCACCCGGAGGGTTAAATTTCCATTTTATTTGACGAATTGCTAAACCGTCAGAAATTTCAGAGTAATGCTTGCGGAGCAAATCTGAAACTTCGGTTAAATATTTATTCGCACCTACGAAATTTGTCCCGCAATCTGTTAATATAGTCTGACAGATGCCACGACGAGAGATAAAACGATCTAACGCAGCAAGAAACGCGTCTGAGCTAAGTTCAGTTACTGCTTCTAAATGTATTGCTTTTGAGCTTAAGCATACAAAGAGACATAAATATGCCTTGTAAGTTTTTGCGCCTCGACGGCGACTTTCTTTTATTATAAATGGGCCACCGAAATCGATGCCTGTTGAATTGAAACAACGTGCAGGCTGGAGTCTAGAAGCGGGAAGCTTGCCCATCATGGGTTGACAAGAAATTGGTTTGACCCTAAAACATTTCACGCACTTAGAAAGAACGGAACGTATTAAATGTCTTACTCCCACTATCCAAAATTTTCTTTGTATAAGAGATTGTAATGTTCGTGGACCACAATGCAAATATTTAATATGAAAGTATTCGACTAGAAGTCGAGATAATGGACATTGTTTTGACAACAGAATAGGGTGTAACGTAGATGGTGACAAATTAGCCTCATCGATACGTCCCCCCACCCGCAAAAGACCATCACTGTCAAGAAATGGTGACAGCTTCTGAATTGATTTGACACACGGTTCATCATTTCGCACACGATTGATTTCAGAACTCATATAATGATTTTGACTAAATTTGACTAACGCCTTTGTTGAATTTTCAAGTTCAGAACTACTAAGAGCAGCATCAGATCGTAATTCACGCTCCGATTTTGAATTTGATACGAATCTGATAATCCACGCCACTATTCGTTGCAGCTTGCTGAACGAATATTTAGAAATAAGGTTTAAGAAAGCGGTGTTGTCCGTCATAACATGAAGACTTTGTGTCTCCAGAGGTTTGAGTTCTGGTAATTCCTCTCTCGGCAGTAGAGACGGTTTATTTGGCCATTGGCTTGGCGAATTTTGCAACCAAGAGGGTCCTTTCCACCAGAGAGAATGATCGAGAAGCTCAGGACATGACACTCCGCGACTGCAACAGTCAGCTGGGTTGTCGTTAGTGGAAACGTGATACCAGTGCTCTGAACTAATCAAATCTGTAGCTTGCACGACACGATTTGCTACGTACATTTTTAATAAATGAGGTTCAGTATTAAGCCATGATAACGTGGTCGTACTATCAGAGTATGCACGAATTGATTGAATCGGTATCTTTTCTTTGAGAAGGTGATACATGTGTGATAAGACCTTAGCTAGAAGCACTGCTGCGCTTAGTTCCAGTCTGTTTACAGTGGTTGGTTTGAGAGGAGCTACTCGGGACTTTCCTGTCAATAAACTAGTCGTTACGTCTCTGTTTTTAGTTATCACACAAAGATAGACACAACAGCCATACCCTTTCAGGGATCCATCACAAAAGCCTACTAAATGTACCTCAACAGGGTTGGAAGGCACAACTAAACGTGGAAGAGATATGTTTTGTAAGTCTGATAAATTTACTGCTATTAAATGCCATTGTTTAGCTAAGTGTTTTGGAATAGTTTCATCCCACGACAAATTTGAACGCCACATTTCTTGTAATAAGGATTTGGCTGCAAAAACTACTGGACAGATCCAACCGAGCGGATCGAAAATACGCGCGACTATAGACAGGATAGATCTTTTAGTAAATTTGACTTCAAATGTGTCTGAAAAGTTATATGAAAATGTATCGGTAGTAGGATTCCACCGGATACCTAAAATTTTGACAAACTCATTTCCTGGTTCATCGAAGGATTTGGAAGTTTGACAGAAATCATCAGGCACGTCCACTAAAAGACGAGGATCGTTTGTACTCCATTTACGAAGTTCAAAATGAGCTTTAGATAACAACGAAGTGACATCAGCCTTTAAATCAATGGCTTCATCAAGAGATGAACAGCCAGTCGTAATATCATCCATAAATATATCCTCTTTAATTACTTGAGCTGCTCGACTCGAATACTCGGAACCATGGTCTTCCGCAAGCTGATGAAGCGTTCGAATGGCTAAGTACGGGGAGCTACTCACACCATACGTGACTGTATTGAGTTCGTACTCTTTTAACGTCTCGTTTGGATCATTACGCCAGAAGATATGTTGATAACACCTTTCTTCTGGTCTTATTAATATTTGTCGGTACATTTTACAAATGTCCGCGGTGAAAACAATTTGATGAAGCCTGAACTTCGTTATTAAATCGACAATGTCTGTTTGTAACTTAGGTCCTACATGCACAATATTATTAAGCGACAAGTTGTTCGAGGTGCGACTACTGGCATCGAAAACTACGCGCAGACGTGTAGTGGCGCTATCGGGACGTATAACGCAATGATGAGGAATAATATATCGGTCAGATAAAGATTCTGTAGGCTGCATGTGTCCTAGATCTTCATACTGCCTAATAAATTCTTTGTATTCAGCCTTCAAATCCGGCTGACTACTGAGACGCCGTTCTAAGTTTAGAAAACGGTTAAAAGCTTGACGGGATGAATCTCCCAAGGGGGGAGCGTCATCTTTAAGCATAATTGGAACAACATAGCGACCCTCGGGGGTACGATATGTGCCCTCTTTATATTTCTGTTCACACATTTCGTCTTCGGGACCGGAAATTTTACATTTCGGCGGTTCCTCAGACTCCCAAAACCGTTGAACGATGTCGTCGAGCGCAGTAGAAGACGCGACGAGTGACGTAACGGCTGTGGCCGGAGTTTGAGCCACTGTGTTGATCAGAAACTGACCAGTTATTACCCAGCCGAATACACTGGACAATGCGCATGGGTATCCGGGACCGGGACTATAACGTGAACCAGTATAGATTTTGTCGAAACAATCTACTCCTAGCAACAGATCGATCGGACCCGATTTATCGAAATCGTAGTCGGCGAGATCTAGATGCCTAAACTTATCCTTGACGACCGTAGGTAACGGATTCGAAGGAACCATTGAAGTAATTTTAGGTAAAATTACTAATGGTATGTCAAATTGAGGTAAGTTACTCGACTTAGGTATTATTGAACCTAAGGTGTAACCTTTTATATTACAAACAGGACTTTGACCGAGGCCTGTTACACTTAAGTTACATTTATTTATTTGAAGCCCGAACCGACGCGCGCAGCTACTTGTTATGAATGAATCCATCGAACCACTATCTATAAGGGCGCGCGCATACAGATATCCGTCATATGTTTTCAAGCGAACAATCGCCGTACCAAGGATTTTGAAATTAATTGAAGTACTGTCGCTTGGACTAATACAAGTCAGTGCAGTGGTTGAATTAGTATTATTATTGGATAATCCCGACTCGACGTTATTCGAAAGTAATGAATTGTTCTCAAAATGTAATAAAGTATTATGTTTCGCGCTGCATTTAAAACAAGTTAATTTTGACTTACAGTTCTCACTAGTGTGACCGGTTCTTAAACAATTTTGACATAAATGCAACTCTCTTACTAACTGCTGACGTAAGGGTAAAGTCATAGAATGAAATTTACTACATCGGTAAATGGGATGTTTTTCATTACAACATACGCACGCAACTTGAGTGAATTTATTACTATTATTATTATTGTTATCACTTGATTTAGTCGAAGCAATTAATGAGGACCTCGGTTGACGAGAAAAGTTAACTTTACTATTGCGAGTTTGCTTATTCAGAGAATTCGACGGAAAACACTGTTGACTTACTTCTAGGGCCTTTATATTATTTTGTAAATAGGCAACCAAGCTATCGAATTTTGGAAATTCCTCTGTATTTTGTAACTCGAATCGATTTCTAGTATCTGTGTCTAACGGGCGCGACGCCAGATAAAATAAAATAAATTCACTTAAATTTTCAATATTTAAACTACGCAAGGCGTTAACACATTCATAAAGAGTATTGGTTAATTCCGAAAGATTTAATAATGTCGATTTATGAATAGGGTTTAATTTAATTAATTTATCTAAATACGCAGTCGCGAGAATCCGTTTGTTGTCGTATCTATCTAGCAACGCTGTATAAACCACCTTATAATTCGCCGCCGTTATAGGTACGCCCTTAGCTAGTGTTAATGCATGGCCGGATAAACACGATAGTAAATAATAGAATTTCTCAGTATCGGTTAACGAAACATTATAGTGAATGAGTGGCGTATAACTATCTCTAAATGTCGGCCAGTTTTCTATATTTCCGTCAAATTTAGGTATTTGTAATTTAGGTAGATTAACGTTCGAGTTAGAATGCGCGTGACCTTGACCCGATTCCGAGTGAGAGCTCGTACCCGCGTCGAAAGAATCCGCAACTTCGATGACAAAATAATATAACTCGTCGAATGATAACAACACCTTATTGTCTATTACTAACTTCGGATCGTCTTTTAACTTTAACTGATTTACGTAATCATTGCACTGTATGAAATTATCACGAACTTGTTCTATCTTTTTAAACCTGGCTCGAAAAGAGGATAATTTGGTTTTGTTTTCACAAACAGTTTTAGCTAAATCATAAAGTATTTGCATGTTTTTAAACTCATATTCACGTTTCTTAATGGCGGACATTAATTCACCTTCAACATTAGCCTTCGCCATTTTATTTTTTACGAATGGAATTTACGGGAACAATCGTAATTCGTAAGTAGATACGTAGGTATATTAGCTATGAAATGAATATTACTGCACAGCGTCACTCACCGAATCGAAACAAATAAAGTAGTAAAATAACTTTATAATCTTGGTTTATAAGCTAAAATATGAATACACCACACTTTTACCGGTTTTAGGTAGGAAATATGTAGGTAGATATAATTAAATTACGAGCACAACTTGCTTGAAATAATCTGCTAGTGCAGAAATAGGCACAATTATGAATAAGATACCTAACGTTATGTTAATTTTAAGTGTTTATTTCTATGACCTAGGTCTGAAAAACTGTTAAAAACACTAAAATCTGAATATTATTTTACGACAAGTTGAATATAACACGTTACTGTTATGAAATGAACGTGAATATAACTTGGAAATTTAATAGTTTATTATAAAAAGAATTTAATCAAGTGAGGAAGTTCCTCACAGGAGGCACCAAAAATTTAACGGGATGGGTGAACTTCCTGGAGCGGCTACTGCATTCTCCGATTAACCCCTAGAACTTCAGCAGAGAAAAAACACACAGCACTAACCTGGACCTGGATCCAAGGGGACAGGCAGGAATCGAAGGATACCGCCTACGGGACACGTGCCGGCCGGCCGACCGACGGTTCTTCTTTTTTGCTGTTTTACTTGTTGTCACTCTCGATACACTGAGTCCTAGACTTCAGCTATGGAAATCTTGTACGGGATTGACGATCGGTCAGTTATTCCGCCAGAAAGTTTTTTATTTAAGTTGACCGCCCGCGCGCTGTTAAGAAGATTCGGCCATATTTATTCTTCATACGAGAATCACCGCGAACCGCGAATGACATAGATGGCGCGCAGGGGTGAAGCTGTCTCCCGCGCACCTCGCGATCAGCCAATCACACGGCTTTGTGCGATCGTGTGATGTAGATTTAAAAATTTAAAGGAGGCGGAAGGAGTGTAAGGATTGCCAGGAATTAATGTCCGTACTTAACGGGATGGGTGAACTTCCTGGAGCGGCTACTGCATTCTCCGATTAACCCCTAGAACTTCAGCAGAGAAAAAACACACAGCACTAACCTGGACCTGGATCCAAGGGGACAGGCAGGAATCGAAGGATACCGCCTACGGGACACGTGCCGGCCGGCCGACCGACGGTTCTTCTTTTTTGCTGTTTTACTTGTTGTCACTCTCGATACACTGAGTCCTAGACTTCAGCTATGGAAATCTTGTACGGGATTGACGATCGGTCAGTTATTCCGCCAGAAAGTTTTTTATTTAAGTTGACCGCCCGCGCGCTGTTAAGAAGATTCGGCCATATTTATTCTTCATACGAGAATCACCGCGAACCGCGAATGACATAGATGGCGCGCAGGGGTGAAGCTGTCTCCCGCGCACCTCGCGATCAGCCAATCACACGGCTTTGTGCGATCGTGTGATGTAGATTTAAAAATTTAAAGGAGGCGGAAGGAGTGTAAGGATTGCCAGGAATTAATGTCCGTACATTTTCCCCCCACCTGAAATCCATCAGGATTTCACGAAGAATGCAGTAAAAAAAATTTAAAGTTGTGCTCGATAGAATATTATGATTTTAAGCATATTGCTGAAAACGCATGAAATTATGTTAAATTTGCATAAACTACCTTATTTAAATACTATTACTTATTTACTATATAAAGACTAAAGGATAAGGTGGTGTGTATATATTTTAGCGACATGATACAATTTTAATTAATCGGCAAAGGACAAACCTTTACCACTGGCCTACGAAAAGTCTTTCCGTTAGCGGTGCGGAGAGTGACCACTCTGACGACTTGATCAGAGCCAGTATGTACTTGTTCAACACGCGCTAGCTTCCAGAACATTGGTGGAAGATTTGGTTCGTTAACGATGACTACATCATTAACTTTTATATTTGGCTGGTTTGAGAACCATTTACTTTTTTGTTGCAACGTATGGAGGTAATCACGCTGCCAAACGCGCCAGAAACTCTGAGTTATCTTTTTAAGCATTTCCCAGCGATTACGAGGGCACGAGCTCTCACTTACGGGTTCTTCGGGCAAAGCTATCAAAGGACCTCCGGTAAGAAAATGACCTGGCGTCAGTACGTCAGACTCCGATGGATCGGTAGAAAGGGTACAGAGTGGACGCGAGTTTAATAAAGCTTCAATCTTGGCTAATATTGTGAAGAATTCTTCAAGTGTGAGAACTTGAGAACCTACTACGCGTTTTAAATGATATTTAGTAGATTTTATGCCACTTTCGAATATACCTCCGAAATGAGGTGCACCCGGAGGGTTAAATTTCCATTTTATTTGACGAATTGCTAAACCGTCAGAAATTTCAGAGTAATGCTTGCGGAGCAAATCTGAAACTTCGGTTAAATATTTATTCGCACCTACGAAATTTGTCCCGCAATCTGTTAATATAGTCTGACAGATGCCACGACGAGAGATAAAACGATCTAACGCAGCAAGAAACGCGTCTGAGCTAAGTTCAGTTACTGCTTCTAAATGTATTGCTTTTGAGCTTAAGCATACAAAGAGACATAAATATGCCTTGTAAGTTTTTGCGCCTCGACGGCGACTTTCTTTTATTATAAATGGGCCACCGAAATCGATGCCTGTTGAATTGAAACAACGTGCAGGCTGGAGTCTAGAAGCGGGAAGCTTGCCCATCATGGGTTGACAAGAAATTGGTTTGACCCTAAAACATTTCACGCACTTAGAAAGAACGGAACGTATTAAATGTCTTACTCCCACTATCCAAAATTTTCTTTGTATAAGAGATTGTAATGTTCGTGGACCACAATGCAAATATTTAATATGAAAGTATTCGACTAGAAGTCGAGATA
Organism: Pyrgus malvae; assembly: GCA_911387765.1. Lineage (NCBI taxonomy): Eukaryota > Metazoa > Arthropoda > Insecta > Lepidoptera > Hesperiidae > Pyrgus > Pyrgus malvae. The sequence goes on along the minus strand of OU426964.1, from coordinate 23,076,563 downwards.
ATGGACATTGTTTTGACAACAGAATAGGGTGTAACGTAGATGGTGACAAATTAGCCTCATCGATACGTCCCCCCACCCGCAAAAGACCATCACTGTCAAGAAATGGTGACAGCTTCTGAATTGATTTGACACACGGTTCATCATTTCGCACACGATTGATTTCAGAACTCATATAATGATTTTGACTAAATTTGACTAACGCCTTTGTTGAATTTTCAAGTTCAGAACTACTAAGAGCAGCATCAGATCGTAATTCACGCTCCGATTTTGAATTTGATACGAATCTGATAATCCACGCCACTATTCGTTGCAGCTTGCTGAACGAATATTTAGAAATAAGGTTTAAGAAAGCGGTGTTGTCCGTCATAACATGAAGACTTTGTGTCTCCAGAGGTTTGAGTTCTGGTAATTCCTCTCTCGGCAGTAGAGACGGTTTATTTGGCCATTGGCTTGGCGAATTTTGCAACCAAGAGGGTCCTTTCCACCAGAGAGAATGATCGAGAAGCTCAGGACATGACACTCCGCGACTGCAACAGTCAGCTGGGTTGTCGTTAGTGGAAACGTGATACCAGTGCTCTGAACTAATCAAATCTGTAGCTTGCACGACACGATTTGCTACGTACATTTTTAATAAATGAGGTTCAGTATTAAGCCATGATAACGTGGTCGTACTATCAGAGTATGCACGAATTGATTGAATCGGTATCTTTTCTTTGAGAAGGTGATACATGTGTGATAAGACCTTAGCTAGAAGCACTGCTGCGCTTAGTTCCAGTCTGTTTACAGTGGTTGGTTTGAGAGGAGCTACTCGGGACTTTCCTGTCAATAAACTAGTCGTTACGTCTCTGTTTTTAGTTATCACACAAAGATAGACACAACAGCCATACCCTTTCAGGGATCCATCACAAAAGCCTACTAAATGTACCTCAACAGGGTTGGAAGGCACAACTAAACGTGGAAGAGATATGTTTTGTAAGTCTGATAAATTTACTGCTATTAAATGCCATTGTTTAGCTAAGTGTTTTGGAATAGTTTCATCCCACGACAAATTTGAACGCCACATTTCTTGTAATAAGGATTTGGCTGCAAAAACTACTGGACAGATCCAACTGAGCGGATCGAAAATACGCGCGACTATAGACAGGATAGATCTTTTAGTAAATTTGACTTCAAATGTGTCTGAAAAGTTATATGAAAATGTATCGGTAGTAGGATTCCACCGGATACCTAAAATTTTGACAAACTCATTTCCTGGTTCATCGAAGGATTTGGAAGTTTGACAGAAATCATCAGGCACGTCCACTAAAAGACGAGGATCGTTTGTACTCCATTTACGAAGTTCAAAATGAGCTTTAGATAACAACGAAGTGACATCAGCCTTTAAATCAATGGCTTCATCAAGAGATGAACAGCCAGTCGTAATATCATCCATAAATATATCCTCTTTAATTACTTGAGCTGCTCGACTCGAATACTCGGAACCATGGTCTTCCGCAAGCTGATGAAGCGTTCGAATGGCTAAGTACGGGGAGCTACTCACACCATACGTGACTGTATTGAGTTCGTACTCTTTTAACGTCTCGTTTGGATCATTACGCCAGAAGATATGTTGATAACACCTTTCTTCTGGTCTTATTAATATTTGTCGGTACATTTTACAAATGTCCGCGGTGAAAACAATTTGATGAAGCCTGAACTTCGTTATTAAATCGACAATGTCTGTTTGTAACTTAGGTCCTACATGCACAATATTATTAAGCGACAAGTTGTTCGAGGTGCGACTACTGGCATCGAAAACTACGCGCAGACGTGTAGTGGCGCTATCGGGACGTATAACGCAATGATGAGGAATAATATATCGGTCAGATAAAGATTCTGTAGGCTGCATGTGTCCTAGATCTTCATACTGCCTAATAAATTCTTTGTATTCAGCCTTCAAATCCGGCTGACTACTGAGACGCCGTTCTAAGTTTAGAAAACGGTTAAAAGCTTGACGGGATGAATCTCCCAAGGGGGGAGCGTCATCTTTAAGCATAATTGGAACAACATAGCGACCCTCGGGGGTACGATATGTGCCCTCTTTATATTTCTGTTCACACATTTCGTCTTCGGGACCGGAAATTTTACATTTCGGCGGTTCCTCAGACTCCCAAAACCGTTGAACGATGTCGTCGAGCGCAGTAGAAGACGCGACGAGTGACGTAACGGCTGTGGCCGGAGTTTGAGCCACTGTGTTGATCAGAAACTGACCAGTTATTACCCAGCCGAATACACTGGACAATGCGCATGGGTATCCGGGACCGGGACTATAACGTGAACCAGTATAGATTTTGTCGAAACAATCTACTCCTAGCAACAGATCGATCGGACCCGATTTATCGAAATCGTAGTCGGCGAGATCTAGATGCCTAAACTTATCCTTGACGACCGTAGGTAACGGATTCGAAGGAACCATTGAAGTAATTTTAGGTAAAATTACTAATGGTATGTCAAATTGAGGTAAGTTACTCGACTTAGGTATTATTGAACCTAAGGTGTAACCTTTTATATTACAAACAGGACTTTGACCGAGGCCTGTTACACTTAAGTTACATTTATTTATTTGAAGCCCGAACCGACGCGCGCAGCTACTTGTTATGAATGAATCCATCGAACCACTATCTATAAGGGCGCGCGCATACAGATATCCGTCATATGTTTTCAAGCGAACAATCGCCGTACCAAGGATTTTGAAATTAATTGAAGTACTGTCGCTTGGACTAATACAAGTCAGTGCAGTGGTTGAATTAGTATTATTATTGGATAATCCCGACTCGACGTTATTCGAAAGTAATGAATTGTTCTCAAAATGTAATAAAGTATTATGTTTCGCGCTGCATTTAAAACAAGTTAATTTTGACTTACAGTTCTCACTAGTGTGACCGGTTCTTAAACAATTTTGACATAAATGCAACTCTCTTACTAACTGCTGACGTAAGGGTAAAGTCATAGAATGAAATTTACTACATCGGTAAATGGGATGTTTTTCATTACAACATACGCACGCAACTTGAGTGAATTTATTACTATTATTATTATTGTTATCACTTGATTTAGTCGAAGCAATTAATGAGGACCTCGGTTGACGAGAAAAGTTAACTTTACTATTGCGAGTTTGCTTATTCAGAGAATTCGACGGAAAACACTGTTGACTTACTTCTAGGGCCTTTATATTATTTTGTAAATAGGCAACCAAGCTATCGAATTTTGGAAATTCCTCTGTATTTTGTAACTCGAATCGATTTCTAGTATCTGTGTCTAACGGGCGCGACGCCAGATAAAATAAAATAAATTCACTTAAATTTTCAATATTTAAACTACGCAAGGCGTTAACACATTCATAAAGAGTATTGGTTAATTCCGAAAGATTTAATAATGTCGATTTATGAATAGGGTTTAATTTAATTAATTTATCTAAATACGCAGTCGCGAGAATCCGTTTGTTGTCGTATCTATCTAGCAACGCTGTATAAACCACCTTATAATTCGCCGCCGTTATAGGTACGCCCTTAGCTAGTGTTAATGCATGGCCGGATAAACACGATAGTAAATAATAGAATTTCTCAGTATCGGTTAACGAAACATTATAGTGAATGAGTGGCGTATAACTATCTCTAAATGTCGGCCAGTTTTCTATATTTCCGTCAAATTTAGGTATTTGTAATTTAGGTAGATTAACGTTCGAGTTAGAATGCGCGTGACCTTGACCCGATTCCGAGTGAGAGCTCGTACCCGCGTCGAAAGAATCCGCAACTTCGATGACAAAATAATATAACTCGTCGAATGATAACAACACCTTATTGTCTATTACTAACTTCGGATCGTCTTTTAACTTTAACTGATTTACGTAATCATTGCACTGTATGAAATTATCACGAACTTGTTCTATCTTTTTAAACCTGGCTCGAAAAGAGGATAATTTGGTTTTGTTTTCACAAACAGTTTTAGCTAAATCATAAAGTATTTGCATGTTTTTAAACTCATATTCACGTTTCTTAATGGCGGACATTAATTCACCTTCAACATTAGCCTTCGCCATTTTATTTTTTACGAATGGAATTTACGGGAACAATCGTAATTCGTAAGTAGATACGTAGGTATATTAGCTATGAAATGAATATTACTGCACAGCGTCACTCACCGAATCGAAACAAATAAAGTAGTAAAATAACTTTATAATCTTGGTTTATAAGCTAAAATATGAATACACCACACTTTTACCGGTTTTAGGTAGGAAATATGTAGGTAGATATAATTAAATTACGAGCACAACTTGCTTGAAATAATCTGCTAGTGCAGAAATAGGCACAATTATGAATAAGATACCTAACGTTATGTTAATTTTAAGTGTTTATTTCTATGACCTAGGTCTGAAAAACTGTTAAAAACACTAAAATCTGAATATTATTTTACGACAAGTTGAATATAACACGTTACTGTTATGAAATGAACGTGAATATAACTTGGAAATTTAATAGTTTATTATAAAAAGAATTTAATCAAGTGAGGAAGTTCCTCACAGGAGGCACCAAAAATTTAACGGGATGGGTGAACTTCCTGGAGCGGCTACTGCATTCTCCGATTAACCCCTAGAACTTCAGCAGAGAAAAAACACACAGCACTAACCTGGACCTGGATCCAAGGGGACAGGCAGGAATCGAAGGATACCGCCTACGGGACACGTGCCGGCCGGCCGACCGACGGTTCTTCTTTTTTGCTGTTTTACTTGTTGTCACTCTCGATACACTGAGTCCTAGACTTCAGCTATGGAAATCTTGTACGGGATTGACGATCGGTCAGTTATTCCGCCAGAAAGTTTTTTATTTAAGTTGACCGCCCGCGCGCTGTTAAGAAGATTCGGCCATATTTATTCTTCATACGAGAATCACCGCGAACCGCGAATGACATAGATGGCGCGCAGGGGTGAAGCTGTCTCCCGCGCACCTCGCGATCAGCCAATCACACGGCTTTGTGCGATCGTGTGATGTAGATTTAAAAATTTAAAGGAGGCGGAAGGAGTGTAAGGATTGCCAGGAATTAATGTCCGTACATTTAGGTACTTTTCATATTCATTTCTAATCCTTGTCTAGTCTATGGCTACGACAATATTGCATGAGTAAATAGTCTTGTGTGAAAAAGTTGTAAAAATATTTCGTCCCGAACACACATCTTAACGAAAGTAAATAGTTGAAAAAGCCAGACTCAACGTGTATTATAAAATACAAGACATTTTGCTTTAAGATGGCGTCGCTGCCCTGGATATGTCACAAGTGGCTTGAATTATAAATCTCGTTGGTGTTTTGAGGTACAGATATTCTATTTCACGAAGTCCAATTGGCTCTGATTTTAATAGTGATGTGTACTGTCAAGCGCTTTTGTGAGCGTAAGCTTCTGAAGCGTTAGCAAAGAAATCTGAACATCTCTGTAATTTACAAAATAAATTTAAAAATATTACCGTACTACGTTCTACTCGTTTTCATGCTCAAGTTACTCGAAAATGAGCGCACACCAGCTTACGTACTCTAAAACAATATGCATGTGCACGCCTCTGAACATTTGTAGCTGAGCGGACTTTGTGACATTGAATATCTTTAAAATGAAATTATTAGACTAGCTGTATGGCGCATTGATTACCAAACCGGTGTGTCACGGAAAGTGGTCGACATAAAGGGTGCCTTTCCACCAGAGATGAGCTGTACAGCTATGCTGCGAGGATGTGAAAGCCCTCTCGAGGAAGATGCACTACATACCTACTGCACACTGCTACACCTCTCGCGACCATCCATAGCACGCGTCGACAGCACGATCTTTTCTTATAAAGAAACTAACTTAATTGAACCCATTTCCATCAGTGCTTTGCTATGTAGACCAATGACTAATTATGACTGTTGGATCTCAAACACACACATCCATAGCAACGTAGCGTAGCACATCCCTGGTGGCAAGGAGGCTAAAAGGGTTGATAAAAAATACACCAGATGGCCGTCGAAGTGCTTTATTAGGGTGTCTTGAAATGTGGGATATACTCACTCACTTAATAATTTTCTGTGCTCGTACGTATTTCAAGATCCCGAAGAGTCATATAGTTTTCTACGGTACTGTCCGAAACATGTCGGGCGCCCCCGAAGTAATCCGCGAGGTAAGCCGGGACTTTATAAACATATTTACCTATCCTCAAGAAACTTTTTATAGTTTAGAATTTGTTGCAAAAACGATAGCGCTGACGCGTTCATGGCAAAGTTATATTGTGTCCAGTGTGAAGTTTTCGAAAAAGTTACAATGAACCTACTGATTAGTTCTACTTACAAAAGAAACTACATTGCGCTTAAGTAGTATGTGTCAAACTTGCGAATAAAGGCCCAAAATGTTTGCGTACTTCGCTAAAGTTTAGTTAAGTTATAAACTTCAGAGAACGTACTCCAGCCCTCCGAAATCCAATAACATCTCTGTGCCTCATCGAGGGCACTCCAGCCTCCCGCGGACCGGCTATAACCGACGCAGACCAATTACTTTAATTGAATAGTGCTGTAATATCTCCCATATTGCTGTTAAAATTGAGTCTACTGGATATTTATTACTATGTCATAAACGTTTCGATTAGCTGAGTAGATCGCTAGGGTTTTACGCCAGTCGCTTTGGGCTATGCGTGCTTCGGTACGAGAATAGGGCGCGGTCGGGTGTGAGATGGGTGACCGCTGCGCTGACGACGAATTTCAAGCGTGCTTCCGTTCTTCGTAAATCACATTAAACTTTGTCGGACCTTATGGATGCTTATAAAATATCCAACAACGTGTTGGTCACTAATCCGCTTTTGCTCATACTCGCGTTTGAGCTGCGTGGTGGAGTAAGCTCCAGGCCTCCACAATAATGGTGTCTGTCCCTGTGCCGGGCAGTGGGACGCACAAAAAGTAGGTACTGCAGCCATCAAAATTTTTCCAAATACATATTGTTGTTTCTGATGTTATTGAAACGATCAATTTCAACATTCTTAAATTTTGAATATTTTTCCCCATGGATTGAGGTAAGTATTTAATCCGGGCAAAAAGTAGGCTATGTCACTTTCGAAGGCCAAAATACAAAAAAAAACTGGTCAAACCGTAGCACCGCAAATCGCATTTTTCATTTATACAGCTTGATTTGTAATAGGTGTAATTCCTGTTAAGAGGTGAAAGTATGGACTATTTGCTGTAAAATAAGTCACGTAACACCCTGTCCGACTTGCAGTTTTCTGTGCGATGTTTGACGATTTGTACTTTGTAATAATTTAATTTTAAATTGTCGAGTCAGATAGTACGCCTATCATGCCTTACCTAGTTTGATAACATCATTCGTAACTGGAAATTACTTCGTTTTACGAACACTAAGTGATTTTGTGAATATTTATAATGTTTGTATTTTCTGAATAGAAAATCGAAAAATTCGAAACGAAAAAATTATTAATCAAATGTTACAAGTTTTTGGTCTTTTATTTTTGAAATATTGAACTGTCTACTAATTTTATTTGTTTCCCATTTATTAACTGTCTATTCAGGAAACATAAACTATGAAAAATATTTTGTATTAGCAGTGCATTTTGTGTGGTTTATCGTCTTTCCTTAAAATCGGGGTATTTTCAGAAAAAGTACAAATCATCAAATATCTCACAATGAAATTGTAGTACACCGATTATACAGGCTTTCAAACTAATGTCACAAAATCATTTCCCTTTAGAATCCTAGTCCCCGTAACCCGTAACATGTAACATGTGATTCAGACTGTTTATGTATTCTATACTCTCTCTCTGTGTGTAGGAGACATATAGATTTTCAAATTAATTTCTTGAAATCACACGAAGTTTCCTTTAGACTCCTAGATTAAGAGCGAGTTTTATCGGTGTTAAAAATAATTTTGCAGAAATAAAATGACCGAGAAAGTACCACTGTCACTCATTTTTCCGGTAAAGCAATAAGAGTGCTATTTTATAACTTCTAAGTCCACTAAGAGTATTCAAGGTCTGTTTTATTTTACTCGCTGCATCACCTCAAAGAGTCCAGCCTACCGGCCAGCTTTCCAGACGTAATCGGATTAAAAATTTCACACGTTGGTTCTTAATTGCAATGGAAGCGATTACGGTAGTTTTCAATTAAAGTAATTGCCAATTGCTCTGAACGGTTATTACTTGGCTTATGTAACGAGGATCAGTAAACTAAGTGCTTACAGAGACTTTTTATTTTAATTTTAATGGAGTAGCTAACTATCATATTTAAGCCACTGAATGGTAAATGGTCAATCAAACAATAAATAATTTGCTTTGCAGCAGAAATGTGTGAGTGGAGGTATCTTTCCAAAGCAACTATGCTGCCTTTTGATTTATTTATAGCACCACTAGAGAACTGTATTACTGTGTTGTGACGACTACGGAATCGGGAGCCCCGGGTTCGATTTCCATTGAAATTATGAGTTTTAGTTTCTGTTCGCGGTCAGGGTGTTTGTGTTTCTGTCTTTGTGTGTGTCCATAGTACCCACGACACAGATTATATCTACCCTACTGTGGGGCTATGAGTGTGAAACGTTATTATTATTCAGATATTTAATGGGTAATCTGGAGAGGATGTCTGGATCCAACTATGTTACGATAGCTTTTCATTTATAAAACCTGTGGTCACCTACATACTTCAAAGAATCATCTTTGACACTACAAAAAGACAGTAATCACGAAATGGCGCTGCTGATTCTGAAAACAATGATATAAGACTCCAGTAAGACGTAAAAAAGGGGAATAGTCGTGCGACGCGATTAGTTCATCGATCATGACGTTGCTGCGCCGGGTTTTTATCACCCGGTCACAATGGGAGTCTTGTCAATGCGACAATGAGACATGGGAATTTCGAGAAGGCAATTATTGACGGTAAAGTATGATTGGCGTGTCGCTAATGTCTAATCTCACAGATTCGTATCGTAAAAGTTGTTTCTTGTTTCTCATGGCGGTGGGATGGTAAGTCGGCTGATGACTGGAATTTGTCGCTTTATCTGACGAATATTGGTTACGATGGCAATGCTTTTTCTGTCCATTTCTCCATCAAGCTTTGCATTTCTTTAATTTCATAGGATATTAGATTTTTTCCCAGTAATCTACACTGTTTATAGGGTGCGTAACGCTACGCAAAGGGTGTTCGTCAAATAAACATGCTTGCTTTAGAGCTCAGAAAAGGTGTATTAGAGCCATATTCAACCTAAGGCAAAAGGACTCGTGTAGACCTTATTTAAAAAAATTACAGGTTCTAACGCTACCTTTGATATATATTTTAGAATGTGCTCTTTTTATAAAAGGTAACCCTGAAACTTTTCAATACCGATCTAGTCAACGATTGAAGGATACACTCTCGATAGCTCAAGCAAAAACCTACTTTTTACGTCAAAGCTTTCTAGGCAAAGCACCTGTTATATATAATAAAATCCCAAAAGAAATACGCTCCATAGTACTTAGATATCAATGCATTTAAAGAAAAACTTCGTAATTACCTACTTAACAAATGTTAAATTGAAGTATAAACCGATCTGAACGAAGCCCAAATGTTCTTCTTCATTCTTGTGTATTTTTAAAAAAGTGACTACATGCACTTAAATTAGAATGTGCTTAGTTACAGATTTTGTTCTCGCCTTTATGTCATTCGATATTTCTAACGCAGAAAGTCTCAGCTGAAAACGATGAACGCTCTTCTAAAATATTGAGTATCTACAAAAGGAAATCAAAAATAGCGTCGTCAAAAGTGATACGCATCAACAACTTTGACGCGTGCATGAAACAGAATCCATCTCGCAGCGGCTGTACCACAATATATTGTGTCCATCAATAACAGGCCTCTCTGTGAAAGCGATTCTATTTCGTGATATTTATTGTTTTTATTAAAGCGGCAAGTGTGAGTCGGACTCGGCCATTAAGGATTGCGATTTTTAAAATACGAGATTAAATACATTGTATACATATGTATTATGTGTAGCTCTAGTATCTCGGTAACGCGCGCGTAAACGCCTTATCTGGACAGGCTCTAACATAAGGAGATCATCGGCCTATGGAGTAAGTCCGTAATTGCACAGAACCTCAGACAAGACTGAGGCTTGCTTGAGATTGTGCACAGATGTCGATGGGCTGCAGGAACGACTTAAAACAACGTGGAATGCATTCTCGTCTGTTGTTCTCTAAAAAAAAAAGTCTCAAAGCTGATATAATTTTATCATTTTATGTTTGACATTGCAAATAAATAAATAAATTACGATTGTCTCAATAAGTTTCATATGTAATGAATCTATATTATTTGATATTCGAGAAATTTACGTACAATTCGAGTGTACTAAAATGAAATATATGTAATGAAAATTTGCACCACAACGTAATTAAACCACGTTAGCCTAAACATTACACGAATCTCTCAATATCTCATCGTTAGTTACAATAGCATTGACACCATGAGTATAGTCGTTCTCAGCTCGAGCCGCCATTAAAGGCCCGAACGCGATTTGAATTCGATTCCCAAAGCTGATTATATCATTGCACAAAGCTTCCGACTAACTAAACAGTCATTGATCGAGAACAATGCGCGAACGAACAATCGTCATTCCAGGAGGTGAGCAATGATTACAAAGAGGATTTTTTTTATTTCCTCACATTAAAAGGATAAATAAAAGAAATATTTAGCCAACTGGATTCCTGAGCATATAGGCCTAGAGTGGATTTATTTTGTAACCAAGACTTACATTAAGCGATTATTACTTCTAAGACTAGGACTAAGCTTCCTTCGGAGTAACAACGCAAGTGCATATTATTATGACCACAGGCAAAACTAGCTTGCTTAGGATTGTGTGTGCATGGACTGCAGAGATCAATAAAATGGTATCTATTTAAAAATAACTTATGACTGTAGGAGTTTGGGTTACAACTACGGGATTTTTTTTTGAAATGAAAATATTTTATTTGCACAAATATGGGTAACAAAAAAGGTTTACAAAAATATTAAGATCGCCATATTTACCCTTTAGGGTGTACAAATTTTATTTTAAAAGTTATTTATTAAAAGTTATATGTTTAAATTTAAATTATAAACTAATTATTTATTTACAATAAACACTTAAACACGCACGCACGTACTTAAATAGGGTAGACTTAAATTTTACATTATATATCATTTTAGTTAATTAAATTAAATTAAACCCAATTTTGTGCTTTTTGTACAAATTTATTTTATTTTTATTTGAACCCTACGTGGTTCACCGTCATCAGCTTTAGGTACCCACCATGATGGGTTTTTGTACGCTGAGAGGAAAAAAAGCTGGCGGAAAAAAAACCTCCCAGGTTTTTATCCCGCGAAATATCTTATTTATGTTATTTATAACAAACTCTTCATTTATAAACTACCATTTAAGATCCTACCTAACTGATGAAAGTACAATTTTGTTACAGATTACCGTATCATTGTCTCCTTACATGAATCGCAACGTGATGTTAGCGTCACGTTCTCGTTCAAGTATTAATAAATATGAGATAATTATACGTGTACATATATCTCAGTGCCGCTCATGCAGTATGTATCGGATACAATGAGGTGTCGCGTGACACCCGTCATTGTTGCTAGCAACATTGCCTGTCGAGTTTCTGAGAGGCGAATGATCAAAAATTAAAACAATTTGCTTAAAGCCATTTTTTATTTAATTATCACGTTAATGACGTAGGTCACGGCGACGAAGTAAATAAATTGTGTATGAGCTTAGAAATGGTGTGTGTGTTTAATTTATTATGAACATTACCTAAAACATAATAGTTACGTGTAGTGTATCATTGGTGATACTCCTCAGAAAATTGGAGGTTGTATAAAAGTCGGCTAAAAACACAAAAGAATTTCATTTGTTCATGCAGTATGTGTCGGATACAATGAGGTGTCGCGTGACGGCGACGATTGGTGCTGGTGCTGATGATTGTTGCCACTCAATTGATGCCAATGTTGCGAGAGGCGAGTGATCGAAACCTGCAACTATCTTAAAACTAGGTACTTTTTAAAAAGAGAATCACGTGATGTGATCCAAGCTGAAGTTAGGAAAAGAAAATCAGCGGGATTTTTTAGTTTTGGGCGCTGCATGGGACTATAATTTGATATTTTAAAAGTATAGACAATTCCTTCAAATACATTTTCCCGCATCTCTACCAAATCAAAACCCAAATATCTATTCAGTCAAATATTACAAGTGTAGTAGAAACAAAAAATAATTTTCTCAGAGCTGATCGAACTTCATAACTCTATGTCAGTGCACAACAAGTAAATAATATTTACATCAAAAGAAATTGGCATGATTTTAACATTCACACATTTTAATACCTGAATTGCATAAATATGGAATTCCTTGAAAGCTGTTTCAATTTTGCCTTTCATGACGATGGGCTGCATTATTGAACATCAACACCACGTCACATTTACATTCGAGGACCAACTGCCGATGCAATAGTGTTCGTAGGATACGTTTACATAAAAAAATAAAACGGCAAATAGTTTGTAAAGTAGGTTGACGATCGAGATGTTTACGTGATAACGTCCGCACGAGAAAATCTCCATTCGTTTGTATGCCGCTAGAGTGAGAGAGACGGAAGATCGGTCCACTCACTCGAACGCTATGCCAGCCTCCGCTCGTGAGGATTCCGCGTGACAAGTTTCACGGAATGACTGGCAGCGCTCGAGATGAGACGGGAGATCGGTCCGTCTCTCTCTCGTTATACCTGCGATCGCGCTCGTGAGCGGCTCGTGAGGTTTTGGTGTGACACAAGTTTCTGAACATGTCACCCGACTAAAACGATTTTAAAGACGTTATCACGTCAATATTATATGCAGAATGCAGTTAAGGTTCTGGCAGAATTATACATAGTTGCTATCTACCTATCACCTACCTATTATACCTATAATTACCTGAATGGCTTTACCTGCCCTCCGTAGGAACGAACCAGAATTTAATTTGCCACTAGCGGTCACTCATCTTTCCCCTTTCTACAGTTTCTGTTTTCTGCGTGGATTGCTTGCGCTCTACACCAACTAGCAGAAATTGCAGATAAATACCAAAGGACGATAATTTTGGTCATGTATGAACATCCAAACCCTTAGGCTTTTCAAACCTAATCTGCGGACCTACTTACTCTGTAGGCATCTGTCTGTAAGTTTCAATATTTTCGGGTTTTTATTTTGGCATTCACAGATCGTTTTTATTTTTACGAATTTATAAGATTAACGTGGTCATTGAAGACATTGAGCTATTTAATGAATAATATTGCTAGAATTTCTTCAGTCTTATCCAAAGATGAGCCCCGAAAATTCACGATTTTTCGAATACGGTGGTACAGAGTAGGCGGTTGAATGCGATTGCATACTGCGGTTATATTGCGATGTCTTGGGGAAGGGTGACCAGAAATCTTACCTTTTGCCGAAACACAAAACTCTTGTCAGAAGAAATAGGTGCTATATTATCTGTACCTATGTAATTGCTACACGGATCACACTAAATTGAGGTTTTATTTTTGATAAAACATGATGAAACTTATTCATCATAAACATTAGCAAACACATTGCAAGTATTGCAACCCTTCACTATAACATATGCTCATGAATAGCTGAAGCTGCTTCAGCTTTGCCTTTCATGACGATCGCCTGCATTATTGAATGACTGTTTACATTCGAGGACCAAGAGTGGAATACAACAGAGTTCTAAGGGTATGTAAATGTAAACGCCTACACAGTTTAAACGCTAGTCCTTTTCAGCAGGGCTCAAAATTTTCGCCAGTTTTTTTCTATACCCTATCATTGCCTAAGCGCATGTAAAACAAATAAAACCGCAAAATAACATTCATTTCTAGTTTGTAAAAAACTAAACGGTGCATAAATATATTCGTTGTGTGGTCGTTAGAGTAGAAAATTCTAAATATGTATATCGCAATGCTCTATCATTCCAGAACGCGGTTATTAGTTTAAAAAAGTGAAATAACGTAAGTAACTCAAAAGTTATTAGGAAAAGTGTTTGTTAAGATTAAGATGCAGCTAACCAGTTGGTGGTCGAGGCATGAGCAACCTTCCAGTTCCATCATAAGATCCTCGTCACCGAGAGAAATAAATAAAGTGTAATGAGTCCAATCTCTGTGGTTTATCAGATATTTTTCAGGATTTCGTTTCCCATCTTCGGGCTTTATCTTCGGAACAGTTTGATGGTACTTTATAAATAATGATGATCTCCAAAATTAATTATGATCAAAGCATTGGAATTAAACTTCTTAAACATTATTACTTACATTACATACATACTCGTAGTTACAGTTCGACCTGATAAAAGGGTGTTAATAATGAAAACAGTTCTTTAAATTCGTATTTAGTTTATTTTGTACCAAGTTTCATGATGATAAAAGCAAAATAAGTGGTAGAAATTAAGCTGCTTAAATATTATTACTACAGTTCGACCCAATAAGAGGGTGTTTAAATGTCAAAACAGTTTTATGTATTCGTACTTAGTTACTTTCAAAGGTATTTTAAGGACGCAGACAGAATTCTAAGAATTTTTTAAAGAAATTATAGTTTATACAAATTCAGTTATAAAGAGCTCAGCCTTAATTTGCTTTACTGATAAAGTTCGTGTAAACGTGAACGAATGGGTTCCAAGAATTGTTGCAATTAGAGCTGTAGGTAGGTTGCTATCGATATAAAATATTTATTGAAATTTCATTTTTCATAATTAAATGATAATGGATATTACTTACAAGGGGTTTTTTGTAATTTGCCTGTTCTAGCAATCTCCTATGATGTATGGAAGAAGTACACACGACCCTGCTGCGAACGTGAGCGATCTACTCAACTAATTGAAACGGACACAGTCGTTGTACTTGTACGTAAGATACGACGTCTTGTGGCAAATTTCATCTGCATTTTCGTACTTCGAAGGACACGTCAAGTAGTTCTTTCCGTTTACTGGTGTTTTCAACTGATATCGAAGGCCATTCGGCGTTGGTTTGAAAACATTCAACAGCGGGTTGATCAGTAACCTCAATCTCGACCACCCCGTTCGAGGTAGAGTAAGTACTCAACTATAAAGAGATTCGCACTTAAAACCGTCACTATCCAACTTTTCATAAAAAATATCAGCCATGGCCCACACGTACCGAAACGTTCTCATGTGGGCTATATTTATAAATATGATTAATATTATGTGTGCGGGTGATCTGCGCATTATTTGTGAGCTTCAATAAATCAATTGGTACAGCGGAAGATTCATGAGTCCAACGCCACATCCGCTATAACTAATATTTATCACTCACACACGTCGGTGCAGGTCGGAAAGGAAGTTTGTTTGGAAATTGTTTTATTAACTGATGTAGTGTAAGTACTAAGACTCGACAGGTTCTTAAGCATACGTCAATCTCTCAAACCTCAGTAAAATATTTTAAAAATCTAAAAATCTGCACTTGATTCACGGCAAAGCACGGTAGATAAAGGCACAATGGATTCACTGGTGCATTCCTGCACCTTTTGGAGATCTCGGGGCCCAAGAGCCAAGGAGGCCACCGGCGGGTTTTAGGGAGGTAAAAGTTTCACAACCGATCTTGACCGCCTTTGAATCTCTCTGTACTCCCTTAGGTAAGCTGGTAGATAATGCCATTGGGCATTAAGCTCGCCTATTGTACCATAAGAATAAATAATACTACGTACAACGGAAACTCCCGCTCAAAACGGGCTCAAGGTCACGATATTAGCCTACACTTTAATTTCGGCTAAGCCGACTACTGAAGACGGGCTGCCTCGGACGGGCGCGTCAATTACAATAACGGCGCCAAGTTAATGTGGTGTGTTTGGTTGTACAAACAATTCTAAAACAATGCCAAACTTAAGTTTTTTTAGTTTGCCCAAAGATGATGCGAGATAAGTAATATTTTTTAAATATTATTCCTTTTCCGTACCTAATTTATCAAAAGGATGTGACCAGTTCTTTTTGTGTAGCCAATTGTTTCACTTTCACTCAATTATAAAAAAAATGTTAGATAACTACAGCATTTTAACATGTCGCCAAAATATTTTTTAATAGCCCCCGCCATCGGTCATTGAACCTTTCTCGATTGTTTTGCCTCGCGATTGCGGCGCCTCGGCACTGGCGCACGCACGTTATACTTAATATGTAATTCGTTTATTTTAAACCTACACTACGTAAGTACTTACACCTATGTAGGTAAGTAATACTTACTTAAATGGCTTCATTTGGTATGGTACTTATAACTTATTAAGTAATATTATTTATAAGTATTTATAGAGTAGGTAAGTATTTATCATTCTCATATTTTGTAATACTAAACTAAAATAATGATTTTTAAGTAAAGAAAAACTTATATTTTTGCGATATTATCTTTAGACATAAGCATTACCAACAGTTCACAGCCCTGGCAGCACGCCTGGGCGACAGAGGGGCGTAACGGGGTGAAGATGGAAGTAGGTATATAAATTGCGGCATATCGATGGCGGTCAAAGGAGATTCCGTTCTATGTAGTATTATTTATTCTTATGATTGTACCACAATATTTGGGGTTCAATAAAGTTTTTAAATAAATAAAAAATAAATAAATAAAAGATCTATGCAACTAAGCCAAACGGGCGAAGTCGGGTGTGAGATGGATGAACGCTAGTGTCAAAAAAATCATTCGCGTTTCCGTGCTTCGGAGGGCACGTTAAGCCGTCGGTCCCGGTTGTTTGTCAGAGGCCTTATGGGCCGTTTGAAAACATCCGACAGCGGGTTGGCCAACCCGCATCTCCACCAACCCGCATTGAAGCAGCGTGGGGGAGTAAGCTCCAGGCCTCCCCAATAATGGGGAGAGACGGAAAAGGGTTGCAGCCAGCTAAAAGTTCCACATAATCCAGTACCCCTTCCCAGGATGCTGGATACCTGGATATATATGTATATATTTATAGTATGTAAGTATATTATGTATGTCTATTCATTTAAATATTTATGTATGTCTATGTATATTTAAATTTAAGCTTTTATGTGCACCTCTACCGCATCCTACTTAGCTAAATCTCTTCTACCCCAAGGTTGTCTGGAAGAGATCGCTAGAAGCGATAAGGCCGCCTTTTGTTCACTGTATTTTCTATTTCTTACTATATGTTGTAATTTTCTTATCTATGGTGTACAATAAAGCATATTTGTATTGTATTTTTGTATTGTACCTTTTGAAGATGTCCCTCAATTAAATTAAACGTTCCAAGTATCCCATGAAGATTTTTTTTCAACCTTTTTTATGTCCCACTGCTGGGCACAGGTCTCCTTCTCACATGTGAGAGGGATTTAGGCCATAGTCCACCACGCTGTTAAATGCGCACATTACAAATTTCTTTGTCAGAGGTGCGCGCCGACGATTTGAACCCGGGATCGGTCGTGTCGAAGACCGCGGTTTTTTACCACTCGGCCATCGCTGCTCTGCATGAAGATTTAGGTACTTATAATCTTCACTTTTTTTTGTATCGAGCACCGGTACGTTCCGCTATTCCGAGATCTCCAGCAGAACGCACCGGTGCTCGATACAAAAGGATTAAAGGACGATTTCAGTACGTTACAAGTTCCACATAACCCGATGTCTCCCCCAAAATTCCGCGTGTTATTAGAATTTATATTTCTATGCAGCCTATTTCTATGGGCTTATGAGGGTCATTGGGGTTTATGAGTATAAACCCCACCTTTTTTTTACACGCTTTTTATTAGCTTCACCTGTATGTTTGTATGTTTGTATGTTTGTAACCGACTTCTTTGGGCGCGATTTTGACCCACTTTAAACGGCCAGATTTCGTTCAAACTTTGTAGATTTATTGAGGACCGATGACAATACACTAATTTGATAAAATTATTCCATTTTTCAATTTGCAAAATATGATTTTTGTTCGATTGCGTTTATAGAGCTACAGCTATTATACGACTGTTATAGATCAAACCATCTAATAACGAGTATTTTAGCCACTTTAATTCAGCATCTGCTAAAAGGTGGAGTAAAAGTGCTAAAACATAGTGCTGTAAACGTTTATTCGACGTCCTTAAAGCACACATTAGCAAATATTGCCAAATAGTCGAGATAACCGCTATTACACGATAAATGGGTGTTTTAAGAACGGTTACTCGGCTCTTATATGATTAAAGGCTGAGTAATCTAATTACTATTCGACTATTTTGCTGCTTGGGTTGCTCATATTTATGTAGGGGAGTAGACTATTGGTGCTCAGTAACCGAAAACGTGTATGAGATATATAAAGAATATAAATAATTTGTTAAGTCGTAAGACAGGTGAAATTTTATGAAAACGTAAAAATTAAAAAAATATGTAACCTTGTTATGTAACAAGCCTAATGATAGATAAAGATATTTTTGAAAGAAAGAAGAAGGTTCTCAGTAACCAGTCCATTGCTCGTGGAAACATCATGGAAAGAATAAATAATCCAAACTAAAAAGTAGAAAATAAATAATAGTTTAAAAAAACTAAAAAACACGCTTTTTATAGAAAACCGAACTAAAAAATAGAAAATAAATTTTAATGAATTTAAATTAAGAAAATAGTGTTAAAAATTTCAATGAATATAAGTTAATAATAGTGTGAATAAAAAAAATATTTTATTTAAAAAAAAGCGTGGGGTGCTTTTTAAAATATTATCGAAATGATAATCACTCTACTCATATCTGTCAATAAAATATTTATAACTATTGACACCATGCACCCCACGCTTTTTTTAAAATAAAATATTTTTTTTTATTCACACTATTATTAACTTATATTCATTGAAATTTTTAACACTATTTTCTTAATTTAAATTCATTAAAATTTATTTTCTATTTTTTAGTTCGGTTTTCTATAATTGGTATCGCGATACTGGTAAATTCCACTGGTAATCTCGAAGTCCTCTTGTGGCGCTGACGCAAGCTAGCAAGAGGATTAAAGGGCAAGTCACACACAACCCGATGACTTGACCAAAGTGCCCAAGAACCTTTTGGAGGTTTCTCCCTGATTACAAGAAGGTACCAGTAAGCTACTAGGCAGTTCATGTCAACTCCTAATATTTACCAACTTTTGTGTTTCAATAATCCAAATTTGTTTAAACAATTATTTGGTTAAACTAAGTACGATGCATTAATCAGTTGATCAGCTTCTTCGATTTTAATAAATCTATATTAAAACTAATTACTTCAGTTATCTTATCATGACAAATTAGCATACTTAACACTTACTTGCTAGTAGGCACTAAAATTCAGTGAATCCAATTCTCCGAACATAAATTAGTAGATATGACTTATATGGTGACGAAACCGTGTAATATCTATCAATAGTATTAGAACTTAGAGAAACGCGGCCGCTGACTAGCCAGCAAGCAGACGGTCATAAAATCAGTTTACAAATATTGTTTTATTTGTCATATGTTGCAACTTTTGTTGAAATATGTAAAACAGCTCTCTTTTAAAGCCGGAGCTAAGGTGAATCCCCCGGAGATGTTCGTGTATATAGGTAGGTACTTGCTTGATATCACACGGCCCGTCTGCCTTTGAGTCCGGGTCATGTATAGAAAAAAACATTAATTGCCCATTCATTATATTTCCTGACCCATCGCTTGTGCTCTTTCCATCGTTTATGAGGATAGAATAGATTTAGATTAAACTGTAAAAAAACTGTGATATTGGAATCCATTGTCTCCCTTTACTAATAGCAAATATATTTTTTTATAAAAACCATGGAATAATATACATTGTATGGTTCCAAAGTGGTATTTCTATTTCAAGCAGCTAACGAATTGGTGAATGGGACTGCGAAGTGTAATATTACCGAAGTACTCGTAATGTATCACTGGCGCTTTGACGCCCTTGACAGTTGCTTACAACAGTGTTGCTCTATGTTTATGCTAGCTATTTGTTTAAACTTAATTAGAACATATAACCATACCGACAGCGAGCCGAATGTTAGCGCTTCACTATAGAATGTCTTTGATTACGGCAAATTAAGATGGAATTAGTATGTATCGCGCTAATTTGAAGATGGCTTTGGGATGTTGTTGATGCTTCAGAGTTAATATGAGAGCTAATTTAATATATGTATATCTACTACTACTAATACTAGTGTGGGTGTGTAAAGAAAGCAGCAATGGCCGAGCAGCGGAGCAGTAAAACATGCGGTCTTCGACACGGACATGCCGAATTATCAGTGTTGTTCAAACCTCCGGCGCACACCTTGACAAAGAAATTTGTTAAACGCTGCTCCTCGGTAATGGAAAATATTGTTAATTAATTAATTACGATGTTTTCCATCACCGTTCATGCCTCAGAGAAACTCATAATTTTTCGAAGGCATGAAGTCCGCACTTAATCAACGTGGTGGATTATGGCCTAAATATCTCTCACTTCCGAGAGGAGACAACAGCGAGACTAAAAAGTCGAAAAAAAAAAGCAAATGAGGATTTGGAATTTTAAAATTAAATGTCTCTTATATTTGAAAAAAAAAACAATCGAGTAATATACACTACTTCAAAGTGGTATTACTATTTAGAGCGGTGACGAAGTATTATATTATACTCCCAGCATTGTTAAATGGTAATAATAATAATATAACTCGTGATATTTAAGGAGAGATACAAATAATAATAATAATCTTTATTGCTCCCTTCTTCTAGAGGTCCCATACAAAGTGTAATATTGCCGAGTATTTGTTATGTATCTCTGACGCTCTAACGCCCTTGATAGGTGCTTACAACCGCGTTGCTCCATGTTTATGTTAGCTATTTGTTTAAGCCACGGTTTGCTTAATTAGAACATAATTATCATACCCATAGCGAGCGGGATGTTAGCGCGTCACTATAGAATGTCTTTGATTACAGCTAACTGACATGGAATTAGTATGATTGATGCTACAGAGTTAATATAGCAACAAAGTTAACATAAACCTGCAAATACTGATACGGCACATGTGTATTTAAAACCGCTAGAAACATTTTGCAAATAAATAAATAAATAAACTATGAAGCTATAATATGACGACCCGCGTGGCGTAGTGGTTACCATGCCGGACTGCCGATCGGAGGGTCCCGGGTTCGATTCCCGGCGAAGCAGAAATTTGAATGATGAGTTTAAATTTCTGTTCTCGGTCTGGGTGTTTGTGCTTCTGTCTTTGTGTGTGTCCATGGCACCCACGACACAGGGTATAACTACCCTACTGTGGGGCTATGAGTGTGAAACGTTATTTATTATTTTATTTATTATTATTATTGCTTAAAACACTAGGCAGGAATCGGGACATTTGACAAGTTAGGTACTTACTCGAATAGGCAAAACCTAAATCCAAGTCGTCGACGACCCGTGTGGCGCAATTGTCATCGTACCGGACTGCCAATCAAGGGTTCCGTGTTCGATTCAATTCGAATGATGAGTTTAAAATTCTGTTGTTGGTGTTTGTGTTAGTGTCTTTGTGTGAGTCCATGGTAGCTACGCCACAGTGAATCGTAGTGTGGAGCTATAAGTGTGTGGCGTTATTTATTTATTAATTCTAGTAAAAAAAGCGCTTCACATTCAGAACCCCACACTAGGACAGGAACAGTCAGTGCGACTTATCAAATTTAAATCTCGGCAGGAATCAAACCTGAGATCTTCCATTGCAAAAACAGCATAGTACCATCGCGCTACACGGATCATTAATATGAAGGATCTATAAATGTAAAAACTAAACTGAACCAGCGGCTACATACATACACTTTCACATATTTCAATTTTCAGGTACATCTCCAATTCGCATCCGACTGGTGGAGCCTCTCGATAATTCAAGCGCGGACTGACGGACGGACGGGCTGACGGTAATAGGATTTCCTTTTTGACCACCCTAAAAAGTTCCGACTTTAGAGGATAATTAGCAGGGAGAATAGAGAGCGCGTTTGCAAGTAGAAATACTCGTAGCGTTAACAATAGATAGATATAGGTCTTTTATTGAACAGAAGCTGGTGATCCGATTTTGTAGTTGTATTGTATGTATATGTAACGTAAATGTATCACAATCGATCTTGAGATAAGATTTTCGTTGGGACGCTGAAATACCTATTTATCTAATACTTCTAAATGTGAAGTGCACTCAGTTTATTTTATCGTCCTTTATTTATTTATGGCATCACAAGGTTTTTCGCAGAAATGAAGAAACTTTTAATATTTTTAAGCGCTATTAATTTGTTATTTTAGCAAATCTGACATTTGTGTACTACTTACGTTACTCGGGCCAGTAATATTTATTAAGGGATACAATAATTATTGAGTGGTTGTTACGAGCGCTCTATCGTACGACTGTAATAGTATGTGTACTCTAAGTCAAGCGAGATTAATCCACGTCCATCCACTGCTCATTGGCGGAGAAGGGCCGATGCGATTGGATTACGTTTTGCTTTGCGGGTTCAATCCGGGCAACGCACGCTGCGATGTTTTCGAAGTTTTGTTTTAATGCGCTTTTTGTGGTTGCCAATGCTGCCATGCTTGTGCAGTTTTACTGGTGCGCCATAATTCATAACAGTTATATTGTAGCTGGCCAGAGTTAAAGGTTCTAGTACTTATAATAAAATCTTTCATTTCATTTACAAATAAAGATATCACAGTGTTTTTATTTAAAATAACTAACCAAATCTTCCTTAACTAACTTTAATCTATTACTAATATAAAGCTGAAGAGTTTGTTTGTTTGAACGCGTAAATCTCAGGAACTACTGGTTAGAATTGAAAAATTATTTTTGTGTTGAATAGTCCATTTATCGAGGAAGGTTATACCTATATAACATCATGCTATGACTAATACCAAAGTCCACGTGGGCAAAGTCGCGGGCAGCCTCTAGTATAGTAATAAAATTAAATTATATAAAGTATATTATAAAAATTTTGCATAATATATTTTATAAAAATATTACATTCTAAGGACTATTTCCATACTAGTTCCATGGGCGTAACCAGGTTTTTGGGCAGGGGGAGGAGATGTTTTTCAAGATGAGTACCACGCGCTGACTTGCCTTGCCTTGCCTCATATTAAACAAATTATTAAGTATGCAAATAGCAGCGCTACGTCGTATCGTATATCATGCTTAGTCTTTATACCTATACCTTTATACCTTTTAAATCTGGGAGCAATGCTGGCCACAAATCACCCTTTCTGGGGCCACTGACTGGATGGACGATTCGAGCTTCCATTCTAGCTAACCGCAATTCCAGAATTACTTTCTTACAAGCAGGCAGGGGATACAAATCAACTTCTTCGTCTCGCGCTACAAGTACTCTTTATTGTTACACAGTCAAATACATTAATTGTTCAACGTCAACATATTGTTGTTCACATCGTAGAAAGTACCTATAAAAGCAACTCCAGGAGAGTCACCTGAGCACACTGAGCAGTGTCGGTTTTAAAGAAGAGATTTTTATAGCTTTCTTGAATAAATTAATATCATACTCCACTAGGAATGCCTCATCTGGATTCTGGATGGTTCTTACAAAGTTTATACGGGGCGAAAAGGGTCGGTTAAAGGGGACTGTGGAATACCACCACGAGTCCAGATGATTTCGGTGTAATTTCAACCTTGGTCTGGTTCGAAATGAGACATGAGATCATATTATTTTTACGACAGTTACGAGTATCACAGCTGTGCCTGATGTGAGTGCTGTGTGCGACAGACGATTGGTTTTTTAATGCCAATCATAGTTAAGGATTATGTACTATAGTTTAAAGGACCATTTGTAAACATTCACACGCTTGCGTAAAATAAATGGTCTGATTTCGACAAGACTGGGCATGGCGCGCAGGTGGCCGCCATGTACATAATATGTGCAAGCTGGACAAAAACCGCCATAAACAGGAAGCCGTGTTTACTCTAGTTACGATGTTTTTATGAAGCTTCTAATAACAAAGCGTCGCATACTGTGATGTTTTGAGCTTTTGAGGTCCAAAACTCATTTTAATATTATGTAAAGATCTCATGGCCATTTTTCGGGATTACCCGACTAGTTTTCACAACATAATAATTAACACTAACGATACCTTCAAAGATGTCTTCAAACTCGTACATTACCCAGTGGCAACACAAGGTCACAGGTCAGAAAGGTAACAGGACCAATTCTTTTATTTACAGTGATAATGTTGTTATCCGTACAAATATAACATAATTCATATTATATTAAAAGATCTGTTTGAGGTAGAAGAATTGATGGCAACGCATGATCTTAGTTTGCACTTTAACTTTTAGGGTCCCGTAACTCAAAAGGAAAACGGAACCAACTCTTAATTAGAAGAGTTGTTGATAGTAAAATGTCCACTGTGCCAATCTTACATCAAGAATATAGATTAAACACGCATGGTAAAATTCACACGCCTTACTTGTAAATAACGTCAGTACAAAATCCTTTAGTCCACACGTAAGTGACCCAGACTGGGCATAATGCGTACTCGTAGATGACTATATTTAGGCCTGAGAAGGAAAATAAACAGTTAACAAAAATGAACAGTATTTTATTTTTTGAAGATAAGCTGAATCGTTTCCACTTTCCATCTTTTGTGTACTAAAAACACTAATTGAAAAAACAAAGGCGAGCAAGGTGTACACGAAAAAAAAGTTACATAATACTTATGTATGTGTAGTGTCAGTGTCAGTATCAAATATTTCACACATTATGTTCTGAAACGCCTTGTGACTGCTCTGCACTAACTTAGTGTTCTTCCGTGATATTGATACTGAAAACAGTATTTTGTAAACTTTATTTTTGTTCAACAGTAAAAAGTATAATGTAGTGAAAACACTATAATACTGTTTTTAGCAGTATGGTTGGCAACCCTTTAGATGACCGCCATGTTTGTACAGGCTGCACAAAGCCATAAACAGTGTTTACTCTAGTTGCGATGTTTTCAAATGTGATGTTTTTGAAATTCTTTGCTATAAATGTATATTTGACGACCTGTGTGGCGCAACGGTCTGATGCCGTACTGTCATCGAAGGTCCCTGGTTCGATGCAGAGATTGAAAGAAATGATGAGTTTTAGTTTGTGTTATTGGTCTAGATGTTTGTGTTCAATTCTATGTGTGTGTTCACAATGTGTATGTCCACCTACGACATAGAGAATTCTAATGGGGGTGTGAGTGTATAGCGTTATTAGAGTTATTTACTAAATCTTTTCGCAGACTGTTCATTCAGGCTTAGGCCAAGTTTCATTAAAATTAGTTCAGTAGTTTTAAAATATGGACCTAGATTTAACAGGTACCTATTTGAAGTAGGATTTTTTAAATTATATATTTTTTTAATTAAAAGGGAAAAAACCTTTAACAAGTATAACGTGATTCAGTGATCAGAGTGATCAACGAACGCTTTGTTCGCTAAACGACTGCTCACAGTGGGTGTGGGTGGACAGTGACCCCGTATCCTGTACAGCATTTACGTTAGTCAGCAGCAGCGATTACCTACCGCGGAATAGTGCAAATCGTTCAACATTCCGAAGTTTTGATAAGGTGAACGAAATACATATATCTTGAAATGTGATGAAAAAACTAACAAAAAAAACTGCAAATTGTTTGTAAAGTAGGTTTACGATCGAGATGTTTACGTGATAACGTCCGCACGAGAAAATCTCCATTCGTTTGTATGCCGCTAGAGTGAGAGAGACGGAAGATCGGTCCACTCACTCGAACGCTATGCCAGCCTCCGCTCGTGAGGATTCCGCGTGACAAGTTTCACGGAATGACTGGCAGCGCTCGAGATGAGACGGGAGATCGATCCGTCTCTCTCTCGTTATACCTGCGATCGCGCTCGTGAGGTTTTGGTGTGACACAAGTTTCTGAACATGTCACCCGACTAAAACGATTTTAAAGACGTTATCACGTCAAAAGTCTTACGTAACATCTATACCTATAAAACCAAACCTGACTCAATGGTTTCTAAATAAAGGCACAGCCGAAACTACTGAACCTAGAAACTTGAAATTTTGTACAGGGCTTCCTTTCATGATCTAAGTGAGCACTAAGAAAGGATTTTTATAAATTCAGCACCTAAGGGGGTAAAATAGGGGGAGGGATAAAGTTTGCATGGAATGTGACTTCATTGCCGGAATTAGCAGTATGAAAATTGGTATATAGGGCCCTGATTGCATATAAAATTTATCTGCGTTGGTAAAGACAAAGAAAAAAGAAGTAGATTTGTACTTATTAGTGAGTAGTTTCTACGGGACTTCCTTATTTCTAGACTTAGACTTCTAACGCAAGTGAAACCGCGGGGCACAGCTAGTAAGTTATACTTACCAGTGAACTATCGCTGGAAATGTGGTAATTAAAAACGAATGAAAAAAGCTCTAACGTACGAGTATATGTACAGTTTGTGTTTGTTCTTACTATGATGGCATTAGAATCTAGGTGTATCACTTATATCGGCTTCTGCTGTACACACTGCACTCGCGTCTTTTATTGCCTCGTAATATGAGTACGAGTACCAACCCTCTCCGCTGTGCCATAAGCCGCGTCCAGACCGACCGAGCACGGCAGTCTCGATATAGTGGTTCGGTAGGCCAGGTTCGCGGTCCCAGTAGCTTCGGGATTAAGAATAGAACTACGGTATCCCCTGCCTGATCGTAAGAGGCGACTAAAAGGGGGCTTCCGGGGTTGCGGGCGGTGAGAGTGGGAGCTCAACCCGTCCAGCCAGCATCCCCGAGTAGGACGGCGGTGTGTGCGTGGCCGCATGCCGCCGTAAGCATTGGAAGGTGCAGGAGAGCACATCCACTCTCCCAAAGATGGACCCGTTCCGGGCGCCGCGTGTGGTGGACGCAGGTGCGTTCCACGGGAGATCCCGGAGTCCTCCCCCCAGCGCAGAAGCAGGCCACCGAGGGGGTTTTTCACCGAGGTCAAATCCCACATAACTCGGTATCCTCTCCACTGCTGGGTACCTTTTGAAGGTTTCCCACCCGATACCAAATACTGCACCTTTTAACGGAAACAATAGAATTACTTCACGGAAGGAATGCAGCAGTGGCACTTCGTTCAGCAGCCTACGACAGACTGTTTGACAGACACGTTGGCCACTACCTGCATTCAAAGTGTTGAATAGAAATCAGTTCAAGAATGTCTGATAGGCAATGTTAGTCACGACTTGCATTTAAAACATCGTATCTACACGGTGTGGTCGTGAGTGTATGTAATGGGTTCAAAAATATATGACAGACATGTTAGCCACAATTTGTATTTTAAACAAAATTTGTAGTCGAGTCAATATGACTATAGTGGACTAGGCAATGTTTCCCATTCCGGTCTACTAATCAATGGTCCCGGGTTTGATTAACGGTGAAGCTTATTTTTATTGGAATGTTGAGTCTCAATTCGTGTTCTTGATTTGGGTGTTTCTTTGTGTCCTTGGTACCCACGACACAGGGAATCCTAGTGTGTGGCTATGAGTATGTGGCGTTATTTATTAACCTGTTCTAACAGTGGACTTAATATTAGATACCCGCTTGGTTTTTCCAAGTACTTACCTAAAGTAATAAAGCAGGGTAAAGCATTCGTGACCAAATGAGAATTAAAAAGTCACTTCAACACAAACTCCTCAGAAGTCTGTAGGTACTCAGCGATATGCGGTCGACTAATTAATGCGAGATGAGCGGTGCCTTTGTTAGCCAAATGAATGCCGTCGTGGAAGTCGCTTCCTGTCAGCCTTCTTTGAAGTTGCATCATTGAAAATTTAGGAGATTGTTGAAGTATACACATTAGACCGGTTGTCGTAATAGATTGAATGAAATCATATATTTAATTACCCATATAGCGCCAATGATCAATTGTTCTATATAGAGACTGTGGTCAGTTATCCAGATTCGATTTCCAACTAATAATAAATTTGAAATTTTGGACAAACTTCGATTTTATAACCTGTAAAACTATAGTCATGGATTGCTTCATTGTACCGTTGCTGATGTTTTGATTTTCCGATTTCATTTCATAGACCAACGTTCGTTTGAAACAACGTAAGTTTCCCCCGATTTGTGGTTGCTAGTCAAATTTTTTAAAACACCGTGTCCGTGCCGCACTTGAGATTACCATCAGAGATATTTAGACTCAAAAATAGTGATATCAAAAGGTAATGTAAGGAAAAATCTAAAACATTGTAAGTAGACGAAATCTTCAATAATAAGAGGCTTTTAATATGTTTCGGTTATCTACGATCCTAACCAAGACAATGAATCAGCCACTTCAGGAAAGCCGACCTCAAGCAGGATCCGAGTTTGTGTAAATTTGTGCTGCTATGGGCTGCAACGACTACTTAACACTATTTTTAATTAAGCAGAATAAAATATATCAAAATAACACAACTTTACATGTGATCGCATCTTGTACTAGTAGAACAGTTTGCTTATCTGGTAAGGTTCAGTTTAGACAGTGTATCAAATATTTGTTTTTTAAAGTGGTTTTTAGTTTATAAACAACATAGTCATAATTTGCATTAAAACTTTCTTAGTTTATCCGCCTGCATTCTGCCTAACTATCACATTCTTTTCTTGAAGTAGTAGTTCATTGTCAAATAAAATACAATGTTGGTACATATCAGAGAAGCTTGGAGATAATGTGTTTACAACTGTCTTGTAAAGCAGAGCGCGTATCTTAGAGTTGTTAAGACAGTGCTATATTGTTGGGCGAACTTCGGTTTACAGCCCGTAACCGTCTAGTCGTGATTTGTATCGCTGTGATGTTGCTCAAATAAAACGGTCTATTTTATAGCTCAGTGAATAGTTGAGAAATAAGGAGAACATCTTTGTTCATCATCAGTTAGACCAAAATGAAGTATCTTCTCCTACAACTTCTATTTTTGTTTGCAAACAATGTATCTTTTTCGATTTGTGGTCGCCAGTCATATTTACATAAGTCAAGGTAGTATCGCAACACAGACAAGGCTCTCGTTGTCTTAGATTGAAAGTTTAAAGTTGAATTGTTTGATGCAGAATTACTCCCGAGTAAAGCTAGGAACAACGTATATTGAAGTCCTTTTAAATTGTTAGCTATATTTTTACTGAATTCCTGTACACTGTATGTATTCTTGTATGTACGCTCAGTACGGTGTAACGTCCCAGCACTCCCAGTTCACTGTCGATTGGTTACAGTGTTATTGAATGTTGAAGTGATGCATAAGATATTTACAATATAATAATTATTTTATTTAATATAACAAAATTTGTACACCCTAAGGGGTAAATATGCAGTTCTAAATACATATTTTGTAAAACATTTTTTCACCCATATTTGTGCAATTAAAATATTTTCATTTCATTTTATTGCAATGTTGAGTGAGTGAGCTCCAGTTTTATATAGTCTGTATACGTACGTCTAGTTGTAATTTGTATATCTGTAACGTTGCTGAAATCAAGCGATCTATTATACTTATACTTAGCTCAGTGGACTATTAAGATGTAAATCATCGGTTAGAACAACATGAACTACTCCCAAAATTTCAGCTCTTTTAACACGAAGTTTCGGTAGCGGTTTGCAGTTAAGGCCACATTTACATGAAGTAACTGTAAGCTTCCGAAGTGGAGCTGCGTGACATAGAAAATGCTCCAATTTATTTAAGGCAAGGTTGCATGTTACTTCGCTTTCAATTTCACATCAAAGGCACTATATTCAATTCAAAACAATGTTTTGCTTTAATGTTTTACTCCTCCCAAGTAAGTCCCAACTAAATGTCCTATCATTCTGCCTGTCTTGCTGCTGTACCTTTACTGTTTCCTTTAGTTCCGGCTCACTCTCAAAATTCGATACAATGTTATTGCATACATATGTGAGTAAGATTTAAGAAAATGACGTGTTTACAACTGTCTTATAGAGGGAGGTGTTTTGACTAGCAATGTTGGGCGAGTCCGGTTTTATAGCCTGTAAACGTCTAGTTGTGATTTGTATCTCTGTAATGTTGCTAAAATGCAACGGTCTACTTTACAGTTGAGATATTTAGAGTAATTAAATGTTCTTGCTTAATATTGCTAGGTCTAAATAAGGATTTCAACCTGCTGTAACCTTTTTTACGTCCCACGCTGGGGACGGGTCTCTCCAATTGGAGTTTACCTCACCACGCTGCATGCGGGTTGTTGGAGGCATAAGCATTCAGGTAGTTGAATAACACTGAGTAAGAGTTTTCATCAATACCCTGTGTATTTAGTCTTCTTATCCAAACAAAAATTTAAATCAAAAATAATATTTGTTAAGGTAAAAAAACAGGGTTGTAAGAAGCTGCTCATTAAATTGTCTGTTATAGAGGAATATTTTGCATGTCACTATACTGTATATGCTGCTCTCTATAATATTAAATTTCTGTCTCTAAAAAAACGAGTAATAAATAAACATACATTACACGTTGTACATTAATAGGATTGACTTTTAATTAATTTGAAATTAGCGCACGATCGAACAGCGATTTGAATCTCCAATTCAAATCTAAACGCATGTCACAAATAAATTGTCAAACGTAAAAACGAATGAATTAACAACGCCTACTCCCCGGAGGCCTTCTAAATGGATTGACGTAGTACGAACACGTAAATGTAAAACAAAATGTACACAAACAATTCTAAACAGTGAGTTTACAAAACTACATAACAATTTCCTTTTATCTCGACCATCACTGGTGGGTTGCATACCTCGTGGTAAAAGTAAGGTTAAAGGTATATGTCGGTTAAACCTAAATATAACCGTCGAAAAAACAAAACTGGACTGCATGAACCTTATTGTGTTTTGAAGAAATTTTAACCTTAACAGTAACCGTCCGAATGCGATCGTGCAACTTCTAGGAATTTTCTGAATTGAGGGCATTGACAGTAGTGACAGAATTTACGGATGAAAAGCTACCTGCACTGTCGATTTGGACAAGGGGTAAGAAAAGGCATTGTGCAACGCCATACGCAACCTGACATTCGATAAGAAGTTATTAATAAATACAGCAAGGTAACTGTTAGCACAACGATCGCTAAAATGTACGAACAACCGACCCTAACTTCTAAAAGCCAGACCGTGTACGCTCAGACAGAAAATAGTAAAAAAGTAAGTAACATTCAACGCAGGCTTCAATACGCTATACACTCCGCACTCGACTCGGTCCGACCACCCACTGCCAGCACTCTGTGCCACACTGCAACTACATCGCATATTTCTACATACATTTCTTGCTTATTACTCCTACTAGTCAAGTATTGGCAATCTAAGCTAGCGAAGCATATAGAAGCATGGCATCTATATCGTTGAATACGTTAGATCAGCGGTTCTCAATCTTTTTTGGTGACGGAACCCTTTTGGAAAGCGATATACTTGATGGAACCCTACAATAAAATAATAGTTTTTTAAAGTGTATTCTTTATTAATAAGCATAATAAAAGTACCTACCACATAACAGTTACTTAATACTTACTTAGATAACAAGTTTATTAATAGAAGATATTGAAAAAGAAAAAAAATCTTACTAATGGGAGGTATGAAACTGTTTTGTATTTTTCATCACTCGGTTGATATCAGGTTTGATAGGGGACAGTTGAAGTCTCTTATCAGGTTCAGCCTCCAGTCTATTGCGGTATTTTGTTTTCGTGGCTGCATAGGTTGAGTATCCTGTTTCGCACAAATATGTTGTTGGGAACGGGAGAAGAATATTCAGAGCCATTTTGGCAAGCATTGGATATTCACCACGGATTCTGCACCAAAAATCATTGAGAGGCGTCGTTTTGAACAGTGACTCCAAACTTGTGTCTGATGACATTTCTAAAAGAGATTCATATATATTTCGTTTGACATACTTTCGGGCTTTTGTAAGTTGGGTATAGATGGATTATAAATCAATGAATTCAGTTTAATTTTTGTATTCTGTTCTTCGGGAAAATACTTCTCAAAAGATGCGCGCAACGAAGTGAGATATTGGACCAATTCTTCGAATACATCGTTTTGAAACATTTCTGATTCGTTTTCGCTAATAAACTCACTAAGTGACGAAAAGCTTTCTATTTCTCTCTTTCCAACGCAAATAATCCAAAAATCTAATTTTCTTTTGAAGGCAGTTATTTTGTTACATGCCTGGAAAACTGTTGTCTGTATAGGCTTGCAATGATACATTTAATTCGTTTAGTGTTTGAAAGATATCTGCCATAAAAGACAGTCAGAACAACCAAGTTTTACCAGAAAAACGGTCTTTCAAATTAAAAGAAGTATCTGAAAGAAAAGTTTGTAATTCGGCTCTTAGCTCAAATAGCCTTGTTAAAGTTTTACCCCGAGACAGCCAGCGCACTTCTGTATGGAGCAGCAGTGTTTTATGTTTGCTGCCATAATCTTCACACAATAATGAGAATAATTGGGATTGTAGTGGACGTGATTTGATAAAATTAATTATTTTTACCGCTTCATCCATAACTAATTTTAGATTTGACGGCATTTGCTTCATCGCAAGTGCTTGTCTATGCAGGATACAATGGCTGGAACTACAATTAGGCGCTATACTTTTTATTCGTGACACTCCTGCTGTATTACCCGTCATCGCTTGGCTCTATCTGTACAAATGTCAATGCAATCGTTCCAACTGTCAGGATAGTGGGTTTAAAATAATGAACGACCGTTACTGCGTAGAAGAGTACTTATCGCTCCGAACACTAATCGTCGACTGACTAGTATCAATGAAAGAGCGATCGTCGAACTCGAGTTGGCGCCTTTGATAAATAAAAAGCCGAAATAAAAATAAAAATTCAAAAATGTGGTGTAAACAATCTCGACTTAACGTTTTGAAATTAGAGCCAAACTAAAGTTGCTTGTTTACACAATAGAGTCTTATCTCAGAGGTGGCTATTATCAAAGGGACTGCGCGCTCACAAGTAGGTATCGAAGGTGGTGGCCACGGCCAGGGAGTACCGGCATAGTAAAATGATACGCCGCCCCAGAACGGCCGACTAGAGAGAGGCGTTTTGATTTTTTTTTCTAAATTCTTACGGAACCCTTACAGGGGTATCGCGGAACCCTAAGGTTCCACGGAACACACTTAGAGTATCGCTGTTAGATGGTACTACTCGGTCGAGTTAACATGACACCTGGGAGGCTATTCTGTATGCATCCGTCCATAAGTTCGAACATTTTCGGATTCATTTTTGGCATATTTAGACACTTTCTTTTTTTATGAATTTAAAAGATTAACGTTGTCATTGATAATATTAAGCCACTGAATGAATAATATTGGTAGAATTTCATCAGTCTTACTCAAAAATGAGTACAGAGTAGCCTCCCAGGTATCATGTTAACTTGACCGAGGTATAGAACGTTTGTGATTCTACCGGTACCATCACCGTTCTGCCGTGTACCAATTCTATTATTTCGATGGAAAGGTGCGGTTGCCGACCAGACTTACATGAAACAACTACCACGCTACGGAGTACAAGCGCAACAGCATACCAAGTACCATACTATTAGGTTTAGTTGAGGTAGTGTTTAGATGTCTATAGTCGCTTGTTAAATTAAATAATTACAATGACCGAAATGTATGCGAGCCATGATGGCCGAGTGGTAATTACCGTGGTCTCGGACACGGATATGCCGAGTTCAAACCCCTATGCACATCTCCGACAAAGAAAATTGTTACCTGTGGTAATCTGTGGTATAGACTGGTTGTCGATGGAATGGAACAATGTCTTGGTTATGGTATTTTGACACATCAAGTTAGTGCAAAATAAAAAGTATAAAATATATTGTAGTTTTGTATTAATTAATTACTAACTACACATCCTACTTGTACTTATTATTTACGTGGTATAACATTGGCGACGAGGAAAGAAACGAACTTCGTTATGCAATGTATAAGATAGTTCACCTCACGAAACGATACTTAAATGGATGTTTTTGATCAAATAAAACAAGGGAAAAAGTCGTGGATTCAAGAGAAGTCAAAAGCTGAGCTGATATCCATTGCTAATAAATTGGCGAATGAAATTATTTTCACCCAAACTCACACCATTGAAGAGGTAAGAAATTATTTACGGGTATATGTTGAAAAGGAAAAAACAAAAGACTGTGCACGTGGCGTCTGACAGTGACGCGGTCTGAACGCGGTTACGGGATTAGAGGTATTTAAAGGCTTAAATTGGAAGGCTTATAGACAGCAATTTGAATGTTTTATGCTAATAAATGGAATAGCGGAAGAAAAAAGGGTGCCATTGCTAATTACCAAGTTGAGCACAGATGTTTACGAATTGTTAACGACACTATGTGTCCCGAAGTCACCTGTAAATGAAACTTACGAAAGTATATGCGATAAATTGGAAAAATATTATCATCCCGTAAAGAATAATGCGTTACATCAAGCAGAATTTCGAAAAAGATGCTAAAAATCTAATGAATCCATAGAAGAATATATTGTTGAACTAAAAAAATTATCTAAAGATTGTGGGTTTAAGAATTTAAATGTAGAGATTAAAGAAAGATTATTAAACGGTACTTATTGCGATGCTGTAAAATTCGAATTATTGAAGCAAGCGGATCAGTCATTGGAAATATTAACTACAATTGGAAAAACAACTGAAATTGCTTATAAGTTAGCATTTAATCACGATAAAGTTCAGGACAACACTCAGATGTTTCAGTTACAGAGGAAAAAAATTAATAAGAACAAAATGAGTGGTTTTTACTCCAATACTTCCTACAATTTTTTTTTGTGTTTTTACTACAATGTAACATGCTATTGTTGCGGAAAGAATGGGCACATGAAATCACAATGTTCGTTAAAAGATAAATTCTGCAGTGAGTGTGGTACCAAAGGACATATATTCAAGATTTGTAAAAAAAATAGAGAAGTCAAACTGAAAAATGTGAATGTGATAGAAACAACAGTAAAGAATGAAGAAACTGAAGAAAACAAAAACATGATAGGTGAAGCAGAAACATTTGAATTTTTTTATTTCAGTGACAAGAACAAGGTTCTGTCGACTACTTTAAATGTCAGGGTAAATGACAAGGTTATTGAGTTTGTAGTAGATACTGGAGCTGACGTGAGTACTATTACTTTGTCTGATAAGCAATATTATTTCCCGGATTTAAAAATTAAACAATGCAATGTTATCTTTACAAATTTTGATCAGTCAACTTCAACACCATTGGGTGTAATTGAGAACTTAAACATCAATTATGGGTCTGTTAATGTAAGTAAACAGAGATTGTTTGTTGTCAAAGATGAATTGCCTAGAATATTAGGTAAGGAGTGGCTCTTTTTGTTGCATTTATGGCCTCCAAGGTTTGAACAGAAGGTTTATGAAAAATTGTCTAAAGATGATTTGATAAATAACATAAAATGTAAATATGCTCCCTTATTTGAGCCTGGCATGGGCAATTTCAAGGGAGAGCCAATACACTTGTCAATTGAACCTCATGTCAGGCCCATTTTTATGGCAGTAAGGACTGTCCCATTTGCTTTAAAAAATAAAGTAAAACAAGAAATTCAAAGATTGCTTGCCAGTAAGCGAATTGAACCAGTGGAGTACTCAAAATGGGGTACCCCAGTAGTACCTGTTTTAAAGTCTGATGGGACTGTCCGGCTATGTGGAGATTTCCGTATAACAATAAATAAATACTTACAAGTTGATCATTACCCATTACCTACAATTAATAATATATTAATGAAAATGCAAGGAAATAACTATTATTGTGAATTAGACTTACAGGAGGCATATTTACAGGCTCCATTAGATAAGGAATCTCAGGAATTAGTTTCAATAGTAACTGAAGAAGGTATATATAAATACTTATATTTACCTTTTGGTGTCAGTACTGGCCCGGGTTCATTTCAGAGATTAATGACACAAAAACTTAATGGATTGGATATAATTGTCTACATAGATAATATATATGTATATGGTAGAACGTTGACAGCCACAAATGAGAAATTAAAACAGGTACTTGATAGGCTTAGTGAGTCAGGATTAAAGTTAAAAATGAGTAAGTGTAAATTTTTTGAAGAAAAGTTAGAAATTTTTGGTTTTGAAGTTAACAAAATTATTAAAAGTATAAATAAAGTTTTTAACAAAAAAATAGAACCGACTTCAAACGGTAAAAAATAAAATTGTTCAGTACCTACTTCTTCTTGCTTATGGTAATGACTCTTAAAACTATCTTTGGAGTCGGGCCCTTACTAAAATGTCGTACTATTCGTTCTAAATGGGCACCGACAGTACAGACAGTGGGAAATTACCTACTTCTTCTTGCTTATGGTAATGACTGCTAAAACTATATTGGAGTCGGTGCCCATTCAGAACGAAAGATACACTTTATTTACTAAGACAGGATATTTTTGATTTTACTAAGGGCCCGACTCCAAAAATAGTTTTAAGAGTCATTACCATAAGCAAGAAGAAGTAGGTACTGAACAATTTTATTTTTTACCGTTTGAAGTCGGTTCTATTTTTTTGTTAAAAACTTTATTTATTTCACTCTTTTTAGTAATTTTAATAATTCTGCACATATGTAAATATAAGCATAATTGGATTTTTTTTCACTTAACTTCTAAACGTTAAAGAGATACTTTTTATAATCATGTTTATCTAATAGCCATCTTATAGCCTGAAAGAATACTACTATCAGTCCACTTGAAAGTATAAATTAATGAAAGAATGTGCTCTCAGCTCCTAACCGTTGAGGAGTTGTACCTTCAATCATCAGCTTAGCAACATGAGGTGATAATTACCGGACATAAATATTTGTATTATGTTAAAACATTAAAAGAATGTGTGTGCCTATTAAGTTTCAGTGTTTCCCTCGATTTCCCTAGTATCACATCATCAGATTTTGCCATGGTGACAGTTGGACCACCTCAGGATTGTAAGATTTCCAACAAAAAAACATTTATTGAAAGAGTTTGCTCTCAACTCCTAACCGTCATAGTACCTTCCATCATAAGCTGAGCAACATGATATGATGATAATTATACAAAAATGCCTGTGTGGAGGAAAAGGGGAGATCTCCCGCCAGGCGATGTCACTGCCTGGGGACCGCGGTCCGAATGCTAACTTCGGATCATTTGTATATATACTGAGAATCTAAGAAACTTCGATAGCGTGATTCAGGATACGTCTTCTGATTGGCCAGTTCAGTATGACGCGTATGACGTAGTACTCTATTGTTTACAATGTTCGATGCTTGCGTCGTCTTGCATGGTCAGCATTTCATGTGAGGCGCGTGTCATGTTGCTGTAGGTATCGCGCCGCTACATCACTCCCCCTCCAACTATGGGATGATGTCGTAACTCTCGTATGCCAGTGTCGTCATCGGCCGTGTCTGCCGGAATGATGCGATGCGTGCGCAAGCACGGGAGGGAAACCCAGAAACCCTCAGCTGCGTGCTGCGGATCGCCGAACTTGAGCGTTGCAGGATGAAGGAACCAAGGCGCTTTTTGTGAGGCTGCTCGTGGAACCTGGTCATTGTGCTCGTTGCTGCTGGCTTGACTCCATGACTCCTTGTACTTGCTGAAGGACGTCAGATACTTCGAGGATGAAGGTGCTGGTACCGTTGAGATGTGGTCAGCAGGGCGTCTTCAATCGACGGTGGTCACCAATGTGGAGGAAAAGGGGAGATCTCCCGCCAGGCGATGTCACTGCCTGGGGACCGCGGTCCGAATGCTAACTTCGGATCATTTGTATATATACTGAGAATCTAAGAAACTTCGATAGCGTGATTCAGGATACGTCTTCTGATTGGCCAGTTCAGTATGACGCGTATGACGTAGTACTCTATTGTTTACAATGTTCGATGCTTGCGTCGTCTTGCATGGTCAGCATTTCATGTGAGGCGCGTGTCATGTTGCTGTAGGTATCGCGCCGCTACACCTGTTTTGCTTTAGTAAAAATATGAAAATCATTTGTTGTGCTATAAAATTTGAATGTTCCCTTCGATTTCTCCGGGATCCCCTCATCAGACTTTGACTTGGTGACAGTTGGACCACCTCAGTAATGTAAGATTTGGAATAAAAAACTATTTATTGAAAGAATTTGCTTTCAACTCCTCACTGTTGCAGTACCTTCCATCATCAGCTCAGCAACATGAGATGATGATTACTATGCACAAATATCTCTTATGCTTCAGAAAGTATAAGAAAATCAATGTGTGTGCCTATAAAATTTGAGAGTTCCCCTCGATTTCCCTGGGATCCCATCATCAGATCCTGATTTGGTGACAATGGGACCACCTCGGGAGTATAAGCATACGAACAAAAAAAGAATTTCGAAAATCGGTCCACAAACGGCGGAGTAATCGGTGAACATATATAAAAAAAAAATACATACAGCCGAATACAGTACCTCCTCCTTTTGGAAGTCGGTAAAAATAGAACCAATTTTGTCACTACCAAGGCCAGAAAATACAAAAATGTTGAAATCGTTCCTTGGAAAAGTTAATTATTATAATAGATTTCTACAAAATATGGCAATCATTTTAAAGCCGCTTTATGATTGTTTAAGGAAAGATAAGTTTGAGTGGACTGAATCATGCAATAAATCATTTATAGAAATTAAAAGGGCTCTAGCAAATACACCTCCTTTATCACATTTTGATGAAAATTCAATAATTATCTTAACTTGTGATTCAGCGGACAGTGGGGTAGCTGCTGTATTATCAATAACAGATTCCAATAATGTCATTAGACCCGTAGCATTCGCAAGCAAAAAATTAAATGATACTCAATTAAAATACCCAATCTTAGAAAAAGAGGCTTATGCTATTATTTTTGGTGTAAACAAATTTTATGAATTTTTGTTTGGACACAAATTCATTTTGCAAACTGATAATGAAGCATTAGCTAAAATTTTAGGACCAAAATATGGTATTCCAAAAATGGCTGCAAGGCGACTACAATATTGGTCAATCTTCTTAAGTGGTTTCAATTATGAGGTGCAGCACATAAAGTCAAGAAATAATCCAGCCGATTATTTATCTCGGGTCACAACTAATTGTGAAAATAAAGATAGAAATACTGAAATAATTAATAAAAGTTTTGAATTCAATACAATTAACTATATAAATAATTCAAACTTAAAAACATTGGATTGGCACATAGTTCAAAATGAAACTAAAAAAGATAAAGTGTTATGTAATATTTTAAGATACTGTAGAGATGGCTGGCCTGTTAAAAAAGATTTAGGCGAGGATTATGAGCCCTACTTTAGAAGAAAAAACGAAGTGAGTATGGAGAAAGATTGTCTGTTATGGGGTTATAGAGTTATAATACCAATGAGTATTAAATATAATGTAATGTGTGAGTTGCATGCCAGTCATTTAGGTGTAACACGTATGAAAGAAATAGCAAGATCATATTTTTGGTCGCCAGGGGTAGATAAAGAAATAGAAAATATAACAAAAAGTTGCATTAACTGTTTACAAATCATAAAAATCCAGAAAAAGTTAAATTAACAGTATGGCCTCAGCCTCCCGCAGTTTGGCATAGATTACATGCTGATTTTTTGGGTCCTTTATATTCTAAAATGTTTTTAGTCATAGTAGATGCTTATTCTAAGTGGCCTGAAGTTTTTGTTATGAGTAACATAACTGCACAAAAGACAATTGAAATATTTAAAAGTATTTTTATTAGATATGGGTACCCATTACATTTGGTCACTGACAATGGTCCTACATGGACTAGTAGCGAATTTAAGAGTTTTTGCAATAGGATTGGGATTAAACAAACATTTACCCCTCCATACTATCCAGCAACTAATGGGCTAGCTGAACGTTTTGTAGAATCGTTCAAATCACATATTATAAAAATTGTAGAAAGTGGTAAGAAACTGGAATATGCTTGTAATTTATTCCTATTTGATTATAGATGCACTGTTCACAAAACAACAGGTTACAGTCCAGCTAAATTAATGTTTGGAAGAGAGTTGAGATGTCGTTTTTCTTTACTAAGACCAAATCCCGTAAAGGATACAGTAGATGTTGAACAGGTTAAATTAACCATAAATAGCAAGGATTATTTTAAAACATTTTCAGTGGGGGAAATGGTTATGGTAAAAGATTACAGGAAAAATAAAAAGAAGTGGTCATTAGGTAAAATTTGTGAGACAATGGTGCCAGGTGTCACCTACATTGTAGACGTGGATGGCCAACGGTGGAAACGACATGTCAACCAACTCCTCAAATGTAACCAAAGTTTAGAGTAACATTTATGTTAAAATAAAAATGTTTAGTAAGTTTTTGAAATAAAATGTGTTGTATGTTATTTTTTCTAGATAATATTTCAGTTCCATTAAGGGAGTGTTTAGATAAGTAATATGTTTGGTTTTTTTTTTCTTTTAAGGGGGGTATCTGCGTTTATCGCTGAGAGAGAATCGTTTACCATGAATATTGTGTTTCTTTACTCATGATTTGCCGAAAGCATGATCATTTCAACTAGGGTTGCCATCTCTAAATTTTGTCAACCAGGACAAGACGCGTTAAAACCCCGGATTTTAGAGCCCAAAACCCGGACATGTCAACAGCGGGGGACAGTGAATTTTGCGAGTCGGTTCGTCGGTTGACCGCGGCGTGCGGGCACAGTGCGTGTGTCGCGGGCGGCCCAAGACTTTATTCTTTTTAAATACGGACTACCAATGAATTCCGGCCCGGACGCCCTCTAAACTAGGACAAATCCGGGGAAATCCAGACGGATGGCAACCCTAATTTCAACAATCCACATTTGGCCAGTGTGGTGGACTATGTATGGCCTACATACCACTCACTTCCGAGAGGAGTAGTACGAGCAGTACTAGGACATAAAGAGGACTAAAACATGCGATATCTATATGTGGTAACCATCCCATTGCTGTGTTAGTTTGATGAATAGGAGCGTATTATAAATTTGGACAGTAATGTATTACGTAATAGCATAAATCTATTCGATAGCTCAGCAGGAAGGACTTCAATCGATAGCAGTTCCCGCTTCCCGACAAGCCCCGAGCTATAAGTAGGGTCATCACTCATCACTTCCTCCGCTATCGAATGGCCTGTAATGTTTTATTTTGGCCATTAACGACGATAAAACGAATATACAACACGATATCTGTAGTAGGTATTGAAGCATTTTATCAGTCATCATTGTTTATTGGCACGAGTACATTGTGATGTTCTTATCAAATTGTATAATGATAGTTTTACCATTTATTAGTTTATTGGTAGTTCTATCTTGTTAATGTTTAAAAAACAGATAAATAATAATACGTTTTAAGTGCCCTAAAAAAGTGCCCTTAGAAATAGTTTTGAAATGAAATAGTTTATTAACATCCTGGGTAATAATATACACTTGATGTTTGTCATTGTTCTACGGTCATCAGCTGACCGTCATCCGCTTTGGGTGCGCTAAGGCTTATATGGGCTAGGAGAAAAAAGCGGGCGGAAAAAAACTCCAG
This sequence comes from Pyrgus malvae, assembly GCA_911387765.1. Classification (NCBI taxonomy): domain Eukaryota; kingdom Metazoa; phylum Arthropoda; class Insecta; order Lepidoptera; family Hesperiidae; genus Pyrgus; species Pyrgus malvae. The sequence goes on along the minus strand of OU426964.1, from coordinate 23,035,113 downwards.
CCCTGTTTTATTTATGCTTGACTTTGTTGGCCAAACTCGTTACTAGGTTTACTAAAATAAATAGGAAAGTATAATATTGGTTATCAATTATACTTTACTGTATAGTAAAGTGTAATATTGTTTATTAGTTATGCGTTTTACATATTTTGTATAACGTTACAAGCATCAAAAGAAAATTCAGCGCAATAGGAAATTATTGTTTTTGCAACCCTATTGAAACGTTCTTAAGTATATAATTTCGCTAAGTGGCTGCGGTTTTCAGTCCCGTCTCCCGCACTTGCAACACATTTCAAACAGACTCCATATAAACCTCTATCAATACAGACGCAATACAGACTGGCACAGTGGATTGTCATAGTAATGAACCAATTGAGTGTTTTAGCAGCTCTGTGCGAATTGTTTTTGTCTTTGCTTAGTGGCTGCAGCTTATAATCATCACGTCTCGCATACATGTCCAAACATATTACTTGGTTAAAAAAGAATACTATAAGAAGAACTACCCAAGTTATTAAAGCTGTGTAAGAAACGTCGTCACTTACCGCGCCTTCTAGAACATTTGCATCCTACTTCAAACTCGCATCTTAACCTACATGTCCACTAAAAAGACATTACTTGGATAAGGCACATACTTTCCCGGCCTTTATCTACGCGAAGTTTGCTTAGGGCAGCCCTGCACAATCTGGAACATTCTTGAATTCGATTCTGTAATATCGGTATGTAAATGACATGACAGTGGTTTACCGCCCCGTCTAGACCACTAATAAAATTGTATCTGAATTCACACTTCTATAATTCAAGTCTTCGCATGACCTATACAAACACAAACACATTGGAGTAGTACAGACAGGTATATAGTAAAGGCAGTGCACAAGTCGTAGGTACACAAGTCTTCATAAGAATTCCTTCAGCGTAAAAGGCTTCTTTTAATGAAAGCGTAAAAGAGAATTTTATAAAGAGACGTTTTTAATATAATGGCATCACAAAATTCACAAATATGCATGGAGCACGAAAGCTACGAAATATTGAGTGTCCGCAAAACTCCGACATATTCGGTTTAGTGTTAGTCACTAGTAATCATTTATTAATGAAAAGACTTTCTAATCGTCTGACCACGAGGAAAGGTGGTGGAAGTTACACACTTGGACCTGGGGGCTGATTTTGTAATTCTGAAAGATTTTTTTTCATTTACTTTGATTGAAATAATTTCTTTCAGAATTAAAAACCAGCCAAATGTGGGCCCATTTGGTAATTCTGAAAGAAATGAATTCAATCGAAGTAAATGAAATAATTTCTTTCAGAATTACAAAATCAGCCTCCTGAGCCCAATAGTGGGACATTAGCAACGGTTTCCGGATTTCGGATATAGGTAGGCACTTTATTATCAAAACCCACCAATTTGCATGTTACACTTAGTCTGGCATTTTCAACTTCCGAACTTCTTCAACAACTTCTGCTTCGCGCGGGATTCGAACCCGGGACCCTCCGATTGGCTGTCCGGCATGGTAACCATTACGCCACGCGGGCCGTCGTACATCTATCGTCGATATATACTTATCTTCAGAATATTAGTATGTAAAGTTTATGGATAAAACAGTTACGATAGTAACATTTAATATCATTGATAAAACACAAACAAAAGTGCAATTTTTCAGAAACCCTCGCCTATAAAAGGGCTGTCGATGATGGATGGCGGTAATCTACACGGTTTACGTAGCTCTAAAATCCTTTTCAGTTCTATTCATATCTAAGATTCATCGTTTCGGTCCAACGATATTAAAGCAATTCATTTCAGTAGTTTCTCCGACAATATCTCATACGAAAGCATTGCATTACAGTGAAAATAATTGGAAAAGAAATAATGTGGAACTAAATTGCTACATTTGGCGCACCGGAGAACTTTTTGCGCCTGTCCCACCCTCTTTACAACTTATAATGAATACGGACAATATCTGGCCTTTCCGGGTTCCGTGGTTGAATGGCAAAAAGCGCAGCCCTTGTAGATATGTCTGTCCGTATCTCACAGCCGCTTTATTTTATAAGTACTAAAATTAATAAAGTTGTAATTAAAAAAAGGTGTTCACCAAAAATGTACAGGTGTCTAACAGTTAACAATTCCATAGAAGTAAAATGTATGCCACTCTAATTTATAAAATAATATTGATAAATATAGATTTGCTGCACATGTCGAATGTACTTTAAACGAAATGGATTTCAAAAATCGCAAATATATCTTTGACTTTATAGGGACTAGGGTAGTGGTTAGGGACCACACACGGAACCCTTCATAGGCAAGTCCGACTCGTTCTTGTCCACTTTTTCTTGAACGTGCCGCTTCTACGACACTGTAGCGACTTATCTTACTTTATTTGGCTGCCAGTTCCGACAGCATTCTCGCACGATAACACCACGCCTGGACATGCATCCCGTTCTCTCTCGACAGTTTTAGCTAAGGCAGATAGAGAGGGTGGCGTGCTTGAAATAAATTATAGTGGCGGGCATAAGCGAGGCACGTAGCCCCTCGGTATTCCGAACTATTAGGTACGCAACTCATTTCCAGATGCGCACGGAGCGGCGGCAAAAAGTGTCGAACAAAAACTGTATTACGGCGTGCGTGCGGGGACATAATGAGGCTTTCTACGGCCTCACCAAATGGTTTTAACGGACCGCAGCTGACGAAGAAGTATGGAGAATATGGAAATGGAGCGAAATTGCCAGGCGAGAGACGTCATGCGAGACCGATAAGGTAATAAGAGCAATGAAATGTCTTTATTGTCGGGGAATGCATTTCTTGCAATTTGTGTGCGGTTATGATGATAGAAATGACCGTGCTTGCATGCTCGTGTTGGTTTATTGTGACAAGTTCTCGAGAAAGATTGCTATGGTTTACTCCAGCAATTTAGTGTAAGACTGAATCCACTTTATTGCCAACTTTATATGCACACCACATAAAACTTGAGTGGTGGTGACCGCGTCAACTGATCAGCAACTGAACTTTGTACATCCCACACGTGCGTTAGTAGCAAATCCTTATAATTGCTAAATGCAGCAACGAAATTACCATAACGTAATGCAGTATTTGCAGACCGGTAAATTGCTAATTCGGGGTTTTTGAATGCTGCAATCAATTAAATGTAGAAAGTACGCAACGCAGCATCGATGCAAAAGGTCTATGACCTGCACTAAATATTAAGAGCAAAAAGTCTACACTTAAGGGCATTCTGTGCCAGGTTGTATAAAGGTTTGCTGAAAAAGCTGTTGCCGTCATTTTGATATTTCGAAAATGTTTAGACATATCAGCTTTACAAGACTATGCAACCAGCCTATTTATTAAGAATCGAGTCCTACTTGAGGAGCGTTTACGGACCCGGCGTTTTTAAATACTCTAGATCGTTTATTTCTTCTCGATTCGTTCAATTTGAGTAGTCTACCTACCTACTCAAGTTATATTTACTTCGTTCATTTGTAACGTGATGTTGAAAGATATAAAAAAAAATGGTGTAAGTAAATGAGACCGACAGTATGTTTAACGGCGTCGTCTGCCATCATCGTATGCGTTTCAACGAACGCATTCCTATTCTCTGCACTATATAAAAGGAAGTCGTTCTTAGAGTCTGTTTGTTTTTCTGCCAACTTGTGAACCACACAAGGACAAATACACAAACAACAGGAAACTACATCAATTAATTAGACATTTCAGATTTTTCTCCTGCAGGAAATCGAACCTAGGACCTTCCACGGCACACCGGTTTAGTGTCCTCTGCAACTGCAACTACGGCATCGTCACCTTAACATTTATTTTTATGTCTTTTGCCTTTAATATTGCTACAACTTTACGGGATCCAAGCTAATATGTAGCTTCGGGATTAAGAATAGAGCTACGGCTGCTAATCCCCTGCCTGATCATAAAAGGCGACTAAAAATGGGCTTGCGGGGTTACGGGCGGTGAGAATGGGAACTCGACCCGTCCAGCCAGCAGCCTCGGAAAGGACGGCGGTATGTGCGTGGCCGCATGCCACCGTGAACACCTGAAGATGCAGGAGAGTACATCTGCTCTCCCGAAGAGACAACGGTGCGTTCCACTGGAGATCCCGGAGTACTCCCCAAGCGCAGAGGCAAGGGGGTTTTAGTGCAATACAGATCCCACGTAAGTCAGTATCCTCTCCCAAGGTGCTGGGTACCTGTTGAAGGTTTACCAAAAAAAGTTCCAATTAGGGTTTAAAGGTAGTGTAGCCTCTTTTGGTTGATTTTCACTTGCACGCTTCAAGCATTCTTATCTATGTTCTTAGCGTGTGTGGTGTGCTCATGGAAGAAGGTCATATGCGGCCAACAAGTGCTTTGTGTGATTGAAGAATCACTTTGTAACCTGTGTAACGCGGGTGAAACCGCGGGTCTGAGCTAATTATATACAAACGAGGTGTGGAAGACAGGCATTCTTTCTCGTTAGTCACAAAGTTGACATTACCAGTCAAGTGCGACTCGGTTTACGCTAGTGTGTTCCGTTAGTTCTGTATCACCAAAACCTTTAAATATCTGAGAAGTCAAAATATCACACTTGTAAATTGCACAACTTAAACAATACTCTGCGCTAAAAATGTAAAATGATGCTAAGTTATGAGTTTGTAGAAGTTACCGTACAGTAAAAAAACATTTTCACTATGGGAAAACGTAATATTTTGTTTTGGGATTTATTGTCTCCTGACTCACCTCCCATAGTGAAATTTTTCAATCGATTGAATCCGGTGTCAGACAGGTGAGATGATCTGATAGACATTTTAGAAATTATTTAGAGACAATGCGGGTTTCCTGTCTATCATACACACACTCTACAAGCGGTGATTGGTGGACATCATGCTTTTGAGAAATTATGAGTTTCTCTCAGGCAGACACGGTAGTGGAAACATCGTAATTAATTTAATATCACAATATTTTCCATCACTGTGGAGCACCGATAAATACGTACATTACAAATTCCTTTGTCAGAGGTGCGCGCCGAGGATTTGAACCCGGTATCTCTGTGTGGAGACCGCAGTCTTTACCGCTAGGCCGTCGCTGCTCACTTACACGTAAAGTACGTTAATGTTAAACTGCTCTTATCGGTCTCTTCTATTTAAAAACGGAACCCTGAAACTGTTAGCGGACACATTGTTTGAACTGACAGTACTGACACCATTGGCTATTTTCGTCGGGCCCGATAACTTCTGTTCCTAATTTGTTGACCGTTGATACTCGAGTGAAATGGTTACTCGATTTATCGCAATCATGGCGCCCCACTTCTGAATGTTATCTACGTGCTGCTAATCGAAATGTTTTTGAACTACTTTAATGGACATCGTTAGGAAGTTGCAGTTTCTATCTTCACTATTTGTTTATGGACGAACATACGGAGTCTTCTCTACATAGTAATCTCTTTAGAGAATGCAGAATGCGATTGCGATTGAATAGCCAATATCTATTCCAACGTACTTAGAAGTTGCAAGCTTACATACATCATGCACGGTTTCTAGAAGATTATTAAAGAGTCTATATTATTTATTAGATAGAGTCGTACAGTTGGTTGCCTGTTGACACTTACTAGTGTAATAGGATAATAGTTACCATTTTTTCACATCCGTGACAAGAAAGACCCTACAATGCGGACTCTGAAGGACCGCTCGAGATTCAAATGGTGTCATTGGAATTGGAAACGAACCGGCGGCGTTATTATGTGGTTGGTGTTTGGTGAAACGGTGATGTACAGGTACAAGTTTACATAACTTCTTCATGCACTCACATCACACATATTCAAATCAACAAAAACTCGCAAATAAAGTCTTTATTTAGGTATATAGCAAGCTAAATTTTGAATGAGCAAGTAAATAAATAGGCATTAACTAACGCAGGAAACAGATTTGTAGTCAACACGCATGTAGCTGACTACGTTGTTTAAATTTGAAAACGAAAACGCACGGCCGTACCTACATGCTGAGCCAACTTCTGTCATTAAACTCAAGGGTCCTTTAAACTATTGCTTCAACGCTAACGGTTGGCACTCAAGTCCATTTCTGTTCCAAAGAGTCTTGACACCAAACAACGTTTTTACAACAAAACAAAGTTGATTGCTTTGCCAAGTCACTGTTATTAAAAGACCAAGCTGTTCTGACCTCGTTCTCCCGCACAATGCTACACACGTTTCCATTATGTCCAAAATTGCTTACTTGCCACAATGCGATGGTACTGCTTCACGTGCCCGCTGAGTCAGCTTCGGGCTTCGTAAGGGTGCATACAGACAGACAGAGAGTGCTCTCGATGACTTACAGATACTTAAGAAAATAAATAAATAATTATTTTCGGTGCCAGTTTGATATTGAGCTGAGAGAAAAACGGCGGCGGTAAAAAATCCCCAGCACTGTTTTAAAATAAGGTATATAGCTACATATATAAAATAATTTGAAATAAAAGAATAGCTATAAGCATATAATGGGCGCAAGCGACAGCTGATCCTGATCGTGTGAGAATCACAGATAACACTAATGATGCTTTAGCACTTATTATGTCGCTGTTGTGATAGAAAACTACTTAGCTAACTGCCATATTATTATGTCACTGTTAATTTTTCTTACTTATATTTTAGTCGAAATGTGCTAATTAGTCGCAAAAGTAGGATGCAATATTTAACTGCATCGCACGCAACACATTCGAGTATTTAGGCTCTAGTTGCCTCGATTACGTTGGAATAGTGATAGTTTTTTTTTTTCATTTTTGGAATAGAAATACATATTCTTTTAACCTCAACCTTTTCGCGGTCATCGACTCTAGGTGCCCTTCTGGGCGATTCGTTTAGCTCAGAGAAAAGAGCCGCAGGATTAAAACTGTCAGCAGCATTCTGTAAATGTTACAGAAATAATACTTACGTACTAGAAGGAAAATTGCACAATCATACTACAAGTATAGTGTGTGCCCTACACTTAATCTTTACGGAATCTCGGAACGCAGCTAGCAAAAATGGCGTTTCATATTAAACGATTAATAGTGGAAAGACGATGAGTAGACGCGGCTTCCTACGAAATCATGTGCCAACTTTAGCTCGCTAATCGACTCATGGTCGTGTTACTCATGCCATCGCGTTTTGTTGGGCCTGCGATAAATATTTATGAAACATACTTAATATTTCTTTTGCATAAATTTGTCGTTATTTGTTTCGAACACTAGCGGAACTTTGCTAATAAAGCTCATCGACTTTCCCGTTTTGGGTTTCTTGCAGCTGATTATTTTATTGCTTCGACTACAAAGTTCAAGGAATAGTTGGTCATTCATTATATTCGTATTACGTATCCTGATAAGAATATGGGTTTGTAGTGCTAAGACTATGTCTTGTTTTTATGATATAACTAGCGGCGGCCCGCGACTTCGTCCGCGTGGACTTTGATATTAGTCATAGCACGATGTTACATAGCCTAAAGCCTTCCCCAATTAATGGGCTATGCTAGTTCTGGAAATAGCTAATCTCAGGAGATTAGCGCCTTCAAACAAATAAACAAACTCTTCAGCTTTATATCTTCTAATATACAAAATTCTCGTGTCAAGGTATTTGTAATTAAACTCCTTCGAAATGGCTCGACCGATTTTCATGAAATATTGTGTGCATATCGGTTCGGTCTGCGAATCGGACAACATATATTTTACATCCCCCTAAGTGATAGGGGTGGCCTACCTAACATTTAAACGCGGTACGGAGTTCGCGGGATCAACTAGTAATTCAAAATTCTCGTGTGACGAAACTCCTTCGAAATAGCTCGACCGATTTTCGTGAAATTTTGTGTGCATATCGGTTAGGTGTGCTTCTGCTGCTTCTGGTCTATTTTTCTTACCCCTAAATGTTAAGGGTGGCCCACTCAAAATATTTAAACGCAGTACGCGTCAGCTAGTATTAGTATAGATTATTTCGTTTACTGCGGTATTAGGTAACCCAATATTTTTGGTAACATAAAAGTTTAAATGATCAACCATAATTTTGTTTTCAAAATAAATCCGTTATAATTGGCTTTATTCAGATAGGTAAGGTTGTGGTCGATAACATTAATTACATCCTTGACAGTTGGAATGAAATCAAGGATTCGATCAGGGTACGCGCGCCAGTATTCCCCAGCTGACAAGGTAATTATGTTTCATCGACCACTGGGGGCCGAAGAGACCGAGCGCCGAGAAATTTTTACTCATAATAGAACGCTATTTCAAGCAAAAGATAGAAGAACTCTACGATCTATGATGCAAGAATATTCACAGACCTTGCCAGTGCGGGCAGAAATTTTGGAGGATGTCAAAAGAGGACGGGCTAGTGTTTGTCTCCTCAAAAACTCAAACCGTAAAACAAAAGTATGTTCCGTTTAAAAATATAATACTCATTTGACTCGGTTAATTTAAACAGTTATCTATTGAACTTATGAAAATTACTTTAGTATTTTCGTAAGCAATGATGCGTCTGGTAAAAAAAATACTGCAGCAGATAGTCAACAGTAGATAGTAATTTTCGAGAAGGCATTTTTATTTGCGAATGTTTAAAACTGGTATTCTTTACATCACTCACATCCAACGAATAAAAACTTCTCGACCTTACTCCGTAGCAATAGGGACAAAAATCAATCAGATGTAAATCGAGCGATCTAATGCGCCTACAGTCCGTTAGTGGGAATCAAAGATGTTGAAAGATCTCTTTTAACGTCTTTGGTGGGAATGATACGGGTAATTTGTCTTGTGCTATTGGCGCGCCGATGTCTAATAGCGTATTTTTCGGCGGCAGTGGCAGAGCTAGGATTTCAGTTTGGGAGGGCCTTGATTTTAGTTTGGGGCAGGGCTGAAATTTTGGAGGACGTCCACAGGCTTATTATTAGTCTGTGAGAAGGTCCAAAAAATTTGCCGACGGGGGTTTCTAATGCATGATATGTACTCTTGGACCGTTCGCCTGGTTTGGGGGCTTGATTTTAGTTTGGCGGAATTAGATGTTTATCAAGGGTGAGCTTGAGCCCTTTAGAACTCCCCCCACACCTGGATCCCCTAGTATTTCGGCGCGTAATTTTTGCACCTGAAATTGCCGCATTTGCTTTCCCGAAGATGGGCATGTACGGGGCGTCGCGCGCGTAGTACACCGGTGCGTGCCACTGAATATCTCGGTCCGAGATATCCGGAGATTCTCGGAGTCCTCCCCAAGCGCAGAGGCAGGTCACCGAGGGGATTTTAGTGCGGTACAAATCGTACCCTCTCCCAAGTTGCCAGGTAAAGGTAGCCGGCAACAACAGATATCAAAATATTTCATTCATTTCTGGTAAACGACTAACTAGTCTCTTAATGAACTTCTTTATGGGCGATCGAAGAGTTGAACTGAGAGAAAGAGCCGTAGGAGAAAATTTCTTAAATACCAGTTGTAACATAAATATCAATAGACAGTATGGCTATGGGTCGACAATCAACAATCTAAGTCAGTAGCTCCGTACTAATATTATAAATGTGAAAATGTTTTGTCCTTTCACGTCACAACAGTATGAAGATAGTTAATGGAGGTTGACTCTCTTCAGCCCCCAAACCCCAAACTTAGGCTACTTAGATATACTATCCAACGCAGGCTGTCGAGGAGTTTAAGTGCGTGTGAATCTCACATAGGGTTGCCATCCGTCCGGGTTTCCCCGGATTTGTCCTAGTTTAGAGGGCGTCCGATGAGCGTCCGGGCCGGACATCATTTGTAGTCCGGGTTTAACGAACGACTCGGTAAATTCACCGTCCCCCCGCTGTTGAAATGTCCGGGCTTTGGGCTCTAAAATCCGAGGTTTTAACGCGTCCTCGTTTACAAATTTTAGAAATGGCAACCCTAATCTCACATAACCCAATATCTTTCTCAACGGGTGCCTTAGGAAGGTTTTCTTTATATTAAAAGGTATCTAACGTTACTACGAAGTTTAAAACCCATAGGTATACGTAGCCATGCAGTACAGTTAGTTATGGTACAGTTTGATCGCAGGAAAGAGCGCTATTCTGTCATTAAAGAGCGTCGATGGCGCATCCGCCCGCTCACAAAAACCGAGCTTCCGCCGACAGACCGACATCCATACATCGATGCACTTCGTATAAATTGCTCAGGGAATTGAATAACAAATGACACTGAGGACAACTAGCGGCTTTGCCTGCTTTGTCGTGTTATTTTTGTTAGTTTCATATCTGATTTTAAGAGTAATAGGTATGTGGACTAACTCCATTTGATAATTTTCCATTTAATTCTTAGAGGTCCCTATTGGAAGTCTGTAACGATGGATTTAGGCCATTCTACCTTCGAGAACTTATGATTTACCCTCAGGCAGTTGATCGTAATTAATTAAATATCGTAATATTTTTCATCACCGTGGTGCTGCGATACATACGGTCATTACAAATTTATTTGCCAGAGGTCCGTACCTAGGACTTGGACCCGGTATATTCGTGTCAGAAATTGAGACCTTTACCGCACAGCCATCGCTGATCTTATTGTGTCCCTATTTGTGTTACTTTCATATCCGGTTTTATATTTTAAAAAAATCAATCAATTTAGGTATTTTGTAGATTTAAATGAACTTTAGACGTTTGCTATTTTGTCTTAAAAAACAATAAGATCATGACAACGACTGCCGATCGAGTCGACGCAGAAATTTGAATGAAAAATTAAATATTTGTCGAAGTGTTCGTGTTTGACGATTCCCGCGGCATAGGAAATTTACTGTGGAGCTACTAGTCTGGTGCGGTTTTTTAGATTTTTATATGTGCGTTTTTTTAGGTTTTATTAGATTCACTTGTATGTTTGTGAGTTTGTGAACTTGTTTGTAACTCTTCTTTGGACTCGGTTTTGACCCACTTTCAACAGATAGATTTAATTCAAACTCTGGCCACATCAAGATTCGGTGGCAACACAATAATTTTATAAGTTTATCTAATTCCGAGAACTTGAAAAATATTTTTTTTTAACAATAAATCGAACTAAAAAATACCTATAGTATACCTACATGCTTAAAGATATGTATCAACATTGCTAGCATTTTGTAAGTAAGAGGCATGGTAAGGACATTTAAAATGAACAGGAGTTATTGATGAGCCAGTTAACAATGGAACAAATAACAAAATATACTGTAAAGTTTCAAAAAAAAAACACAAATGCTTATGAATCTTATGATGCACGATTATTAATCTTTCCAAAAGACGATGCTCACCTTATAAGTAAGATTAATGCATTATAATTAAGACCCGTGAGGGTGTGGTGCTCTGGAGTCCGGATTCAATTCCGATGTGCATCAATCAAACCCTGCGACTGAGAAATGGGTAGGTATTATCAAGCAAATCGTTCGGTTTTACCATGATCCAATTAGATAGTAAACTTTTTTGATATGAGAGAAACATTTATAGGTAATATTACACATGTAAATAAATGAATAGTTCGTCTATTGGAACCGGTTTTCGTCATAGCGTACTTATTTTTCGAATATATGATTATTGTTAATACGTCAAATGGAAATTCTTACGAGCTTAATGTAAAGGTTTTTTATAACAACTAAACATAATCAGTTTTTATATTTATAGTTATTTTTGCACTGTAAGTTTGCGGTTTTAGGTCAAAAGGACGTCAAAGGAGCATCAAAATATGCGGTGTAAACCGTATTTTTTTTTTGATATATTACCTACGTCTTTGGACATAAACGATGCATAATGTCCGCTTCTTTTAATTGCGTTGATTTCAAAGTTTTTTTTTATTAAAAGGGATTGTAAACCGTTCCAGACCAGTACTTGAAATTATTAATTTTATCTTGTTTCCTCTACGCTTTCCTGAACGGGCGGATAAACGAACAGGCGAGCAACAAAGTGATCCTATAAAGTTTCCGCCTTTGATTTTGAGATGGAAAACCCGAAAAACATAAACCGTCTAGGCCTCAGTTGGTCAATTTGTTCTATATTCGTTCACGTTACTCCTCTATTGTATTCGTATCCATTGTTCGATAACGATTTCCTGCTAGCGTTAGGAATGTAATTCGATTAAAGTCGCCAGAATCAAATTACTGATTGACACGGGATACCTCGAGAATCATAAATAGCTGAATATCATAAATAGAACGCCGAGGTTACTGTGTTCTTTGGTGTTGTTTGTTCGTGCTAATTTTGTTCTTGTTCATCTTGTTGGGATTCGGAGGTTGACTATTGGAATACCATTTTTAGGATTATAACTTAGAATAAATACGTATAGAATGACTGTCTTCGTATGAAGACAGTCATTCTATACTATCTATGCTTGTATAAGCATGATGTCAAAATTGAAGCACTAAATAGATTCCTTCCTACTGACCAAATAATTTCTATTGACCAAATTAACTATAAAAAGGTACTACAAAATATTAAACACACTGTGAAAAGTTATTTTATTAGACTTCTTTTGTTTTTAAAAAGTGTTGTGATAAAATTTTACCTAAAGTCTTACGGAGCGGCCCGGCCTTTGGTGGCACCAATCAACATGTTTCAATTTGAGCGCGCGAACTTGGTTTCTATAATGTAATGTAATAGTAATTATTCTAAGGATGATAATGAGTAAACAATAATCGTCTAAAGTTAAGATGTTGGAAGAATAATACATATTTATTTATCTGAGACATAACTCGACAAAAGTTCCGAAAAACTTATCAGGGTTCCAACCGCTTTTTCAATAATTTTCTTAAGAAACAATTGACCTTTAAATTTCCTTTACCTTTAAAATAGATTTTATTCAGCACTGCTTAGTGTGGAAACCATGGTATTTCGCCGTCGTAGGTATATCGGCAGTAATTATACGTATACGTACGCACAGGTGTTGTGTCAGAAATGAATGCTTGAGTTTGTGTCGATTTGCTCCCCCGATCACTTTATTTTATTTATTTAAATGGCATACATCGCATTAATAATGCAAAATAATTGAGAGGTCTGTGGGAGAAATGTAATTTTTGAAGAGGAAACAATTTTTAGACGCACAACTATCTATAACTACCTGACTAGTTCATCACCGGTAATGCGACAGATGTCCTCGTTGCCGACGGTCTAATCTCGCGATATATATGTGGGCTGATGTCATTTATAGCGAGGTTATATGCCCAAATCGCTGTCGACCTGTGATCAAATGAAAAATGCGTAGACATAACTGTAGCTATACATGAAGCTATTCTTTTCATTTTAAAGGTTGTAAGACTTTTATAGTTCGACCAGGAAAGTACCACCGCTGCACCCACTTCTGCCATGAAACGATTCTGTTCAATTGTTGACGACCCGTGGAGTGCAATGATTACCATGCCGGACTGCAGGACTACCGATCGGAGGGTCTCGGGTTCGACTATCGTGAAATGTTGGTGGCCGTGAGTATAAATAAAAGACGAGTACTTCACTCTAAGTTCCTTTAATGAATGTAATATAATGTTAAAAATGGACAATCGGGTAAAAGCCTAGTCAGCAGTCATAATAGTTCGTACACACTTAACGTTTTAATATAAAGGAGAATATGCACGTACACTAATAAGTTAATACACATACTTCACCTTCGGGGGTGACCAAAAAAAAAATGTGAAAAGCATTTTTTTTTCAAAATTACAATAAGCAAATAATTGTTAAAATAACATTACAATCATATTATATAAAAAATAATTAAAATAATAAACTAAGTAACTAAATCAATCACACACAGAAACACACAAATTACCTATGAAATAGTGTTCACTTATATTTTAATGACAAAAAAGTTTTGTTCTATTTTTATGAATTATGTCTACCTTATCTTTAATCTTAACTTTTACATTACAACCTAAATCTTCTAAAACTACATAAGGACCATTGTATATAGGATCTAATTTTCCACCTGTTTCATTCTTTATTAATATCAAATCATTCTCATTATACGTAACAGAGTTTACAGATTTGTCATAATGTAATTTTCTTTTATATTTATTTTTTAACAAATTTTTCTTGACATCTGAATGAGCTAGTTGTAATCTATATTTCAAGGTTAAAGGATAATCATCAATATTATATAGTGGTTCAATTTTATCAGTAATTCTAGAAGGTATGCGGCAAAGTTTACCAAAAACTAGTTCGAAAGGCGTGTAATTTGTTTCGGAATGCACTGTGTTATTAAAACTAAAACTCCAGAATGGTAACCAATAACTCCAAGTATCTGTGTAAGATTCGCACTGTATTCTTAAAAATGCACCCAGCGTCTTGTGCGCATTTTCAAGAGCACCTATTGATTGGTGATGATAAGCGGTTGAAGACAGTTTATCAATTTTTAAAAGTTTACAAACCTGTTCCATTGTAGTAGAGATGAATTCCGTCCCCCTGTCTGTTGCTATTACCTTTGGGATACCAAATATTAAAATAAAATTTCTTACGAATGCATCAGCTATGGACATTGTTTCTTTATTTTTTAAAGGAAAAGCTTGAACAAATTTGGTTAACTCGCATTGTATGGTCAATATATAGCAGTTATTTTCTATATCCCTTTCCAAAGGTCCTACTACATCTAAATAAACCTTATCAAATGCCCCAGAAGCTGTGGTTGTTATCTCCATTGGCTCCTTAGTATAACGAAAAAATTTCATTTTCTGACATTTGCTACATTTTCTTACAAAGTCTTGTACATCCTTTTCGATACTTGGCCAATAGTATCGTCTTTTGATGGTATTAATCATCCTACGCACTCCAGCATGACCACTAGAGGGTAGTAAATGAAAGTCGTTCATTATTACAGTTTTTTCGTCATTTTCCGTTATTCTTTTTACTCCTCGTAATATGCATATACGTGGTCCGGACCAGTCCTTTAGTGATTTAACTTCATCACAGACATTTCTAATGAAATCAATATTTTCTTCATTTTTTATAATACAAACTTCATCGATGCGCATCGATTTACAAAATAAGCTTAATTTCTGCACAAATTCGGCTCGCGAGAAATGCGCCTTGAAATTAAGATTAATATATAACATCTTCTTACTTGAACTAAATGCAAAACATTCAGATTCATTACTTATAGTATTGTTCTTTCTTAGTATATCTATCTTTCTCCCTTCCATTAAAACCATTTCTATCGAGTCATACGGCTTCCTTAATATATCTACAACTTTTGGTTGTACAGGCCAATTGTCAGTAAATTTACTAAGGTCCGCATTCTCGCCATTCTTAACAACCTTGGGAGAAGCTATATCATTCATTCTTTTCCTCTGTCCTCTTGTCATCACATTCACTACTTGATCATGCATACCTTTCAATTCATCAGACGTTATAGTGACTCTAGATAAAGCATCTGCAGTCACATTATTTTTACCTTTCACATAAACTATCCTAAAATTATATTCTTCCAGCGTCAATCTAAATTTTAGTAACCTGCTTGACGGATCTCGCATTCCAAAAAGATATAGTAAGGGTTTGTGATCTGTCATAATTGTAAAACTTCTACCATAAAGATACGGTCTAAAATATTTGACTGACCAAACTATTGCAAGAAGTTCCTTCTGAATTGTGGGATAATTCTTTTCGGCCTTATTTAAAGGTCTACTGGCGTATGCTACTGGCCTTAAATCTTTATTACATAGGACAGCACCTAAAGCGATACCTGATGCATCTGTCTGCACAACAAACTCATTGCCTTCTGAGAAATCAGGATATTGCAAAACTGGTGAGGTCATTAATGCATTCTTAAGGAAAGTAAAAGCTTTTTGACATTCATTATTCCAAATAAAAGGTTCATTTTTTCTACATAGTTTGTTCAAAGGCATGGTTATTTCTGCAAATGATTTTATAAACTTCCGATAATAGTTGCAAAATGCTACAAAACGTTTTACTTCATCGGCATTTTTTGGGGTGGGATAATTTTTTAAAACACTAGTTTTTTCTGGATCCAGTAAAACTCCTTTCTCTGAAACTACATGTCCTAAATACAAAATTTCTTTCTTTAAAAATTCACATTTTTGAGCATTTAATTTAAGGTTAACTTTTCGTAGCCTCTCTAAAACATTGATTAAATTTTGATTGTGACTGTCTAAATTTCTACCAAATACAATGAGATCGTCTAAGTAAACAAAACATTTTTCAAATGTCAGACCAGATAGTGCAACAGACATCATACGACTGAATGCGCTTGGGCTTGTTTTAAGTCCCATGGGTAAACGCTTCATTTGGTATTGACCCGTATTAGTTGTGAATGCTGTCAATTTACGACTTTGTGGATCTAAACTAACCTGATAATAGCCTTGATGAAGGTCAAGGTGACTGAAGTAAATAGCGCCAGAAAGAGAATCTAAGATTTCATTCATGTTTGGTAAAGGAAATCTATCGTCACATACTATCTCATTCAATTTCCGAAAATCAACTACTAATCGCCATTTCTTCTCCGTATTTCTTATATTTTTCTTGGGTACTAACAAAATAGGACTTGACCATTCACTGTTACATTCTTCTATGATGTCATCCTGTATCATTTGATCTATTTGCTTAGCTATTTCTGGCTTCAAAGCTTGAGGTAATCTATATGGCTTAGTATAAATGGGAGTGGAATTAGGTTTTACTGTAATTGATTGCTCATATATATTTGTCGTTGTTAATTTATCACCAGTGTGGTAAAAAACATCTGAATATTTTGCACAAATTGACTCAATTGATTCCCGTTCTTCTGTGTTTAAATGATTTAATTGCAACTGTGATAATAAATTGCGAACTCTATTAACATCTATATTGTTGTTTTTAAATTCACAAATGTCGTAATTATTCAAAGCATACAAAACAGGCTTAAAGATTGGTAACAAAACTTCCTTCTCACTAACATTCAATATCTTCAGAGGAATCCTGTTATTTTTTATCGTTCCAATCGAATTAGCTAAGAATATATCTTTCATTAATTCCCTTCCGCATACAATCACATCTTTATTAATGCTCTCTTCTACATATAAGAAATGTATTGATTCGGATCGTGCTGGAATAACCAATACATCGTTACTTCTCTCGTGTATATCAACTAATCTTATAATATTTTCACGACCATCATTATGTAATCTTAAAATGTTACTTTTTAAATCAATATTACTTTCGTATTTATTTAAAAAATCTAAACCTAATATACCATCTGCTTGTAATGGCAATGCATCTAAAATAATAAAATTATGTAGAAACGATTGTTTTTTATCGGAGCATAATGTTAAATTTACGGAACCTAAAGATTGTTTCTGTCCTCCTATTCCATTCACTAAAGTGTTATCTCTATATGTAGGGATGTTATATGGCAACGCTTCCCGTTTTATAACGGATAGTGTAGCGCCGGTGTCAATAAGAAAATAGTTCTTAATGTTATTAATATAAAAGGAAACATATTTTGCATTACCGCTACACGATAGAACGAAATGCTTAAGATCGAAAAAACTGATTTGTATTATTAGCTAAAACATTATCATTTTTATTTGTTTCTACGGTATTATTGTCTGACAAATTGCTTGCCGTATATACCTGCCGCACATTCCTGTTCTTACTATTTGTCACATATCTAGAACCACGGTTACCTCGAAAATTGTACTGCGGTAAGGCAGGCCTTTTTCCCTTATAGTCCGTAAAGTTATGCCGGTTATCCTGTCCACGATAATAATTGCTACGATATTGACCATAATTGCGATTATTTAAATTACGTTGCGGATATTGGTAACCTCTTCCGCGCCTTAAATTGTTATTTCCCTGTCCTTGCTTAAATGCATTCATAATGTTACCTGAAGATCGTTCCGATGACACTTCTTCGTCTTTCGCCGCTTGGACAGCCTCTTGTAGCGTGCTGTAGTTGCGCGCTGCAATGATTGTAGACAGCCTAGAGTTCCGCAGACCATCTGAAAACCGTTTTATAGCATATTTTTCATTAATCGGCTTTAAAACAGACATTGCTTCAGACTGACCGTCCGCCTGTGAAATAGTTAGGGCAGTAAATAATTTTTCGATTTCAGTCCCATACTCGTCTATAGATTTAGAACCTTGTTTACTATTTTGTAATTGAGTCTGTATAGCCATAAAAGATTTTTTTGGTAAAAGAAATTTCTTTAAATCTACTAGAAGTGTCTCAATGGACTTATATGTTTTTGATAGACGTAATTTTGCATTTTCTGATAGTCTACTTTTCAGAACGAACATAATCAATAAGGGCTTACCAGCTTCATTAATCATGTCTCCGTACATCTCGATGGCATCTATCATCCGTTTGGTGGTTTCTTCAACACCGTCCATTGCTGGAATCAAACTACACGCAACTTTTAAATCAAATTCCATTTTGCCAATATTAGTTTCGGGCAAAATGCATAAAATTTTTACTTCGTCGTATACCTTCTGTATATTCTGATAAATATCTAAAGACAATAAAATAATATCAGAATTTTTACTTAATTTTATATTAGAAATAATTTCCCTACATTTATATAATACTTCATGAGCTTCGTCTAACTTTGCCTGCGTAGTTTTACATGTGTACCTACTTTGACCTTATTTTTTTTTAAGCATTTTCGAATGCCTATCAATATATCATAATAATTATTTAAAGTTTCTATCATATTTTACTTAAACATGGAAATAACATTTTACTTAGTACAGTCTATTCATTCGTAACTCTACATATTTTATAAAACAAATAATTATCCAGTTCTTTAAAATCACTAAAACGGTGCACAATCACTCAGCGAACACGATACCCCGAGCGTATAACGCTGACTTGCGATATTTGACTTCGATGCATTTCCGCCGCGTTCTAGGTATGCTTATTAATCACTCTACGTTTTATAAAATTATTTTACATACCACTTTAAAGATTTACGAATTCTCAAAAATTAAGCAGTTTCACCATCCCTTCTTACACGTCCTCGAAGCGATCGTCGAATGCGCTCCAGCGCATTTTGGGCGAATTCCCTCTGGTACCACTACTGATGGGAGCTCTTGTAGACTCGGCCAGCGAGATATATATAAATATAACGATGCGGTCTGCATGGCCTCCAATGGTCTTCAGCAGGCCGTCGCTGTTTCCTCCGGCAGCATTTTGACTTAAAAATACCTCTTTATTGAGCGACACATGGTTTTTACTATTAATTATTTAGTTTATTCACTGTTAACTTTAACTATAGGCCCCTTGGCAGAGCCCTTTGGCAGGGTCGCCATGAAATGTTGGTGGCCGTGAGTATAAATAAAAGACGAGTACTTCACTCTAAGTTCCTTTAATGAATGTAATATAATGTTAAAAATGGACAATCGGGTAAAAGCCTAGTCAGCAGTCATAATAGTTCGTACACACTTAACGTTTTAATATAAAGGAGAATATGCACGTACACTAATAAGTTAATACACATACTTCAATCGACGAGGCAGAAATTTGAATGAGTTTAAAGTGCTCTCGGTCTGGGTGTTTGTGTTTCTGTCTTTGTATGTGTCCATGGTACTCGCGACACAGGGTATATCTACCCCACTGTGGGCTATGACTATGAGTGTGAAACGTTATTATTATTATTATTATTTCGGTGTAAAGGTGCAGTTGCTGATCGGTTTTACACAAGGCATCCTTCGGAGAAGCATCGCAATTGCATACGAGGACGGGTAAGACTTGATTTTGTATGTAGATGCCCATGGGCTTCAGCAACCACATAACACCACGTGGCTTGCACGCTCATCTGCTACTCCTTTCAAACAAAAAAAATGTACCTAAATATAGTTTGACGTGAAGTCCTTTCACAGTGATAAACATTGAGGCTGCAGTCTAAAAAGTGTCTTAATGCGTGTTGACATTACATACCCTGAAGAAAATTTAGCTAATCTTCTACAAATACTGCTATAAATACTTACACAACATTGTTTTGTCAGCCAGTGGTCATCTACGGCTTATTCCGATATCTTATAACCGTTTACCTGTTATCATTGCTACTTGTAATATCCATAATACCTACTCTTTTATCAATCTAAGGGGGTAAGCGGCCCCCTAAACGGTCAATTATATTGCACAATATTGCGAATTGTACAATATTATTGACCGTTTAGGGTTAATATTGAAGACTACGCAATGATTGACCAAAAGTTTGAGCGAGTTTAATTTTTATTGCACAATATTTTTCCATTGCATCGTGTAGGGTCAGTATTGCGCAATATTTTTCAGTCTGTGGTTGGTCGTCACGAGGAGTACACGTACAAAAGAGAATCCAAAAGAAAACGAAAGTGAATTTATAAGAGATTTTTTTAACTTAAATGTATTTGAATTATTTTGAATTTGAATGTTTAAGTTTAGCCACAAGCAACAAAACTACAGCTGCAGTTTAATCTTGTTCGGACATGTTTTTTATTTTGATTTTTATTTGTTTGTATTACAAAAGCTCCTCTGGAATGACCAGAGTCCTTGATTTCTATGACATAATATCTGTAAATACTTTTAACTAACAATAAATTCCGAACAATATGAATATGTAACAAAATCCCTAATAATAGTAGTGCATAATAATATAACAATAACATTTAAAAAATTTACATCCTACATGTCACAAAATTTATAAAATCCTTAATCGGACATGTTGCTTCGCACGGTGCACACGGGTTCAATCCTATTCTCCGACTGAACACGAAAACATTGTCCAGTTCGTATTATTGTGCAATATAATTGATCGTTTGGACTCTGAGCGCCTTTCAATCTTATTGTACAATAAAAATATTGTACAATGTTATTGTAGGTCTAGGGGCCGCCTAAAAATGGATCATGCTTCAAACAGCGGTGTACATCCCCGCCATTTCCCGCTGATTCACCCGCGCGGTACGGTACGCATAATTTATTAATTAAGTACAAAATGTTATAGCACAAATAAAAACAGAGAAATTAAATTTGCTTCAGCGATACAAGCTTTTGTAATTATTTGATGAAAGAAAGTAATAAAATAGTAGTCATAATTATTATTAAGAATACTATGTAGGTATTATTTTCGTTTTAGTAACTGACCTTTGAATAAAAGCTAGTTTTTAAATAGTTAAAAATTTTGCTTTATAATATCTAAAGCGACATATTATTATGTATAAGTAAAAACCGTTTTACCACTAAGAGCGACTAAATCGGAGACGGATGTTTAAGTACCTACTATATCAACTAACACGTATATCAACTAATTTGTACGTCAATTTGTGACGCGACAGATTTAACTGCAAAACAAACCGCTTATCAGTGTTAATGGCTACTTCATTAATTTTCTTAATTATACCAACTACAATTATTATTTATCTGGGTCATCTCTTAAGACATTTCGGAAGTAATGCCAGGTTATCAGAAAACCCTTGTTTGACCGACCGCGACGCGGCGACGGCTAGAAACTTTCGCTTATCAGTAACGTAGATACCTATATCAAAAGATATTTAAAAAAAGATCACATGACGTTGTCTCTAAGATAAAATAAAACACAGAGAATTTTAACATGAGAGACTTACAGTCGTATTCAAGAAGCATGCTTACTTAAGTACGAGTAAGCAATCAACGCTATGCAAAGAGTGCTATTTGACGTGCGTGCGTTGTGTCAAGCCACCATCGATATAATATAAGTAGGCAAGCCATCAAGCCACCGATTCATGTCGATTTTGAGAAACGCATAGCAGGCTTCACTCAAGTAACGTCTATGACCATAGGGTCATCTTAACGAATTTAAAGCATAGGCATTGGAGACTCATAGTATTGTTAGTGAATACGAGTGATATATTTTGTATTTGTCACTATTAATCATAATAATTACATTGACAAAAACAAACACCGCTGTTCATTTAAGTGGACTGACTAGTAACAGAACAGCGAGAGTTTTCGAAATATCCAAAATTAAGAGAACAGATCTAGGAGGCATAGCTGAAAATTTAACGAAATAGGTTTCCACAGGATATAAATGGGAACAGTTTTTGATGAATAAAATTTAAGCTCTCTAGCATCATTCAATAGAAGGGTGCCGTGGTCAAAATGTAGGTAAGTATATTTTTAATGGTTTCTCCAGTCCCTAGGAGACATGATAATCATAATATTGAAGTTGAATTGAGGTAGATCAGCGCAGAATTTTGTGGGGTGGACAACTAACGCAGGCATAAATGATACCTGCGAATTTTTAGTACAGAAAATACCGATCAGTGTAGATGGCATTTACTCGCTTCCCTCTCGTTTCTCTGCAGGCTTAAGATCTGACAAGTGTTTTAATTAATTGCTTTATAAAATACGACTTTCAATTCAAAGATAAGATAAATTTGGCAATATTTACTAAGTGGCTTGCGTCAATCTAGTAAATAGTGTAACAGATATTATCAGTAGAAGTTCTTATCAGTACTTAGCAATTACAGTAAGTACGTTAATAATTTCCCTGTGTCTAATGCCACTTGTTCAATATACAGGTAAAATCTTTGTACCTACATATTCTATTTACTAGTCCGATGGACTCTGGTTGTAGTGGTGATGATGACAACCGCGCTTGTGTGCGTAAGCTCTTGAAACGGTAGCAAACAAAATGCGTTTTACAAAAATGTATTACCTTACTCAAACAACTCTTCTATGTATAGTTGTCATTCTGACGTTACAATACACTGAGCCAGGCGCTCCTTGTATTGTGACTGAGCCCTCCCGAGACGAGAGGCTACGCCATAATATAAAGACTACGCACACTTAACCAATAAGCATTTGCACGCCTAAAAATATCCATAGCCGAACGGACTACGTGACATAGAACATCAGATCTATACCTAAATTCATATTTATACTAGGTCGCGTCGGGCATTAATTGAGGTCATGACCTTTGGAGAGGTCATGTATTAATGTCACACGATCAGCTGTCACGTGTGCCCATTATCGACCCATAGCCATTCTGTTATCTCAAATATAATATAAATGTACTTTTTTTAAAAGAGTGCTGCTGGGAGTTTTTTTCCGTCGCCTTTTTTCTCTCAGCTCAACATCTGGCCCAAATGGGTACCCCGTTTTAAAGGCGATGACCGGGAAAAAATTACATTAATTAAGCGAATATTTAATATTCCTAATATGAAATAAATATTTTATTCTTTTAAATAGTAATATAGATCAAATAAAGTAGGTACTACTGGTACAAAAACGCACGATTTAACTGTTAGTATTATCACAGAATACTAAGTACATAATATTTGGGATAACATCCTTAGATCGAACAGTGCTACTTCTATTCAGTAACAGACTACTGTACCACACACAGGGTATATCTACCCTACTGTGGGGGAGCGTGAAACGTTATTTATTTATAAGTAGTCTTCCGCCAGCGGCTTTGCCCGCGTGGACCCGTTTTAAAGGTTCCCGTAGGATAAAAATATTCTATGTCCTTTCCCAAGGTCCACTCTATCTGTGTTCCAAATTTCATTAAAATCAGTTCAGCAGTTTAAGCAGGAAAGCGTAGCAGACAGACAGACAGACAGAGTTACTTTCGAATTTATAATATTAGTTTGGATAGGGTCTTTTTTTGTATTTTCATACGGAGGGTTCCGTATAGCACTCAAAACTCCTGCATAAGATGTATCTGAACTCTAGGCTGAAGTGAGCAGATAAATAGGCAAGTGTCGCCATAAGACATGTGACCCAGTTCGAGCCGTCGCTGATCTATCTCATCTCCACGGTGTCCCACGGGGAGATAACGGGGGCGCTTCCTGCACTAAACTGATAAGCTTAATGAAAAAAGAATTACTTTTTTTATCAAGGCAAACATATAGCGTTAACGACACGTATTTAAAAAATGTAGCTTTACGACCGCGGCTTCGCTCGCGTGGTATTCGGCTATCAGTCCATACGATTTTTTTTCTCCTATTTCTTTCCCGAGAAGAACGAAAAATGTCAAAACTGTAGTAGGTACTATTATTTAGTTCCTGTAGCTTCGGGATTAAGAATAGAGCTACGGTCCACCGAGGGGGTTTTAGTGCGGTCAAATCCCACATAAGCCGGTATCCTCTCCCAAGGTGTCGGGTACCTTTTGAAGGTTTCCCCCCCGATACCAAAAAAAAAGTACTATTATTTATTCTTCCAATCTAGTGCCTAAATTAAATACAAAGTCTTATTTTTATATCTTTGACTATGACAACATTTCATGCATATTTTTAAAACTTACTAGCCTTCCGCCAGCGGCTTCGCCCGCGTGGACCCGTTTTATAGGTTCCCGTAGGATAAAAACCATCCTATTTCCTTTCCCAAGGTCCACTCTATCTGTGTTCCAAATTTAATTAAAATTGGTTCAGAAGTAAGTTACTTTAGAATTTTTATTATTAGTAGGGATTGCTACCCTTTTAAGCGTGTACTATCTGTGTATCAAATTTTATTAAGATTGGTTCAGTAGTTATTAATTTTAAAGTGGATCTAACCAAAAACATTTTCATGTAAAATATTGTCAAGACGAGTAGAGACTTACGAGTACTTAGTCCTGTGAAAAACAGAGAGAAGATCACATGTAGAGACAAGCTTCTGAACCTATGTAACCTAATTTCACCAATTGGCGATATACCTATAGCGGATGAATTGAGTATTTAAATAAGGTTTTTATTTAAATTCGTGAAACATCGCCTAAATATGTTTTTTAGGCATTTATATGTTTATTATTCATTTTACTCGTATTTCTCCCTTCGCGGAGTTGGTATTTAATTAATTGTTTACGATATAATTGTGTTTGTTTACGATTAGGGAAGGAAGACCGGATGGAAAATGTCTGTAATTCGCCCAATCTGACCGCTGGCGTTCCGGGAAGTCAGTCGTAGATATAGTGTATTTCTGTTTATTTACCTTCTTATATTAGTATTTTTAGGGTTCCGTACCTCGAAAGGAAAAAATGGAACCCTTATAAGATCACTTTGTTGTCGAAGACCCTATTAATACCATTCAGTTACGTGCAATATCTACAATAAAATTATTAACAAACATGCCGTCATTTGATTATCTTACAGGGTAAGACACCCAGCAATAGTGAACCTAAAAACCAAATGTAATAAAGAGCCTTGATACTTTCCTACTAATAGTTCTTTAAGCAAGTCAAAGAAAATTATATGGTAAAGAATAAAGATTGTCCGAACCGTGAATGTAGGTGAATACACGGTTGGGATAATCTTACAGTTAGGGTTGCCAGGTACCCAAACCTAATAGCCGGACCGAGCAGGCAGTTTGGCCGGACATTTGGTTAGAAAGCCCGGACACCCTACATAATTGAGGATTTTGTGTCTCAGTATTAATAGGTAGGTACGACAAAAACTGCGGCACTGCGGCCTGCTGGAGCGACTGACGACAGTCGACTCGCCTGCGGCTAACAAAAGCCGGACACCGTTTATTTTGCCCGAACACGCAATCAAAAAGCCTATATATAATATGTCCGGCTTTATCCGGACGCCTGGCAACGCTATTTACAGTACAATTTTCCAACAGGAATAAGTACTTAGGAGCGTAGAATTTTAGATTGAATGCAATGAACCTTCGGCATACCATGTCTTCGCCATATTAAAAAGTAACTTTTTCGTAAAGAATAAGTATTCGTTTTATAAATACAGCAGCTGAAAATTCTTAAGTGTAAAATGGGTTTTGGATCTACTTTTAATTATATTTTATGTGTATATTAATAATGAATCACAAATTCATTATGATCGCGTATTGTCGCCAGTTAATATCTTGCTAATAGTATAAAATCGGCGACAAACATTGCATGGGTATTTTTGATTACCTATATTTAATAAATTCTTTAACAAATCCACTTACAAATGATCACAACATTGTAGAGCGCTAACTTTAATGACTGTAGGTAATTATATCTAATCTGTATTCGTGCCGTTTAGAAATCTTTTAATGAACTTTTTGTTGCGTCGAGAAATGGCAAATGGCACGCAGTCTGCATGACTATTTTGAATTAGTGTTTCAATTTGCCGTGATCTATAATCGTTTGTGAAGCGCGTATGGCCCGGCGGTTAGCGTAGAACGCAAACGATCTATGCATCTAAGCCAAACGGGCGCGGTCGGGTGTGAGATGGGTGAGCGCTAGCGGCAAAAAAGTTTCATGCGCGTTTCTGTGCTTCAGAGGGCACGTTAGGTGAGGGTAGGTTAGGTAGTAGAGGGCCGTCGGTCCCGGTTGTTGTCGATCGATAACAGTCGTTAAACTTTGTCGGAGGTCTTATGAGCGGTTTGAAAACATCCGACAGCGGGTTGGCTACTAAACCGCGTGTCCCCCAACCCGCATTGGAGCAGCGTGGTGGAGTAAGCTCCATGCCTCCAAAATAATGAGGAGACCCGTGCCCAGCAGTGGTACGCAAAAAGGGTTGCAGCCAAGCCAGCCGTCCATCCATGGGCTGCATCAACCACAGCTCGTTCGCTGGTTCATTAACTTAAACAAAAAATTAACCTACACAACATCTTTTATTACGTAAATAGAAAGAAATCCATACACAAATTCTGTACGAATAAAATTTCTTGACTTCATTAACATTTAACAATTAGGACTCCAATAGGTCAAACGAAATACCAAGAAATATATTTGTTATTTAATTAATTATTCAAATAAATGTAATCAGTCCCTATTAGGTATAACTTATTCATTTCATGATTAGAGAATATCGTTGATTAAATGTTAATTTGATAGTTGTGATGTAGATTTCGTTTTTATGCTAAACTTGCATAATAAAATAGTAATAAAACATTTACATTGGATTTGTTTGAAATTAAAGCACGTTCATTAAGATAATAATGCATTTATATTATGTGTTGAAATTACCCCTTTGACCCCTATATCGCCAGGCCGCCTGCATTCGCCATCAATATCTCCTATTGTATAAATTCGTATGTACAAGATTATAAAATGTATCCTTCACTAGCTTTGTCAGCGTGGGCTTTAGTTTTTTTCCCTATAGTCTTCCTCAATAAACGGAGTATACAACACAAAAATATTTTTTCAATTCGAACCTGTAGTTCCTGAGATTAGCGCGGTTAAACTAACAATGAAACTCTTCAGCTTTATATTATTATCTTAGTATAGAAGATAGATTTACAAAGACAAAGAACTTTATTTGCACAAATATGGGTGTTTACAAAAGGTGTAGTTGTATTTAGCTGACATTGTTTAACACTTAAGACATTTACGCAATCGTAACATATTACAATCACTTTTACATTATGATAATTAAATAATTATAAAACAATAAATTCATTTATTCATTCCAACAAGAACCAAGAAAGCTAGTAGTAAATTAATTTAGTACAATCGCGCGCATAATTTTTTATTTAGCGGAACAAGAATTTACAGTAAGTAATTAAATCTCGCTTTCGTAATAAAAATACATTCTCTCAGTAAATTGATTAAAAATGTAATTATTTTTACGGTTGTCCATAGCGTGTCGAACGACTTTAAGAGCAATCTATCTGAATTTATGGTTAAGTGGTCATAACACTTTTTGTTTCCGGACAAGCTTGTAAAAGATACACGCGATGTTTTTGGGGGAATCAATCATGGTGGGATTTTTACCAAATAAGTTCTGGTTGTTAGCCAAACAGAGGAGGGAGACCCGGGTACTTATGGGCACCTACAATAGACGCTAAGTTGTTATATATATTCAATACCATTAGTAGACGCATAATGTATTGCTGTTAAACTATTATGCATCTTAAGTTAAATCAAACTTCGGTAGGTACATACATCAAAATAAAATAAAAACTCTAATAAATAATGCCTGAGAGTTTTTTCCGCCGGTTTTTTCTCTCTCATTGACCCACCCAGCGGTGGGTAGGCATCAAAAGCCGATGATCCGTTCAGTTTGTTCTTAACGGATCTTAAAACTAAATATTTTTAGTTAATTTCAATTAATAATATTGTATGTCAGAATATTATTTCTCTCTCTCTCTCTGTCTCTCTCTCTCATTTAAAACCCCAATAATAATTTTAAACATCTCAATTTTATGTATTTTTTTAAATAAATAAACCGGAAGAAAAGACAGACACGGTCAACCCCAGTGGAGCCACCCGAGCATTGCCGGCTTTGGAGGAGAGCTTTATTACAGCTTTCTTGTTCAAGAATCCACTGGGAATGACTCAGCTGGAAGGTTGTCCCATAACCTACACCTCCGTGGTAAAAAGGAGCGTGCAAAGCGGACTGTGGAGGACCGCCACGAGTCCGTTGGTGCCGATGGAACTTTAACTTTACGTTACCCTACTTGTCAAAGGAAAATTTAATACCTATAGCGTATTTTTCACTAGTTTTTATTAATAACGACAAGTTAAACACCCCGACTAGCAATCTTAATATATATATAAAAAGTAAAGGGTTTTCTTTGTACGTAAAGACACGGTTTTCTCTATTATCACTAACTCCAATCAACTTCCCGTTGGGGTGGTAAATACCCCTTAGTACGTAGATGATAGTAAGGGAGTTTGATCGCGGTGGGTGGAGTGGGGAGCTGATGATAGAAGGTAATGCGACGGTTAGGAGTTGAGAGCAAATTCTTTCAATTAATGGGGTTTTGTTCGAAATTTTAAATTTCTGAGATGGTCCAGCTGTCACCAAGTCAAAGTCTGATGATGGGATCCCAGAGAAATCGAAGGGAACATACGAATTTTATAGCACAATAATTGATTTTCATATTTTTACTAAAGCAAAACAGGCATTTGTGTATAAATTTAATATCATCATATCATGTTGCTGAGCTGATGATTGAAGGTACAACTCCTCAACGGTTAGGAGCTGAGAGCAAATTCTTTCATTAATTTATACGTTGAGGTAGACTGACAGTAGTATTCTTTCAGGCTATAAGATGGCTATTAGAAAACATGATTATAAAAGGTAAATCTTTTTAAAGTTTAGATTAAACATGCGACGTATTTTAACCCGAGCAACGCCGGGTTTTGCAGCTAGTACATATATGAAAATTCATCATTCAGATTTTGCCCCGCTGAATCGAACCCCGGTCCCTCTGTACGGCACACCGGAACGTTGTGACCACTGCGCATTACAGAAACCTGTCATAAAAACCCACCAGTAACTTAATTACGGGCTTAAGTACTTTTCTCATCAAGTACTTGTTATCTTAAAAACTACTTACGTATATATGCTAAATGACTACATTTTAACGAAATCTGTGATTTTGCCAACTCATAAATTTATATAGAGGAATATTACATCGTTTTGCCTTAATTATCTTGATACTACGAATGCGAGATGACTAATTATTTAATAGAAGGCGTATCTACGCGCATTTAATTTAGTAGATAAGTTTGTATTTATGCTTGGAATATCACCAGTAAGGGGAAATGCCCGTGTGGACGATGAAATGGATGTAATTCGTAGAAGTGTTGTTGATTATGATGTTTTTTGAATAACATTACAAGGTATAATATAATATGGTATTGTAGCACCGTGTAGTTATAATATTAAACATGGGTATTGTGAAATTTGTAGGTAGAAGTTGAATGGATCGACCGGGGAAGTACCACCGTTGCACGCACTTCTTTTCTGAAGCAATTCTATTTCATTGGAAGGTTCCCGCCAGAACTACACGAGGCCACCATCAGCCTTCGGAGTAGCAGTGCAAAAGCAGCAAAAGTATAGGACAACATACAAGACTTAGGCTTGCTTCAGAGTTTGTGCAGACAATGGGATACAACGACCACTTAACACCGCGTGGCCTGCTTGCTCGTCTGCTTCTCTATTCAAATAAAATAAAAGCAAAAAAATACTTTTAAAATTATAATTTAAATGCTCCAAAAAGAAGAAAATAAAATCGTGAACTTAAAATTAAATTTTAAAGGAAAATTTTATTTTCTTCCTTTTAGAGCTTATAAATTAAAGCTTTTTTTAAGTTTTCTTGCTTTTAATTTATTTATTAACTAATTAAATTATTGGATGAAATAAAAAGGTATTTAACTATTTTTTCATATTTTACGTTTCCATATTTCCTAGTTTTCGAAAAAAATATTAATTTTCTATTTTGTCATTATTATTTGCTATTGTGTCACTTAAATATACACACATATATATATAAATATTATATTAAAACAATGTATGCATATTGATACGTTGTACCTCTTCAAGTAATAACAGCATTATCACGTGTAGGGGTACAGTTTCAACGAAATCCCGCAGTCGTCCTTCTCGCTCGAGTTTCCGTTTCTACAAACCGAAGTCAACAAGCCGCAAAGATATTTCATCATGTAACCCGTTGCTCTTCAATTTATTTGTACTTATACATACTATACTACAGTGTATCAGAGCGAAAAAGTTGTTAAGAGATTCCATACTGGAGGCATAAAAATAAATATTTATTCTTATGCTGGAGGTGCTACGGTAACCATGCCGGACTGTCAATAAAATTATGAATTTCAGTTTCTATTCTCTGTCTGGATCTTCCTTTCTGCCACTAACAGTTTATTCTAAAAGAGAAGAAAGAAAAGAAAAGAAAGGAAAGGAAAAGAAAGGAAAGGAAGATCCTGCGGAAGATTCTGGGGCCAATAAAAGCGGAAGACGAAAGATGGAGAGTGAGAAAGAACTTGGAGATAGAAGACCTGGAGTCCGAACCTAACATTATCGGAGAGACCAAAGCAGCTAGGCTTCAGTGGCTCGGACACTTAGAGAGATTAGGAGAGGATCGGGCCGTTAAGAGAGCATATTTGGGACAACCAAATGGGAAACGACCGGTTGGACGACAATATCGCTGGAAAGACCAAGTAGCTCAAGACCTGCTCAGCCTCGGCGTTAGCGACTGGCGAGAGTTAACGCAAGACCGAGAGGTGTGGCGTCTTCTGGTGTCGGAGGCCAAGACTCACTTTGGGTCGTTGCGTCACCGTAGTAAGTAAGTAAGTAAGTAAGTATTCTCTGTCTGGATGTTTGTGTTCATGTCTTTGTGTGTGTCCATCCATGCCCAAGACACGGGGTAGGTATATCTACCCTACTTATTATTATTTTCACCAGTACCTCACTTCTGGTGGGTGCCCAAAGTTGATGAGATGACGGTGAACCTCGTATGGTTCAAATAAAGTAAATTATTATAAAAGGCACAAAATTGGTTTTAAGTCTAATCAAGTAATTAAAACTATAAAATTTTTGTTTTATGTACCCTTCTGTAAAAGTCATTTAAAAAATATAAGTTATTAAAATTAATTAGTTTATTAAATTTTATTAAAATTTGTACTGTAAAATAATATAATACTCGTAAATAACCTTTTTTATTTCTCATTACAAATATATATTATACATCTGACTTGTAATTTACAATTCACAATTAAACAACAAACTACGGGGTAAATATGGAGATCTAAATATTTTGTAAGGCCTTTTTTCATCCACATTTGTGCAAATAAAATATTTTCATTTCATTTCTTATCATTAAATACAGCTTCCTTTGTCTCCCTTCCATCTTCCAAATGAGATGTCATTTCAACCCCATCTGGAGTGCCGCCACCGTATGCCACAGTCCGCCACACACACCACACCGTAAAAATACAAAGAGAATCTTGCTCTATATCTATACCTAAATACCTAACAGGATCCCTGAGCTAGGATTATAGCTAATTATTGTTATAAGTACCTGTTCCTGATTTACCTGTCACAATTAAATACCTAAAAATAAGAAGTAAACAGGAAAAAGTGGTTAGTAAACCGACGGGTCCTTCCGTACGAACTTTCGTAAATTGTTGTTATGCAAATCGTTCGTCGATCTTGAGAATTCATTAAAACGTGCGTGCTTTATCTAAAAGTTGCCATTCAGTTCTGGCCTTCTGGGACAACGGGAAGGAACAACGCTGAAAATTTTAGTTTTTAGTTAAATTTAGTTTTTTCTCCTCCTTCTCTTTTCTTTCAACTCTACCCATCGTCCACTGACGTTCATTAATAGAGTACCTAGTACTTGTATTCCAAAAATAGTTAAATAAAATATGTTTATTTTTAATTTTCTTGTGAAATTTGCGAAATAAAAGGCCGTATTTAATTCAAAGTATCTACGGCGATGACGAAGTTTGTTTTTCCCGGCTAGGTAAAAATAAGACAATGCTGCAGACCTATTTCATATCAACTTCACTTTATATATTCTAATTAATTATTTTAATTAATGAAAAGCTCAAAATTATCGTTGAAATTAGCAACTAAACGACAATCGATAAATTATTCGAACCGACTCGAGTCGTGTCGCGGTTGTCAATCAGCAAAAGTAATTTCCGTTTGGATCCAATCAGTGGTAGGTAGGCCGAATCCTTCGCGTCAATCATTCCTTATCGCAGTTTTTACAGCTGCCTGTAAATACAAGAATGTAACCTACATACCTATAGAACTACGATAACTGCAGTTTGTAGGTACCAAACACGTAGACCAGGAAAATACCTTTAAATTCATCATTTAGATGTCTGCCCCCAGGGAATCGAACCCAGAATTCCGGCGGAGTAACCTCTGTGCCATACGGTTAATATTTTATTTTTGATGCAGATTTTACATCTGAACTGCTGCAAAGAGGTAAACCTATTAAAAACGGACGCAGTGGCGATGTTAGAGGAGGCCTATGTCCAACAGTGGACCTGTTAAGACTGGTAGCTGCAAGCCTGCAACCCTTTTTTGCGCCCCACTGCTGGACTCGGATCTCTCCCCATTACTGAAAAGGACTTGGTTGAGTAAGCTCCAACGTTGGAGCTTACTCAACCAAGTTGCTCTTATGCGGATTGGTGGAATTGCTGGTCAAACCACTGCCGGACGTTTTCAAATCTCTCATAAGGCCTCCAACAAGGTAAAGGCTCATAGATAGAGAGAACCTATAAAACGAGGATAGGTGTAGTACTAGTAGTCCCTGTAGCTTCAGGATTAAGTATAGAGCTACGGTATCCCCTGCTTGATCGTAAGAGGCACCTAGAAGGGGTCTTTCGGGGTTGTGGGCGGTGAGAGTGGGAGCTCGATATGTCCATGCCGTCTCGGCAAGGGCAGCGGTGTTGCGTGGCTGCATCCCGTCGTAAGCATCTCCAAGGTGCAGGAGAGCACATTTGATCTCCCGAAGATGGGTCCGCGCGGGGCGCCGCCGCGCGCGGCGGACACTGTTGCGTTCCATTGGAGATACCCCTCTACCAAGGTGCCGGGGGTACCGGGTTATGTGGAATTTGTTACCGCACTGAAACCGCCTCTCGGTACTGAAAACAGCAGTCAACCCAAAACCAGATTCAGAATAGGTATATTTTTTCTACAAAACATATTTTCGTCAAACTTGGCGAGCACTTTAAGAATGCAAATGTCGAGAAATATCTCGTTCATACGAAGGTAATAATCACTGCAAATACAATCTATGAAGGTAGGTCTGTGAGTAGGGGAGTGGTTTGATCGACGTGCCCGATAAGCAACGGTCAAATAACTAACTACCTACCACTAACAGTGACACTCATAACTTTGATATTGACTAACCTTCCCATTCGTTACCTTGATTTAACTACCTTTACTTAAGTATATAGTTAGTGAAACCTGACAGATGTGCGTAAAAATGACTTCATTTATTTCATTATAACATATTTCTTTCGACCCTTTTTATGTCCTACTGCTGGGAACAGGTCTCCTCTCAAGAGTGAGAGGAATTTAGACCATATTTGACCACACTCAGCAAGTACGAATTGTTGGACATCACATCATCGGAAATTAGGAGTTTCTCGCTGGCGTGCATGGTGATGGAAAACATCGTTATTAATTTAATATTACAATATTTTTCATCACGGTTCAGCAGCTATAAATACGCATATTGCAAATTACTTTGTCATAGGTGCACGCCGAGGACACAATCATCTTGAGACAATGATCTACGTCATCAGTGACGTCACTAGAATAGAATAGAAATTTATTGTGTAAATTATTTAGTGCGTAACAGTACAACTGTTACGGAGTTGTTTTAAAGTATACAAATCAGTTCTAAATAAATGCTACCTTTGCAGGCATATCCTACTAACGTTCATGATCGTCTTTTGGAACAATAAAATTTAATGCGCTTGCGACTTGTTTTATACTACTAATAGATAGTAGAAGTAGGCAAATGAACAAAATTTTCAAACATTTGCTAGTAAGAATTTCATCTTCAGACAATATTAAAACAATTAAAAGACAAGGACATATATTTGTTTTCCCCGCCGGTGATTTTTCTGTAAATGGGCGTAACTAACACAAATGATTACTGGGTGGAATTTACTCTTCATAAACATACCGCAATGTACATTTTTACATTTGTAATTAGGTAAATATGCCGAACCAAACGTATAATAAAACCTTTTGTAAACACCCATATTTGTGCAAATAAAAGTATTTGTCTGTGTCTTCGAAAACAATTACAACATTGTTATAAAATCATCATCTGACCTACATTTTGTTATGGTATTCCGTCAACGAAATTTCACTCAGCAAAATTACTTATTTGTGACTTGAAAATTCATTTGACCTATGCAAAATTGTGTTTATATTAATACTGTGAAAAATTCTGCGTAGAAACGAGCTTTACATTAAATAAAATGAAAGGAAACACAGATGAAACCGCGAAACGGCATAAAATTGGAAAGGAACAAAGTCGCTTCAGTCGCTTGTAATTAAGAAAAGAATGCGACGAAAATGCTTCCGTCCTTAATTCTGCCGTGGGCCGAAAAAGCAGGCAGCCATTAAAAAGCTAATTAAACTCAACGCCGAATAAATTATTTAAACAGAACTCGAGAATGGAATAACGTCGCCATGAGAATGTTATCTACATCGATTCATGCAAAACCCTTAATAATGAAACAAACTGTTATGTTGAATAAAAAGGCCAATTAACTGCCTCATTACTGCTCAACTGTTCCATAGTTTTTGGCAATGGCGGGTTTAACCACTCCATTTTAGGGTTCGGTACCCAAAGGATACAAACGTAACCCAAAACGTAAATTATATATAACACTTCGCAATTTATTGTTATATTGGATTTTTTGATGGATGATTGTTGCTCAATCACGCAAGATCGGGTGGATGTTCCAGGAAGGCATAAAGGCAGTTGGCACAAAGGTACATTATAGTCTGGAATAGGAAACTTGGCTAGTTTTTATAGTCCCCATAGCTTCGGGATTAAGAATAGAGCTACTGTATCCCATGCCTGATCGTAAGAGGCGACTAAAAGAGGCTTCCGGGATTGCGGACGGTGAGAGCGTAAGAGAGTGGGAGCTTGACCCTGATGGATAGCAGCCCCGGGAAGGACGGTGGTGTGTCCGTGGCCGCATGCCGCCGTAAACACCTGAAGGTGCAGGAGCGCACATCTGCTTTTCCGAAGATGGGCCCGATCTGAGGCGCCGCGCGTGGAGGACACCGGTGCGTTCCTATGGAGATCCCAGAGTCTTCCCAAGCGCAGCGGCAGACCACCGAGGGGGTTTTAGTGTGGTCAAATCCCACATAACCCGGTAACCTCTACCCAGGTGCTGGGTACCTTTTAAAGGTCCCCCCACCCCGATACTCAAAAAAAAGGCTAGTTTTTATACCAAAAATATACAATGTACTGTTACCGCGGGATATAAGGACGGGTCACTAGTTATAAAAAATACTTATTGATATGTTATGAGAATGAAACTTTTTTACTAAAATTAAATGTAGTTAACGATACACGTCATAATGGCCATACGCATGTGATGTGTCATAATATGCCAGTTTTCAACGGACATTCTTTGAGCGGTATAATTTATAAAAATAACATTGATAGCAACAGTAAAATCAGCCAGCAGCCTGTCAAGTTTGATATAAAGTTACGGACTGGATTGGACAGTTGTCTCATACTCGTAAGTCAATTGAAATACTTGAGACGACAAAAAACAACTTATATTTACATAAATTTTTAATTAAAAAATATACATTCATAAGTACATATAGGTAAGAGAGTCAACTTCCAATGTACTCTACATTAATTATTTAATTTATTCATTATGTAAGTAAAATGTTGAAATAATAAAAGTTGTAACAATAAGTATGTACCTACTACCTACTCGTAAGTAAGAATTCGGATGCTCAATCAGTCGGTTGCAATAATTATAAACATTTGCCAATTATTCCATTATAAAGTATAAATAGAAGAACAATATAACAATGACAGCCTCCGTGGCCTAGTGGGTGATGAGCCGACTGCGAAGCGTGAGGTCGTGGGTTCGATTCCTACTCAGGACAAATATTTGTGTGCTGAACATGACTATTTGTTCTGTGTCTGGGTGTTAATTTGTCTATTTAAGTATGTATTTAGAATAATATAAGTATGTTTATCAGCTTTCTGATTACCATAGCACAAGCTCTGCTTAGTTTGGAATCAGACGGCGTTGTGTGAATTGTCCAAAAATATTTATTATTATTAATATGCTTAGGTATACTGTGGAGTTTTAAGGCCTCATTTCATGGAGATTTATATTGGTTAAGTTAACCGCGGTCTTCGACGCGACCGATCTCAGGTTCAAATCCTCGGCTCGCACCTCTGACAAAGAAATTTGTAATGTGCGAATTTATCGCTGCTCCACGGTGATGGAAAATATCGTGATATTTCATTGATTAGGATGTTCTCCATCGCCGTGCATGCCTGAGAGAAATTCATAATTTCTCGAAAGCATGACGTCCACCAATCCGCACTTGGCCAGCGTGGTGGACTATGGCCTAAATCCCTCTCAATTGTGTGAGGAGGAGACCTGTGCCCAGCAGTGGGACATAAAAAAAAACGGTTGAAAAAAAAAAAGTTAACTGTGATTTTTCCATCCATGGCGCCCATGAAACGGGGAATGCCACTATGAATATAATTTATTTAAATCCAAAGCCAAAAATGCTATTGAACATTGACGACCCATATGACGCAATGGTTCCCAAACGCCGCTAGGTACCCCGAGTTCGACTCCTGGCGAGGCAAATGAGCTCTTTTCTGTGAATCCATATTACCCACTGGCCCACCCACACAGGGGCTTAGACATAGCGCTATTTATTGTGTCATTGGCAATAAATGTGTGGAAATTAAGTAAGACATTCGAAATTGCGACACTCAAATTGAACTAACATAAAACTACTTATAACATTCAAAGCGTAAACCTTCAACAATCTTGAAGGCGTGTTATAGACTCGTGAGGAATCGGAGCGTTTCCGCCGCGATTTATAAACAGTTCTCAATCAATCGCAAAGGCGATCCACGTGAGAAGGGTTGCGTCACGATTTCGTTATTCGAGTTTAATCGTAATCACAACTATGTACTTAACGTGCGATTTTATTATTTACTAACTTAACTTTGTTTTGCCCATAATTTTTCTGATTATTTTAAACTATTTTTTTGCCCGTGCATTCCATCATCAGATTTTGACATGGTGGCAGTGAGACCACCTCGGAAGATTAAATTTACTTTCGAAAAAGAATTTCCTCTCAACTCCTTATCGTCCTAATACCTTCCATCATCAGCTCAGCAACATGAGATGATGATAACTATACCAAAATATACGTTTTGCTGAAATATACGTTTTGCTGTACTAAGAATATGAATATTAATCTTTGAGCCTGCTGTGTGTGCAATTTTTATCTCATCAGATTTAGACTTGACAGTATAAATTTTCGAAAAAAATACATATATTGAAAGAATTTGTTCTCAACTCCTAACCGTCATAATACCTTCCCTCATTAGCTTAGCAACATGAAATTATGATTACTATTCATAAATACCTCTTTTGCTTCAGAAAATATAAGTAAATCAATGTGTGTGCATCAGTATAAAATTTGAGAGTTCCCCTAGTTTTCTCTGGGATCCCATCATCAGATCTTGATTTGGTGACAATGGGACCACCTCGGAAGTATTAGCTTTCAAACAAAAAAATAATTTCGAAAATCGGTCCACAAATGGCGGAGAAATCGGTGAACATATATAAAAAACATACATACAGCTGAATACATTAACTCCTCATTTTAGAAGTCTGTAAAAAAAGGCATTAATTAATCCAACACAGAAATCGTTAATGCATACAAGCCCTAAGCATACCCTAAGCACGTAAGTAGAATCATAGAATGGAGCAATATCATTAATTCCGGCGAGCGATTAATGACGCGAACGGAATCGCGCCGATATCGATACTCGACGCAATCTCTCGGACGTGTGAAACGCGTGCGTGGAAAGTGCGCAAGTACATAGTACCGACGGCACGTACTCGCGTGCTTCGGGCGAAATTAATTAAAATATTACAGTGATGGATAAGTATTCATATCGCGCTCTCACGTTTATTGAAGTGCTCTGTGGACACGTTTTTGGAGCTGCTGATAAAACATTTTTATTGCCCAAAGGCAAATGTGGTAGATTTCCGTTGAAACGTTACGAAAATATGGCGAACTAAATATATATAAACAACTTTGTAAACACCCATATTTGTGCAAATAAATGCCTTTGTCTTTGTCTTTGAAAAATAATTTTCATCCATGTAAAATAAGTACATATTATGACGTTAAATAAATGAGGTTTGATCAGTTTTTTCTTCAGTTGTACACAGATTTGTTACAGTCAATTTTATACTACTATAATATGTACTTACTTTAAGTACGATATCAAATATGAAAACTTTAACGACCCGTGTGGCGCAATGGTTACCATGCCGGACTGCCAATCAGGGGTCCCGGGTTTGATTCCCGGCAAATCAAGATTGAAATTGGATTCCGTTTCTGTTCTTGGTCTTGGTGTTTGTGTCCATGTCTTTGTCTGTGTCCATAGTACCCACGACCCAGGGTATATGAGTTGAATTATTCATAGCCCTATATCATTATCAATTGGCCGCAACCCTCTTTGCCTCCCACTGCTGGGCACGGGTCTCTCCCCATTATTGGGAAGGCCTGGAGCTTACTCCACCACGCTGCTCCAATGCGGGTTGGTGGAGATGCGGGTTAGTGGCCAACCCGCTGTTGGATGTTTTCAAACCGCCCATAAGGCCTCCGACAAGGTTTAGCGACTGTTATCTATCGACAACAACCGGGACCGACGGCTTAACGTGCCCTCCGAAGCACGGAAACGCGCATGAATATTTTTTTTGCCACTAGCGGTCACCTATCTCACACCGGACCGCGCCCGTTTGGCTTAGTAGCATAGATCGTTTGCGTTCTACGCTAACCGCCGGGCCATGCGCGCTCCATTATCAATTATTCATTATTAATTAAAAGGCTATAAAAAAACTGTTGCTTTTAATACCATATTAACCAAAAACTACAAATGCCTACATACTTTCACCACAATTATTAAGTCTTAAACACAATTTAAAAAGAAAAACTGTATCATTTATCACGTAACAGTCAGCCACCGGTTTGCCAGAGAGGTATCGATCAAATCATGAATAAAGATCGATTTATTGCATATTAATCGAGATATTAAGGCAATAGGTATTTAATTGTCTACTGTATAGTAGACGTAAGAATACTTATGGGTATCAAATTAATTCCTACAACAGAATTATTCCACCAACCGCCATATTTTCATAACAAATTTTTGTAATAAATAAATATATTCATAGTTATGGAAGCACGGATCATAAATAATCGATGAATGCAAAGAAATCGATTAAGAAACAACGTTGTTCTGCGAATCTCATTATGCGCGGCGATTTCTCATTATTTGATCAAACAATACAACACAAAACTTCCATAAATTTATATATTAAATATTAAACAGCAAATCCATTTACTAGCCAAGAAATAAATTACGGCGCAATGCCGGATGACATCATCTGAAGAGTCCGGAGTTCGATTCCCATCGAGGCAAACATTGGAATCAAGAGTTTGAATTTCTTTTCTCTATCTGGGTGTGCTTTGTGTATCCATGGTAACTACGACACAGGGAGGCCGAAACGATCAAATGCGAGGTGACCCTAATATTTTGTACCTACCTATACCTACTAACCTACCTATACCTCAGATTAATACTTTTTTATTTGATCTGAGCCTACTAAAGAATGAAAAGGCTCAGTATTTATATTTGTTATTGTATTGGAGTATTAAATTTAAATAAAAGTTTTTTTTTAATAAAAAAAGATTTTTATTTAAGAACAAATAGTGAATTACTTAGTTGAAGCGCGCATGGCTCGGCGGCGAGCGTAGAACGCAAGCGATCTATGCAGCTAAGCCAAACGGGCGCGGTCAGGTGTGAGATAGGTGACCGCTAGTGGCAAAAAAAATTTCATGCGCGTTTCCGTGCTTCGGAGGGCACGTTAAGCCGTCGGTCCCGGTTGTTGTCGATAGATAACAGTCGTTAAACCTTGTCGGAGGCTTTATGGGCGGTTTGAAAACATCCGACAGCGGGTTGGCCACTAACCTGCATCTCCACCAATCCGCATTGGAGCAGCGTGGTGGAGTAAGCTCCAGGCCTCCCCAATATTGGGGAGAGACCCGTGCCCAGCAGTGGGACGCAAAAAGGGTTGCAGCCAGTGAATTAAATCAAAAGTTATTTGTATTACATTACATTTTCAAACTCATATTTCGATACGGATAGTGGCAAGATTGTTTTAGTTGACCAAAACTACTTACCTATTTCCTAAAAAACAGGGTAAAGTTCCATTTTATGCGACTCGTTTTTAATTGATTTCCATGAAGTATTTACGCTTAAAAATCATGGATTTATAAAAAAGCGGTGTTTCCGATGTCGTCATTGCCAACTCTGAGTTTCCACTTTGCAGTGTTCTCAGAGACAGCTGAGTCGCGTTGAACGACTCCCCGGCCCTTAATCGCGGCTTCAGGGCTGCCAACATTTCTTTTTGAGATTTGTCTATTTATCATAAATTCTTATATTCGTATTAAAAATTTCGTGTCTCGATATATGTTCGGGATATAATCCAAAACTACAAAAGCGTTCATGACGAAATTTTGTTAAAGCATTTAATTAACTCGAAAACAAAAGATAGATAACTAGTAGGTATTTCAGTAAATTTTAACTTGGCCAATGCTACTTATATCTAAGATGTGACGGAAATTCCAGGCCACTTTTACTGGATTTTTTATATTGTAATTTCTAAACACAGAGTCGATGAATACTAACATAGCTGCTGCATAGCTTACATCGATTCGGTTCTATATAATGAGACAACTTTTATTATAATACTAGGTAAATTATTCAATTGATTCGTATTCGTCGTACCTATTACAATTATAATGAGTTTACATGTAATTTACATCTTATCATTTTTTAATTAATTATTTAACATTCTTTCACTGGTGCATCAAAACAGAATTTTAATTATTACCTTATAAAATTACAATATCCAGCCACTACTTACAATTTACAATCTTTAACCCAAACGGTAATTAAACTGACAATAATTTAACTGTGAAACAAAATACGTAGGTACTAAGTACGTATTGGCAAAAATAAACCTAAGAAATAAAATGATAATCGGCGTTTTATTTTTCAACCGATATCTTAATTCACATTCATTGCTAAAGTGACCTTCTCGTGCCGAAAAAGGAAATTAAAATTACAATAAATATCTATATATCCTGCATTGCTTTCAATGCAATGAATTGTGTTTAATAAATATAAAAGAAAATCTTTATCACCATCAGGAATTAACTCTAAAACTACTGCACCGATTTTTGCACCGTAATTATTAAAAGCGTGTATTTCAGTCCAACTAAGATTAAAGTGTAGTTATTATTTCTGTCAATAACGATTTAACGCAGACAAGGTGGTGGGAAAGAATGAAATAATAATATATTTTTGAACTGAATAGTTTGACATTTTACAAAGGAATCTGAAATTTTATTGGTAGTTAAAATTAAAACGTAATTATCCCAGCGTGGCCCAAGTCCCCAATGGCTTATTGGCTCAAAGAACTCATTTTGAGTACAATAGCAGCTGAGCGGCTCCACAGCGCTGTTTAATTACTGCCTGAGGCAAAGGCTGCCAATTTTTGAAAATGCCCAGAGTTGCGGACAAATTATGTAAAGCTGTAATCTGTAAAATTAAGCTATGTTTAAGAGTAGGTACTAGTACCGTTGGAATTAGTACGTTTCTGAGAATTATTTATACAGAAAATGTAGTTACATAATTTTGTAAGTAAGGCTTATATCAAAGTTATTTTCTTAACATAAAAATAAAATTGTTAACATAGTTAGTTCCTAATCTAGCAATATTCTAATATTTATTTAAAAAAATTTAACTATAACGTTATTACATAGTACTAATATCTTTGGTAGTTGAAGCTGTAAAATGTACACCGACCGTAAATTCCATGAGCAGAATGTCCGATCCTTAAAAGAAGTCGCCAATATCCCTATGATATCCACGACTTGTGCTAAATCGCTAAGTAATAAAGAGAATAAGTTCATCATTCTGCTTAGTAGCGTTTTCAGAAATTTATATAAATAAATAAATAACGCTTCACACTCAAAACCGCACAATACAAAGACAGAAACACAAACACCCAGACCGAAAACAGAAATTTAAACTCATCATTCAAATCCCTGTTTCGCCGGGAATCGAACCCGGAACCCCTGGGTTCGAATCCGGCATGGAACTATTGTGCCACGCGCACCGTCAAATATTAATAACGTTAGACTGCTTCTATCTCACAAACGTCGTTTATCAATTTTGTGGAGTTGTATGTACGTACACATTTCTCTGTGTGCGACTACCTAAACTACCTTTTAGATATCGGTTACTGTAATTACCACCAGGTATTTGCGTATCTAAGTAATCATCTGGTAACAACGGTTACGCTAGATCAGTCGCTACGTTGTGACGGTTGTGTTTGACAGCTTTTTAGGTAACGATGACGCAACAAACATTGAGAGTGAGATGAAAAACTATACACATTAATAGCTTTAAAATAACTAATTTAATTATACCTCCAAAGCCGAAGCCATAAATAGCCTATTGA
The DNA here is from genome assembly GCA_911387765.1 of Pyrgus malvae. NCBI lineage: Eukaryota > Metazoa > Arthropoda > Insecta > Lepidoptera > Hesperiidae > Pyrgus > Pyrgus malvae. The sequence goes on along the minus strand of OU426964.1, from coordinate 22,992,271 downwards.
TACTCCAACAAAAAGTGGGTTGGGCGGGCTCCGACTGCCAATTTAAAAATGGACTTTTCGTTAAGCATTCTCGTAAAAAAGTATGCTGTCCTATATGATCGATGGCCGTACAGGTTACTGTAACTTGGTTTCGCTTGGGTCATGTGACTGAGACTATCTAACGGACAGCTTCTTGGATAACACACACAGAACCAATATTTACGTTCATACCACAACCTAATTAAGCCGGCATTCATGATGCAAAGATTATTATTATTAAATGTGTATTAGACATTATTTTCTTTCAGAAACTCATAATTTTAAAAATATGTATGTATTACTAATGTAATAATGTAATTATACACCGCATCCAAAACCATGAATAGCCCATTGGCACTCCAACACAAAGCGTCTGTAATGGCCGCCCGGGGCTTCCGCTGCCAATTTCGGAAAATGGAGTTTGGATAAAGCATTGTCATAAAAAAATTAAAAGTGAAGGTTTCATAAAAAGAATACGAATAAAGACTTGTATTCTTTAAAACTATTTGTTGAATATTTAAGTAAGTATCATAAAGTTCTATAAAAAATAGACGAAGCAGCTCTGAACAATGCTAACAAAAAGTTATGCTTGAAATAATATTTTTTAAAGTTACGTGAGTCGTTTGCAAAGATAATAACTTATTGCTGTACGAGTCGTGCTCTTTAAAACTGAAGAATATTATATTTTTATATTTGAAATACTTAACTAAGTAAGTAGGCCTTCCTAAGTATTTCTTTTTATTTCAGTGTCTTTTTTTAATGACTGGGGAATAAAAGCTTAAAACGCTTATTAGCTTTCAAAACGCTTCGCAGCAAAGGTAATGGAAAATATGTATTTAATAAATATGTTAGAGAGATTAGACTTTTAAATTTTATTTATAAAATCAAGATTTTTACCTTACATATTTTTACATTACATATTCTTAAATTAATCATGATATTCATCCTATTTAAATTAAGTACTAAAGATATATAAATTAATTATATTTAAAATCTAATATCTCAATGATATAATATTTTTATTTAATTTAATTGGAAATATTATCTTCAAGTGATAATTTATCATCAAAGCAAAAATTTCCAATCCCACAAAAAAACTTTCGCAACTTCGCAAATGCCAGCCCTACTACTGTTATCTGTTTGGAAGTGTGCGCGTGTCGGCGAGTGCCGCGCCCCCGCACACACACGCGCGCCAATCAGCTGATCGCAGTAGGTCGTCGCGGCTGCCAAACTCGACCGCCATCTTTGTTTTGTTGTGCCTGTAGCATATTATCGGACGCGAAAACGTTCACGTATTTATTTGTAGATTTGCGTATGCTATCATTCGTGATCATAATTGATACGTAAAATATTTTGATATTGCAACATCTTAGTTCCATCAAATTCATCCTTAAAAATACACAATTTAGAATATTCTAGTAATAATCTTTGAATACAAATTTCATTGATACTAAATTTTATAGATCTTATATGCTGTAATTAGGTGTAGTCTGCATAAAAAGTATTTTGTAATAACGTAAATACAGTGGAAATCTACCACTATTATAAGTCGTAATAGGAGGGGATTCAACTGTAATTAAGAATGGATTTTACGGTACTTTTAAGCTAAATTTGTTTATAGGTACGCAACTGATACGCAATGTTCAACGTCAGTATTGTCAAAAACTTAAAAAAAAAACAAATTCGGTAATAGTGAATGTTATCGCATCCGATAGTTCGGATCAGGCCTTGCGTTGTTTCCTAAACTTTCGACACGATCTTTACAAATGCTTTATTATTGTTTGACTACCAGTTCTAGTCGTGTAGGTAATTATACGATAAAAATAATTCAAGTTTATTGTTATTTAATAATACAATATTTAGTAAAAATATGCAAGATTTAAAACAGCTGATCACGGGTGGCCGCTAAACAATGCGCCGCCATCTTACTTATAGGCTTTTATGAACAACCTTTTTTCTTTCCATCAAGATTTACAGCTACTTGATCCATTCTTGAAAGGCAAAAAAATATTAAGAGGCTAGAGCTGATGTCAAAATGCAAGACATCTACGCATTAGTGCCATAAAATATAATAGTTATAAATTATAAACTGTACTACCTATTTGTATTCATTTCATTTCATTCATTCACCTAATTAGTGTTGTGCGCAAACAATTTTCTTGAACAACTTAACGATAATTATGTATGTGGATATATGGATAAAAAATAATTAAAAAGGCCTACATGAATACCATTACGAGATCGTGGAAGTACTTAATGTAATAAAGCAATAAGATGTTTCTCTTAACTCTCGCAAGATAATTGCTTAGGAAAATTGCGGTCGTGCCTTTAATATATGTTGACAGAACAAAGTTTGCGACATTCAGAGCGTACCTACACGTTATCAGAACACGGTGTGCGTCCGTGCTCGTTATATTTAGGTCAATTAGTTTGACGAACCGTTTACTGCCGCTATGAATAGGCCGTCGCGTTCAATCAAAGTTCCATTATCAGATGCCTATAAATTCTGCTCGTACCGACATCGCCTACAGATTCTAATCTCGTTCATCACTGTCCCGAATCGATGTTAATGCTAACAGATACTGAGATACCAGAAAACACCTACTGCGAAGCGCTGTAAACCGATTTATACTTCGGCATCCGTAGATAGCCCGCTGTTCGAACCATCGGTTTAACTTATGCCACTCCGCCGCAGATAACGCTGAGGTATTCAGTAAATAACGTTGTGTACGCTCGCCGCTGAGTTATTTACTGTGCGTATTTATTTATAACGTATCTGAAATCACGCAGAACGCTTTGCGAACGGAACATGAAAGAGTTCCGCTCCCCTTTCCCGTCTTTGTCGTACTCGTTACGTTCAAGGAGACTAGAAAAGGACGAAAGGGAGACGGGACCGACGCCTGTCAAGTTCGGCACTTAAAATGGCCGATGCTTGCTTAGTTTCGTGATCGCCTAGGGAGGAGGCGATGTCGATAATATTATGTTTTATGACGGCGGGCGGCGGGCGCGGGCGTACATAAATTGGGTTTTCGTTTTACGAGAGATAATACTGACGATAAATTATACTCGCGTTTCGGGAATCGAACTCGAATGGGCACGGGGCACTCCAGTTTATTCGACTCCGACGACGTTTAGCCGTATTTTTAACTACGGGCGGAGTCACGCGGCGATCCGAGGAAGCCGGTAATTACGGAATTGCTACTTTGATCGTAAAGCGACGTTATCAGACCATGACGAAGGAGGATATTACATTTTTGCGACCATTATTCATATTGCCTCTCGAGAGTGCGTTTCAACTTATCTCGAGCTCATTATTCTTTGCAAATACTAGTGATTACCGTTACATACATGATTGTAGTGCTATCAGCACTATTCAGTAGTAATATTACTGAGACTTTAATATCGTGAGACGGCCAGAGTAGAGTAGCCTTAATAACGCTGTGACTGTCATTAAATTCTTTAGGATATTACGCTGCATGCTAATAAATTTTGACTAAGGTACTTACAAAGAACTGCGCTTTTAAACGTGTTCGCTTATTAATATCACATTTCCTTTTAAAGGCGGTTTTATATGTAGTTCGGCAGGCTTTAATTACAGTTACAGCATTCATGTAACGCAATTCGATACAAAATGGTTATCCTTAAAATTACATACATACTTTAGAAACTTTTTTATTCGATTGAGCGAGCAGAAAAATTGGCGAGCACCACGAATCTGGGTAGATCAAAGCCGTAAAAAGTAACAATAAACTTTTTATGATAGCAGCGAAGATAAAATAAATATGGCTTTAATTCGGCCCAAAGCCGTGGTGGGGAATAATTTCGTTCTTCTCATATGACGAGGCATAAAGCCTGAAGAAATAATGCAGCAGTAAAACGTGCCGGGTAGGGTCGAGCGCGGCGGGAGGGTCGGAGCGGCAATCATCCATTAGTCTCGATGTTTATTTCGTGTTTATTACGTGGATGCTAATTTACCGACGTCGCCGGCAGTGATGTCGGCTCAAGTCGACTGTCGGATAATGGAGTGCGCTGGCGAGCGTGCATGCTGAGCTAATAGTCGATTTGCCGCTCGCTCCGTGACCGCGGTTCCCACTGAGCCGCTCCGTGCAGCTCAAATCCATTCGGCGTCTTAATTAGCCTCGCCATGGATAATTGCCTAGACGCTTCTCCGCATGTAACGAATCATCATAATCTACGTTTTATTGTAATGACTCCGTTTGAAGTCTTATTTCCCCGAATAGTTCAGTATGAGCAATCTCTTTCCCAGCACTCATTGTGGATTATTCACGACTCATTGTTTATAAGTGCCTTTCAAATAGAAAATGAAACATGACTTGAATGAGTTGTTAGCCTTTTGTTCGATCGATGTTTTGGAGGTGCTGTTACGTAGTGGAACAATAGTCGTGAATTGTATAGACAGATAACTTGCTTCAGAATTTAATGTTCTTACAGATACAACACAGCAATTGCAATTCTTTAAGACTTCATTGTGACTAGCACATCTACTTAGACACTATTTGACGCTAAGAAATAATACTAAGTCATCTACAATATCTTTTTGAACATAGGCGCTATCATGATGAACCATCAGTTATAATAAATAACATTCAACAAAAATAATTATCACACCGGAAAAAGAACATTAAACTTTTATCAAGTCGTCTTAGTGACAACTACATATTTTTATCAAGATCTTTCACCTTAAATCATTCATTGTATCATAGCAGATATGTCTGTTTGAGATGCCAAGCTTGTCAAACTGCAACTGATTGTCTATAGTATATTGAATTCAAAATGGGTACTGCACGAATTTCTTAATATTCCTAGAATTGTGAAATAGATGCGTACCAGACGAAGCGGTGTAACATAGATACCTATCGTCCTAAGCAAGATCATTTATTTGAGCCCATGCAAAGCCACCCGATATTTACTTTGTTATTTAAGTTTCAGATACCCGAGCCCGGCAGAATAACGACGTCCCAGGCTAACTATTACTTCTGCTCAATTCGTTTCTTAAGATTAGGACTACATTTAGTTGGTTTTCAATTGCTTTAGGATAAATCTTTTTCGAGGCATTTTTTAAATTACTTAACATTAAAAAGAATTTTGAAAAGTAATACGTAGCACAAACTTATTTTTCTGCCTTTTTCTCTGAGTCATGTAACCTAAAAATGGTCTGGCAAACTTTCTTTAATAATTCTGGAACAGCACAAGTAAAACAGGTTGAGAACACTTAAATTATAAAATCTGAATAATTATCACTTTTATTTTATAATATAATATCATTTCTAGTGTACAATCACATATTAGCTTATTACATTAAGATCTAAGAAAGTATAATACATCAAGGCCATTAAAAAGATGCAACAAATAGGTAACTGTAACTCTTTAAGTAACGAAATAACATTTAATTAACAACGGATTTTGATCACAGACATGAACGTTTCACAATATTTATAATGATCTTTAAAGAATTATTATTATTATTGCTTTGTTTTTTGAAGCCAAAAGTAGGGAATGTTCAAGATGATTTAATGCATATCTGTCGACTTCGTGGATGGCAAAAAAACAACCATTTATAATATGATTACTATTTCTTAAAACATTCCATTTAATAGAACAATAAACATTATTCGCATTAAAGCTAATAACAATCGGGGTTTAAAGAAAAAGAAACAATACCCACTCACAATATTATTAAATTACTATTGGCAACGAACGAAATCGCAGGAACGTAATCGCCTCTACAGTCTTTAAAGATTTTCTCAGCTTATTTCATATAAAATACATATAATGATGGCTCTGTTTCGCCATAAAATTGTAGTATATCTAAATAGCATCATTATTATTATCTTTATGTAGAGCTTTAGATTTAATAAATCTTTTTAGTAGCATCTTAAATAAAATAATTGTCTATAAACTAAATGACATAAGTACTTATTTGGGATTAAGGATGTTTTTCATCGCAATAACTCTCAAATAATTAAAAAGTAGGTACAATTTCGACAAAAGCCAAAATAAGCCATACTACAGGAAACAGACATTGTTTTGACTACTATAATCAACAAGGAAGTTGTTTTAAAGCTGTTTTGAGTGCGAAACACGTATTATGTTCACAATGCAATCGTGTTGAGGAAATAATTCCTTGAATTGTGTATTTTGCTAATGGCCATGTTATTGATAACTAGTAATTTACATGCTTTTAACGATTCCTTCTCTAACCACAGGGCCATGACATGAACCATGAATAATAATAGGATGTTCGTATGCGTAGTGAAACGCCAACGATTGCCCAATCATTATTCATAATCTATCTGACTGATGGTAAACCATTAATTTTTATAACAAGCCTTCATTGTAAGCAATAACTTTATGTAAAACATGGGTTAGGCATTTTGATTTTAACATTTCGATAGATTTTATCGACAACGCATAGGACATCACTAGTGAACTAGTGTGTTCAAATACTTTTTACAGTTTACATAAAGTATTTGTGATTCTTAAATGAAATGGTAATTCCGAGGCTTTTCAGCATCAACCTTTGTTTGTCTTTTCAAATGTTTGATAGTACTGTCGCATAGCACGTACCTACATTGTCAACACCTACCTACTTCAAACATCTGTCGACACCGATAAAATCGTCTTGCTCTATCTAGAGGTTCACAGAGGACTTAGCTCGAGCTCAGAGCCATACTTACTTGCTCCCTGCGCGTGCAAGGACACAATCCGACAATCCACAGGCATCCAGGACACTTCACGGCTTCACCGCCACACAGCAACATAGCTAAACGCACTACACTCAACACGCACACATTGATCGGGCAGATACGGGCGCCGGGCGCCGGGACGCTCGCGGGGGTAAATAAAACGATGCTTTAGGGATTTTTGTAAAAAGATAGTTATATTTTTGGCATTGGACTATGACACAATATAATACTATGATATGCTAAGTAAGCGTTTTATAAAGACTTTTACATGCCGAATATTTGTAATCAGACTATTCATGAGAGGACTTTTTATATATAATTTTAACAAACATAACTGCTTACAAAATGAGAGTACGTCTCTAGTCACCACTTCGGACCGTTCTAGAACACGTCACCTAATCGAAACATAACTATTTCTAGTTTTATTCGTAATATTTTTCTCACTTTCATTTTTTTACTCTATAGGTACATATTCATTATAATACAACTTTGAACATATAATTATCGATATGATTACTTATACAGAATACGCAACGAATCGGCGACAATAATTTATCACGAAGCATCGATAACTGCGACTGCGAATAAATACTTTCGTTGGTGGGCAGCGGTCGCGCGGCGGCGTCGCACAAATCAACGTCCAAACAATAATTACATCAACGTACATAGGTACTATTTGGTATTCGGGTCCTTCGCGGGCGCGGGGCGCTACGCGGCACTTATCACTAACTAATTACAACGAAACATCACAGAGTCGGGCCCCGGCTACATGTAGATGGGCAGCTGCTGCAGCGCGCGCTTGTCGAAGCGCTCGTAGTGCGAGGCGGGCGGCAGGCGCGCGATATCACAGTCCAGCGCGTCCAGGCCCTCCAGCGCCTCGGCCGGCAGGTACGGGTGCGGCTTGAGGCGCGCGCGCGCCGCCAGCTTGCCGCCCTCCGCCACGTACTCGAAGCGGTAGCGGCGCTCGTCGGGCCGCGCGCGCTGTGCCGCTGCGGGCTGCGGCGCCGGCGCGGCAGGCGCTGGGGCCGCCCGGCAGCAGCGCCGCGCCGCGCGCGCCCGGAGCCGTGCGTCCGCCGCCGCCGCGCTGGCCGGGGCTGCGATCGCGGCTGCCGCGGCGGCCACGTCCCCTCGCGGCAGGTTGTTCACGAAGGGCACCCGCCGCAGGCTCTCGAGCCTCCTGAAGTGCGACGGGTGGATCATGAGCAGCGGCTCGATCTTGACGCCCTGCGGCGGCTTGGCACAGTCGGGAAGCTCGTATTCGATACTGCAGTCTACGTGTAAAGGCACCGAGTAATCCTTGGGGGCGAGCGAGGCTGGCCGCGCGTCCCGCCGGTAGCGGTCGGCGGCGTAGTCGGCCTCGCCGCGGGCGTAGCCCGTCATCGCGGCGGGCGCGGCCTCACGGCATGTGCGCCGCGGGGCGCGCGCCGATCAGCTGATTGTGCGAGCTAGAGCGCGCGGACGTGCGCGCGTGTCGGCGTCGAGCGCGAGACTGCGGCCGGCCGCGCGGGCGCCTGCGCCGTGCCCCCCCGCCCTACCGCGCGCTCATCCCGGCCCCGCCTCCGGCCCGGGACGCGTCGGGAGCGCGGCGTGCGGCTACGGCGTGCGGCTGCGGCTCCGGCGGTGCGGGCTGGCTGGTTGGCGGATGTCGGCGGTGCGGCGGTGCCGGGCGCTCTGCCGCGCGGCGGTGCGACTGCGGCGGTCGATAAAGATGGCGGCGGGCGCTGCGCGGGGCGCCGTGACGCGAATGTCGAACAGCTGACTCCGCCGTACGCGTGGGAGGCGGCGCGCGGGAGTACGCGGCGTCTCGGGTCTCGGGGTCGCGGCGAGGGCCGGTTCCGGCGGCGTTACGTCGGGAGATGTAATCCGGTGCATTCGTGTGCACCGTCGCGGCCGGCGCGCGATGCCGCCGGTCGGGGCGAGCCGGGAATCCGATGCGTTTCGTCGAAACGCCGCGGTGGCTCCGGCCCGAGCACAATGGGAGTCACGCTGTTGAATTTAGAGCTCCAACAATGATGTGTTTTTAGAGTCTGTTGCACTGTGCGACAATGAGAACGGCATTATACTTGGTAATTGCAGGAGTAAAGGTGAATAGGCGCCTGGCCACGGAGCGGAGCGCTACGCACGCAATTCCATTGTTTCAGTTCGGGTAAATGACACGAGACCTTTTAGGTGACACTTGTTAATTTTCCGAGTTCCACTTACGTGACAATCGAAGATGTAATTTTTGTATTAGTTTTCAAACGAGGTCCTCCCTCCTACTCCTACCTACGATTTTCTCAGTTATTTACGCAAACAAACGGTCGAATTACCGCCTCTAACCGATAACAATAATATTTACGGGAACAAAGATATGGGATGTTTTGGTAAACATCACTCCTTATTCTGTCGATGATAGGTTTGTTTTGTTTTTCTGACTGTGAGTAAGAACCTACCTAACTCTGTTTAGTATCTGCAATGCAATACAACAGTGTTATTGAAAGGACCAAAGTTTATGTAGGTTCCTACTGCCTACATATGTGGCCTAATTATTAAATTCATAGTATGTAAAAAGTATAACAATCATGTCCCCAAGTAATTTATTAAGAGGTCACAGCCATTACCGTGCTATCAATTGACAGGTACGGTCTATAACAAACATGATTTCATTGAGTCTCTTGCAAGCAGGCTACTTCTAACAACAAACTGATGAAGGAAAGAGTCACAATCACAATCACACTATAGTCTTGGATCTACGGTTTTTTTTTTATTGGGCAAAACTTCACGATGGCGCCCTCTTTGTCCTACAACTGTATTATGATTTATAATATCATGTAGGTAGGTATGCCTTGTTGATTGTCTGCCTTCCATTTTTTTGGTCCAGAGGGTGTTGTTTAATAACTACGAAAAAAAAATCGCCTACGAACCTCCTGGTAAATTTTGTCACTATGGCAACATGGGACTGCATTGATACTTACAGAAGTCCGCTTTGCATTTTCTTACGTTCTGTGATACCTTTTTTCATACACAATTTTAGTTTAATTTTGATTTGGCGCCCCCTCAAATCATAATCCGGATCTGTGCTGTCTATACTTTGGGACCTGCTTGGATTTGGTACCCAGCACCTTGAGAGAGGAGCCCGGTAAACTCCCACTCTCACCGCCCGCAGTGGCGTCCCGGCAACCCCCTTTTAGTCGCCTCTTACGATCAGGCAGGGGATACCGTAGCTCTATTAATCCCGAAGCTACAGGTACATGGGTTTGGGACCTAGAGTAAACATTCGTATTATTGTCCAGCATCCCGGTACTGGTCATTTCGTTGAAAAATACCTACTTACTTTTTACAAAATACCACTTTTTGTACGAAGTGACGAGTTCTAGGACAACAAGGACATTCACCTGTAAAAAATCACTTTTTCTGTTTCTAAAATTGGAAGCTACCTGAGAACCAAAAACCAAGCCAAGCTATCGTGTGAACAAACCTGGATCCATTTCATTCACATGACCAGCCAAGACATTCGAGTATGCGTAAACCGATACACCGTATCTGATAGCCACATCTGATAATCTGGTATTATTAGCCATGGCTGCTGATAGAGCGTACTTTATACACCTAGCTAGCTGTCAGATAAATAAATAAGGTGTCGGAAATTACCTATACAAAATTTTGTCCTATTATACAAACTGCGTGTGGCGATCATCAGTATGCGTGTGATACCTAATTGTGTGTAGATATCTTGGCACTAACGGATCCAGAGGAGGAGCTAGGGGGCTGATGCCCCCTTCCTAAAACCATCCAGGTTCACCAGTACACGTCACGCATGTGCCCCAAACTAAAATCAAGCCCCCTCCAAACTGGTATTCTAGATAGGCCACTGTATCTTGGGCTGCAGCGACCACCTAGCGTACCTAAATGCCCGTATGTTACTCCAATTAGAAATAAATATTAACTGAAAACGAGCAGACAATCAGCAGATTCTAACTTTTTCTTGAAAGCAATGTTCAGACATATTTCTGTAGACAGTGAGTAAACAAACAATATAATATTTGATTGTTATTCATAAAGTTTTCATGAATAAAGTACTTTTTATACATTTGTATCCTTTGTACAACACTTCAGTTGCAAATATATAAACTAAACTATACAAACTGGCAGCCCTATTATTAGATTAGTATCGATTGCAGTGGTCGCTCACCTCGACTCCGGTCTTGATTCGAATCCCATTACTTACGCTTATAGCTCAGTGGTTGCGGATAGCGAAAATATGGCTGCGGCTTTGTGTGCCGCAATGAGAATGTACTTTAACTAGGTACTGGAATCGCCCACTCATACGTCTCACACTCATAGCCCCACGTTAAGATTGCCTGCGTCGTGAGTACCACGTCCACAGACCTAAACCTCCAGAACGGAAATTTAAACTTATCATTCATATTTCAGTCACACCAGGAATAGAATCCGGGACCCTTCGATCAGCATTGTAATCATTGCGTCGGCGTCGTGCGAGTCATACTACTCATACGTCAGACCAACCCGTATATGTATATGCTCAATTTTGAATGCATATACGCATGCGAGTAACTGGTCTAGATTTTGCTCACGAAAAACGACCCAAATTAAATGTAATTTCCACAGGTTTTATTAACTAAACATAGATAAGTATTATGTCAACCAGGGATTCAAATTTGATATGACGTAGTAATTAGTATAAACTATAAATTATACGTCTCTACCGTTCTGTATCTCTGCTGTCCTACTATCTCTAATAAAGTACTTATATTATAGTATATACCTAGTATATCTCAGTAGATTCAGTTTGCACCTGAAATTTGGAAATACTTTACCGTTAGCGTCTCATTTCGACAACACCAATATTCTTCCCACTGCTGGGTTGGATCTCTTCCCAATATTGGGAAGGCTGAAGCTTACCCCACTATGCTGCTCCAAGGTGGTTGTCGATAGGCCCAACCTATATTTGATTTCAGGGACATAGATAAGGCAAGGCAGAGGTAGGTGACCTATAAATCCTACAACAATAGGAACGATTTATAACGATTGCTATCTATAGATTACGACACAAGGTATTGACTGTCATCGAATATTGATTACTCATGTTTGCGGTCGCTATAAAGATTATGGAGTTTATGAGCTGCTTGCCATGTTGCCATATTTACATGAAGCGGCCATCAGATTTCAAAAGTGATGGTAGGTAAGTCAAGAATGCGGGCATGGCCCAGCGGTAAGCGTAGAATGCAAGTGATATACGCAGCTAAGCAAAATGGGCGCAGTCGGTTGTGAGATGGGTGACCGCTAGTGGCAAATTTTATATGCTTCGAAGGGCACGAAGCCGTAGATCCCGTTTGTTGTCGAGTAGCAGTCGTTGAACCGTGTCGCAGTATAAGGCCTCTAAGGGCGGTTTAGAAACATCCGACAGCGGGTTGGTTAACTGACCCGCACTGGACCAGCGTGGTGGTGTAAGCACCCAATACTGAGGAGAATACCGTGGCCAGCAGTGAGACGTAAAACGTGAAGCAACACTTCGCAGCAGATAAGACAGGATACCTACCTACATGGGCGTACCGAGGGTTCATGAATACCAAAAGATCTCCCAAACAAAAAAAAATCCTATAAAGAATAAGCTACATAATAATATGCTACCTTCTGCTGTTTCCTTTGTATACATAGGATTTAATATTTTGTGTGCGTGTCTTCGTGTAACTTTGACATCCAAATTTACGCGCGGTACCCAGCTTAAAAAAATGTGTCCCTCCCCAGACCAAGAACCTAAGAAACCCCCCCCCCCAGACCAAGAACTGCTCCCCTCCTTGACCAAGAACCTAGGTACGCCCATGCCTACCTACTCAAGGTAATTGTATCATTTGTTTTGTTGTAAATAAAACGTTGGCTAGTAGTGGTACTGCTTACTTAATTACTCAATTACCTACTGTTTACTTATTAAAATTATTAACTAAATTGTACACGTTACCTACTAACTAATAGGTATTTTAATTCTGCAACAACAACAGCTTTTTATTTTTATAATATCATCAATGCCATGACTAGCTACTATGATTAAACGATGAAATGAAACTTGTAACGCCATCTAGAGTAAATCTTAAGTACTACCAAACAAAACCTTTGGGGCACCGGAGACTTTTAAACCAAAAAGAAAAGAAAAGAAAAGAGGGGACAATTGCACAATTTAATAATATGATAAATGTAAGACCACGTTGTACCTGTGATAATATTTTGATTGATTTGATAATTTGATTGATTTAAGATTCAGCCTAAAGGGTAGATAGTGGATCAATGAACTTTTATCTATAGAATACTAAAAGGTACGTTCCAAGTACGTTCCAAAAATATTGGAAATTTTCGATTTCTATGGTACGTTCTACAAAACCATACAGCGCAATTTTATTACCATGCCGGACTGCTGTTCGAACGGTCATGGGTTGGATTAATTTAATGATAAATAAGTTCGATTAACAATTAGGTAGAAATTTCAATGTTCAGTTTTGGGTGCTTGAATCCTTGTCTTGTGTGTGTGTTAGTTCGTTGTCATTGCATCTTCAACACAGCGAAACTAGACGTGCCGTAAATCGTTTATACATATCCTTTTTTTCAACCTCTTTTACGTTTCACTGCTGGGCACAAGTCTCCTCTCGGGAGAGAGATCTAGGCCATAAGTAGACCATCACGCTGGCCAAGTGCGGGTTGGTGGACAACATGCCTTCGAGAAATTATGAGTAACACGCAGGCACGCACGATGATGAAAAATATTGAAAAAAAATTGTAATTAAATATCACATTTTTCCCTTACCCTGGATCCCGCAACGACATATTACATATCTGTACAAATATAATGATCTATACCAAATAAGATCATTTCTATGTACTCGTAACAAACAAACTCGTATGTCGTATCCGCGTTCGACTGCGGTAGGTCCTAGTATAGCCCCGTGTACGTCGTGTGGGTTCCGCGCACAGGAAACATGCCGCTCTATTTCTTTGTTTCTCGTGTTACTAATGGCGTGTTCTTCTTTACAATTAAATTCTACTCATATATTGGTTATCTATTTGTTAAGCCTAAATCTATTCATGCATATAAAATTACAAGTTCTGACTGTTTATTTATCATCGATAGCAAACGACCTATATCGTAAACGACAGAAGTTTATTACGTAAACGACATCATACCTAACCTAGTAAACGACAGTTGTTGGATGAAATTTTGTTTTGGATTTCGTTTATGACGTGGACATTCGCTATGAAAGGAAAGAGTTTCGAATAAAAAAATCGTTATGGATAAACTATCGATAACGATAAGGTTTTTTTTTGATATGCGCACTGTGTTTGAACAGCAGTAGCTTCGGGACTAAGAATAGAGCTACAGTATCCTCTGCCTGATCGTAAGAGGCGACTAAAAGGGGGGCTTCTGGTGTTGCGGCGGTGAGAGTGGGAGCTCGATCCGTCCAGCCCCGGGAAGGACGGCGGTATGTGCGTGGCCGCCGTGAGTATCTGAAGGTGCAATAGAGCTCATTTGCTCACCCGAAGATCCCATGGGCCCGCACTATACGTATATATCTTCTTTTGCCGGGCATTTCAGCCTCAAACCTGGACCAACATTCTAAAGTCTACCTGAGAACTGAGATTTATAAGAAAGCTGTAATTTCTGTTAAGTGCAATAAGAAAGCTGAAAGTCATAAAGTCTCACTCACACTCGATCGCTACCGTTTTGCTTAGCTGCGTAGATAGCTAGCGTTCTGTGACAGTCGCAATGCCATGCGTTTTGTGCAAATCTAATATATACCTTTAAACGAGCAATGCTTGTATATAATAATAATAATAATAATAATAAATATTTATTTCAGACTATTTATCCATATTTTATATTAGTATGAGTTAGTAACAATATACCTAAATATATAATATATAATAATAACAAATAATAACCAAGAAAATATCTCGAATAAATTGTCAACGAGCAACGCTCGGCCTTCCAGTTACTATCTACTTAAATAAATTTAACTCAAAACTGAAGCAAAGAGATTACAGCTCCAGTACAGATACAAACCAGAGATGAAAGAGTCCACGGACGTTGAGACGCGTCCGACGTAACACGACACGCGAGCTGCTTACGTAGGGTTGCCTCTTACTTTCTACAGCTGATTGAAATTTTAGATTTACGTCAAAGATATCTCGATCTTAATCTTTAGGATTGGGTTCTCACGGCTTTGTCTCGCGGATTTCTTTTGTCAAGTGACATAGGATATAAGCTTTCAGACCACCCGGTGTTAAGTGGTTTTGACAGCCTCAAAACCACCCTTCCGACTTTATTCAGCGTTTCCACCGAAACAAACCTCAATTTCTCAACTGCTCAATTTCTTTAAGACAGAACAATTCCAGCAGTTTTTCATTCAGCAGCAACAAAGTTTTTGTCCGTTTAGGTAAATGTTGACGAATGAAAAAGTGCAATAACATAGGTAAGTACTGTACTATTTTTTAAATTACAATTCTCATTTATCCAAATTTTTGTTACTGTAAATTACTGTTAAGAGGAAAACTTTCCGCCCTACCGAATACCCCACTGTAACAAATGTGTTTAGTCAATTGAAATAGCTACTCTGTAAGAAAGTTAGCTATTGTATACCCCATATTTTAAAACAGGGCTGAAGTTTTTCTCCGTCTGCTCTTTTCTTCAGCTCAGCATTGCCTAAGCGCACCCAGAGCAGACAGAACAAAAAATAACGTTCACTAAGAGTTTGTAAAGGAACCGTACAGTGAATAAAGAATATTTCATTTCATTTCATTTCATTTTATTTGAGATCGCAAACATGCACTCTGCTATAATAATAGGTAGTTCGAATACTGAATATATCCAAGATACGGCTAGCTTATACACTAACTGGTAGCAAAATTATATACGCCTACAACGTTGTACGCATTTTTACACAGTGACACATTAACAAATTGTTGATCACATTTCTCTACACAATCTCACTAATATAAATACTGTTACGCGCTATGGGTAATGAAAATGCCGTTTGACACGTAGAAGACGTTTATTTTCAGCTTCCACAATAATCCACTTGACAGAGTCCAAATCACAATGCACAATCACTATAGTCCAATATCTTCGCTGTAGTCGTCGAAATAATTCCTCCTTGTCGCTTGGTAGAGATCGCTTCGATTTCACTTCCGAAATTAAACTACCCAGTCGCGGCTCGGCGCGTGCCTTATATACGGCTGCCCATGGTTCTCTAGAAATTTCCCGAACCACCAAATACAATAGGCCCGTCCCGAACCTTCCTTTATGTTATTACGCACCTATGTACAGCTTATGTAGTCATTAACAATAGCCGCGACCCGCGATGTAAACAACCTATACACGTGCGCTATATATAGGTACGTACTCACCGCGGATTTGTTAACTCGTAGAAATCGATGTTTTTCTTATGACTGATTTTTCGAGAACTTTCTTCACTGTTCGATAGTAGACCTAATACCTGTTTATGCGTTTTTGGGGTTCTGCTGTACGACGCTTTGTTTTCGAGATATAGGTACTCAAAGTCGTAACAATACCTACCTACAAAATCTAGGTAATCTAACACAAAAGTTGTATGTTTTGAGATTAAACTTATGTAGTGGACATATAACGGAATTAAAGAGTGTGTGTCGTGATAATTAAGAAAAAGTTTTGTCACGCAGGTTATTTACTTGTGAATTATTTGATTAATTTACTAAGATGTGTTTACAACGTAATTATATGTTTTGCGGTTTTAAACAAACGAAAGTGGTAAACCAACTCAAAGACCTATCTCAAAGAGATTTCGTTCTACTAGCAGCTACGTCGATATATGCCTCGAGTGATACGACAATACATTATGCCCTTTACTGTAACCCCATTTCAGTTATCGCTACGATCTGCACAAACCTGTCTCCTGTGTACCGGGTGTATTCCCAACTGACTTTGTGGATTGCTTCTATGCTGTTTGTAGGGAAAATGGTAAGTAAACGATTATTATCTCAATTCCATTGGATTTTAGCAACGTCGTGGAAGCTTGGAAAGATTCTTAAATATTCTTCTATTATTATATATGAGAAGTGTTTACAGTTTACATCACAATTATGTTTTACAGTTATCAACAAACGAAAGTAGAAAACAAAATCTCACACACCTCTCACACGGAAATTCGTTCTACTTACAGCAACGTCGAGATATGTCTCAAGTTATCTTCTAAATATATATAAGAGATTTCCACCCATATATTGACTCATCACGATATCTCTGGAACTATAAGACCTACCGACTTCAAATTTGGTAGGAATATTCCTTTCGCCGAGTAGAGGTCAGCTAAGAACGGATTTTACGAAATTCCACCCGGAAGGGGGGGTATTTCCACCCACAGACCAATAGCGTTATTGCCTAGCTTCTCAAAGATTTTCGAAAAAGTAATTTTTAGTAGACTAGTTAACTATATGAACAAAAATAACATACTTAGTGATTTTCAATTTGGATTCAGGCAAAATAGATCTACCTCTTGCGCTATTTACAGGATGCTTAAACAGGTTTGGAGTCATATTAATAATAAAGTAAAATGTGCTGCTCTGTTTGTTGATATGACCAGGGCGTTTGACTGTGTTGTGCATAACATACTTTTACGACAGTTGGAAAGAATAGGTGTTCGCGGTATTGCATACAAGTTATTACAGTCTTACCTAAATAATAGAAAGCAAGCGACGGTACTAACAACATTTAACAAATTGAACAATACATTAGAAGAGGTACAATCAAAATTCGCAATTAGTAAAATTGGTGTCCCTCAAGGTAGTGTTCTTGGTCCACTGTTATTTTTAATGTATATAAATGAACTACCCGCCATAGCTAAATACCCATGTGTAATGTTCGCTGATGATGCTACAATTTTATTTTGTAACGATAGTATTTCAGTTGAGGATTATAGGCATGAAATAAGAAGTACACTATTAACTATAAAAACTTGGCTAGACACAATGAACCTCACGGTCAATTTAAACAAAACTAAAATTATGCAATTTAAAAATTATAAACAGAATTTAGAAAATCTAAATATACAACTAGATTCAGTTGAAATAGAAGAAGTAGAGCAAACTAATTTCTTAGGAGTGTCCTTAGACACTCACTTAAACTGGAAAAGTCACATTGATAAAATTAATAATAAAATATCTGCCAATTGTTATGCGCTTTCAGTATTAGTGGATGCGTCAACTCTTGAAGTAGCTAAAAGTTTTTATTATGCAAATATTTACCCCCTTCTAACTTATGGCATTATATACTGGGGAAACTCTGTCAATGTTAGTAGAACATTTATATTGCAAAAACGCAGTCTTAGAATAATGTATGGTAAAGCGAGCGATGAATCTATTCGCTCTTTGTTTTCCGAAGAGAGATTTCTTACATTAACTAGTCTATACATATTGGAGATTTGTACTTTCGTTTTTAATAACATAAATTCATTTGAAAAGCAAATAAACATGCGCATAAGAGATGTACCCACGAGGCAGAAAGATAGTGACGCTTTATATTTACCTCAAGTGAAATGTCAGATTTTCAAAAATAGTACATACATATTTGCTATTAGAATATTCAATAAATTACCCAGACATTTCAAACAATTATCAGGTAATAAATTTAAAAGAGAACTAAAGCAATGGCTTTTAAAAAAAGTTTACTATAGTATAAACGAGTTTTTTGATGACGTGCATTAAAATGGTTTGGGGAGCTTCCGCGTAAAATATTAATTCTAAACAATGCCTGAGAGTTTTTTTTCCGCCGGCTTTTTTTCTCTCATTGACCCAGTGGTGGGTAGGCATCAAAAGCCGATGATCCGTTAAGAATATTCTTAGCGGATCTTAAAATAAAACTATTTTATACTTTAATTTTAATTAGTAATAAGTATAATATTGTATGCCAGAGCATGGTAGACTGTTTAAACTCTTATAATAATTTTAAACATCTAACTGTATGTATGTAAACAGTCAACAATAAAGTATTTTCATTTCATTTCATTTCATTTCATTTCATTTCATTTCATATATTGACTCATCACGATATCTCTGGAACTATAAGACCTACCGACTTCAAATTTGGTAGGAATATTCCTTTCGCCGAGTAGAGGTCAGCTAAGAACGGATTTTACGAAATTCCACCCGGAAGGGGGGTATTTCCACCCATATATTGACTCATCACGATATCTCTGGAACTATAAGACCTACCGACTTCAAATTTGGTAGGAATATTCCTTTCGCCGAGTAGAGGTCAGCTAAGAACGGATTTTACGAAATTCCACCCGGAAGGGGGGGTATTTCCACCCATATATTGACTCATCACGATATCTCTGGAACTATAAGACCTACCGACTTCAAATTTGGTAGGAATATTCCTTTCGCCGAGTAGAGGTCAGCTAAGAATGGATTTTACGAAATTCCACCCGGAAGGGGGGGTATTTCCACCCATATATTGACACATCACGATATCTCTGGAACTATAAGACCTACCGACTTCAAATTTGGTAGGAATATTCCTTTCGCCGAGTAGAGATCAGCTAAGAACGGATTTTACGAAATTCCACCCGGAAGGGGGGGTATTTCCACCCATATATTGACTCATCACGATATCTCTGGAACTATAAGACCTACCGACTTCAAATTTGGTAGGAATATTCCTTTCGCCGAGTAGAGGTCAGCTAAGAACGGATTTAACGAAATTCCACCCGGAAGGGGGGGTTGCGGGTGTGTTAAGTAATGACTCAGAAACTATTCGACCGATTATTATGAAAATTGGTATGTACATGTATTTTTTCACGGAGAAGGTTTATATGCTATCCATTATTATTATTATTTAATATTTAAACGCGATACGGAGTTCGCGGGGTCAGCTAGTCACGATATCTCTGGAACTATAAGACCTACCGACTTCAAATTTGGTAGGAATATTCCTTTCGCCGAGTAGAGGTCAGCTAAGAACGGATTTTACGAAATTCCACCCGGAAGGGGGGGTTGCGGGGGTGTTAAGTAATGTTTGTATATATGACATTGCAAAACTCAGAAACTATTCGACCGATTATTATGAAAATTGGTATGTACATGTATTTTTTCACGGAGAAGGTTTATATGCTATCCATTATTATTATTATTTAATATTTAAACGCGATACGGAGTTCGCGGGGTCAGCTAGTATGTTAATATATGATGCCCCTTACTGTAACTCCATTGCATTTATCGCTACGATCGACGCGATCTGCACAACCCTGTCTCGCTACGCCAACACAGCTGTATCCTGTGTGCCGGCCGTATTCCCAAATGGCTTTGCGGATTGCTTCGACGCCATTTGTAGGAGAAATAGTAAGTAAGCTACTACCATCTGTGTTGAATCAACGTGAAATATTCATTATAATTTATTTAGTTTAATCAGGCGTTATTTTGTGGAAATCCATTATTATAAAGTTAGGTTAAAACTTCTCTGAAGTCTTCTCTCGAAATCTTTCCTGATTACGGTAAGAGATCCGTTCCCTGGAATGTAGGCAAAAAAGATAAGAAAATTGGCGAATACTTTTTTTAATCTAGTAACATTCAGGCTACGCAGCGTTAAGCTTGAACTCATTGATACAGTTGTTAGCACATCTCATATTGGGATACTATGAGGTGTGTTTACATTTATTTTGGGGCTTAAACATACTAAGATACTTAGAATAATTACGTATAGAATGAGTGCCTTCATATAAGCGCGCAGTCAAAATTGAAGCACTAAATAGATTCACACAGATGTCTGTCACATCTGACAAACAAAATATTTTTATTTTCATCTAATTAACTATAAAATACTGCGAAATATTGAAAACTTCACTGTGAAAAGTTATGTTATTAGACTTCTTTTGTTTTTCAAAAGTGTTGTGACAGAATTTAACAACACAACCGATGTTTGGTGCCATTAATGTCACCCAATAAAATGCTTCAAGGCGCACGAACTTGGTTTCTATACTGTAAATTATTCTAAGCTAAGATAGAAAAAAACTCCTACACACCTCTTACACGGAGTTTTACTTACAGCAACGTCGAGATATGCCTCGAGTGTTATGTTATGACAATATATTATGCCCCGTAGCGTAACCCATTGTAGGCAAAAAAGATGAGAAAATTGGCAAATACTTTTTTTTAAATCTAGTGACATTCAGCTTTAACTCATTGCTACAGTTAGCACGTCTCACATTGGGTTACTACGAGTATGAGGTGTGTTTACATTTATTTTGGAGCTTAAACATACTAAGGTAGAAAAAAGCTCCTACACACCTCTTACACGGGGTTTTCCTTACAGCAACGTCGAGATATGCCTCGAGTGTTATGTTATGACAATATATTATGCCCCGTAGCGTAACCCCATTTCATTAATCGTTACGATCTGCACAACCCTGTCTCGATACGCCAACACAGCTGTTTCCTATATGCCGGCCGAATTCCCAACTGGCTCTTCGGGTTGCTGCGAGGCTGTTTGTAGGGAATTAGTCAGTAAGCTAATATCACCTCCGACCAAACGGATTGAAGCAACGTCGTGGAGCTTCAGGAGTCTTGTTTGATTACGCGAAGAGATCTGAGCCCTGCACTGGAAAGAAAAAAGGCAAGACATTCCTACAGTGGTAGGCTACGTGGCGTTTAGCTTAAATTCATTGACGTGGCTGCAACTCTTTTTGTGTCCCACTGCTGGGCACGGGTCTCTCTCCATTATTGGGGAGGCCTGGAGCTTACTCCACCTCGCCGCTCCAATGCGGGTTGGTGGAAATTCATTGACGTAAGTTATATAAACCAGCAATCAAACAGTATTCATGTCGTGTTCGTGTGCCTTTGTCGCTGCCACGCCACTTATCGCAAAGGATAGGATCTTTAGTTGCATCTGTAAAATCTTATAACTACTTCTCTACCGATATTTAAAAAAATACCTAAAATTAAATGGGCAAAGCTTAAATGGATGCTCATTCTTTATCTTCATTTCACTTTATTCGCACTAAAATTAAGTAAAATATTCTTATTTTCTAAGCTACTCATTTCATGTTATTGTAAACACGATACGAGTATCTACGAAATATACGAAATATGAATACGAATATATACGAAAATAGCAAGCATACACACATTTTTTATATTCTCCAAATATGAACACCAAGGCAATGTCAGCAAAAACTCAAAAAGTTGAATAAATATATTTTTGCTGTTTCTGCGAATCATAAAATTATATGTAGAGATGGGATCAGAGAATGTTCTTTGTGTACAATTTCCAAGAAAAACTGTGTCAGCAATTCATATCTAATCTAAGTAATAAATATTTAGCGCACGTTTATTTGTAGAGACTAGGCAGGAATGGCATTGATGAATTGTCTTAAGCTGGATTCTAATGGATCGTCTTAAGATTATAATGGTGTTGTACCTACATAATATCTACTACGTGAGTTATACATAATAGAAACTAGGTATAGTTTAAAAGTATGAAGCTTACTAAGCAGCATAATAAGTGATGACATTTTATTGGACGATTAGATTAAGTCCTGGGTTCGATTCCCGGAGAAGCAGAAATTTGAATAATAGGTTTAAAATTTCTGTTATAGGTGTGGGTGTTTGTGTCTGTCTTTGTATGTCTCCATGGTACCCACAACACGGTATATCTACCCTACTGTGGAGCCATGAGTGTGAAACGTTATTATTATTAATTAAATATAGTCTTGTGCAAACCTAAGATTAGCAAATTAATCGACAAAATTGGAGCATTTTGACTATGTGATAGACGTGAGACTGTACAAAGACAGTAATGCCACAGATTCCCTCGAAAAACGGAAATACTTACATCGAATTTTGAAGAGAGCTAATTTATAAACTATTTATGATTTCTAGTTTTACTTACTATTTTACTTTTGGACATTAACGCATCACACTCATACTTAGCCTTACAATAGGATTACCTATGTCTGAGTACGGTTTACAACACAAAGACATCCAGATGGAGAAAAAAAGTTAAAGAAAGAAATTTAAATAAATAATAAACAATGACGTTTCACACTCATAGCCCCACAGTAGGGTAGATATACCCTGTGTCATGGGTACCATGGACACACACAGTGACAGAAACACAAACACCCAGACTGAGAACAGAAATTTAAACTCATCATTCAAATTTCTGCTTCGCAGTGAATCGAACCCGGGACCCTTCGATTGGCAGTCCGGCATGGTAACCATTGCGCCATGCGGGTCGTCAAATGCTTTAAAATTTCTTTCTTTCCAGGTACGACCCCTGAATCCTTGAACGGAAGACCGGCACTGGCTATAACCCACGTGGGCTTATACATAAGTTCGATGTGAACAGTTTCATTGCAAACACTCTAAACATGTCCTCCTTGAAGTCAAGAACAAAATTTATGAGGAAAGGATAAAACATCTCAACTCGCGCTAAAGAATGTTTAATTCCTTAATTGAATCGTGGGCAGTGATCGATTGCTGAGCCGGGAACGATAAAACCTTAATGAAAGCATGATCCGCCTCGTTGGCGAGCTTACCCGATCTAATTTTTAATTATATCGACGTCGATTCACGAAGATTGATTTTGGTTGACTTGAATAACTTTGTTTTTAAAGAAATGGGCGGTCTTTTAAAAGACGATATAGCATTATTTCGACAATTAAGGTAACTGTTGATAAGGTAAACGCATTTATTTACCTTTTTTAGGGTTCTCAAGGTAAAACATAAAACAAATGAAACCAAAGCATTACTTCAAGCTACAGCCGTTTGTCTACCATTTGTCTAAGGCCCCTTTTCTAGGAGGCAAGTTGATATTTGATCTCAGATTGACAAGGCCGTGCTCGCAGCTGTGAAAAAATAAATTTCTATGCCAACGATATCGTAAGATAAATATGGGAATAGTTTTTTTATCAGTTATGGCATCGCAAACTCTGTGCATACTGCCAGCGTCAAGTATAATTTTTGCATCAATTTTTTGCCAGTTTCAATGAAACTGGACGAAGTAATAACAAAGACAGTAAGTAAGTCGTCAGTAATCAGTCAGTCTAGTCAGTCCAACATTCAAGTAAAGCGATGGCTACTTTACTAGAAAGTGTCCGATGGAATTTTGGAGGCAAGCAGAAAAAACATATTTTAGCACTGTTATTCTATTTCACAAACACTCGTGCACTGTAATTAATCTATATCAAACAAAATGCCATCAACTTTATCCGATATAACTCAAAAATACACCAAGAAAATGAAAATAAAACAAGAGCACAATATGTCTTTTTCGACTTTCCGCCAAAACTCTCTTGGGTATAGTTATACCTAAGGTGTCATTCTTCCGGTTAACCTAGAATAATGAAATATGAGATAAAGCTTCCTAATCCTTTAAGTAGCCAGGCCTAGACTGCTTGTCAACAACAAAACAAAAAAAAATTGAAACCAAAATTAAATACAAAGGCATTACTAGTAACTTATATTTCATATCCATCGATCTGAAATGATACTTTATCTATGTTATCAATCTTAAATATCTATAAAGTATTCTTAATCTAACAAAATTCTCAAAAATATGACCGAGTAAGTACCTACTTAATGCTCTCAAAAATCTTCGCGGAACATTAAACCCATCACATTATCCTGTCATTTTTAAATCATTGATAAGTCGATAACCTAAGATAAGCAGTTTTCCACTACGACAGTCGTTAACATATTTAATTCTTAGTAATCATTGAAAAACAACTTGGATGACGTGACTTTCATTCGGATACCCAAGGTTCTGTATAAAGTAGTATTAAGATAGTTCGTCGTTTTTGAATTTAAAAAGAGCAGCAGACAAACATGTAGGTCACACCATCACGTGGTGATTAGTGGCCGCTGTAGCTCATCAGCCTCAAAATATTTGCAACGGTGGTCCTTCGAGGGTCAAACCATAAAACCTCTACTACATATTATAACATCAACAATTTAGTAGTTCACTGCTGGGCACAGGTGTCCTCATCATTGAAGAACTTGAATCTTAAAAAAATGCCTGTAACCCCTTATTTTTCTTGTATAGGTCTAGTTGTAGTAGTTGTTGTAGTCTATTTGCCATAATTTTAGTCAAAATTGATGGAAACTTTGATGACCTGTAAACCAGAACCCAGGATCAAATCCTCGGCGCGCACCTCTGACAAAGAAATTTGTAATGTGCGCATTTATCGCTGCTCCACGGTGATGGAAAATATCGTGATATTTAATAAATTACGATGTTCTCCATCGCCGTGCATGCCTAAGAGAAATTTATAATTTCTCGAAAGCATGACGTCCACCAATCCGCACTTGGCCAGGGTGGTGGACTTTGGCCTAGATCCCTCTCACTTTGAGAGGAGACCTGTGCCCAGTAGTGGGACATAAAAAAGGTTGGAAAAAAAACCAGAACTAAGTGTTTGTTAGGTACGAGTATATAAAAGATACACAGACAAATAAATCCTTTGTTTACTTTTTTTAAAGTTATGGAACCCTAAGAAAACAAAAACCTAATCCTACTGAACCTTCGTTAAGTCGAACGTTCCCATTTTTAATTATATTCCGTTCTCCGGCGCGGCGCTAAGCAAGATTGATTTTGATTAAGTTTGTCCAATTATTCTATCTAACATGAAGGGACCCTTAATTATTTTTTTACTTTTTATTTATATTGAACTCTTTTCTACCAGTTAAGTCTATTCACAATTCAATAAATATCCATATTTAGGCAGTTGTGAAAAAAATACGTTACCATACAAACAAAAAAAGCAGTGCAAGCTAAATAAAACAGATTATAAAGGAGATTTACTTAAGAAGAGGTCGAGAAACCGAGATCAAGAGAACCAAATTAGAGGATACGACCAAACCAAGTGCTGCAAATTAAGGGTTTTTTCCACCAGTGGACTTCTTAGAGCTGGGGTTAAAATTATGTCGGAACTATCTGATATACGAGTAACTATGTATTTTAAACTATCCAGTAGAAATTGCATGGGATCTAGGAAAGTGCTACCGTTGCACCTATAATCGTCATGAACTAATTCTACTACAATTCCACCACAGGCTTCAAAGAAGCAGCGCAACTGCATACAACCATACAAATGCCGTGTAACTGGATTTGAACGTTTTTTTTGGAGAGGATACCGGGTTATGTGGGATTGGACCGCACTAAAACGCCCTCGCGCGTGGCTCGGCGGCTAGCGTAGGACACAAGCGGTCTATGCAGCTAAGCCAAACGGGCGCGGTCAGGTGTGAGATGGGTGACCGCTAATGGCAAAAAATTTCATGCGCGTTTCCGTGCTTCGGAGGGCACGTTAAGCCGTCGGTCTCGGTTGTTGTCGATGGATAACGGTCGTTAAACCTAGTCGGAGGCCTAAAGGGCGGTTTGAAAACATCCGACAGCGGGTTGGCCACTAACCCGCATTGGAGCAGCGTGGTGGAGTAAGCTCCAGGCCTCCCCAATAATAGGGAGAGACCCGTGCCTAGCAGTGGGACGCAAAAAGGGTTGCAACCAAAACGCCCTCGGTGACTCGGTCGCCTTTGCGCTTGGAGAGGAGTCCGGGATCTCTAGAGGAACGCACCGGTATCCTCCACGCGCGGCGGCCTGGAACGGGCCCATCTTCGGGAGAGCAGATGTGCTCTCCTGTACTTTCCGATACTTAGGGCGGCATGCGGCCACGCACACACCGCCGTCCTTTACGGGGCTGCTGGCTGGTCGGATCAAGCTCCCATTCTCACCGCCCGCAACCCTGGAAGTCCCCTTTTAGTCGCCACTTACGATCAAACAGGGGATACCGTAGCTCTATTCTTAATCTCGAAGCTACAGGGACTAACTGGATTTGAACCTAGACCCTCCTCGTGGGACACGGGAGGCCTGCTTCCCAGCTAGTGGGCCACGCAAGTTTACCCACAAGATGCACATAATGGACCATTGTGGCTCCTGCATAATGCATTGTTAACCAGCTTATAGAACGGAACAAAGATGTTATTATCTAATTATCGGTCGAAAGCCGGTGGGAACCATATTGTTCGCAACTTCACAGTGATGCTTGGCTTACTTACGCTAATATTAAATACCTACAAGAAGGTATTTAGTGGAGCTCAGTTATTATAAATTGTCAAACGAAAACGCTTTCTTTGTTTGAATTAAAAATACAAAAGTCGAATTAAATTTTTTTTTCTTAATTCAACGCTTTTTTATCTCCCACTGCCGGGCAAAGGTATCTCGAAATTGAGATTGAGAGGTATACCTAGGCCATAGGGCTCGCTGGCTAGAATTAGAATGTATGGTATATATCGAGTTCGAATGTATGGTGTGAATATATAAGGCGATGTTATGTAATGTATTAATATGAAGAATTTCTTGGTCAAAAATTTTTAGATGTTCCTGATTATGTTTGTTTTCATGTTTATACTGTACTGCAGTATAAACTTAGACAAAGAAAGCTCATATTGATAACAATCATGAAAAAAGGTATTAAGCACAGTTTTAAATATCATAATATATGAAGTTCAGAATAACATTTATAAGAATACAAATATTATGTCCTTTTTCCACAATTCCGAAACCGTTTCATATTCAGCCGTGGCTTACGGCTTTTAATATTGCGGAGATAAATTAAGGGTAAGTATTCAAATCAGGCCCTTTGTAAAGCGTCCACTATTAATAGGGCCGGCACGTGAGCAGCCTTATAACTCCTCATTAAAGCTTGGGAACGACAGATGAACATACACTACATTATTTTATAAACATCAAGTAGAATAGACGAGAATCTACGGTGCATTTAATAAGGGTTAGGGAGTGGCTACAATGTCACCGTCGTAGAATTACAATAGAAATTCAGAAACAGTCATTTTTATTAAGGTTCCGTACCCGAAGGGTGCCAAGGATACCCTATTACTAAGCCTCCGCTGTCCGTCCGTCTGTCTGTCATCAGGCTGTATCTCATGAACCGTAATGGCTAGACATTAGAAGTTTTTTTTATTTTTATTTGAATGGAGTAGCAGATGAGTATGCAGGCCACGTGGTGTTAAGTGGTTTCTGCAGCCCATGGACATCTACATACAACCTCAAGCAAGCATAGGTAAGTCTTGTCTGAGGTCGTATTCAGTTGCGCTGCTACTCCGGAGGCTGGTGGTCGCCTCATGTGTGTGGCCGGCAACTGTACCTTTCCACCGAAACACAATAGAATTGGTTCACGGCAGAAGAGGGTGCAGCAGTGGTACTTTCCCGGGCGAACGATAATAGTTCTACCACCTACAAAAAAGTTTTCACAGATGATGTATTTCTGTTGCCGCTATAACTACAAATATTAAAAAATCGAATAAAATAAATATTTAAGGGGGCTCCCATACAATAAAATTATTTTTTGAATGGCGGCGTAAGTTGCTGCATTGCAGCCCATGGACATCTACACGCACGCTTGCTTGGGCAAGCCTAACAGCTGTATTCAAGAAGTATACTTGCTCAAGTAAGCAGGCAACGCTACGCAAAGAGCGCTATTTGTCGTAAGTTCGTTATGTCAAACCATCGATTCATTTCGATTTTGACAAGCGCATAGTAGCAGGCTTCACTCAAGTCTCGTCTATGAATTCGTTTAGATGCTACTTCGATGGCTGATGGTCACCTCATGTAAGTGTAGCCGGCAACCATCCGGCAACTGCACCTTTATACCGAAATACAATAAAATTGTTTCACAGCAAAAGTGGATGCAGCGGTGGTACTTCCTCGGTCGAACCATTAAAGTTCTACCTCCTACCGAGACTGCTTATACGAGTAACTCAAAAATATATTAAGTATATCTACTTACTATACTAGCCATACTGTTATCTCAATTATATATGTACTTTTTTTTTAAAAGAGTGCTCCTGGGAGTTTTTTTTCCACCGCATTTTTTCTCTCAGCTCAACATCTAGCCCAAACGGGCACCTAAAGGCAATGACCGGGAAAAAATGACATTCACTTAGAGAATATTTGTATACCTAATATGAAATAAATATTTTTGATTTGATTGATTTGATTTACTACTGAGAATGACATATTTATTTAGGTATAATATTTACTCAGGCTATAAATAAATATGACATCCTCAAAAAAATTTCTTATCGAATCACAGCATTTAGTCAGCGAGGAATATCGCTGTAACGTAGTAGGGTTTTTTCAATCGTATTTAAAATCCCTTTGGTGAGTACAGATCTCTCAGAATTCGTGAAAATCCTCTTACAGCCAAAACCAATATTTTATCTTAATCCGTCTTTACCCATCTCCATTGACATCCGTTTCATCTGAGTCCGTTTCATAATTAAAGTGTAACAATATGCTGACAATAGATTTTTATTTGATCTTTAGGAAAATATTGCGATGGAATCTCTATGTACATATATAAAGAACGCAACGCAAGCTGGATAGATGGTAGAAAGAACGTTCGTTCGAAGCAATCTAACAAAGCTTAGTGAAACGGACGAAGTTAGGTGTGGGATTGGTGATCGCTAATCACAAAACTTAAGCAGCTTATCAATAGGCAGCAGTCGTTAAACCATGTCGAAAGCCTAAGGGCGGTTTGAAAACTTCCAACAGTGGGTTGGCCACTAACCTGTATCTTCAACAACCCGCATTGGATCAGTGTGGCCTAATAATGGGGAGAGACCTGTGGCCGGCAGTGGGAAGCGAAAAAGTTGCACGCTTGATTGTTTCATCTTGAAAATAAATCAATCAGCTATATTGGCATCTAATCACATTTGCGGGTTCGATTCTCTGTGGGTTACGAGATTGAATGACCAGTTTCCTGGTTCTTGTTCTCTATATGTGTCCAATGTCCATAGTACCCACGATACAGGGAATCCTGGTGTGGGGCTACAAGTTTTATGCATTAAAATTGTATGAAAGCATATCAAAAAATCTTTTTATATCTACCCTGTAGGTACTTTGTCCGACGACGTTGTAAAGACAGTTTTTGATAAAGGCGCACAAAAGAACTGCATGCACAAAAACATTTTTCATTACACGAGTCGAAAGACATTTAGGATTGCAATCAATCTTTTGTGTTACTAGGGTGCGGCGTTTTAACAAGCCAGCAAGATGTTCCCATGGTGAATGGCGGTCATATCGTAGCTCATAGCACAAAATAAATAGGTACAGTACACAATCTCATGGACTTGTTTTTTATACCTGCGCCCGACGGTCATGCTAGGGTTGTGAACTTTGACTTATGCACAAAATTATCGTGGAAGTAGCACTTGTATCTAGTTATTTAATTTATTGTTGATAATGAAACAGGAAAAACGAAAATGTAAAATTTGACACCCATCAAGATTACCTTGATTTTTTTCTAAATAGATTACCCTATTCACACATTTTTTCTTTATCCGTTTTAGACATAAACTTTAAAAAAATACTAAAAGCAATATAATAATGTATTTGGTGGCGTGTATATATCTTGAAAAAAAAATAGCTTTGAAAAACAACTGGACACTAATAATTTATAGTTATTTTTTATTGCTTCACTTATGCACAAAAATTTCAAGAACGCGTGAAAGGACATAATATGAATAGAATGTATCATGCTATACTCGCTCATGTATCATGTACGTAAATGTGTTCTGATTGTGTTCTGTATCTATTTATTGTGTGGTCATAACCTGACGCTGGCGAAATATCTTTCATAAATAATATCAGACAAGGTTTTGGTAAATCGGCTATGAAAGGGGTTCTGTATTAATAATTATTAAGTCATTAAAAGTACTTACAGCAATATGTTTAAAGAAGAGTAACGTTTATAAATTTATCCGAACTATGTAATTGGCGTTGTTTTTTCAACCGTTTTAATGTTAAATGGTGTCCACTGAGAACTGGAGAAGGAGAGTAGTAGTTAGGGCCATAATCCTACACGCTAGATTTTTAGCTCGGTATTTAAGGTAGCAAAATTTAGGATGTTCAAATTTTATCATTTTTTAACAATAAAATTAAAAATACATATTTAAAATTTATTAAAGAAAGCCTCATTAAACTATGGCCATTTCATTTGATACTTTAAACACTTTTTTTATTCCTTGACCCTCGCATTTAAAATTTATTGAACTAAATACCCTTCTATGGTTTAAATCAATTTTATGGGTACCAATGTTGATGTAATTAGTGCAGAGGTACCTAAGGAGAAAATTGCCGGTTACTGAAGTACACGCATGAGTAAACTTAAAAGGGGTTCTTCTTATTATTCAAAGACACGAAACCCTAAAACCCCAGACTCGTTTGTCCGTCAAATCTGCATCTTTTGAAAGAAGCTTTCAAATCAAAGTTATTCGTTTCGGTTTTGGGACAAAATGTTATTGTGTTTTGCTGGCCGGTCTCACCCCTTTCCACCCTTCGCTGAAATAATATGAAACTCGTCCGAACCCTTCGGAAGATGAATCTCCAAGGAGTTGTTCGAGTTGAGAAAAATATCTTCTGATGGCATGTTGAGATCTCTTTGTGTGGGATTCTCGAGCCGTAATGAAATTCTAAGCCCTGGTCCGGAGGGGACAGCCATTCCTTTTTTTGACGTTTATGCTTTTATCAGACCAGCTGCAATTTTAATCAAGGTATACTGGGACCCCTTCTGCAATAGGTACGGACGAAAAAATAACATTTTGAACACGAAACGCTGAGGTAAATAAATGTCGTGAAACGTGTTTTGTGAATAGAATCAGTTCAGAAAGAGGATAGATGCGGTAGCGGTAAATTTATAAATTAATAAACATCCTATATTTAATTTCAGTTTATTGAAAGTTAATGGGGTGCAACACTCTTTGCGTCCCACTGCTGGGCACGGGTTTATTCCCATTATTGCTAAAGCTAAGCTGACTCCACCACGGTGCTCCAATACGGGTTGGTGGACAAGCAACGGGCAGGCAGCCTAACAAGCGTCATTAAGTCAAATATTTCATCGTTGTGAAGTGAATACGAAGATTAATTAAGTATAATAAATGCAACTATACATAAATATATCTAAGTTGGACTTAAATTTAAATATGTATAATAATTTGACGACTCATACTGAGGTTCCCAGCGAGGCGAATGAGTTTCTGTTTCTTTTTGTACATTCATGTTACTCACGGCACAGGCACAAAACAGGTAGTACATAATATAGGTATATATGAAAACGTAGTGACGGCTACGCGGCTGCGAGTACAAGGCGTCATATTGATTTAATTATATATTTCTGTTCTATTGAGGCCAGACAAAGTCGCAGACAGACATCTAGCACGCTATTTACACACACAATTTAACATTCCTATTCAGTTGCATATAGAGCGAGTCGAATTCTATTCAATACAGTCCTATTTGCGGTCCAATGAATAAATTGTCCCTGTACAGAAACGTCGTTGGACACTTGTACTTCAATTGAAATGGAATAACGAATAAAAACTTTCGACCCAGCAATAATTTTTGATGAATAAGGCTTTTCGTGCTATTATAACAAATGTATATTGCAATTGTTTCCTCCAAGTTCTCATTTCTTTGTACATTTTTACGAAGCAATAAAAAAGCTATGGATGAGCCAAGTTTTTATGTGCCTACTTCAATTCAACAATAAGGTCGAGTTACTTATCCGTTTTCTTCAGTTTATTGCTATTTGTTCCGTTACTGCCAGCCTTTTGTGATTTCCCTATATAATATTTACCTACTAAATGCTCTTGAACTATTTGTTAATTTGTCAGTTGCATAGTAAAATTAACATATAAAAACTTGTATTCTTACAAAATGATTAGATAAACTGTTATTTCAATATGTACAATACCTATGTACTCAACTTTTTTAAACTTTTTTGAAGCGCGCATGGCCTGGCGGCTAGCGTAGAACGCAAGCGATTTATGCAGCTGAGCCAAACGGGCACGGTCGGGTGTGAGATGGGTGACCGCTAGTGGCAAAAAATTTCATACGCGTTTCCGTGCTTCGGAGGGCACGTTAAGCCGTCGGTCCCGGTTGTTGTCGAAAGATAACAGTCGTCAAACCTTGTCGGAGGCCTTATGGGCGGTTTGAAAACATCCGACAGCGGGTTGGCCACTAACCCGCATCGGAACAGCCAAATTCACTGCAGCCGTTTTCCTTCAACAGCATTATATAATAATCTTTATTAACTATGCAGTATGTCTCTCTCTTAATATACGAAGAAGACATAATGATTCCTGATATCTTTGGCGAGCTGAAAATTATTAATCTTTTCAAACTTATCGGGCCCATTTTCCGTCGACAGAATAACTTGAGACAGTTTATTGATTCGTCGGTACTTCAGCTAGGGCTGCCACTAATAGAGCAAAGATAAAATAATAATTCCTATCATCTTCGGTTAGCTAAAACTAATTTATCCCTGCGCTCTGTTTGCCGTCCACAGCATAACTTGAGACAGTTTTTTGATTGGTCGGTACTTCATCTAGGGCTGCCACTAATAGAGCAAAGATAAAATAATCATTCCTATCATCAACGGTTAGCTAAAACTAATTTATCCCTGCGCTCCATTTGCCGTCGACAGCATAACTTGAGACAGTTTATTGATTCCGTAGTACTTCAGCTAGGGCTGCCACTAATAGAGCAAAGATAAAATAATAATTCCTATCATCTTCGGTTAACTAAAACTAATTTATCGCTGCGCTCTATTTGCCGTCCACAGCATAACTTGAGACAGTTTATTGATTCGTCGGTACTTGAGCTAGGGATGTAACTGAATATATACATAGTACAAAGATAAAATTACCATTCTTAATATCTTAGGCGAGATCAAATGCAGTTTTTTGCTCCTTCGGTCCATAACTTTAAAGTTTATTGATTCTTAGCGATTGTTTAGGCAGGTTTACCACTAACTCATCTTGTTGTTGCTAGGGCGCAGACAGAAGTCTTGAAATAAATGAATTCGTGCGGCAGGTAATATAGATATTTCAGGGAGTTGTTGATAACATAAAGCTATTTAAGCATACAAACAGAGCAGGCACTCAATGTGGCGCTCAGTTGAAGCAGCCTTCCTTTCTTTTTCATTTTTGCAAACCTCCCACTGCTGGGCACAGGCAACTCTCGGAATTAAGACAGACTAAGGCCGTAGCCGACTATGTTGGCCACATGTGGGTTGATGGACATCATTCCTTCAAGAAATTTGTGTAACTCTCAAGCATGCACGGTAATTGAGAACATCATAATAAAATAATAATATAGCCATGTTGTCTCTTAGCATGTATTAGATCAACGATAGGTAAAAGCACATAAAAATATTTTAGTCAAAGAGAAGTTAAGGTCGGAGACGACTTTATTATTTGGCTATTGATGCTCATCTGCATAGTTGTTGTCTTTATAATATGGGTACTGCCTTCCTTTAATAGCATATGCGGGGGAATGACTGTTGCAAGAACCATATTTTAAGCTAATATAGCCTAAAATCTAAAAAACCAAACCAATAGGTCGGTTTGAATAGAATCGTGTTGATGTTACAGATAAACGAGCCCTTCTGAGAAATTCCCTGACATTCGATACGTGATCCGGCCCTATCTGCCTAGGCTAGGGAGTCCTGACCCTTTTCATTTTCTATCGCACTTATTTATGTTTATATTCGGCGTTGTTTCTTCGGTTTGTTTGGGAGCCGATCGCGCGACAGCGTTCCTTTGTTACGTCCTTATAAACGCTTGAAAGAAATGCAATTGTGATGCGAACGACAAAAGATTTGAGATTATTCCCGCCGGCGGACAATTACGGGGTCTTCGTGCTGATCCGACTGGGGCCGATTTCATCCTTGGAGCAACGTGGTTCATATGAAAGAAGTTCTTAAAGTATCTCACTTCGATAGGTATACTATTTTACAAAAACTAATTTCGAACGAACGAAAAATACTTTCGCTGATAGGGTCAAGCAAAGAGCACTGTTTCTGTTATCACAAATCACAAACCATACGTTTTTGCACATACATGTTTCGAATATAAATTGTATTATTACATTACTAATCATAAAACCTGAACTATCTAATAAATAAAAGAGCTATTACGTTATAACCACGTTACCTTTAAAGGTATAACAGATTGATCTTCGTCATAAAGACATAACAGAATATTGTAAGCATAGTCAGAATTTTCAATTTTACAAGTTCATCAATCATGATTTTATAGAAGCATTATTATCTTCGTTAAATTCATTTAGAATAACTAAAACCACTCACAACTCTTAGACGTAGGAGTCCGCAACAGTAATCTTGTTCAAGGTTTTTGTAGGTGGTAGAACTATTATGGTTCGCCCGGGGAAGTACCACCGCTGCACCCACTTCTGCCGTGAACCAACTCTATTGTGTTTCGGTAGAAAGGTGCAGTTGCCGGCCATTCATACATGAGGCGACCACCAACCTCCGGAGTAACAGCGCAACTGCATACGACCTCAGACAAGCTTTACCTATGCTTGCTTGAGGTTGTATGTAGATCTCCATGGGCTGCAGCGACCACTTAACACCACGTGGCCTGCATTATCGTCAGCTACTCCATTCAAATTTAAAAATGGTAAAGATAGCTAAAGGCCAAGTAATTTTTGGAGGAAGCTATGAAGCTAGGAGCTATAAGCTAACCTGTATATTATTTTGTTTGGGGATAATTGTCTACATATTTTTTAATAATTATTATTTAAAGAAAACGCATAAATGTAAAAATTGTTCATGACCAGTAATGGCCACAGCGTTGCTCTACAAATTTTGCTTTCACACTTGATCCGTCTGGAACCGATTCTATCAGACTTTATTAAAAAGTAAAAAGAAATACTAATCAATAGCGAGTTTACGCTTTTTGAGCTTAGAAGTCGTCTTGTTTGCGAAGTTTTTTTTTTTCATTTATTTAAGAGCTTAATCACTGAGTGATTATGTCGCTCTATAAAAACAATACAAAATATATTTTAACAACATACATGAAATATTACACATAATATACATCTTAGTGAAATTATAAAGACTGATCCGAGAAAATTTTATTATAAAGATTAACTAGAAATTTAGCATTTTTGGAGTGAGGCATGGATAAAATAATATTAGGATCTGCAAAACTTCTCAATATAATATATGTCGGCACTCAACATTACGATATGCAGCGTTACGGGCACACTCCAACAAGACATGCATTAAGTCCTCCGGTACACCGCAGAGATGACAGTTCGGTGACGGGACTTTTCCCATGAGATATGCAAACTTCTTAGTTGGAATGTGTCCGGAACGAAGCCTCATTATCACTACAGCTTCACGTCTGGATAGCCTTGTTCGCGGGATAAATGAAACTCTGGCTTGGAGACGTTTTGATTTAATCAACCTTCGTGCGTGACAATTTTTGCAATGTAATGGCCGCTTCAGCGATATCGCTAAAGCAGCACAGGTGTAGCGCCATCTATGATTCTCTGTGTGAACTGTTTGCTCCAGTTAGTATGTAGTTCATGAAAGGAAAGAGAACCATAGATGGCGCTTTACAATCGGCAAGGCTAGATGGCGCCAAAATACATTTGGTTTACAACAAGCCTGCTCTCATCGAACCATGGAATTTTAGGGGGTTGTGATTGCACAGTCTGGTACCAAATTCCTTTCTCTTTCGAACGCAAATCAAAATACTCTTTCCACAATTTATGGCACTGTTTACTAATCAAATACATATAATTAGAAAAGAATGGAAAGATGTTAAGTATTATGCCATCAGAAGCAGCTTGCCGGGCTAAACAATCTACTTTCTCATTACCTTCGATACCACAGTGTGACGGGATCCATTGCAATTTAATAGATTTGGAACTAGCTGTCAACCCACATATACTCTCTAGAATAGAGTAGGCTATCGGTGTGCCTCGGAGACCCGAGGTACATCGAGCCAAATGCTGGAGCGCGCTCTTAGAGTCCGTAAAAATAACTATGTTCTCTTGGTGTAGGGACGCAGCGTAGCAGAGGGCCTCAGAAATCGCGTGGAGCTCCACTTCCATAATACTTATATTTGATTCTATTTTGAATTGGAGACCGAGATTAAATTGTGGATCGTAGACAGCAGAACCAATTCCTTTTTTATCTTTTGACCCATCGGTAAATAATTTATAATGGTTTAAAAAATTTTGATTAATAAAATTTGAACATGTTTCTTTTAAGTTAAAATAACTATACTGACGCTTCGCTTTGCATAAATTTGGAATATTTGAACTAACTATACTGCTAAGGTTTATACTACTAACCCAGGTATTTAATGAAAACATTCCTAAATGTTTACTAGTATGTACGTTAATGTCTTGAAGAAATTCAAACATATCTAACAGTAGTGGTTTCTTTTTACGCTGCCAATATTTTTTATCTTTGTACTGTAA
This sequence comes from Pyrgus malvae, assembly GCA_911387765.1. Lineage (NCBI taxonomy): Eukaryota > Metazoa > Arthropoda > Insecta > Lepidoptera > Hesperiidae > Pyrgus > Pyrgus malvae. Next base: position 22,955,224 of record OU426964.1, on the reverse strand, counting down.
AAGCTCCCGCAATAAATTTATTGTAATATTATTCTCGTTTGATTTTGCTTTCAACATAAACTTGCCTGCTAAATAATTTCGCCGCACATGTAGGGGAGGTAAACACAGTTCGGATTCCATAACATGGATAGGTGTTGTTTTAATAAAGCTCCCAATCACTCTTAGAGCTTGATTTTGAATTTTATCAAGTTTATTTATATATTTTAAAGGGCTATTATTATAAAGAAAACTTCCGTAATCAAGTCTACTTCTTATTATTGTTATGTATAATCTTCTTAAGTGTTTGGGGTGTACTCCCCAACTTCCTCCAGCTAATACTTTAAAAATATTCAAATATTTCGAACACTTATTTAGAATCACATTAATATGATTATTCCATTTCAAAGAGCTGTCCAGCCACATCCCTAAATACTTCACAGAATTTACAATCTCTATTGACTTGTCATTAATAATAAGTGAAATAGGGTGTCTGTTAATACCTTTCTTAAAAACGCAGGCTTTAGTTTTAGTATATGAAATATCCAAACCTAATTCGTTAAACAGTTTTTGTATTTTATCTAAAGCAAGTTGTAGTTCATTAATGGCATGGTTAACATTTTTGCTTGTTATGTATAAGGCAAAATCATCAGCGTACTGGGAAACCACTACATTAGATATTTGCGTACATATATGAAGAGTCGCAATATTAAATAGTAAAGGAGATAAAGGGTCTCCTTGGGCTAAACCACGACTAGTGCATCTGGATAACATAATTCTATCAACCTGAATACTTAAGTACCTTTCTTTCAAAAAGGTCCATAAATATTTACAAACTTTCGCACCAGCTCCTAATTGATCTAAATTTAACAGCAAAGACTTAATGTCTATATTATTATAGGCGTTTTCTATATCTACAAAACAGCCAATTGTTATTTGGTCCTTGGAAAATCCCAATTGTATCCTACTAACCAAATTGCTGAGATTGTCCAAGCAAGATTTACTTTTTCTAAATCCGGTAGTCTCTTCATGCAAAAGATTGGCTTTTTCAATGAACCACTCAAGCCTGTTTTTCAACATGCCATGGAATATCTTACATAGACATGACATTAAGGAGATAGGGCGCAACGATGCTATAGATGAGGGTTCCCAGCCCGGCTTTGTAATTGGCACTAAACGAATATAACGCCACTGAGATGGTACAAAACTAAGGGAATAAAATAGGTTATAAAGCGTTAGTAAGACAGAGATTGCATTATCTGGTAAGTGACATATCATTGAGTATGAGCTATTGTCTATCCCAGGGGACGTATCTTTCACTTTCATACATTTTTGTAGTTCACATATTGTAAAAGGGGATTCAATTATTTTATTTTTGGATGTATAAATAGGGAATTTCGGACATACAGAATCAGGTGTAAGGCTGCGTAGAAGCTCGTTTGCTGTAGTTTCACTAACATAGCTACTAGGAGATCTGTACCCCTTTAGCCATTTCATTCTACGCCACACCTCTTGTACAGTCACAGATTCGTCGATAGAGGAGCAAAAATTACAAAAAGATCTGTTTTTAGCTCTTCTCATAAGGAATTGGGAGATCCTAATTTTATTTTTTAATTTATTGGAATTTTCGGGAATAGGGTTTTTACGAAAGTCAGTAAGAGCTAGACGTCTTTCTGCGACTGCTTTCGATAATTCAGTATTCCAATAATGTTTAGGAGTAAAGTTTTGCGTCGGATCTTGACTTATTCTGTAAAAAGGAATGTAAACATCAGCAGCATCATTAACTATGTCCAGAAATAAATCATAACTACGTTGTGGGTCGTTATCTTTCAAATTGAAATTTGACATTTTCCTTTGAATATATGATTAATATCCAACCCAATCGGCTTTCTTAAAATTTCTTTTTATGATAAATTGAGGACTACTGTTATAATATGACATGTTAATCTTAATTATTAAGTGATCGCTGCCTAATGATTCATTAGTAACTTTCCAGTCAAAATGAAGCGCTATATCAGAGGAAGCTGCAGTGATATCAGGAGAAGTTTCTTGAAGAGTTCCATTAACATACTTTATTCGCGTAGCTCTGCCATCATTTAATGATACAAAGTTATAGTCTGTCATAGCATCGAAAATATAGTTACCTCTAGGATCAGTCTTACAGGACCAACTCGAGTGATGTCCATTCAGGTCCCCAAGAATTAGTGTTCTGGTAGTCTTAAAGGAAAAAATTTCATCCCAGTCATTTTGAGAAGTACGTGTGGCAGGTGGACAATATATAGACATTATGTACTCAATATGTTTACAGTTCATTATTTTAATACATATAAGTTCAATACCTCGATTATTTGCCCTAAAAGGTATTAACTCAGATTTAATAGATTTGTGTGTCAGAATTGCCACTCCACCATACGAATCTTCTCGGTCCTGACGGAAGACATTAAAACCACTTATTCTGAAATTAATATCACTATTGAGCCATGTCTCGCTTATCGCAGCGATATGGATTTTCTCGCGAAGTAACAGTTGCTCAATGTCAGCGTGTTTATGCTTAATACTCTGAGAGTTCCACTGGAGTATGTTTATTTTGCAATCAATACCCATATTAAAATCCAAACAAATTTTTAAAAGGCAAGTCCCAGATAAACTGCCCCACTATTGGTAGAATAGAAACCAACCATTCTATAAATAGTGATATTCCTTGGGTAATTTTGCACTTTAAATTTTCTTGGGGATTAGAAAATATTGAATAAATATTATATAGTAACTCTCTGAAACTCATAGCACATCTACTGTATTGTCTTCTTTTCCCCTTTTCCTTATATTTACGTTCCTCTCCCTCTTGCCTTTCTTTTCTAAAACGAATCTCACTTTCAGACTCATCATTTTCCACATCGTTTCTAGCTACTTCGGATTCCGAAGTCATATTCCAGTCAAACACCTCTTTTTCTATGTGTTTCCTCCTTTTATTTTTCTTCTTTTTAGTTTTTTCTTGTGGACTTTGAGAAACTTCCATCGGACATGGCTGTGGCGTTGGTGGCGGTTGACAGGCCTCTTGGATATTGTTCTGGTATGGGTTTTTCCTAGCAACATTGGCGTATGAAGGCACATTTTTTGATTGTAGGTTATGCAGCTCTCCAGATGATGCAGGTGGATTTATAGATTGCCGGTCTTCATGTATTATGGGGGGTCAGGTGGTACATATATTTGCAAAGCCTTTCTATACGAGCAATTAAACTCGGCCATGAGATCTCTGAGATGCTTCTCTTTTTTAAAAACAGGGCAAGATCTATCTAAAGATAAGTGGTTACCAGTACAATTTACACACTTAAAGACAGAGATTTCACAGTTAGCGTGTCCTTTGCCACATTTAGGGCATACTACTTTTTTCGAAGGGCATACACGCAGGGAGTGCCCAAATTTCCAACATCTCGAGCATTGGGTAACTGGGAAAACGTATGGGTCAACGTTTATCTTCATGCCATATATATAAACCCAAGCTGGCAGGGAGGGCCCCTTGAAGGCTAGGCGAATCGACTCACTATCTTCCCAACCACTGCCATCCTTACTTCTACGCTTTAAACGTCTAGTACTAACGAGTTCACGATCGCTCGATATAACTTCCAACAACTCTTTTTCTGTTAAGTCCAATTCCACGTTTTTAATAACACCGTAAGATATAACAACTTCTAATGGTTTTTGGCATCTCCACCCTAAATCTTGCAGCTCCTTACAATTAATCAATTTTTCAGCACTCTCTGCACATTCGAACTGTATGAAAATTTTATATTGGTTTACATACTTCACCCGACATACATGTTCAATACTGTGTGATTTTAATAACTTCGCGAACGCAAATTGTTTGGGAAGTTTCTCCGAACTATTTATATATAAATCAACTTTCTGTGTTGCTCTCTTTCCATTTCTTCCAACCAATAGCCAATTTTCCTCCTCATCTTGCTCTCGAGCTCTTTTAGTGGGCCTAGAACTAGGTTCTACGGTTAAAGATCCCTCTAGGTGTGTAGATTCCTCTAGCGAACAAGCGTCCGTCTCTTCAATATTATCCAGTAAAATATTGTGAGTCAAACACTCCGCTCGTACTTCTTCACCCGGCGCAATTGCATCTTCGTCCATATTAAATAAGGCGCACTATCGGCTGCACGTACGCTGTACCATTGCACAGCGCGAGTGCAGGTAGACGCGCGATAACGCGGTAGTATTTACTGTAGATATGAGCGCCGCGCCGGCGCGCCGCCGCCGCCGCAGATTTCGCCGCGCCGCCGCCGCCGCGAAAAGGAAACGGCGCGCCGAGTGAGCGAGAGAGATAGTTGAATCGGTCACTATAAGAGGCAGCCAGATATAAAAGGCAGACGGGCCGCGTGGTGTTAAGCGATCACCGTCGCCTATGGACACGGGCAACCCCAGGGGAGCCACCCGAGCATTGCCGGCTTTGGAAGAGAGCTTTTTTTACAGCTTTCTTGAAGAACCCCAAGTTATAGTCCACTGGGAATGCCTCAGCTGGAAGGTTGTCCCATAACCTATACGTCCGTGGTAAGAAGGAGCGTGCAAAGCGGACTGTGGAGGACCGCCACTAGTCCAGATGGTGCCTGTGGAACTTTAACCTTCGTCTGGTCACAATCATGGAATGGTGATGTAGGCATTAGTTTGAAAAGTTCCTCGGAGCACTCACCATAGTAAAGTCGGTAGAACACGCAGAGCGAGCCTATGTCTCTTCGCAAGCTGAGCGGTTCTAGCCTGTCAGTCAATCTTGGGTCGTTGACGATTCGGACTGCGCGCTTTTCAACGGAGTCAAATGGGTGTAGCTTGTATTTTGGTGCTCCTGCCCAGAGATGAGAGCAGTACTCCATATGGGGTCTGACCTGGGCTTTGTACAGCGTCAGCAGTTGCCCCGCAATGAAGTAATGCCTCGCCTCGCCCTATTGAGGACACAGAGCTTTTTGGACGCCAATTTGGCTTTGTGCTTCAAATGACTCCGGTACTGCACTTTACTCGTAATGTCAACTCCCAAAATACCGACACTTTCACCGAAGGTGAGCGCGGTACCCTGGAACTTGGGCGCTATAACAAATGGGGTTTTTTTAACCGGTAAACGCGCAAACTTGTGTCTTCGTGAGGTAAAACTCGACAAGGTTAAGTCGACCCCATTCCGAGACCCGCTCCAGAGAGTTCTCGACTTCAGACACAAGTTTGATTGTACTTTCCTCCACTTGTAACCTAGAGGCATTGGCTCGACAGGTGCGTCCACCGTACTATCATCTGCATAGCAATTAGGGCATGCAGAACCGGGTCCAGTTCTAGATTTTGCATACCCGGTTCTAGGGGTAGTCGGAACCGGGTCACCCGGTGCTACCCGGTTCCAAGCGACCAAATCGATTTTTTTATATATATTTTTTTATTAATGATAATTTGGAGAGTTTGGTTACGTAGGAAGGAATTATAATGAAATATGAATAAAAACGAGATGGTTTTGGTGTCAAATCAACGTTTAATCAATTAAATAATCAATAATAATCTAAACAGAAACTTACTCTTAAAACAATTTAATAATCAATAATAATCTAAACAGAAACTTACTCTTAAAACAATTTGGTTTGAATTTTTTTGGTTTGCGGACGGTAGAAAAGCGCTAATGAGTTTCAGTTTACGTAACCTCAAATAATAGATGCTATATACGAAATACTTACAACAAAACACGAGATCCATTGGATCGAATATGTAAAAAAAATAACAATAGTTTAGTCGGCAAAATTGGCCAGCGTCTATCAAGCTACCCGTGGACCCGCTACGGGAGTCGAGCTTTTTGGTCGCTGGCCAAGGCTGTGGAAGGAAATTTCTGTCGGTCGTCTCTTCCATCTCAACGCAAACCGGACGATACTCTGGCTCACACGGCAAAAGGGAAAGCCGATCTCCTGGGTACCCTGTTTGCCTCAAAATCGACTCTGGACGATGGAGGTGCCACACCGCCGACCATCAGGCAGTGTGAGAGCTTGATGAAGGACGTGTGCTTCACATAAAAAGCCGTCAGACGAGCTCTGCAAGCCGTCGATTTCAAGAAGTCGAGCGGGCTGGACGATATCCCCGCGATCGCTTTAAAGACGTGCGCTCCCGAGTTGGCTCCCGCCTTAACGCGCTTATTCTCGCTTTCCTACACCACTAGTAAAGTACCGTCTTCGTGGAAGGTAGCCCTAGTACACCCAATCCCAAAAAAGAGTGACCGCAGTGACCCGTCCAATTACAGGCCTATTACGATAACCTCCCTGCTTTCTAAGGTGATGGAGAGTGTTATAAACACGCAACTCCTTAGGTACCTCGAGAAGCACCTGTTGATCAGCGATCGTCAGTATGGCTTTCGCCAGGGCCAGTCGGCCGGTGATCTCTTGGTGTACCTCACACACCGCTGGGCTGAAGCCGTTGAGGGCAATGGGGAGGCTTTGGCAGTAAGCCTGGATATCGCAAATGCCTTTGACCAGGTCTGGCACAGGGCCCTTCTCACGAAGCTTCCATTTTACGGTCTTCCCGTGAGGCTATATAAATGGGTAGCAAGCTTTCTGTCTGAGTGGCAGATTAAGGTCGTTGTTGACGGATGCTGCTCAGATATGAAGTCCATTAACGCCGGTGTTCCCCAAGGCTCAGTGCTGTCTCCTACACTATTCATTCTGCATATCAATGAAATGCTGCAACAATCACGCGTACTGTGAACGCACAAATACACCTGTCGAGCCAATGCCTCTCGGTCACAAGTGGAGGAAAGCAGAATCAAACCTGTGTCTGAAGTCGAGAACTCTCTGGAGCGGATCTCGGAATGGGGTCGATTTAACCTTGTTGAGTTTAACCTTACAAAGACACAAGTTTGCGCGTTTACCGCTAAAAAACCCATTTGTTATAGCGCCCAAGTTCCAGGGTACCGCACTCACCGTTGGTGAAAGTGCCGGTATCTTGAGTGTGGACATTACGAGTAAAGTGCAGTATCGTAGTCACTTGGAGAACAAGGCCAAATTGGCATTCAAAAAGCGTGGTGTCCTTAACAGGGCGAGACAGTACTTCACTGCGGGGCAACTCCTGACGCTGTATAAGGCCCAAGTCAGACCCCATATGAAGAACTGCTCCCATTACTGGGCAGGAGCACCAAAATACTAGCTACGCCCATTTGACTCCGTTCAAAAGCGCGCAGTCCGAATCGTCAACGACCCAAAATTGACTGACAGGCTAGAACCGCTAAGCTTGCGAAGAGACATAGGCTCGCTCTGCGTGTTCTACCGACTTTACTATGGTGAGTGCTCCGAGGAACTTTTCAAACTAATGCCTACATCACCATTCCATGATTGTTGACTCAGAACCGGTTCCACAGACTTATCGAAATACCCGGGTATACCCGGGTATTTAAGAACCGGGTGTACCCGGGTGCATGCCCTAATAGCAATGTATACTGCGTGTTTGTTGCAGCATGTCATTGATATGCAGAATGAATAGTGTAGGAGACAGCACTGAGCCTTGGGGAACACCGGCATTGGCAATGGGCTTCATATCTGAGCAGCATCCGTCAACAACGACCTTAATCTGCCGCTCAGACAGAAAGTGCCACCCAGTTGCATAGCCTCAGGGGAAGACCGTAAGATGGAAGCTTCGCGAGAAGGGCCCTATGCCAGACCCGGTCAAAGGCCTTTGCGATATCCAAGCTGACTGCCAGAGCCTCCCCGTTGCCCTCGACGGCTTCAGCCCAGCGGTGTGTGAGGTATACCAAGAGATCACCGGCCGACCGGCCCTGGCGAAAGCCATACTGACGATCGCTAATCAACCGGTGCTTCTCGAGGTACCTAAGGAGCTGCGTATTTATAACACGCTCCATCACCTTAGAGAGCAGGGAGGTTATCGCAATGGGCCTGTAGTTGGACGGGTCACTGCGGTCACCCTTTTTCGGGATTGGGTGTACTAGGGCTATCTTCCACGAAGACGGTACTTTACTAGTGGTGTAGGAAAGCGAGAAGAAGCCTTTAATACGATCGCGGGGATATCATCCAACCCGCTCGACTTCTTGACATCGAGGGCTAGCAGAGCTTGTCTTACGGCCTTTTGAGTGAATCGCACGTCTTTCATCGAGCTCTCACACTGCTTCATGGTCGGCGGTGTGGCACCTCCGTCGTCCAGAGTCGAGTTTGAGGCAAACAGGGTACCCAGGAGATCGGCTTTCCCTTTTGCCGTGTGAGCCAGAGTATCGTCCGGTTTGCGTAAAGATGGTAGAGACGACCGACAGAAGTTACCTTCGACAGGCTTGACAAGCGACCAAAAAGCTAGACTCCCGCAAGGGTAGCTTGATAGACGCTGGCCAATTCTGCCGACGTGCCTAAACTTCGCCTTGGCTATTTGCTTATTTGCCGAACGGGAGGCAGCGTTGAATTTTTTCCGAAGCTTAGACGATTCGGGGTCCTTGCGCGTGTGCGCATCAGCCCAGGATTTTAAAAGCTTCTTGCTTAAGGCTAGAAGCCATTAAACCAGGGCTTGTTTCGCCCGCCAATGGATACTACAGAGTACAGAGTTGGGAATAAAACCAATCATGCCCTGTCGTATCACATCGGCTATCGATTCCGCACACGTGCTAGGATCACCCGAGGTGAAGCACAGCTGCCTCCACGGGTAGGAAACCAGGAATTCCCTGAGTCCATCCCAGTCCGCTGACCCGTAATGCCAGATTTGACGCTTCCCATTGGGTCGAGAACCTTCTGGGGGCGGCAATGGTACGGCAGAATCTACCAGGCAATGGTCAGAAGTCCCTAGTGGGGCCCCAACCGTCACCCGGTAGTTAGATGGATGGGTGGTCAGCAGAAGGTCCAGCAGAGAGGCAGTAGGTATGGGTCTCAATATCTGGTACTCTGGTGAAAGTGTGTACCACCTTTTTTTTTTTTTTTTTTGGTTTCGCTGGGGGAAATGCATTACGCATCCCCTCCCGCAGAGGGGTATGTGGGACTCCCCAGGAGTAATAAATACTCCCTGGTATACCCACTAAAACCCCCAGCGGCACTCCGTCTTCGCCTCCTGGAGAGGGTCTGGGAATCCGGCAGAGCCTTTGCGTCCAGTCCCCCTCCGGCGAGCCTCGCCTATATGGCGAGCCCTTCGCGCCCCCCCTTATGATGGGTGGGGCATCGGGGACGGTCGAGAGTGCGCGATCGTCCCCGTATCCACTGATGGTGAGCGGTGCAATGCGGGCGGAGGAGCCTCCGCGCCTGTCGCCCGCTGCTCACCATCGGGAAGCGGGAAGGTGAAGGCGGTCATACGCCCGCCTCCTCCGTCCCCTTCGCCGCTTCCGGAGCGCCGGCGCAAGAGGGTCTTCCTCTCGCGCGCGCTCCGCTGCCTCCTTCTGCGACATGACGAATTCGCAGAAGGAGGCAACCGCCGCCCACGCCCCCTCGCTCTCCAGCATTGCGCTAACAAAGCGGGGGAGCGAGAGGTCCCGCCCGACCACCGCAACCAGACTGCGGCGCTGCTCGGACCACGACGGGCACACCTCGAGGGTGTGCTGCGCCGTGTCCTCCGCCGCGCCACAGTCGTGGCACGATGGGGCCTCCTCCCGACCGATTCGGTGCAAGTACGATCCGAAACAACCAAGTGTGTACCACCTGCGTCAACCCATATGCCAAGGAGAGGTTGTAAGCGGCCCTGCCAGCAAAGTCGGTGATTCTGGATCCCAACCATTCGGGCATTATTTTTAAGTTTTAATAAATGTTAATATTTTTATCGATAAACAACGTGTTTATTTTATTTTTTATCTGCCAACATCTAAAAATCCTTTGGAGGTCACGCCGCCGACGACGCCGCCGCCGCCGACTCCAAAAAGTCGGCGCGCCGCCGCCGACCTCCCACCCATCGGCGCTCATATCTAATTTACTGAGAATTTAATAATAACGCGCGGCAATCAACACGACGTGTGTTCGTAACAGAAGCAACTCGCACACTCGTTTGCGAAGTTTTGTGTTTTTTACTTGTTCTTAGAAAACTATAATCACGCTAAGTTTTTTAAATACGGTTTTTGTAAATAAATGAGAATAGAATGACTATTGTATCTGGTTCTTCAATCTGGTTCAATATAAACCAAAATACATAGAACGTCATGCGGGATAGACGTTTGGTAAGTATTAGGGTCACAGCACACATATCAACTTGGAAAGGGATCGTCACCGTATCGCCTTTCGCCTCGCCGTCAACCAGGCGTCAACCTAACGTATGCACGTAACCAAAGCGTATCAGCAGCTCCTGTACGTCAACTCGGCTACGGTTAGGCGACACCGCGCTTACGGCTCGCCGACCGCTGGCTGGCCTGGTTCGCACTCGCACCAGATCGAAGAGGCGCGAGCTCGGGTACGGAGAGACGTAAGCGCGGGAACGACGAGCCGTAAGCGCGGGATCTGCAAGTTGACCACGCACCGCATCGCGGTTCGGAGCCTGTTCCGAGGCGAGGCGATTACGTTACGATCCCGATTAGTGTGCGTTGCAGTATGGAGTTTCATACAAAAAATACTGAACGGCTCGAGGCGATACGGTAACGATCCCTTTCCGAGTTGATATGTGTGCTGTGACCCTTAGCGGCCCACGGATAATAAAATTGTAATGGAGTCAACATTGGATCAATTCAATTTGAAGTATCCAGGATTTCTCTGGGAAGACTAACACATACTTTATTTTCATTTTGTGTATGTACTTTATTAATGAATAAGATATTTTTTATTAAATTATGACTACGCTAACGCATTGGTACTCATACTGTAAGCGTTAAGCTTATTAAATAAATAAATAAAGAAATACTGTTTTACCAAGTCATATAAACAAAATAGCCTTATTTTCAAAAACAAATAATGCCTATAGATGATAGCTAACATTGAGGTACCTACTATAATAGGTATGTAAAAATATGCTGTTTTAGAATTATGTTAGACATTCCAGAAATTAAGAAATAGCTTTAAAGATAAGTGTGTTCCATTAACGTCAATAGATTCTAACTTAGTATGACGTGACCAGTCTGGGGTTTGTTTACATTCTAAATCTTGGACTTGTAAACAGACTTTTGACTCTTCATTTTCGTTTCTCACTTATCTTTTTTCGGAATGATGCGGCTACATTCCATCCATATCTTGTCTCAATAGCAGTGAGGGACTTACATAGCGAACTAGCTAGCATTATAAAAATGTCAAAATGTTTCGAGTATCTGCACTAACATTTGCAAGTGGTTAGCGCTAATGGTGAATATCTAAGAATTACGAAACATACTGCCGACTAACACATTAAGCTTTTTGCTACGTTTCTTTCGACAACTTCATAATGCTTCATTTGGATAATTTTACCGGATGACACCATTAACCAATCAAGAACCATTAACTTTTTTGAATAATTCAACAAAAAAGGACATTTCGAAATGGTGTGGTTCCTCTATAATAGTTACTGCACTCATAGACTTGAGGATAAGGATTTGAACGGTTTTATGCTAATGGAGGAGAATTTATTAGGAAACTTTTACAAAATAGCGCACTACGCATTTTTGGGTCTGGATAATCACTTGTCGACGTATTGGCGTCCCACTGCTGGGCACGGGACGCTAATTCCCATTATTATTAAGTGTGATCTACCAGAGGAGATAATGCCCAAATAAGTAATAGTACTAGTGCAACAAATGGCAGCGGCATTACCACAATTTTATTTACCAATGGTTTCCTATTTGCTGTCGTACTCTTTAATTTTTTATTCTATTAACAGAAATGGACGAAAAAGTAGCCCGTTAAACTTTAAGTTAAAAGAAATTTTCACTTGGTCTAAAAATAGTAATACCAATATTTTTGTGGTTAAAAACTGTCATTTTGCTGTAAAACTTGCTTTTTACTTACAAATAATAAAATATCAAAGACTTAATATGAAGTGGCTGCGCAGGGTTTGAATGACCCAAGGAAAACGTAGCCTGCACGGTCGTTTGCTTCTGCATTTCACAGCAAATGACCTACACTTTCGAAACTCACGCAGTAAAAATCTTTATATTTCAATGTCCGTGCATTTGTACAACTTTGCAGTTTAAGTAGTTCACCTGGAAGCGGCGCCAAGACTTCTCGGAACCTTCATATTGGAAAAATATGCCAACAGCTGCCAAATTCTGCCAAGTTTTCTGTGTTGAATTCAACCAGGGTACGCAGTTTTCAGGTATTTACTTCGCTAATAAAGAATTTGATCGATTGATTGATTGATTATATAACATACTTAATTAATATTTGCGCTGAAAAGTTTACTAAATAGAATACATTCCTCTACGCCAGACACTGAATCAAAATGATACTCATTATGTTTTGATGTTTTTTTAGAACGAACATGTTATTTAAGAGGAGAGGAGCAGCTCTTTGACTTTTTTTTTCTTAAAATTTAGGGTATTGAGATTCAAAAGAGGGAATCGTTAGGCAGAATATGAAGACGTAGATAAATAGTAGAAAATAATTATCAAATTCTTAGGTTTTCAATAGTCTGCAACTTCTGATATGCGTTGGTTAAAAACATATGAAGAAACAGAGCCATACATATACTCGTAGATATATTTTCAATCTAAAATGTCTAGTATTCTATTTATTACATACATATTATGTATTTTGCTCATTCCTTACAGTATTTTTATGAGTCATGCTTATGTGTGGTGGTGTAAAGTAACATAGTCTGCAGTGTGAGGGTTAGGTCACGTATTTGGCGCGTTCCTTTTCATAATAAATAGTATCTCTAGACGTTCGAAGCTCCGAGAAATAATAGTCTTTATATTTCAGTGTCTGCGCCATTTGTACAACTTTGCAATTTAAGTAGTTCATCGGAAGGCGCCAAGACTTCTCGAAACCTTCATATTTGAAAAAAATTCCAACAGCTGCCAAGTTCTGACAAGTTTTCTGTGTTAACTTCAACCGGGGCAAGCCGTTTCCAGGTATTGTTTTCCATTTCCAGACTCTTTATAGTTGTATTGCTTTAGGATGAAAAATGGAGGTAGTTATATAGCATAGGTTAGTGTTATTGTAATTTTATAATATTATTATTTTTTTAACTTTAAAGTTATTGTATTCATTTATTGTGAAATAATAAGCAACTCTGAAAAGTCTGAAGACGTTTTATATAAGCTTCTTCGTGGTCTTCATTCAAAAGAAAATACAGTTTTCGTTAAGAAGTTAAGACGAAGAATTCAATATATTTTAGGATTCCTCGCCTTTACCATTAAATAATTAAATAACGTTTCACACTCATAGCCCCACAGTAGTGTAGATACCTATACCTTGTGTTGTGCATACCATAGACACATTAGACACATACAAAGATAGAAACATAAACACCCAGACCGAGAACAGAAATTTAAACTCATCATTCAAAAATCTGTTTCCATTTGGCAGTCCGGCATGGTAACCATTGCGCCACACGGGTCGACAAACATTGCACACTCGACATAATATTATGTATGAATGAGATAGGTACTTAACCGCCGTATTATCATCAGCAATTTTATTTCGTGTATAGATACATAAAAATCCCTAGCTATCTCCATATCCACTCCAATACGATTAAACAATAACAACATCTCCCCTTTTATCGCATCCAAAGGAAAGTAATATGAAATTCAATCATTTAGCATAAGCGTAGCCGTTGGCAGTGCCGAGGGGTCACGAGTCCCATCCTGTAATATAATCCCTTTACAAAAAACTAAGGGCCATCATGCCGCCGGCACCCGTATCTAATTTGGATAATTCGTTGGAATCACAGCTTGATATCATCTGGTTTCATTGGAGTATGTGGAGGAACAGGCTGACTTGAATTAAAAGCAAAAACCCTTCCAATGTTAGTAATAATATACGTGAGCTGGATTTGCACTCGGGGAAAATTAAAGGAGAAGTAATTACAAGCGAATTCTTTGAACTATTTCAAATGTTTAGTGCGTTGAATTAATTCTTCTCAAAAGGCGAACTTTTAGTAGAGCGGCGAAAAGAATAGTTCTAAAATTTTGCAGGAACGTTAGGACACGTTGAAAAGTTAGTATTTGCTGAAATAAAGGAGGATTTCGGTATTAAATTAAAATATTATTGCCTTATTTTTCCTACACACTAATCCTATATTCTACTAATGCCACATTGACTGAAGTAAGAAGTATTTATTTGGATTATTTTTATTACATATTTAATCATGTAACATAGAGATGTAGACTCTACTCCTTTGTCAAATGCCGTAAGCTCCTTTGGGACACATTAAGATGATAATTCAACCAAATTTAAACATATTACAATTGATCCAAACTGCCAAAGTAGCCAGCATTAGTTTTGTAAACTCACAGCAACTTTGCAAAACAATTGGTCCCTTGTATAGGCCGTACGGTTCATGAGTAATTAATGGATAGTCCATGTCATTTGGAAAGAAATAAAGAAAACATTTTGAAAGGTAACTGTTTTAATGGAGTAGCAGACGAGCATGCAGGTCTCGTGGTGAAATTCAAAATTGAGTTTTGTTTGAGGTCTTCGGTACTACATTTACTACGAAGGATGTTGGTGTTGCTCATGTTAGAATGTTATAAGTACTCTAGCCAGTAATATAGTTCAATGGTTATAAGAATCTTTTTTCTACAGGATTTGAACAGGTTTAAATTTTTAATTTTTATTTGAATGGAGTAGCAGACCAGCATGCAGGCCACGTGATGTTAAGTGGTCGCTGCAGCCCATGGACATCTACATGCAACCTCAATCAAGCATAGGCAAGTTTTGTCTGAGGTCGTATGCAGGTGCGCTGCTACTCCAGAGGCTGGTGTTCGCCTCATGTAAGTATGTGTGGCCGGCAACTGCATCTTTCCACCGAAACACAATAGAGTTGGTTCACGGCAGAAGTGCATTGTGAATTTTTGCACTCTCCACAGTTTGGGCATTTAAATTACCTATCGTTTTTGTTTTCTGTTTGAAATTTGTAAATACACACTATATTTTTTATAAATTACACAAAATAATTTACACAAAAACTTTTGCGCCGTGTTTGTCGACTGTAAAACAGGACTAGATACATACCTAGGTATGTTGTGTAAACGAAGATTAGGATAACGTTCAGGTAAGTTTTAACATAGGACGGCAATTGATCTTTCTGTCGAAACTTATAAATCTATGAAGACGTAGTACAGCGCCCGAACTTACCTCCTTGTTTAAACTAGTGTAACCCAATTGTAGAAACAATAGACAATAGAGAATAAAGAAAATTTAAATGCGTATTAAGTAATAGTTCTTACGTAAAACTTTATAAAGACCACGGATACCCAATGAATAGACCGTTGTAGACTTTGTAGTTCTGCCCACGTTGAAAATGGCGCAACTCGCCACACAATACCGCGTATAAATCATACCTTAACAAGAACGTCCTTCAATATCAAATGTATGCTAATAATTTTATTGTTGTGTAGTAAGAGGATAGCAATTTTTCATAATCAAATGTTTCATGTGTTTTTGTAAATGACATCATAATGAGAATGTGGGAGAAAGTTTTTTTTTTACCTTTTGTATGTCCCACTACCCGTAGGCAGCTAACAACATATAAGCACATCCGTTTATTAAGACTCCACTTACAACGACATTTAACATAAAAGACATAATTGTCCTGTTGTAACGACGAGCGTTCACGTATTTACAATTAAATCTTAGGAAAGAAGAATTATGTATCTCCGTCCTACGGAATCCCCTTACCTACACATCTCTGATTAGAATTCGACTGTTTATTTTAGGGCAAAACCTAATTTTATGGTCAACAGCCAAGATAGCAACGATAATAATTGGGATACCTACCTAGCCTGAAAGAAAATTGTACCACTCCGAGCGTATCTGATGCTCGAGTGTCTACTGGAATGGAGGTGTGTTAACTGCCTGATCCAGTAGCAATGCCAATCTGGCACTGGAATCCAGTGATGGTGGATCAATTTAAATCAAAGACTTTTATTTACACAAATATGGGTGTTTACAAAATGTGTTTTTATACATTTGGTTCGCCATATTTAACTTAGGTATGCCAATATTACAATAATTATAACTATTATATTTGATTATTTAATTAATATATTATTATTATCATTATTTGTGCCTATATTGCGCCTTTTCATTAATATAATTTTTATTTATTTATTTAGTTTTGTTTTTCGGATCGGATCCGTTCGTCGCCTTGGGGCAGCCATAAAGCCCATAAAAACTGCAGAAGCGATTGTCAGTTCGTTAAATACAACTTCCGGTTAGTACGACGTAATATCGTGGGTCCCTTGCCTTGGCCGTCATTATAACCGGATTCTACTGAACATATTATTATATGTATTTCGCTGAGTGAATAAAGTATTGTAGGTCTACCCACGTCCAAAACGTCACATGTCGTAACACAATACCGCGTATAAATCTTGCCGTAACAAGAATATCCTTCAATAACAAATGTATGGTAATTGTTTGCTCAGAGAATACTCCATTTCTTCTCTTTGTTATCTATTGACGTCTGATATGATAATTTTATGTTTTATGGACGAGCTGTACGCCATTTACAAAAAAGTTAGGTACCCAATGCAATTGCAACCGAAAGAAACATATTTTTTATTCCATTTTGTCTCATTGAATTTATTGTGATTGTATTACTCATAGATATTAGACAAAAGTACTTGTGGAAGATCCTGGGTAAATAAAACCAAAAGTGAGCGAGAAAAACATATAATATCTCATACTTTAATCTCGCTCTAAATTACAATAAGTATTTACTTTTATTATTTAGGCATTTATCTTATACAAAACACAACAGAAGAACACATGACGGTAAGCGCCGTCTAAACAACATTTCTTTATCTAGGATAGCCTTCTGCCAGCAGCGGCTTCACCCGCGTGGACCAGTTAAATGGATCCCCGTAGGAAAAAAATAGCCTATGTGCTTTTCCAGGCTTCATTACTATATTAAAATCGTAGGCGTTTAGCCAGTTGCTTCAACCGCGTTGACCCTATTACCCGTTTTCAAGTAGGAATGAAGCATTTTCCCGCGGTAAATCCCCCTTATGTTACTCAGGGTGAATGTAGCTTTCTAATGGTGAAATAATTTTTGAAATCGGAACAGAAGTTTTTGAGTTTATTCATTACAAACATACAAACAGACAAATCTTTCCTCTTTGTAATATTAGTATAAATAACCCGAGCAACAATTATTAAAAATGACTACTACCTGATATCGCTAAGAAAACAGCAGCATAGGGTAAAACCGGGATAGATGCCTTAGCGGTATAAATACCTCAATTCCAATATATCACACTTCCAGAACTCTTGATTACCAATTATTATTTTATATCGAAACCGAAGGCATCCCACACTTTATTTTCTACAGATTGTCCTGTAGACAGGACGTGTCTTACTCCTACGTACTTTTATCTCCGCTGCGAACGCGAAAAATGCGTCAAAGTATCAACAGTTAATATACCTAATATTCGCCGGTATGTAACGTTGTAAATAAATATAAATTCAGTTATTTTTACCCGACTGCGCCAGAAGGAGGGTTATGCTTTTCGAGACTTAGGGCCTCGTTCACCATCTCCAAGTAAAGTGTTGATTAGTTACGTCCCAAGTAAAATTAATTAGCAAGTTAAAATTTATGAGTACGGGTCAGTTTATCATATGATTACTGCTACTAGAACATCGTGAAATTGAAGTTACGGGTGAATTTAACCGACAATTAACGTACTTGTCACTTTACTTGAAGGTGGTTAAAGAGGCCTGTAGTTTTCGAGACTTATGTATAATTGTTTGGCACGCTCTGCAGCCTGAACGGCTTGTTGGATTTTAGCTTGAGAGGTGTCATTTGATTCGTATTTACTGGTGACACTGGGTATGTCAAAAAAACGGTAATTTAAAAAACTAAAAAATCTGACTGCGTTTAAGTGTAATTTGAAAATTATGTAAAAAGCCTAAAACAAGAAAGTCGTCATACACGATTGCACTTAACTTAAAAATAGACGTAAAATAGGTAAATTATAGGACAGGAGTTCATTGCATATTTAACAATATTTTTAAATACAGGAAAAATTGTAGCAGTCGGGACCCATTCTTTTATCCTAAGATCAATACAAAATACTAGAAGCTCATAATTTAAGATTTCTATATTATTAGGTAACGTCATTTGTATTCTTCCAAACGACCATTTAACGGGTATGAAACAACGAAGTAATAGTGTTGAGGATTACTGACGAAAACCGCTTACTCATTATGTTATAGAGAAGCCAGAAAACTTCCGCAATTAATTTATGAACGTCCTTCATTATAGGCCGCTGTGGTCACCTTACATGCTGTCAGTATAGCGACAACTGCGTCGACTGCGGAGAAATGATCATTTTCCCAACGTTCACTATGTTTGATGTAAAAACAAAACTATAAAAAATCCTTAGCATACAATGCCATCAAGTAATTGTTAAATGTCGTAAGTAAGCATAAAACCCCATACAAAGATCATACCTTCATTGTGCTTCCTGCATTGCTCTTCTATCCACGCAGGGGTTGCTTTACAGATCCGTCGGGACTCAATTAAGTTGACTGCATACGCTTGACGACTCATATCCGACGCGAAAGACATCGTATAATTACTACATACATATATATTATATACGACGTGCTTTGTGAAATGAGGAATGAAGTAGCCCTTCGATATTGTTTTGTGCCGAGAAGTAATACCTTTATGTCCTATTGAAAAAGAAGTCAGTTATATAATATACACATATACATAATTGTGAAGATCACCGCCCTTTGAAGTAATAGCGACCAGAGGCCTTAGTGTAAGTTTGTACACGCGCAAACGTTACTACTGCGTCAGAGTTAAAATTGGACAGATAGATCTTAACGTGAAAGGAATAAGGTCGATAATTAAATTCTTAACGCAAACGCGATAGTAACGTTTTTGCGTGTGCAGACTCACACTAAGGCCTCAGTAAGACACAAGTTTACTAGGAGTTGAACCTCAGAAAATGAACGCAGTCGCAGTGACGATTTAACAAACCTACTTCGTTTAATAGAAAAAAAAACAACTAGAAACCATTCTTAATAAGACAATACCATCAAGTAATTATAAAGTGAAGTTAGTTGAATGGAGCTTAGCGTTTCGGCTCGTATCCAGCTCGAAAGACCAGAATATTACATCACAATATTAAGTCCTTGATGAAATGAAGAATGAAGCATGGTACAAATCGTGATTCTTCGAGATTGTTTAATGTTAAGAGGCAATACATACTTTAATGTTTTGGTTCTGTTTTAAAAGTGAGGCTGTTAACTAACGGTTGATAGCATATATCTGACTAGAAGATATTCCTTCTATTTTTATATTATTATGTACTTGTAATTTATAATTAAAGTTCATCATAAGTAAAGTAATTAATAAGATAATAATATTTATCCAATTAAGAAGTAACTACGTAGTATATATACCCTACTATGGGTATACAAGGTATGGACTGTGAAGCGTTATTAATTTAATTAACAGCGACCATTTAACTACATTTCTGCTACATCTGCATGAGACTGCATGTAGCAGATCTCAATGCAGAGCTACTTTCATTTATATTAATGAAATGACGCACAACGAAAAACGTTTGTTAGCAAAACAATGCCATCAAGTAATAAGTGGAGTAAGCATAAAACCCCGTATCTAAAGAGCATGCCGTATTGTGCTCCTTGCATTGTCCGTCACAGCCAGCAGGGGTGGCTTCTTACAGATCAGTCGGGGGTCAATCGAGTCGTAGCTATTAACGCTTAGCGTCGGCTCGTATCCGGCTCGAGGAACAGAATATTACATTTCCGTTCATTATAGCAAGCGGTCCACCAAATACTTGAAGTCGAGCACTTCTATTACCGAGTAGGCATTATTTTGCTAAGATCTAAGAATTGTTTTGTACAAAAGGTTTTTGTATACTTTACATTATATTAATAAATTAAATAGTCCCACTATTGGGCACGCCGACTTTCTGGGAAAGCTTGGAGCTTACTCCACCATGCTGCTCTGATGCGGGGCGTTGGAGATACCTATCGAATCTGTAAAATCGATTTTATCTGTTAGTGTTTATATGCATATATAACTGTCGAGCAGAATTAAGGCACAATATATAATGGCACATGGTAAGTATACTTAATGCACTTACCTCCCACGGCTTTGTGAAATGGACGTAGACTCTTTAACCAATTTTTTAAATATCTGAAGGTATTAAAAACTTAATTGTCCTGACCAGTTCAACTTTTTATGAAAAACAAGTTTAAAATTTGTTTTAGAACTGTGTCTTTTATGTATATAAACATTTAATAGTACATAAATATATAAATAGTACAAAAATATCTTAAGCACATTAAGATATTTAACTTGAGGAACTTTGTGGGAAGCAAAGAGGCCATAAACATAAATGACATAAGTAGGTACTATTAATTAATGACGACCCGCGTGGCGCAATGGTTACCACGATTGGCAGTCCGGCCAATCGAAGGGTCCTGGGTTCGATTCCCGGTGAAGCAGAAATTTGAATGATGAGTTTATATTTCTGTTCTCGGTCTGGGTGTTTGTGTTTTTGTATATGTGTGTGTTCATGGTACCAACGTCACAGGGTATATCTACCCTACTGTGTGGATTTGTGTGAAACGTTATTAATTTAGTTCCACGGTACACTTTTCAACATTAAAAAAATATTACAAGAGATTCTGTTTTGGGCAATTATTTCGTCCATAAATTTACTGGCTCCTATTTACCTGAATTACATCGAGTATAACAATAAAATACAAGAGCTATTTAGTTAAGAAACAATAGAAACGTTAAATTGATAGCATCAAGGTTTAAAATTGTGTGACTATAAATGCTCACCCCATTGTGGAAGCACCTTTTCCAGCACAAAGCAATAATTCTGAATAGGGCTTCCAAATGTAAAGTCATTAAAACGGGATTCGTAACGAAACGATTTATAACGAATCATCAATATTGGTTAGTTACAATCATTGCTGAATTTAAGAGGTAAATCAGAATTTTTTAGCATTGACAATTTACCAATAATAACAACACCTAATCAAAATTTGATATAGAATGTCCAAGCTCGACAATAACGCGTGCTATCATCTTACATTGTACCTATTATTAAATTAATTACGAATTTTATATGAAATTGCAGCCTCACTACGCAAACGTACTTTAAATGTGGGCGTCATCGCAACTGCAACGCCACGTAGCTGGAATAGGACTTTCGAATACCGGATTTTTTCAATACCGGTATTAATACCGAATGTTTTTTTCTCAATACCGGGATCCCGGGATACCGGTATTGAGAAAAAAGAAGGCATATTTTTTTCAGAATTGTAATTCTTTTTTGGATGTACGTATTTAGAAGGTATTTGTGTGTGGTAATATAAAAAACAAAGTTTTTATGTAAAATCATCGATTATTTACATGTAAAAATATATTTTTATAATAATATTTAGTGTCAGTTAGATCCGTCTTTTTTACCATAATTCGCGTTATCAAAATTATGACTAACCATATTTATTATTATGGAATTTCACAAGATTTGTCTAACAACATTTCTGTATATAATAAGAATCTCAACAATATTTGGGTTTTAATATCTAATATAGACAACAACGGTGAAAATAAATACTTTTACATACTTCGTAATCAACAGATAATATCTAGCCAACAAAAGAAATCTTAATAATATAATTTTTGTACCTATTTACTTCGGTTAACATTTACAAAAAAATAAACATAATAAAATCTCATAATTAAAAAATGCTTTAATTATTTAGGCTCTTTTTTCCTGAAATTGCGTTCTAAGGAGAGAAAGAGCATCTAGGCTATTATCAGAGAACGATCTTTCCGCTTCTATACTTGTTGGCGGAATGCATAACAAATAATTAGAAGCCATATCCGTATTTATAATGTATCTTAGACTTACGTTTATTGCGTTGCGTGTAACTGCCATGTCTTTAAATCATTGATATCTCACTCTCTCACTCATCGGCCCATATTTGTCCACTGCTGGTCATAGGTCTCTCCCAAGGTGTGCCACTGAGCCCGATCTTCGGCTCTACGCATCCAGTTACTTCCCGCCACCCTCGCAGGGGGGCGTCCAACACTACGTTTGCCTGAACGCGGTCTCCACTCCAAAAGCCGTCTCGTCCAACGATTGTCGGCTCTTCGGCAGATGTGAACAGCCCACTGCCACTTCAGCTTACTGGCTCTTAGAGATATGTCGGTGACTTTAGTCCTCCTCCGGATTTCCTGGTTTTGGATCATGTCTCGAATGGACACACCGAGCATAGCTCTCTCCATTGCTATCTGCGCGACTTTTAGCTTATGAGCCAGTCCCATCGTCAGTGTCCACGTTTCGGCTCCGTAGATCATAACGGGTAGGACGCACTGGTCGAAGACTTTCGTCTTGAGGCTTTGTGGTGTGGATGACGAGAATATGTGACGGAGCTTCCCGAATGCTGCCCAGCCCATGGAATCGTCCTATCGGTTTCCTTCTCGAAGCTGTTTCTGTCAATCTGGATGGACTGCCCAAGATAAACATATTATTTAACAGCTTCGAGTGTCGTACCTTCGACACTAATTGGGGTAAGAATAACGTGTGCGTTGAACATAACCTTGGTCTTGTCCAAGTTCATTCCTAGTCCCACTCGTCGGGAGGTTTCATTTAGGCTTGACAGCATTTCCTGCAACTCCTGCAGCGATTCTGCCATAAGGACTATGTCATCGACAAAACGCAAATGTGAGATGTATTCGTCATCTATGCGTATGCAACGTCCTTTCCAGACCAATAACTTGAAGACATCTTCCTGTGCACAGGTAACCAGTTTCGGTGACAGAATGTTCTCTTGTCTCACGCCTCTGTGCAGTTGGATAGGTCTTGTTTGGATGTTCTGGATTTGGACGGACATAATGGCTGAGTTGTATAAACATCTCAACACATCGATGTATCGATAGTCAACAGCGATCCCGCTGCAGGGAATCCAGAACAGCCCAGGTCTCGATCGAGTCAAAAGCTTTCTCATAGTCCATAAACGCTGGCACAGGGGCCATTATGCTTCGTCCGACAAAACCTGTTACCTTCGTCCATTAACCCACATTTTCGTAGTCCTCGTCAAAATCCACAGCGGGTTCCAAGGCATCAAACCGATTTATCAGTTCAATCTGAAATTCATTAGGTCCCGTTTCGATTTGAAGGAGATTTGGTCAGAGCGTAGACTTCAACATACGGCATCTCTCGAGCTGAAGATCTATATTTAAAGAGCCTCTTACTAGTCTGTGATCACTACCGGTGTTAAACCTATTGATCACAGAGACGTCTTTTAATATCCGATTGTAGTCCGTAATGATGAAGTCTATCTTGTTTTTGGACTTACAATCATTGATACACCGATTCCAAAATATAATAAATGGATAAAAATGTCTATATTTCTATTTTGTGATTTGTACTAAAATTAAAATAAAATCACTAATACCGGGATCCCGGTATTGAACGTTTCAATACCGGTATTCAAAAAGTCGAAAAAATTTCCGGGATCCCGGTATTGGCTAATACCGGGATCCCGGTATTGGAAGCCCTAAGCTGGAACCACTCCGTCCGCGTCCCGTCACCACAAATGTTTACTTTGCATGAAAATCGCTTGCGTCATCTGGCGTATACACAGTGTTATTTGCATACATACATATAGAGTAGACTGAGTAAAATATATTAACCGGCATGTTTCTTTGTTTACTAACGGCTAGCGCCCAAACCTAGAAATCGCTTCCTTGATATTTCTTTACGTTCTCATTACATTTTCTATTGAAGGGATGCCGAGATGATACTTATTTTATAATCACATACGATCCCAGCTTCCACTTCCAGCCCTTGCCCTTAGCAACTGAAGCCTAGTGAGGGAAATGCTGAAGTTTCTATTACATATATACTTTTAATTATGATATGACGACGGACTTCAGTAACTTACAGTCCTTAACTTCATCCCCTTTAAATATAGTGTACCAATAAATAAATATTAAATGAAAAGGTAAAAAGATGTAGTATGAAGTATGGGTATAAATAATTATAACCATCGTTGGAAAAGTCCATTTGCTTTTAATACGTAAAGTCCCTCTACAACCGAGTTGTATTTTAATATGTAGGATTGACAATATCAGGTAAAAAATGTAATTTACGTGGTTCGTATTATGTAAAGCTGGGAGTTGCAATTTATGGATGTATGCAGTAATCCCCATTGAATGCAAGCACACAAAAAATTACCTTTCGGGTAAAGTGCAGTTGCGCCGATCCCTATTTGCACTTTGAATTATGGTGACAAAAAGGGAATTGTTATTATTAAGGCGATTTATTTTTTACCAAAAGAAAAAAATGAGCTCTATATAGTCATACATCACCAACTAAAAAATGTTTTAGTTATAATTTTTGATTTATTTAATTGGAAAGCAGAAACGTTTGTAGAGTACGCAGTGCCGGATTTAAGCATAGGCAACCGCACCAAAAAAAAATTAAATCGAAAAAGACTCAGTAGAAACAAAAAAATACGGAGTTTTGTTACAAATAGACGAAAAACTTATTTCTCTCTTTGAGCGGGAAAAGTTATCATTTGAAAATCTTCGAGGTCACTGGTCAAGCAACACGAAATATGAGCACAAATGGCGCCTTCGCGCATTGTACCGAAGTCCAAATCTGACGCTGATGACGTTAAAAGGGCATTTAAAGTACCTACCTATGTATATAAACTGAATACTATAATATTTTTTTAGTTTTAATGTGTAAATTCCTGTTCTAGAATTCTGAATACGAACCACCCATGAAGGTGATATTAAATGGAAACCGCTAAAGTATCACAAAATTTAAAAGTAATTATGATTATTCATAACCGTAACAATAATGAGAATGTACCAGTGTTTGGCGTGTTTAACCGTGGTTTGTTCATTATCATTGTAATTATCATTAAGTAGTAATTGGGAGAATATGGACGTCGCAGAACAACGCGGCTATCAAATCAAATAAAAATATTTAGGTATTTCGTACTAGGAATAATAAATATTTGCTTAATGAATGTAATTTTTTCCCGATCATCAACTTTAGGTGCCTGTTTGGGCTAGATATTGAGCTGAGAGAAAAAAGCAGCGGAAAAAAACTCCCATTAAAAAAGTACATACCCAATAAGTAATGTACCTATTATTTAAAATAACAGTATGGCTATTGGTCGATAATGGGCACACGTGACAACTGATTGTATGAGACACTATCGGCATATATTATCTAGCAGGGCAATGGAGTTTTTGGCGAGATGTTGCAAACATGTTATGCCCTTCTTCGTAAAAAAAATCTCCGACTCTTGTGTTATTTCTCTTTAGTGTACATCAGGGGTCGGCAACCTTTTGCTATAGCATGGCCACATAGCACACGTTGCCAGAGTATCAGTGCGGGCCGCACTTATTTTTATATTTATATGTTCGGGCATGTATTTTTAATATTTGAAATAAAACGCATATATATTCATACAATCACGTCTATTTTAATTGAATTACTATACTAACATAAAACTAAGAACTAGTGAGACACTACATGATTGACTCACGCGCAATTGAGAAGGTACAACAATATTCTTTTTTAATTAGGCATTTAAAATCATTTTAATTTTGTAAATACAATATTGTACCACAACTAGCAATCTCTGTGATAACTCATAACCAATTTGCTTGACGATAACATCGCCTATTTGAATAACGAAGGAAGGTTGAACAGTTTTCTGAGAGGTGTAATCGGATGTTTTCCGGCACTTGCGTTGCTCTACAATGACCACCCGTTCACACCAACAATCTAACTAACTTGTTTATTCTAATTACGTACACGCAGAAAGGTAGAAAGATCACTTAAAGATGATAGCAATTTCTAATTGGGAGATAAAATTAATTATATTTCAGTAATTATAACGGTGTATTTCAAAGATTGCAGCTGATAAGGAAGGCTGTTTGGACACGAATCTATTATTTTTTGTCTGCAGGGTAACAAACCCTGTAAGATTCTGAGAGTAGGAGCCTAGTAATTAAGCTATCAATCATCGAGAGGTCCCGGTTCAATACTCAATTATTTATTGCGTTCATGGTACATATTTGGTGTTACATTAATTAATATTATATACAGTTCATACATGAACCCTATTAGGGTATTGCAATAATGTAGTGAGAGCGGACCGACCTGTTCTACAATACCTCTAATAATTCTAATAATCTAATCTAATAATTCTATAATACCTTAATTCATAAAATATTCATTTATATTGTAAAAACAATTTTGTATTAGATATTGACGTAATTTTTTTATGAAAGTCACTTCATTATTTAGCAATCGGATCTCATTTGGCAATTTATTGAAACACAATACACATCGCGTATGGTCCGGAGCTGTACATTTTGAGTTTTGAGGCAGGCTTTACTAATAAATGTTTTTGTCGACTTTGGTATCGTTGCGGTTCGAGTAACTCTGACTGAGGAAATTTAGTAGGATCTCTTATTTCTCACAATTTTTGATATACACATACTTTTCTTACTACGTAAACGTAAATGGTGAGTGAATATGGTGGTTTATGGCAACATCTATGAAACAAAAAATGGTATAAAAATAAAACAAATGTTTATGCCAGCCTTCTAGTAGGTAGGAAAGCATAACAATCAACCTTAAACTTAAAATGTATGCAGAATATATAGAAAGACTAGCCTTCCGCCAGCGGCTTCGCCCGCGTGGACTCGTTTTATAGGTTCCCGTAGGATAAAAACCATTCTATATCCTTTCCCAAGGTCCACTCTATCTGTGTTCCAAATTTTATTTAAATTGGTTCAGTAGTTTAAGCGGGAAAGCTTAGCAGACAAACAGTCAGACAGAGATACTTTCGAATTTATAATATTAAGTAGGGATACCTACCCCTGCTTTGTTCAATGCATTTAATGTAGGTAACCATTACCTTAGCGCTTTATTTTGCGCCAAACAAAATCGTTGGCAATGCAGACTGGAACTACGTGCTTCTTTATAGGCCATTTCAAGAGCTGTTAAAAACACATTTTCATACATTTTGACTGTGCGCTCCAAGCTACGTACAATTTCGATGTCTTCCACTGTTTTTTTGGCAGATATTCATTGAATTTTTATATTGACGTAAACAAACGTAGAAATTCATATTCTGTAATGATAGTAAATTCATCAATCCACACTTACTCAGCGTGGTGGACATGGCAACAGCAGAGAAACATAAAAAAAATTTAAAATCAAATGCCGAAAATTTCGTTCACTGCATTTACAATATACATACATAAGCTTAGCGTTTTATTCGGCGCCAAACAAAATGGTTGCCAATGCAGGCTGCAACTACCTACATCTTTATAGGTCATTTTAAGAGTGTAAGCGAGGGTGCAGGGTTCAATAATTTTATCGGGAATAATCACAAAACTCACAAATGAGTAACACTACCGTTCAACATAAATCACACGACTTTATTCCGCAAGCACTGTTGCCAGACTACTCGTTACATCCCTTAATTTTAAGCATTAACACAAAACAAAATAGAACAAAAGGCAAAGGACAAGGAACAGACGCCTTCCAAGAAAACAATGTGTCGACCGGCATGCATTAGACAAAAACAAGTAATGGCCAACAAAAGTAAAATAAAATAATATCAATTCTATCGCTAACATTTTCCACCCCCAGTTTGAGGGTTCAACCGATAACTCCATCAGTAGGAATAATTATTATTTTAACTACTGGACGGCGTAGCGTCCCATGTACAGTTCTTACATCTACGGACCGCACAATCCCATCCGCACCCGCGTGAACCGCACTTACAATGCCTCGGGGCCACTGATTTCGGGGTTGATTCCCGTCAGCCACTAACACAACATCGTCTATTTTCACTGGCGGAACGTCGCCACACCACTTTTGGCGGCTTTGTAGCGTCGGCAGGTACTCCCGCAGCCATCGCTTCCAAAACGCGTCAGCGAGCGCGTTCACCCGGACCCATTGGCGACGCGCGTTGACATCTCCTGGGGCGACACTTTTCATTGGCGCTGCACCGGACGCTGTGCCCAGCAAGAGATGGTTGGGAGTGATGACCGTAGGCTGCTCCGGGTCGTCGGTGACGTAGCTGAGTGGCCGGCTGTTTATTACCAGCTCGGCCTCCAGAAGCAGTGTGAGCAACACTTCTTCTCGTGGCGCTCGATCGCGTAGTGTGGCGCGCAGCGAGTTCTTTACGGAGCGCACCAAGCGTTCCCAGCAGCCGCCCATGTGTGGCGCCGCAGGTGGGTTGAACCGCCACTCGATGCCACGCGCGTTGATGGCCTCGCGGAGCTCACTCTCATTTAGCTCACGCAAGGCGGCGCGTAGTTCGGTGTTGGCACCGACAAAGTTTGTGCCACGGTCGCTCTGGATCACCGCAGGCTGCCCTCGACGCGCGATTAAGCGCCGGAGGGCAAGGATGGTGGAGTGCGCGCTCAAGGAAGTAGCCAACTCCAGCTGCACGGCGCGTGTAGCTAGGCATGTAAACAACACGCCCCACCTTTTCTCCCGGCGCCTTCCAATTGCCACGTCCATTGGGCCAAAATAGTCGAGACCACAATGGACGAAGGCACGTCGCGTAGTGACCACCCTGGTGGCTGGCAGATCGCCCATCTTAGGCGCACAGGGCTGAGCGCGCCTCACTCGGCAGAGTTGGCAATCAGCGACGATCTTCTTCACTGTTGCCCTTAAATGCAGCACCCAATACCTTTCACGGATGTTGTTAATGACGGTCTCGTGATTGGCGTGCAATGCTCGAGTGTGATATGCATGCACCAGCAACCGTGTGATTGGGTTGCGACCGTCTAATATTGTCGGGTGCTTCTCTTCAAAGCTCAGCTCCGCCGCCGCCTTGAGTCTTCCTCCCACGCGCAGCAACCCGTCGTCGCAGAGCATAGGGTCAAGGGCCTTGATGCGGCTGCCCTTGGGCACGGACGGCACTCCTTGACTCCCTCCCGTTGTTATGGCTCGTATCTCCTCGCCGAAGTCTTCGCTCTGAACTTCTTTAAGCAGATGGATCTCGGCGTTATACAGGTTCTCCTTGGTGACCTCTGGGCCTCGTGGTTGCAGTCTGCGCGCCCCGCCAATGAAGGCGAGTACGCGTGCCATCACGCGCAGCGCTCGCGCCCAGGTGGAGAATCTCCGCACGTCGACCAGCGGCTCAGGCCCTTGCTGCATGACATGGACCCGCTCGAGCAGCTCCTCATCCACTGCTGGAGGGGTGGAATCAGCAGGGGGCCACTGGACCTGTGGATCACGAAGAAAAGAGGGACCCGAGAGCCATATATTTTTCAAACTAGGCCAGTCCAGCCTGGTTGCCTCATCGGCAGGGTTATCAGAGGAGGGAACCCAGCGCCAGTCACTTCGTTTTGATTTCATATCTATCTCTGCTAGTCTATGAGAAACAAATTTCTGAAATTCCCTAGCATCTGAATGTATCCATTTTAATACAGTTTTACTATCAGTCCACAAAAACTGTCCTACAAAGTCTAATTTTAATTTATCTCTTATGGTTTCAGCCAGTCTGCTTGTAAGTACTGCAGCCTGGAGCTCAAGTCGGGGAATGGACACTACTTTCACAGGAGCTACCCTTGCCTTTCCCATTATCATGGCTACCTGTCTATTTCCTCGACTATCACTACCCACTTCCACTTTAGTAGTGTTTTCTAATATGTGTAGCGCCCTGCTGTCACCCTCATGCTTCCTACTGACTTGGCTGATACCTATAGCTTCTAACTCAAACTGTACCTTGACAATATCATGCAGCTCTTGAGAAATACAATTAATTGATTGTGGTGGACCTTGTGCGATTAAACCTAATGGGCCATGAATGACCCAACCTAACTTAGTTAATGAAGCGACCGGCTGACCGGATTTACCTCTCTTAATATCCCGTCCAATGATCAGCTCCCAGTTGTCCTGGCCCAGCAGCAACAAAGGCCTCGCGTCGTCCATTTCTCCACAATCCAAGTCCCTCAAGTGTTTGTTGTCACTTATCACTTGAGCAGGCACTGACTGTCCGGGTAAGTTGAGGTTGCGCATTGTCCGTACACTAACACTGTGCCACTGTCCGTTTGGTCCTGACACGTTAATATTTACAATTTTTGACGCACTGTCTGTTACCGTACGTCCGTGAGCGGTTACTATGGTAAGTGGTATGATGGGCCCATCGCTTCCGTGACATAGCTTTGAGTCCATGATGGAGACCGTGGCCCCATCGTCAAGTAAAGCGTATGTTTTTAACTCCTCTCCACTACCGGTACGCACCGTGACGGGCACTATCTTTAGCAGAGCCTTGCTGGTCGTGCTACCAGTGACAGCTACGGTATCTTGCTGTGCTATATCAGGTTGACTTCTGTCAGAGTGGAGTAAGGTGTGATGACCCCATCTACACACGTCGCACCGTTCAGCTTTACAAAATTTACGCGAGTGAGTCTTAACTAAACAACGAAAACACAGTTTATTATCACGCACAAAGTCCCATCGCTCGTTAACGTCTAATTTACTAAACTTATCGCACTTAACTATTTCGTGTTCATCTTCGCACATTATACAATTCACTTTTACTTTTACGCATTGTTTTGTGTCACTTTTTTCTGCTTTTGCCGGCCTTTCCGCTATTGTGTTGACTTTGTGCGTCGCTGACGCCCCTGACGGTCGCTGTCCCTTGTCGCGGTCACGCCATCTAGCGGTCGTTGCAGTACTACTCGTGCCGATATTGATTGGCGCGTAAAATGCCGAAGCGCGAGATAGGTAGTTCATAAAGTTTAACACTATTTCTAGGTTCGGAGATACTCTTAAGTCTACTTTACTATCTACGTTCACTTTCATAGCAAAGTCACCGTATTGCGCGCGTTGATATGGCGTAAGTTTCGACAATACTTCACTCACTAATTGCGGATTATTAATGTAGCCGTCAGCACGAATGTTTCTAAGTAGCGACACACAATTTCTGAGAACACTGGCCATTTTCTTTAGCTCAGCCCCACTGTCCGACGCTTTGGGTAGACATTTGATTTTCTTTAAGGCGCTCTCTAACAACAAATTAGGATGACCGAACTCGTCGTTTAGGGCGTTGATTATTTCCTCGGGATTCACACACGTATGCAGTAGGTCCTCAACCGACGACTTTGCTTCTCCGTGGAGCGCGTTCACTAGCCGTGCCATATTCTCATAATCGGTGAATCGATAAACGTTTGAGGATGTGCGATACGCGTTTAGGAAAGCGAGCCATTCCGTCGGGTTCCCGTGAAAAATCGGAAGTTCATATGCTTGCCGCGGGACAGGGCGTGGTTGCGCCATATCACGTAACGCGCCGGCAAGCTCTTCGACAATACCTTTGTTGCATTGTGTTCCGTCGTCCCTGATGTCCCTTCCGCCGCTTCTGCGTTGCACGTGTCGGGAACTTTCGCCTGTCATTCTTTGTTCGATGCACGGCATGCCGATACCAACGCTACCGCCGCCGGCCAAATTTGGCGCCAAAATTGTTTGGACCACATGTGCCGTTCCCGCCGGCGCGGACGCTGTTGCGAGTGGGGTACGCTCCAACCACTCGGCAACCCGGCCGTTTACATTATCGCATACCGTTATATCTTGATCGTCTTCGTCTTCGGTCCCTTCGGTATCTTGAATCTCGGCAACATCGAGTGCTAGCTTACTCATTATGAGTTGCTCCCGTACTTTGGCTAGCTCTACTTGTGCCTCGTATTCGGCTTTCTTCATCCTAAGCCGCTTGCGAGACGCGCTAGTGCTTGCTTTGCTGACCGACGATGTAATCCCGACGCCTCGGCCTCCGCCCCCGGTGTCCGACCGTTGTACTTCTCTGTGATCTATTGTTTGACCACCAACGTTCGGGACAACCAGCGGCTCCACTAAGGCCGACTGTAAACACGATGGCGACGTGATAACTTGTTCGGTTAACAGATCGGAATGTACCACGGCGTCCGACGCGTCCATTTCCGGCGCTTCCGCGCCGCGTCGTTCGCCGGCTTTACTGCGTGTATCGATGCCACTCATTACTGTTTTCTTCATTATTCCCTATCCGGCTCGAAGGACCAGCTTGTAAGCGAGGGTGCAGGGTTCAATAATTTTATCGGGAATAATCACAAAACTCACAAATGAGTAACACTACCGTTCAACATAAATCACACGACTTTATTCCGCAAGCACTGTTGCCAGACTACTCGTTACATCCCTTAATTTTAAGCATTAACACAAAACAAAATAGAACAAAAGGCAAAGGACAAGGAACAGACGCCTTCCAAGAAAACAATGTGTCGACCGGCATGCATTAGACAAAAACAAGTAATGGCCAACAAAAGTAAAATAAAATAATATCAATTCTATCGCTAACAAAGAGCTTTAAAAAACACATTTTCATACATTTTGGCTTTGCATTCCGAGCTCGTACAATTTCGATGGTTTTGACTGTTTTTATATTTAAATAATCTATGTAACGTTGCTACGTAGTAACAACTTACGACATTATTCTAATTGCTAGACTTGTTACACCGAAGTAACCGGAGGCAGTAGTCTCGTGTAAGTGTGACCGACTACATTGGTAGACATTGACACACAAAAGAACTATTGCTGCTCAACATACTTGCTCCTTTCCCTGGTTTGATTATACCATTTCTATCACCTACAAAACACAGCATTCTTTTTAGTTTTAAAATACGACATTTTATAACTAGTCGTTCTAATAGTTCATGTATATCACGTGTGCCCTTTATTGACCTATAGCCATTATTTTATCTCAGATATATGTATAAATGTACTTTTTTTAAAGAGAGCTTCTAGGATTTTTTTGCGGTCGCCTTTTTTCTCAACATTTAGCCCAAACGGACACAAATGCGATGGCGGGATAAAATGACATTCAGAAAGCGAATATTTTATATTCCTTAATGAAATAAATATTTTTCTTTCTTTCTTTCATGCAGTTTCTACCATCTATAAAACATAGCATTCTCTATAATTAAAAAGGCGTACAGTGAAAAAAACATTCTCATTTCATTTCATATATCTGTCAAAGAATATGTATCTCGTGTGACACTAGTTTAAAATGTACTAAATATCTAGTTTGGTATTTATTGTTGGGTTCCTCTATTGAACATAACTTATAATTTTTTTATTTAACTTGTTTGGCATACATGAATTCACGAAGAAATATTAACTGCATTTATTTTGAATAAGCTGCTTTAAGAGTCGAGTTTCGATAAACTCCTGCTTACAAATGAACAAAAAGATGCATTTTTGCATCGTGCATGAGAAGCGAACTAAAGATGAATTCTTGAAAATCTTGATTTACGGGTATAAAAGCTGCTCGTGCAAAACTTCAGGTTCCGTAGTATAAGGATGCTGTTACACCACAGTTGTGCTATGCAGCTATGCTGTGAGGAGGTTAATGCTATACTACGAAACTCTGTGATAAGGTAAGTGTTTATTTATTATAAGTGTAATTGTGCTGTGATGCTGTAAGGTACACTCCATTTTATATTGTTACAAAAATTGATAAACACAGACATTGCTTGTGGATGTAATAAATTCTCTGTCTACTTATGAATCTACACAAATAATTTTTGATAATTGTTTATCAGTGAAGTCAATTATGAAGTGGTGGAGTAAGCTCCAGGCCTCCCAAATAATGTGGAGAAACCCGTGCCCAGGTGTGGGACACAAAAAAGGTTGAATTATTTAAAAAAACAAAGTGTGGAACAATGAATATCCCTATGATGAATTTAGAATTCACAAAAATAGTAAGGAAGCATAGCACATAGTAGATAAGCAACCTTATGCGAGGCATTGTGTCTCCCTACAATGGTCTACGAACCGTCGGGGGTACACTGTAGATTCTGTCCCCGTACCTTTTAAACACTTTCTATTATATTGTGTTTTTTCTTTCATAAAGAATTGTGTAGGTTTTGGAATGACTTGAATCGGTGAAATGTTTGTGAAGCGCGGACGAAAAGCCTTTGTGCCCTACGGTGAGGCTGTACCTAACTATTCATACATCGTAAATCTTAAATTATTCGACTGCAGCTTTGTATTGACTAAAAGCTCCTTGTAACGATTTACTCCAATATTAAGAAGGAAGTAATGTAGATTTATTATGCGTTCCAAAAACATCGAAGGAAGTGTTGTTCTCAGATACAATCTATCTTCAATAGGCGAAATAATTTGATGATGCAATATAAGTAAGTGTTGGTTAAGGTGTTAGAAATTACCAATTATCTACTCGTTTTATGTTTTATCTAAATCTCCTGAACATTATTTGAAATTAAAATAGAAAATTTAAATTTTGCTTGCCAACATAACGACTTAGTATGATTTTATGGGAATTCCGATACACTTTTTCAAAGTCTACACCAATAGTTTTGTGGCTCAAAGTGTTTTCTCCCAATTTTTTTAATATGCGAAGCGCAAAATTTCTCCCAGAATGTCTGCGCACTACGCCGACCAAGGGCATGAAAATTGGTTTTATTTTAAGAAATTACTCCCTAAGAAAGAAACCTTTGGCATGGAATCTCAGTTTCTTATAACACATTAAACTTACTTATAAATGTTTAGCTTATAATCGTTGGTATTTTTCCTCCACGTCTCGGTCATGTCATAAAAAGAAAGTTTTGAAATAACAAAAACTTTTCTTGATGGCGCTGGACGTGGCGGCGCCGCTCGTTCGCCAACTTCATCTTCTTCGGTTTATTTCTTGTCGAATGCTTAAAACTAGTAAATGATCTGAAGAGAAGTTTTTTAACTATTTCTTTGTGATGAATTACCTAATCATAAACATGCATAAGATTCTTACCATACTTATAGTTAGAGTCAAGTCAATGTATAAAATAAAAACTAAAAAAATAAGAAGAAAATGTATATTACTGTAAATAAAGCGTGGGGTGCATGGTGTCAATAGTATCTTAAAAACCACCCCACGCTTTATTTACAGTAATATACATTTTCTTCTTATTTTTTTAGTTTTTAGTTCGTATTTTCTCAAAAGCGTGTTTTTTTAGTTTTTTAAACTACATTATTTATTTTTAATTTTTTAGTTGGATTTTTAAATGGAATAATTTTATCAAATTAGTGTATTGTCATCGGTCCTCAATAAATCTACAAAGTTTGAACGAAATCTGGCCGTTTAAAGTGGGTCAAAATCGCGCCCAAAGAAGTCGGTTACAAACATACAGGTGAAGCTAATAAAAAGCGTGTAATATTATTTTCAAAGGTGTACTCCAGGGGTTTGAACTAGATATGTCTGTGTCGGGTATCGTGGGCGTTACCGCTCAGCCATCGTACTTATTTTTGACTTTTTAGTTGTTTAAAGTTAAAAAGAAGCTCGTATTAAAAGAAATGTATGTGAATACCCATATTTTAGTATCATTAAAATACTAAAGTTTGCCAATTCGTAAACAGTAGTGCTATATTTGTGTCACGTAATACTGTAGATAAGGTTTATAGTCTGTACAGGGTCTCCTTGTCATGAAAAGATATATTCAGAGACGTCGATACAAACAATAACCATTACGATTGGTCGGTCGTTCGGTTCTCTGTAATATCGGGACTACAAAATAAAACGTTTATGTACGGGAGTGAGTCGTTTGGTCTGTTTAATTGTCCCTCGTAAAATCGATCGTAAAGGCCGTTCGCTTACACTTCGTTCACAATATTGCAAATGATGTATATCGAAAAACACTGTCATCATCTGTCTATCATTACGGTCACAGATCCAAAACGATTTAAGTCACAAATCGTTGTCATGACCGATGGTGAGAGACTTCACTTCTTACCTAGCACTACGTATCTATAATGACATTGACATTTGAAGCGGACATGTGCGCTTGTTTGTGAGATGGGTGACCGCTAGTTGCACTTTGATGCGCGACTTTTTCGTGCTTCGGAACGTTTAACCGTTGGTCCTTGTTGTTATCGATATATGTATATAAGCAACAAAAGGATAGATAGATGCCCGGTCCCCAAATGTCACAGCACTTATGCAAGAAGACACTATTCTTACTTAACCCCTAAAACATATACTAATTTAATCAACAGCAAAATAAAAATAAAACATCTGAACCTATTCAAACATAAAAAAAACATTGTTACAGTGGCTACAAAAGCATGATTATAATAGCACAGAAAAGTTGATATGTAGCGTTAAATAAAAATTGTTTAATTTTACATACACACACACACACACACACACACACATACACGCACTCACACAATTAGACACACACACACTCTCTCACACACACACTCTCTCTCACACACACACACTCTCTCTCTCTCTCTCACACACACACACACACACACACACATACACATACACAATTTATTAATTATGCTGTATGCTATTTAAGATCTGTACCTACTATGTTCTCTTGTATTCTTGTTCTTTTATTATTTTTTGTATTTTTTTTCCTAGTTAGCATCAACATTGTTTAAACTTTTTAAAATTTTCTTTAATATGTTATTAACTGTAATATGGCATTTTATTTAAAAAAATAGCTCTGAATTGTTATTATGTTCAAAGTTACGGGAAGACACTGTCTGCTGCAACACAGTGTAAACTACAGTGGCAGACAGGGTACTTCAAACAGTGTATATGTATAAATTATGATCAATAAATTATTATTATTATTATTATATATCAGTCATTAAACCTTGTCGGAGGCCTTTTGGAAGGCTTAAAACAACCCACGGGTGGCTGCTAACCCGGATTCTCCACCAACCCGCATTGGAGCAGCGTGATCAAGCTTCAAGCCTCCCCTACAATATGGACATAATATAATTTAAATTATCAGATCATCAGATCAACATTAAATTGAAGGTACGTACGAGTAGCTATGATACAGAACGAATGCCTCTCGGTTTTATCTATATATATAAAAGAAAGTCGTGTTAGTTACTTCACTTATAACTCAAGAACGGCTGAACCGATTTAGCTGAAAATTGGCAGGGAGGTAGTTTAGAGCCAGGAGAAGGACATAGGATACTTTTTATCCCGTTCGACATCATTCCCGTGTGACTTGACATGTAACGTCAGTCACTATAAAACGTGGTATAACAAAAAAGAATCAGACTTGGAATAACAAAATTGACGTATAATGACAGCTATGTAATGACGTATGGATGACTATTTGATATTTGTAAGAAATCAATAATATAACTATTTCTATTAAATAAATAATTAACATTATTGCCCAATTGCCCATTCGTATAAACAGTGAAGTGAACTATAAAACTCGGTATGGTTAAAAATTTAAGTTTTTAGGTGAAGTGAAGTTTAATTAATAATGCCGCGACCAAGACGATCGAATCTTTCCCGACAAAGCCGTGATGCAAGAAGAATACGAAATACTGCAAATGAAAGGACTGAAGAAGAACAAGAAATTGCACGTGAACAGCGCCGCGATAGTATGGCTCGACTTCGTGCTTCTCAATCACGAGAGCAAAGTGAAGCAGCCCGTGAAACAGCTCGGTTGG
The DNA here is from genome assembly GCA_911387765.1 of Pyrgus malvae. Taxonomy (NCBI): domain Eukaryota; kingdom Metazoa; phylum Arthropoda; class Insecta; order Lepidoptera; family Hesperiidae; genus Pyrgus; species Pyrgus malvae. The sequence continues at coordinate 22,917,681 of OU426964.1, read as the reverse complement.
CAATGCAGAATCGTCGAGCGAACAACAGAGGTCAACAAATAGATAATTTGCGACGCAGAACAAGATATTTATCAAGTGCTGATTTGAATCGAGCAGCGTTTCAATACGATTGCAGCAATGATTACAGCTTGCATCCTAGCGTTTGCATTGGGCAAATGGACGTAGTTTGCGAGTATTGTGGTGCATTAAAGTTTTCCGGAGAAACGCCTGGATTATGCTGCCTTAATGGTAAAGTGAAATTGCCATTGTTGACTCCGCCACCTGAGCCATTGTATTCATTGCTTTGTGGCGAAACACAAGAATCACGCCACTTTCTTGCAAATACTCAAAAATACAATGGTTGTTTCCAGATGACGTCATTTGGGGCAGATATTATCGAAGAACGGGGATTTAATCCGACATTTAAGGTATTTATTTTTGTACTTATATAGAATGTAGTTAAAGAATAACTTACTTTATCTATTGGTACCTATGTAGTATATTTGCTAATTCTGAACTCTACTCTCCCACCGAAAAAAGTGTTTATAACCCAGTTAATACTGTCTGGTTTTTATTTTGTAGATACAAGGACAGATTCATCATCGAATTGGATCATTACTACCTTTCGAAGATACACAGAATAAATTTTTACAAATATATTTCATGGGCAACATGGAAGAACAACTTGATCGACGCCTAGAGATCAATGCAGGAATGAAGCGAGCAATTCTTCAAGACTTGCAGTGTCTGCTTCATGAACATCATGCGTTGGTCAGGTTGTTTAAGAGTGCTTTAGAGCGCATGCCAAGTGATGACTATAAAGTTGTTATCAAAGCAGATAAACGACCATCTGGAACACACGAAAGGACATTTAATGCTCCAACAGTAGACGAAGTTGCCATCCTGATTGTTGGTGAACAATTGGAAAAACGCGATATTGTGCTTACACGTCGCGATACTGGGCAACTGCAACAAATATCTGAAACTCATCGATCATATGACACATTGCAATACCCGCTGATGTTTTGGCAAGGAGAAGATGGATATTATTTTAATATTAAAATGAAAAATCCATTGAATGGTGAGTATCAGTATCATAATTTATTTCATTTATTTGTGAAAGACACTGATTTAAAATAATGCTTATTAAAAAAATGGTTAATGTCTGTATTGTTTGCCTTTAAAATTTGCCTTTGAAATGGTTAATTATCAAATTTTTAATTTCAGGTGAAGAAACTACAAAGAAAGTTAGCTCAATGAATTATTACGCATATCGTTTGATGATTCGTCAAAATGCTGACAACTATTTGCTGCGGTTTCGTCGATTGTTTCAGCAGTATTGCGTTGACATGTATGTAAAAATAGAAACGGAACGTTTAACATTCATTAGGTTGAACCAAGCCAAACTGCGTTCTGAGGAGTACATCCATTTACGTGATGCAGTTAATACTGAAGGAAATGCAGCTAATATTGGTCGATTAACTATTCTGCCGGCGACATACATTGGTAGTCCACGTCATATGCATGAATATGCACAAGATGCAATGACATATGTTCGTCATTACGGTCGGCCCGATCTCTTTATTACTTTTACCTGTAATCCAAAATGGATAGAAATTACTCAATTGCTGCTTCCCGGACAAACATCAAGTGATAGACACGACATCACAGCACGTATATTCAGGCAAAAAATTCGGTCCCTGGTGAACTTTATTGTTAAACAACGCGTCTTTGGAGATACTCGATGCTGGATGTATTCAATCGAATGGCAAAAGCGAGGCCTGCCGCACGCACACATTCTTATTTGGTTAGTGGAAAGAATTCAGCCTGACCAAATAGATGATATCATATGTGCTGAGATTCCTGATTATGAAGTCGATCCAGACCTACATGATGTTGTTACTACTAATATGATTCATGGACCGTGTGGTGCCATCAATCCCCAATCACCTTGCATGGTCGATGGAAAGTGCTCTAAACGATATCCACGGAAATTAACGGCGGAGACTGTCACTGGCAATGATGGTTATCCGCTGTATCGGCGTCGATCACCAGATGACAACGGTCGAACTGTCACAACGAAAGTGAAAAGAATGGATTTCGTTGTCGACAACAGTTGGATTGTTCCATATTCGCCACTTATTTCTAAATCGTTCAAGACACATTGCAACGTTGAATACTGCAATTCAGTTAAGTCCATAAAATATATTTGCAAATATGTCACGAAAGGCAGTGATATGGCGGTTTTTGGATTGCAATCCTCGAATACCAACGATGAAATTTCACGCTATCAAGTTGGTCGTTATGTGAACTGTAATGAAGCGATTTGGCGTATATTCGCATTTCCCATTCACGAACGTCATCCTACTGTTACGCATTTGGCGGTGCATCTGGAGAATGGTCAACGAGTATATTTCACGGCTTCGAATGCTACGCAACGTGCTGAAACACCTCCAGCAACTACATTGACCAGTTTTTTTGCAATCTGCCAAAGCGATCAGTTTGCACGAACTTTGCTTTACTCGGAGATGCCACGTTATTATACTTGGAATGCTTCATCGAAGAATTTTCAAAGACGGAAGCAAGGCGATGCGGTTCCTGGGTATCCAGATGTGCGTTCTACTGATGCTCTTGGTCGTATGTATACAGTTCATCCAAAGAATAATGAATGTTTCTATTTGCGGTTGTTGCTGGTAAATGTGCGTGGGCCAACGTCATTTGAGTCACTACGAACTGTTAATGGTGTAATATTCCCAACATATCGTGCTGCATGTGAAGAATTGAAGTTATTAGAAAACGATAGTCATTGGGATACGACAATCGCTGAAGCCATTATCTGTGCATCTCCAAGTCAGATACGCACATTATTCGCTATCATAATTTCGACATGTTTTCCATCAAACCCATGTAACCTGTGGCACAAATACAAGGATAATATGTCAGAAGATATTTTACATCAAATTCGTGTCAGTTCCAGAAATCACGATATTGAGATGAATGAGGAGATACATAATCGTGCTTTACTCTTGATCGAAGATATGTGTTACCTCATGTGCGGTAATTTATTAATCAGGTTAGGAATGCCAGCACCATATCGTGAAATGAATGACGCATTTAATCGAGAATTGGAACGGGAACGTGAATATGATCACCAGGAATTAGATTTAGTAGTTCAAACGAATGTACCCCTGTTGAATTACCAACAAAAGAAAGTTTATGATACTTTAATGAAGGCAATCGATGATGAAAATGGTGGTTTATATTTCCTAGATGCCCCTGGTGGAACTGGCAAGACATTCCTCATGTCATTAGTTTTAGCAACTGTTCGGGCGAGATCTAACATAGCGGTTGCAGTTGCTTCTTCTGGAATAGCAGCCACATTGTTAGAAGGATGCCGTACGGCTCATTCAGCATTCAAATTACCGTTAAATCTTCAAACTATTGAAGAACCAACGTGTAATATTGCAAAACACTCAGCAATGGCCAAAGTTTTAGCGGTATCGAAAATCATCATCTGGGACGAATGCACAATGGCGCATAAACGTGCATTAGAAGCACTTAACCGAACATTAAAAGATTTACGCAATGACTCGAGATGTTTTGGAGGAGCAATGATTTTACTTTCTGGTGATTTCCGCCAAATACTGCCAGTAATTCCAAGATCTACGGCTGCCGACGAAATAAACGCTTGCCTCAAATCGTCAAATCTATGGCGCCATGTGAAGAAACTGCAACTGACAACAAACATGAGAGTTGCATTGCTTAATGATACATCTGCTGAAGATTTCTCGGAGCAATTGCTGACTATCGGTAATGGTCAAGTACCTGTCGATGAATCGAGCGGATTAATATCATTTCCAAATAATTTCTGTAATTTTGTCTCATCAAAAGACGAACTTATCAACAATGTATTTCCAGAAATTATTTCTAACTACAAAAATTATGAATGGATGAGTGAGCGAGCAATTTTAGCGGCTAAGAATAAAGATGTAGATGACCTAAACAACATAATTCAAAATAAGATCATTGGAACAATGCATTCATTCAAATCTATTGACTGCGTCACAAATGAAGATGAAGCCACCAACTATCCAATTGAATTTTTAAACTCTTTGGACGTGCCTGGCTTACCACCGCACAATTTACGCCTAAAGGTTGGCTCCGTAGTAATCATGCTTCGAAACATAAACCAACCAAAACTGTGCAACGGTACGCGTTTGGTGGTTAGAAAATTGATGAACAATGTAATTTACGCTACGATAATGATAGGAAAATTCAAAGGTGAGCAAGTTCTCATTCCGAGGATACCGATGATCCCAACCGATATGCCGTTTGAATTTAAAAGACTTCAATTTCCGATACGTCTTGCATTTGCCATGACCATCAACAAATCACAAGGCCAATCCTTAAAAGTTTGTGGTTTAAATCTAGAACATTCATGTTTTTCCCATGGTCAATTATACGTGGCATGTTCACGGGTCGGAAGACCATCTGCGTTGTTTGTTTTTGCGCCTGATAATAAAACAAAAAATGTCGTGTATCACAAGGTACTTAAATGAAGAGCAACCTATGTACTAAAATACAGAAATAATTATGAATGATTGATGTAGAAATTTAATTTTTTTTGTATTTTTTCCAATAAAAAAAAAATCTGCTTATTTATTGACATTAAGGCGGAACAAAGTTCGCCGGGTCAGCTAGTGGATCTATAAAACAGATAACTCATGCAAAGTAACGAAATAAAGCAAGTTTATTATGGCACCTATAATACTCGTAAATTCTAACTTCATACTAACGTTCATGTTACTGATAGCCTTTCGCCAGCGGCTTCGACCGCGTGGACCCATTTTATCGGTGCCCTTAGGATAAAAAATGGCCTACGTGCTATTCCAGGCTCTATCTCTAACTTTCATTTGAAATACGACGTAAGATGATATATTGCTTTATTAAAATCATAGGCGTTTAGCCAGTTGCTTCAACCGCGTGGTATTACCCGTTTTCCGGTAGGAATTAAACATTTTCCCGCTGTGAAAAGTGATAATATCGGCTTCTAATGGTAAAAGAATTTTTCAAATTGGTCCAGTGGTTTCGGAGCCTATTCCATACAGACAAACAAACAAATAATCAATTTTTTTTATATTATTAGCGTAGATTAAAATAATAGATCAGAAACACAAACAACGCAAAATCATAACTCTAGACTGGCTGTTAAGAGAAGGAAGTCATTAGAAATGTTTTTATGTCTTCAATCTTCAGTAATATGATGGCAATAATGACTGAAAAAGTAGGTTTAGATTGTTTCAAAGTATCATAGTTAATAAATTATTTCATAGTTTGCAAAACAGCCAGCGAAATCGCTGAAAAAAAATCGCTAAGAAAATGAGTATGTTATTATTTTGATTAAAAGAGCACGTATCAGTGTGGTAGGTAAAGCCAAAGCACAAAGCTTTTTGTATTGTAATTGTGGGTGGTCACTGTGGTCAGTCTTGTCTACGTGACGAAGGCGACGGATGTTTATTTGTACTTACAATTTTGAACTTCATTTGATTTTCAAATACAGTCTATATTTTTCTTATTTATTTTGACGACTGATGTTTCTCGCAACGCCAATAAATGTCCTCATAAAGCGACATCTCGTCGCCCACCTTTCTCCGAAAGCTTAAACAAAAATATTGATTGGTACCTGCCAATTTAAAATTTCATCTTAAAAGTTTTTGTAATAATCAATATTACAAATATTACAAAAAAGTGAGAAGATTAAAGAGAAAATTAAAACTTAAAAATAAAAACCCTATCTTTCATATCCATGCCTTTGGAATTTTGGAAGAGTTAGGGCTCCCTATGATAAAATAGTAATAATACGAGTACCTAAGTATAAAATAATACAAAGGCTGGACTTAATATAGCACTCGCATACGCATCAACTATATAATAGCACCTTTTTCATTTTCTTGTTGGTAAATTGTTCAAAAAAGTGTTCAACCCATACTCTATCCAGGAAAGGAAGTCATTGCCATTGGAAACCAAAGGTTCGAAGCAAATCATAATTGCAAAACTGACTGTACTTACCTATTAAGGAGAAACCAACAAAGGTACGAAAGGGCAACATCAAAGATAGGTGTTTAACAAAACTCATTGTGTCGTAAAATCGTATTCAGAATCCCACTACTTTTGGCGCGTTTGGCAAAGCCGCCATAGATGTTGCTAATGACGTATTGTGGCCCAGATTGGGGCAAAAAATGGGCAATTTACTTCCACGGCGGTGGCTTTGGCCTGCCTTTGTTAGAACGCTTTAGGGCGCCGTAAAACTTCAGGGATCTCCACTCAAATGGTGCTCTGGATGGCGAAATCTCTTATTCCGCTCAATGATTATAAATCGTATTGTTTTATTTTTTATTAGCAGCGGGATTCTTGATGTAAAAATGATTTATTATTTTACTGTACCACTCTATTTATAATTATCCTCAGTAAATATTATTACTAGTACATCTAGATAAGGGCAATTAACTTAAACTGGCACATTCGAATCGCTTTCACCAATATACAGAGTGTCTTAAATATATGTATTGCCTATGTATATTGTTACAATTACAAGGTATAGTAAGTTGTAATGTGATAATTGTTTTGTTTAAAAATTAATAAACGAAATAAATGTTACTTAGGTTGTCCACTTAGCACTGGTAAATAAAATTAAAACTGAGAAAAAATTAAAAGCAAAAATATTTACATTATTGTAAATCCGCAAATATCCGCATATATCGGGACCGAAAAATTGTCTCTGTCTTGGTTTAAAAGTACTTTAAAAAGAAATAATATACAAATTATAAAAAATACTAATTATTATTAACGTCACTCTGAAATAGTAATGCAAATTAAAACACTGATACTTTACAGCATTAACAATAAAATTTTAAATATATTTTATTTTGTAAATTATTATTTTAGCGGAACTAATCAATTCTATAAGGCAAATCAAATCTATTTATTTAACTAATTTATTGCTTCCTCAAAACTTATATCAGCATTTTGGTCCTTTTTCTATGGAAATACGAGAACTAGTACGCTGACGACATTATCATATTTCATGGCATACGAGCATACTATATCCATGCATACGAGAGATATGGGGAACGTGTACGTACCTGTGTATTATATGGTGTGTGTTGTGTATCTTGTAGAATTGGATCGATTTTGTTGAAAGATTTACTCATGTAAAAGTTTTTTATTTATAGTATCTCTATCATGGCAGATGGAATGTGATAGCAGAATCGTTAAAATGTCGGTCTGCGCAGGTCCAACTTCAAATTAAGTAAAAGTTGTTAAATGCGAACTAATAACTTGTTCTATGGTAAAGAAAAATTAATGAGCACCGATAAATAATTGACTACCAGTTTTTTTGCGAAATGAAATATTATAACGCATTAAATAACTCACTATCATATTTCATGGCCTTTGAGGGATACGGCAATGGATCGATCTTTTGTTGAAAGATTTACTTACAGATGAAGTTTTGTAATTAATTTATAATACCTTTCTTTATCGTGCCAGACGTAATGATATAGCAGAGTGGTTAGAATGTTGGAGTGCAGGAGGTCCGAGTTCAAATCAAATAAAAGTTGTTAAATTGGGACTGATGAGCAGCGATGGTCGAGTGGTAAAAAACCGCGGTCTTCCACGCGACCGATCCCGGGTTCAAATACTTGGCACGCACCTCTAACAAATTTTGTAATGTGCGCATTTATCGCTGCTCCACGGTAACGGAAAATATCGTGATATTTAATTGATTATAATGTTCCCCATCGCCGTGCATGCCTGAGAGAAATTCATTATTTTTCGAAAGCATGACGTCCACCAATCCGCACTTGGCCAGCATGGTGGACTATGACCTAAATACCTCTCACTTGTGGGAAGGAGACCTGTGCCCAGCACTGGCACATAAAAAAGCTTGAAAAAAAGGCCTTGCTCTATGGTGAAGAAAAATAAATGAGCACCCATACCTATTTAACTACCACTTTTTTGCGAAACGAAACATAATAATAACGCAATAAATAACGCACTATCATATTTCATGTTATACGAGAGATACTGGGAACGGTGGAAGTTTTTAATGTACAAGTATTTGTTGGAATTGGGTCGATCTTTGTTGAACGATTTATGGTCACTGAAGTTTTGTGTTCATATTATCTATGTATATCATGACATGACAGATGTTGGTAAAGTAAAATGTGTGCTTTCAAGAAGTAAGTAGGAAAAAACCAAAAAAGGCTGTACTAAACTAGAGCTGTAGAAAATTGGGGTAGGTTTGGGGGGTTTTTAAACTTACTAAAGTGACATTTTGTTGTTAAGCGTGTTTTATAGAGACTTCCTTGCTCAAGACTATAAAACGAAGTCCATAATTATATATGTACATGTCTACCTAACCTTCCTTATAAATACATGTAGTCCCGGCGCCATATGGTCCTACACGCTATAACCCATCGTTAGTCTTATCTGCTTATTAGACACGCCTGCGATATGTTGTCACGCTCGGAGTCATTCGTTACAGAATTGCCCCCTAAGCCATTACACCCTACTGTGTATAGTAATAAAGTTCAAAATAAGATAACTCTACTCTACGTTGCTTCAGCTTACGAAGGCATATAAGTTAATCGAATTTAGATCTTATTTTAATAGTGTTACAGTTTACGCAATAAGTCTTGGTAAATCGGTATACTAGAAAGGATTACATTCTTTCATCTCATAACCGATCTAAAAAGGTTAAAGAAATAAAGAATGTCGTAATAACATTCCTTCTTGCACAAAATTGTTATACCTCGTAAGTTTTTAATGTCGGTATGAAGAAAATTACAAAGATTTTTAATGGCTAGTTTCAAATAGCTTAAAATTTACGGGGTTTTCAAATTGCCTTAGCGAGAATTTCTACTTTCTCCTTAAATTGTATTTAAGTACCCATAAAAACATTTTTGTAATATAGTTGGTAATGGTAATCCTTTGAAAGACTGCTTTTTTACGCCGCCCCGTAAATTCGGGGAGTGTTTTATTTACTCTCTGTTATGTTGCTGTTGATTTTCTGCCAATAATAAATCAGACCATCAGTTATAGAGGAAAATTAACTGTAGGTACTTCAGATAATACTTAGCTTGTACAAGGTAGGATGTAGAAAAGAAAGAAGATATCAATAAGTTACAACGATCACCATCTATGGCTTGCAGACAGTCAATTTTTATTTCATTTTTATCTCGGATCAATTAAAAAGTATACCTAGATAGAAACCGTGTACAACGAAGTGAGACTGATTTAAACGGCACCTCACCGTGTACACACACGAGTACACATGTCACGCACAATAACGAACTCCGCACCTCGCTTTGCTAGTCGATTATCGCGGCATACCAAGAAAAACTTAGTCAAAAAATTATAAGAGTTCACAAGAACAATTTAGAATTGTGTTGTGAAAGGGTGTAATGAATAATATTAATAAATAAGAATGATAATATGGCTTAATCTGAATTATGATCGCAGCCCACACACACATGATTACAAAACCGGCCTCACTTTCTAGTTCGCAGAGATTTACATCTTCACTTTTTTATTTGATATGAGGGTTTTAAAAAAATTGGCTGAATGCGTATAGAAATTCCACACAGAATTCCGCGTACCATGAGATATTTAATACAAAATGGAAAAATGTGGAAAGTCAGTATTTCGGCTACGGATTTAAATATCGTGGTTCTATCCACCTTATATCATCTATATATATAAAAGAAAGTCGTGTTAGTTACTTCACTTATAACTCAAGAACGGCTGAACCGATTTAGCTGAAAATTGGCAGGGAGGTAGTTTAGAGCCAGGAGAAGGACATAGGATACTTTTTATCCCGTTCGACATCATTCCCGTGTGACTTGACATGTAACGTCAGTCACTATAAAACGTGGTATAACAAAAAAGAATCAGACTTGGAATAACAAAATTGACGTATAATGACAGCTATGTAATGACGTATGGATGACTATTTGATATTTGTAAGAAATCAATAATATAACTATTTCTATTAAATAAATAATTAACATTATTGCCCAATTGCCCATTCGTATAAACAGTGAAGTGAACTATAAAACTCGGTATGGTTAAAAATTTAAGTTTTTAGGTGAAGTGAAGTTTAATTAATAATGCCGCGACCAAGACGATCGAATCTTTCCCGACAAAGCCGTGATGCAAGAAGAATACGAAATACTGCAAATGAAAGGACTGAAGAAGAACAAGAAATTGCACGTGAACAGCGCCGCGATAGTATGGCTCGACTTCGTGCTTCTCAATCACGAGAGCAAAGTGAAGCAGCCCGTGAAACAGCTCGGTTGGCAATGCAGAATCGTCGAGCGAACAACAGAGGTCAACAAATAGATAATTTGCGACGCAGAACAAGATATTTATCAAGTGCTGATTTGAATCGAGCAGCGTTTCAATACGATTGCAGCAATGATTACAGCTTGCATCCTAGCGTTTGCATTGGGCAAATGGACGTAGTTTGCGAGTATTGTGGTGCATTAAAGTTTTCCGGAGAAACGCCTGGATTATGCTGCCTTAATGGTAAAGTGAAATTGCCATTGTTGACTCCGCCACCTGAGCCATTGTATTCATTGCTTTGTGGCGAAACACAAGAATCACGCCACTTTCTTGCAAATACTCAAAAATACAATGGTTGTTTCCAGATGACGTCATTTGGGGCAGATATTATCGAAGAACGGGGATTTAATCCGACATTTAAGGTATTTATTTTTGTACTTATATAGAATGTAGTTAAAGAATAACTTACTTTATCTATTGGTACCTATGTAGTATATTTGCTAATTCTGAACTCTACTCTCCCACCGAAAAAAGTGTTTATAACCCAGTTAATACTGTCTGGTTTTTATTTTGTAGATACAAGGACAGATTCATCATCGAATTGGATCATTACTACCTTTCGAAGATACACAGAATAAATTTTTACAAATATATTTCATGGGCAACATGGAAGAACAACTTGATCGACGCCTAGAGATCAATGCAGGAATGAAGCGAGCAATTCTTCAAGACTTGCAGTGTCTGCTTCATGAACATCATGCGTTGGTCAGGTTGTTTAAGAGTGCTTTAGAGCGCATGCCAAGTGATGACTATAAAGTTGTTATCAAAGCAGATAAACGACCATCTGGAACACACGAAAGGACATTTAATGCTCCAACAGTAGACGAAGTTGCCATCCTGATTGTTGGTGAACAATTGGAAAAACGCGATATTGTGCTTACACGTCGCGATACTGGGCAACTGCAACAAATATCTGAAACTCATCGATCATATGACACATTGCAATACCCGCTGATGTTTTGGCAAGGAGAAGATGGATATTATTTTAATATTAAAATGAAAAATCCATTGAATGGTGAGTATCAGTATCATAATTTATTTCATTTATTTGTGAAAGACACTGATTTAAAATAATGCTTATTAAAAAAATGGTTAATGTCTGTATTGTTTGCCTTTAAAATTTGCCTTTGAAATGGTTAATTATCAAATTTTTAATTTCAGGTGAAGAAACTACAAAGAAAGTTAGCTCAATGAATTATTACGCATATCGTTTGATGATTCGTCAAAATGCTGACAACTATTTGCTGCGGTTTCGTCGATTGTTTCAGCAGTATTGCGTTGACATGTATGTAAAAATAGAAACGGAACGTTTAACATTCATTAGGTTGAACCAAGCCAAACTGCGTTCTGAGGAGTACATCCATTTACGTGATGCAGTTAATACTGAAGGAAATGCAGCTAATATTGGTCGATTAACTATTCTGCCGGCGACATACATTGGTAGTCCACGTCATATGCATGAATATGCACAAGATGCAATGACATATGTTCGTCATTACGGTCGGCCCGATCTCTTTATTACTTTTACCTGTAATCCAAAATGGATAGAAATTACTCAATTGCTGCTTCCCGGACAAACATCAAGTGATAGACACGACATCACAGCACGTATATTCAGGCAAAAAATTCGGTCCCTGATGAACTTTATTGTTAAACAACGCGTCTTTGGAGATACTCGATGCTGGATGTATTCAATCGAATGGCAAAAGCGAGGCCTGCCGCACGCACACATTCTTATTTGGTTAGTGGAAAGAATTCAGCCTGACCAAATAGATGATATCATATGTGCTGAGATTCCTGATTATGAAGTCGATCCAGACCTACATGATGTTGTTACTACTAATATGATTCATGGACCGTGTGGTGCCATCAATCCCCAATCACCTTGCATGGTCGATGGAAAGTGCTCTAAACGATATCCACGGAAATTAACGGCGGAGACTGTCACTGGCAATGATGGTTATCCGCTGTATCGGCGTCGATCACCAGATGACAACGGTCGAACTGTCACAACGAAAGTGAAAAGAATGGATTTCGTTGTCGACAACAGTTGGATTGTTCCATATTCGCCACTTATTTCTAAATCGTTCAAGACACATTGCAACGTTGAATACTGCAATTCAGTTAAGTCCATAAAATATATTTGCAAATATGTCACGAAAGGCAGTGATATGGCGGTTTTTGGATTGCAATCCTCGAATACCAACGATGAAATTTCACGCTATCAAGTTGGTCGTTATGTGAACTGTAATGAAGCGATTTGGCGTATATTCGCATTTCCCATTCACGAACGTCATCCTACTGTTACGCATTTGGCGGTGCATCTGGAGAATGGTCAACGAGTATATTTCACGGCTTCGAATGCTACGCAACGTGCTGAAACACCTCCAGCAACTACATTGACCAGTTTTTTTGCAATCTGCCAAAGCGATCAGTTTGCACGAACTTTGCTTTACTCGGAGATGCCACGTTATTATACTTGGAATGCTTCATCGAAGAATTTTCAAAGACGGAAGCAAGGCGATGCGGTTCCTGGGTATCCAGATGTGCGTTCTACTGATGCTCTTGGTCGTATGTATACAGTTCATCCAAAGAATAATGAATGTTTCTATTTGCGGTTGTTGCTGGTAAATGTGCGTGGGCCAACGTCATTTGAGTCACTACGAACTGTTAATGGTGTAATATTCCCAACATATCGTGCTGCATGTGAAGAATTGAAGTTATTAGAAAACGATAGTCATTGGGATACGACAATCGCTGAAGCCATTATCTGTGCATCTCCAAGTCAGATACGCACATTATTCGCTATCATAATTTCGACATGTTTTCCATCAAACCCATGTAACCTGTGGCACAAATACAAGGATAATATGTCAGAAGATATTTTACATCAAATTCGTGTCAGTTCCAGAAATCACGATATTGAGATGAATGAGGAGATACATAATCGTGCTTTACTCTTGATCGAAGATATGTGTTACCTCATGTGCGGTAATTTATTAATCAGGTTAGGAATGCCAGCACCATATCGTGAAATGAATGACGCATTTAATCGAGAATTGGAACGGGAACGTGAATATGATCACCAGGAATTAGATTTAGTAGTTCAAACGAATGTACCCCTGTTGAATTACCAACAAAAGAAAGTTTATGATACTTTAATGAAGGCAATCGATGATGAAAATGGTGGTTTATATTTCCTAGATGCCCCTGGTGGAACTGGCAAGACATTCCTCATGTCATTAGTTTTAGCAACTGTTCGGGCGAGATCTAACATAGCGGTTGCAGTTGCTTCTTCTGGAATAGCAGCCACATTGTTAGAAGGATGCCGTACGGCTCATTCAGCATTCAAATTACCGTTAAATCTTCAAACTATTGAAGAACCAACGTGTAATATTGCAAAACACTCAGCAATGGCCAAAGTTTTAGCGGTATCGAAAATCATCATCTGGGACGAATGCACAATGGCGCATAAACGTGCATTAGAAGCACTTAACCGAACATTAAAAGATTTACGCAATGACTCGAGATGTTTTGGAGGAGCAATGATTTTACTTTCTGGTGATTTCCGCCAAATACTGCCAGTAATTCCAAGATCTACGGCTGCCGACGAAATAAACGCTTGCCTCAAATCGTCAAATCTATGGCGCCATGTGAAGAAACTGCAACTGACAACAAACATGAGAGTTGCATTGCTTAATGATACATCTGCTGAAGATTTCTCGGAGCAATTGCTGACTATCGGTAATGGTCAAGTACCTGTCGATGAATCGAGCGGATTAATATCATTTCCAAATAATTTCTGTAATTTTGTCTCATCAAAAGACGAACTTATCAACAATGTATTTCCAGAAATTATTTCTAACTACAAAAATTATGAATGGATGAGTGAGCGAGCAATTTTAGCGGCTAAGAATAAAGATGTAGATGACCTAAACAACATAATTCAAAATAAGATCATTGGAACAATGCATTCATTCAAATCTATTGACTGCGTCACAAATGAAGATGAAGCCACCAACTATCCAATTGAATTTTTAAACTCTTTGGACGTGCCTGGCTTACCACCGCACAATTTACGCCTAAAGGTTGGCTCCGTAGTAATCATGCTTCGAAACATAAACCAACCAAAACTGTGCAACGGTACGCGTTTGGTGGTTAGAAAATTGATGAACAATGTAATTTACGCTACGATAATGATAGGAAAATTCAAAGGTGAGCAAGTTCTCATTCCGAGGATACCGATGATCCCAACCGATATGCCGTTTGAATTTAAAAGACTTCAATTTCCGATACGTCTTGCATTTGCCATGACCATCAACAAATCACAAGGCCAATCCTTAAAAGTTTGTGGTTTAAATCTAGAACATTCATGTTTTTCCCATGGTCAATTATACGTGGCATGTTCACGGGTCGGAAGACCATCTGCGTTGTTTGTTTTTGCGCCTGATAATAAAACAAAAAATGTCGTGTATCACAAGGTACTTAAATGAAGAGCAACCTATGTACTAAAATACAGAAATAATTATGAATGATTGATGTAGAAATTTAATTTTTTTTGTATTTTTTCCAATAAAAAAAAAATCTGCTTATTTATTGACATTAAGGCGGAACAAAGTTCGCCGGGTCAGCTAGTACTTCTATATTTCATAAACGGTAGATTATTTCACAGAGCTTTAATTTGAAATTTTTCCACAGGTCCAATTCAAGACCTATAATACCTCGTCTCATATCATATAAACCTCACAATCAGAGTAGTAAGTCCGACAATTACTATTTTTATTCTACAAAATAAATGTTCTTTCTTTTCAGATATTTATATTGGGGTGTACGTGAACAAAAGCTTTTTGGTGTGTAAATATCTACGTAGTTGTATTAAAGCTTACTAAGAAATAAGCACTTGGATAGGGGTAGGATAATATTGTAGAGTAAGCATTATTCTTTCAAATGGTGGACAAAAGTAATGGTCTATGAGGCTGCGGCTACGTTGCAAACGGAAGCGAGTAGCGATAAGTATTAATTTAGCGATGTTTGAAATGCTTTAAAATTTGTTGAGTCACTCAATAAGATAATTGTAAATTTAACATTTACTTTGAATTTGCCGTAAAAGAAGAGAACCAGATGTAGACATTAATAAACTTTTATAACAAGGTTTCCACTACGGGCAATTTAGACTAATTTTGTGATAATTTTTAATTAAATTTTTGTTCAGTAAGGGGCCGTCCATTAATCACGTGAGGTCGTTTTCCTCATTTTTTGACCCCCCCCCCCCCCTCCCCTTGGTGATATTTGGTGAGGTTTGGGACCACCCCTCCCCTCCCCCCTGGATCACGTGTATTTTTTTGGAAGTCTATGTAAAGGCTATTTTTAGCTGGAAAAAAATATTTAAAAAAATGGCGTTTTGATTCGAAAAACAATTATATGTATTTGCAATAAAATTAATGAACAATTAATTAATGTTGTCTTCGTCCCACGGAGTTGCAAGACTTTCATTTAAGGTTACAACTGGTAAAGCTTCTTCTTCACTGGCAGTTGTTATTGGCAAAGAGGTTTGTGACATATTAACTTCGGTTTCGTCAAGCCACTCGGCATCATCATCCTCGCGCACTACGCAGAGAACCTCTCTCCCTCGGCGGGCGAGTCCATCAAGGTAATACTACAAATCGTTCAAATTTTCGCGCCGTTCAAAATTTCGGTTCACAAATAGCGCTTCTTGACAAAAAATAAATAAAATTAATACACGTGATGTCTAACGAGACCCCCCCTCCCCCTCGTGATGTTTCGTGATGTTTTCCGTACCCCCTCCCCCCCCCCCTTTTGAGCCTCACGTGATTAATGGACGGCCCCTAATATAATTACCTGTAATGTTGATACTTAATAAATATCTTTCTACGAAGTGTATCTATGTTTTATTATATCCCTTCCTTCATTTTTATATGCTTAACTAAACAAAAAATAATTAAATTTATTTATTTAATAAGCTTACCGCTAACATTACACAATGAACACCAATGCGTTAGCGTAGTCATAATATTTAACAAAATTTATATCTTATTCATTAATAAAGTATACTGTTACGACTTCGAGTACCTAGGTATATCTCGAAAACAAAGCGTCGTACAGCAAAACCCCAAAAACGCATAAACAGGTATTACGTCTACTGTCGAACAGTGAAGAAAGTTCTCGAAAAATCAGTCATAAGAAAAACATCGATTTCTGCGAATAAACAAATTCGGGATTTGCGGCGAGTATGTACCTATATATAGTATACATGTACAGGTTGATTACATCGCGGGCCGCGGCTATTGTTTAACTGCACATAGTGCGTAGTAACGTAAAGGAAGGTTCGGGACGGGCCTATTGTATTTGGTGGTTCGGGAAATTTCTAGAGAACCATGGGTAGCAGTATATAAGGCACACGCCGAGCCGCGACTGGGCAGTTTAGTTCCGGAAGCGAAACCGAAGCGATCTCTACCAAGCGACAAGGAAAATTTTTTCGACGACTCAAGCGAAGATATTGGACTATAGTGATTGTGCTTTGCGATTTGGACTCTGTTAAGTGGATTTCTGTGGAAGTTGACAATAAATGTCTTCTACGTTACAAACGGCATTTTTATTACCTACAGCGCGTAACAATACTATACACAAAATAAAAAAATCAATCAAAATTCGAATTCAGGCTGTAGTCACCTTTTATGAATATTATATTCTGAACTTAATTTAATTAGCTAAATAAAAAAATAGATTCATTCTGAATACCTATGTCAAATTTAAAGCATAACAATAATAATTACTTCACACAAATGCACCATGTGTCTTTAAAACTACATATGTACCTATGTATGTATATGATACGTCGTACGTCAGTAGCAGGTTAAAGTTTAACCTAGTTTTGATGCGAGCAATAAAATAATCTCTCAATGCAGTCTCTCTTTCAGCCTTCTTGCCGATTCATCTTATCCCGGTTATAAAAACTCATAGTGATCTGGTACTAAATTGTAAAGGAATGAAAACCATATTTCGCTTAAAACAGTGTAATATGCGAATTAAGAACTAATTGTAATTTCTTTGTTACATTGAATTGATCATTCATACTAATGAAAATACATAGCATAGCTATATTATGCTATAGAGCCAACTTAGGACAATTTCCTTTCCGCTGCCTCTCAACACAAATACACAACCCTCAAGATATTTGCCTTCGACGTAACGACACGTCTTTCCCCTTTTTATATAGACAAAGCACTTGCACGGCAGACATTATTACATTGAAGCATTGTGTGTGAGAGCAAACAGTGTTTTTGGCCTCATTCTTGGATGGTGATGTAAAGTTATCTTGGCTGCTACATAAAAAACCTTTCTGCGGATCAAGTATTTCGTACATACAAAAACTTGAAGTACTCTTAAATGTCATCAAATGCAAAAATCCCAGTCATAATCTGATCTGTAGCTTCGAAGAAACAGATTACATTCATACAAACGAATTTTTAGTGTGGTTAGATTGAGATTATATCCCTAGAAAAATCCATCCACCCGTCAATCGACCTTTCAAAGTCCACTGCTGGATAAGCCTCCCATAACGTCTACTTAGTGCACTTTGAATCCAACGGTTTCCGCTGTCTACTTTCAGGTGGTCAGTCCACCAGGTTGGAAGGCGGTCTGTGCTCCTTTTGCTGTGATGTGGTTGCCATTCGAACACTTTTCCTCCCCACTAGATAAATATTTTTATTTTATTAGGGACAATGACCTAAATCCATCTTTGCGAAGTTACATGTGCCTATAATGTAGTAATGTAGGACATAGAAAGGACGTATTTATAAAACTAAACTATATTCGGGGAAAACAAGTAGGCCATGGCTTAACCTGGGTTTAACTCAATAACTTATTATTGGCTTCGCCGATAACGTCGTAAGAAAACCGATAACTTTTCTTAGAATTCGCCGATAACGTCGCCGTAAGAAAAGCTATCGGTACCAAAGATATTTATACATAGGGTTATACGTTCTACTTCTAAATGGTAACTAGCAATAATAAAAAAAAACTAAAAAACACTGTTAAAGCGTTCATGTGCTATAAAAGCGTGCATTCATGTGCAATTTTAACTAAGCGTCCGGGCGGTCGATGTACGAAAAATATGGCACAAAGCGCTCACGCTTTTTTCACAATAGTTTTAGTATTTTCGTCCATTATTGTTCTAAGCTTATTTAAAAAAATATTTTTATCTTTTTTATTTTATTTACATTATAAGAGCGTATTTTAGTTTTTTTAACTTTTTATATTTTTCACCTTTTAGTTTCATATGCTTTTAGTCCAAAAGAGAGTTACAAACAAGCTCACAAACTCACAAACACATAGGAGAAGCTGATAAAAGCGTGTTAAAAATTAAATTGCTTCAACGGGTACCATAACCCCTCATAGGCGAAACAGGTTTTTGTTTCGGGCAGAGTCTCACTTACCCAGCCATAATTATTAATTATGGTGATATAAGCAATATTAGGATCACCTGTTTGGCAAAAAAATATTTAGAATATCTATCTAATATCTAAGAGTTGTCAGTTCACGTAATTTAGAAATTAATAGGGTAATTTAAAAACATTCGACAGTTGCTTGAAGAACTTGATGATGCCCTTGTTTTAACTATATCTCAACTATAGTTATTAAAAACATTAGGCTCAGTGGTTCAACGAGCCGTATATTGCATTTGTAATCTGTCAGATTGTGCTCTACTGGGAGAAAGAAGCTCTTTGTATTGTGACCGGGAGTGACTCGGGCCGTCAGCTGCTCCTGACAGCGTAATATAAAAACCGAATCGATACACACTCCTATTCATATCTGTTTCCTCAATTCCGTCAGACTGAGAAACTGATCTACAACTGCAACATGTAAGTATTAATAAAACATGCTGCAGTTGTAGACCTTGACGTTTGTAAAAAGTAACTTCAATACTAATTACCTACCTACATACTGTTATGGAATATTAGTAAGCGTTTAGTGACATACTACGTTAAAAGATAATTTTCTTAGCACTCATCCCAGTTCTTTTTTACATCATTAGTATCGTTCCACTCTCATACTCATAGTCCACTCTAGAATTCCCGTGTTGCGGGTCCATGCACAGGCACACACATAAAGACAACTTAGACAAATACCCAAACCGAAAACATAAATTGTAACTCATCAACATCTCCCGCGGTGGAAATCAAACAATGCAAGCTCCTAGACCTTAGACCAATCTGGTAGTCAGGAACGGCACGGTTGCAATTGTTAATTTTGAACAAATTACATTTAGCGAGGAAGTAAGCAAAATAGAGGAAAATCTTCATTCACTTTATTGATCCCAAATCCCAAAAACTAGGTTATTCTCTTCTCTCTCTATCTCTTATTAACCTGTGTCGTGGTTGGAACAGAAAAATAATGTTTGATTTAAAAACGTTCATCATTAAATAAACCACTAATTTGGGTAGCATCAAATTCGTACAAAATTGGAGTGAATAATCTAACAAGAACATAGTGTGCCCTTGCGAGTACTTATTGATTTTCAGTTTTTATATCGATGAATTATGATGACCGAAGCGCACCTGGCTCGACAGCGAACATATAATGCAAGCAATCTATGCAGCTAAACCAAACGGGCGCGGTCAGGTGTGAGATGAATGACCGCTAGTGGCAAAAATCACATGCTCGTTTCCGTGCTTCGGAGGGCACGTTCAGCCGTCGGTCTCGGTTGTTATGGATAACAGTCGTTAAACCTAGTCGGAGGCCTTATGGGCGGTTTGTAAACATCCGACAGCGGATTGGCCACTAAACCGCATCTCCACCAATACGCATTGGAGTAGCGTGGTGGAGTAAGCTCCAGGCCTCCCAATAATGACGTGCCCAGCAGTGGGACGCAAAAAGGTTTGCAGCCATATCGATGACTTATAGGTATAAAATAATTTACTACACAACACAACCAAGTACATATTATTATTATGAAATGAAATAATATTGGCTGTTGTTATTTTTTCATGGACCCTTTTCGATAACACAATATTTCATATCAAATGTTCACATGTTACCCGTGCCGTATGTAGCGGAACGGCGGAATGGATATAATTCCATAATCCTCGCATTTGTGTCGAATACAGTGTATTGTGACGTGTCAAATGATCCAACGAGTATAGAACTATGGATCCTTAGAATTATGAACCTTCAAATGTCGTTAGCGTAAATTGTATGCTCGATATCCAATGCTTTTAATGGGGACTTATGACGTTTGGTATTGTACACCCTTTTTTAAATGAAAGGGATAATAAATTCCGGCCGTTTCTTTTTATAAGCAGTGCTAAGCTTTTGTAGTAGGATTAGAGAATAAGCAGTATTGACAAAAAGAAATGAAGAACAAATTTTGTAAATAAATTATTGAAACTACGTACTTGGGCTCAGGCTCCAATGATTGGTTCATTAAAGGTATTCATGGATTAAGTCACAACACAATTAAGCCTAAGTCGGTAACACAAATGATGTAGTTATTTTATTATGAATATTTTCAATAGTTTCAATTTAACATAACATTTTGTTACCGAAGTAAAACCCCCTCGGTATATTTTACATCTTTTCCATCGCCATCATATTTTCTGTGAGGTATAGCGTAAAGTTAAATGTAATAAAAGGAACCTACACTACTTGTATATTCTAACAACCAATCGTAAAGAAATAACACCTCAGTGGGTGGAGGTGATAAAAATTATATGATTTCTCGGAACCCCTTTCGAATTTATTATCCAAAACTAAAAGGTATTAATGGTCAATATTCAAGAGTACTAATTTCACAAGTTTCATCTAATAAAAAATTCAAATTTGGTTTTACATTTAATACAATATGCACATATTATGTATTCCAAAGTACTTTAACTTGTCATTAATAATTTGTTGGTTTTTTTAAAAAGAAATCGCATAATTTTTAAATAAAAACAGCATCAAAATTCATTACAGGCACCTGTTTCATTTCGAACTATCGTGTATTTAATGGTCTTATACTAAATCTAGACCAAAGAACTTAAGTTTGTCGACTGTGTCATATAATTCAATGGTCATTTAAGACAAAATAATAGTAGAAATGTAATTCTGAAAATACATATTAATCATACACGTTTTTAAAGTTTTGTTACGGTACAAAACTCATCACCGCAACCGATAGAAGACTTTTATATTACGCGACCAAAACCTTTGATATCGCCGCCACGTGGCACGCAGGCGCCTCTTCGTTCCTCAGTCTGCCAGCAAGTGTAACGGCGAGAAGACGTACGCAAAATTAAAAGCGAAAAATCTCGGTAAGTGTTATGTTGACAGTGTTTTGTCCAGTTTGCATTTCATTACAAGTCCCCTTAAATCTTGAAACATATTTATGATTATTACCTTGATACTATATCGGCTCATTAAGATCGGGGCTAGCTTACTTTTTAAATATATAGACAGCATGTACTACATGTACAAAGAAATATATTTCTCTAAAAGTCTGTATTGTTCATAACCGTGCCCTTCATTACCGTCGTTTACCGTGTCCTTTTTGAGGTCCCGGTAATGCACAAAACATCACGGTAATGACAAATGATGACTATTTAAATTGATACTGTACTACAGGTGGTTGAATCCACATATAAACTACAGCCTAAATGTTTTTATGGTGTATAAGGTACACTTCTAATTTTCACTTAGATTCAAACGATAGATTTTTCGTGAAAGAGAACAAACTTCTTTTAATCCACCTTGTTTAAACCCTCTTATCAAAACGATTAATATAATGTTTCATGTTATTAACATAATTTATGTCCATGATGGGAAACTGGTTATAACGTCCTTGTAATTTTTGTTTATGTTTCAGAAAAAAATGGTGCGTCCTAAGAAGACAAAAGAAGATATATTAGCTAGAAGAAGAATAGCTAAACGTAAACGGTACGCAGCTTTAAAAGAAAATGAAGAATTATATAATATTGAAAAAGAAAAGGAAAAAAGAAGATACCTAAAGAGAAAAGCTGAAAAAAAAATTGTTGGCATCAAAGATTTGACACCACGGGCTCAAAGAGATAGACGGAGAAAGTGGCGAGCAAATAGCAAAAAATATTTACACAAGAAAAGAGCAGAGAAAGAAATGGAACATGTAGTTATGGACATCGTACAATCCCAAGACAAGCCTAGCGAACATGATGAACATGATCCTCTTCAATCAGGTTCGTCAAATTATATGAAGAAAACTGAAAATAAGCAAGACGAAAATAATACCGATAAAATTTTCAAGTTAAGGGCAAAAATAAAACATTTAAACGTTATCAAAGAGACAAAAACATAAAAATACTAAAAGATAACTTATGCAATGTAAAAAATAAATACCAAAAACTAAAGCTACTTTTAAATAAATATAACGAGGTGATAGGAGATGCTAAAACTACTACTACTGAGAAGAAAGATAATAAACAGGTAAGAAAAGTTGGTTATAAAAAAATTCAGAAACAATTTAATACGATAAAAGAGAAAGAAGTTTTAAAAAAGATAGAGCTCTTTTTTAATGAAGACGAAAACACAAGAGTGGTTCCGGGTATAAAGGAGTTTATAACAAGAAAGAAGAATAGAAAGCAAAAGCGATATTTAAATGATACTCTTAAAAATTTATATAAAAAATTTTGCTCTGAAAATCAAACAATATCGGTATCATATTCATTCTTTTGTAAATTGAGACCATTTTGGGTCTTATTTCCCAAAGCAAATAGAAACACATGTGAATGCATTTATCACTGCAATTCAGAACTTTTAATTAAGGCTCTCAATAAAGCTGAAATCATCAACATAAGATCAAATCACGAACTTTTAAACACGCTTTGCTGTGATAGATATAATGAGACTTGCTTAGATCGTAAATGTGCCACCTGTGAACATAGGGTAATTGAATATTTAGAATTCAGCAATGATATACAAATTAAATATTATGAATGGCGTAGGACATCTAACAGCTTTGAACAGGACGGTAAAGTGAGACATAACATTCTTTGGGCTAAAACTGAAAATTATGCACCACCTTTAGATGTTATTCTTAAATTAGAGAAGGTCATTACGAATTTTTTGCCACATTGTGCCACAGCTGTTGTACAAAACAAAACTCTCAAAGAATTGAAAAATAATATTCAAATAAACGAAGCTGTGGTGCATTTAGATTTTAGTGAGAACTATGGCCTTAAACACCATACTGAGATACAGTCTTTTCATTTTGGTGGTAGTAGACAAGAAGTATCCATTCACACCGTAGTTATATATGTGAAAGACATTGAAACATCTGAATTAAAGACTTACTCAGTTTGTACAGTGTCTGAAAATTTAAAGCATACAGCTGTTGCTATTTGGGCACACTTGGAACCGATTTTACTTCTTATTTCAGATCTATCGCCATTTATTGATACACTACATTTCCACAGTGATAGCCCCAGCAGCCAATACAGAAACCGAAATATGTTTTATATTTTTACTCAATTAGAGAAGCACTTTGTAGCACTTCGCAAATTAACCTGGAATTATATGGAAGTTGGCCATGGGAAAGGTGCTCCAGATGGCTTGGGGGCAGTAGTAAAAAGGACCGCCAACAGAATTGTCAATTCGGGAACAGACATCGGGACATTTACAAAATTTGTTGAAGTTATAAGAGCCAACGTGTCTAATATCAAAATTTTTGAGATTGCAAATGCAGACATAGAAAAAAAAGAACGTAGCATACCTAAGTTTGTTCCAATTTTCAAAGGCACCACTGCCGTCCATCAAGTGATTTGGAGATATGGCTCTCAAAGCAATCGGTTAGAGATGCGTAGCCGAAGCTGTTTCATATGTCAAGAGAACATATGTCAACATTATTATCTCGGTATGCACAATCTCAAAAATGTCGTGATTTTCCAAACTCCCAAACAGTCAACATTTGAAGATACTACATTAGCAGTGCCGGCTTCTATACTCTATACATCGCAACCTTCTAACAGTTATCCAGAATCAGTAGAAACTGAAAATCCAAGTAAAAGGCGTCCGAATATACCAGTAAAACAGGAAGGGCAAGCTAAAGACATAATAATATGTCCTACTGTTTATGAAAAACCTTCGACATCAGGAAAATTCAAACCGCCAAAGAAGGTTCACGCTTTAAATACTATTATAAAACTGGGAGATTGGCAGAATTTAACTTTTATTGGATCTGAAAGCAAATATTATTGTGAAGATTTTGAAAAGTTCATATCTCCCAGTTTATCTGGCTTTGATAAAGATGATTATAAAGACACGGAAGTAGAAAAGAGTGAAAATAAAGAAAATATTGTAGGAAATGTATGTCAAGAGATAGGTAAACAGAGGAAATATAAAGGGAAAGGAGTAGGAAAAAAGAGTCGAATTAATAATAATCAGTGAGGAATAAAATAATAAATCCTACTTTTATAAATTTGATTATATAAAAAAAATCTACATCGATCACAGAATATTAGAATACTTTCAATATTTTTTTTTTATTAATATTTAGTTTTGTTAAAATAAATCTATAGGTCTATTAAAATGTTAAGTATAAGACTGATTTGTTACCAAAACGTTGAAATTAAGTTTGTTACTCGTAACTTTATATCATAATTTTTCGACTTTACTTGAAATATCAGAAATTTAATAAGAGGAGATTTTAAGACTGATTTTGAAGATTTTTTTTTGGAAGATGTCTATTTTTTGTTTATACTATGATACTGAAATGTAACAATAAAAGTCAATTCCAACATAATCGTGCACTTTTTATTAAAATTATTTTGTATCATTACCATGGTTCTATATTTCATTACCATATGCTCAAAAAATCATTACCAGGCACATGGTTCATTACCGTTGCTCATCATATATTTTAAGCGGCTATAACTCGTTCAATATTTGAAATATATAAGTGCCTTTTAACATATACATATGAAAAAAGATGCTTCATAACATAATGCAATAAAATCCTACTAAACATGAACTTTTTATTCTTATGAAAATTTTGCGCAAATATTGTCTAAACTGAAGAAACACCCTTAACCATTCCTTATTCTCCGTAATATTACTTTCAAACTCTTTCAAGGTACAGTAATCTCCTTTAACGGGGTCTTAAAGTGAGCTTCGAAAGCCGACCGTCTTAAGAATTTTATTTGCACCGAGTTTCTTAGCCTCTGTTTGTTTTCGGAAAAAAATGTTATAAAAGGCCTAATGCCAAGTAATCAAGACTGTTCTGTGGATTGTAGGGGTTTGTACAATTCGTTTTATGGTTATAGTTATGCGAGATCTTTGTGTTCTATGAAAGGGCGATGTTGACTTGCAGGTGTTAAGTGGGGAGCTCATATTGTTCCAAATCTACCTTCGGCATCAAGTCAAAATGCGCTACGGAATTTTTATCATCCTTCTACATATATATAAAAGGTAATACCTGTTTCTCCACAAACAGAACTATTCTAAACACAAAGCTCATTCCAATCCTAGCCACCGAAAACAATACCTACTCGTACTTAGAGCATGGTACGTAAAAAAATGTCCAATACTCTAACACCTATTTGAAATTATATAAGTTTGCAGACCTTATACCTACCTTACCCATTGGATACCTTTTCGATAAAATATAAAGGACCTTTTCCAATAGAAATAATACTTCTAATCTAAGGGTAAATTCAGTTCAATTTATTTGTTTGCTAGAACATAGCTAACAAAAAATAATGATCTTAATTGATAAAATTTTACTAAGTATTCATAATTAACTTGTATGTTCCGCCCTTCCCTGAATTTAGTAAATATATGTAGAATACTAACGTAGGTACCAAGTTTATTTTTCTATTTAACCTTCTGAAAAGTTAAAAAAATCCTACCAAAAAAGAAAAATCAAATTAAATAAATTACGTAAGTACAAAGTCATAGTTAATGAAGTGATAGGTAATACTGAGTGGCAGCCTACGAGTACGTCAGCGCGTCACGTACACTTCCAAGCCGAAATTATGGTAAATCAATTATTTTCAAATAGAGCCGAGCCTGAGGCGCTCAAGAATAATTTGACATGACCACTTAATGTAGTAGGGAAGCCCACGATGCTAAATGTGCGTTAACTCAAGCGTCGTGAGGATTAAGTGCATTTTACAGATTAGGCTGTAGGAAGAAAAAAGGGTTATAATGAAGTTTTCCGTTTTAGCGGTAAGGTTTTCCCCCGTAAGGTCCCCGTTTTTCAAAAATTTTAGATTTACGTGGAAAAGAGACAGGTAATTTATTGGGCTTGGTATATTAAGAAAGATAGAATAAATGCTTATTAGTTATTAAGTAATAGCACCTGGATGACCGACCGTTGTTCGGATAAAAACAATTGATTTTTTTCATAGACTCATTCGCATAGTGTTACTTAATATCGACATCTACTGAAGTAGCTCCCAATTAAAAGTATTTCAACTCGCTAACAGATGTCAGGCAGAGTCATATTTTTTAGTTTATGTTTCAAGTTGATTATCGCTGAAAACACGGGTAAACGATATTTTCTAAAAATGAAACCTAACTAGATCGATGCATTGCCTCCGAAAACCCCTGCATATTAAATTTTATGAAAATCGTTGGAGCCGTTTCCGATATTCAGATTATATTATTATATAATATACATTGTATAAGGTATATAATGAAAGGTTGCTTGATTAAAAGTATCAGATTTCAGAGATATAAAATAATTTAGTATGAAATTAGAAGGTTGGATGGATACGAAGCTGCAAAATAAAAAAAATGTCATTTCGGCACTCTCGCCAAAACCGTCGAACGATGACGGAATATTCCAATATCAATATTTTGACAACCGGAAATAAGCGAAAACGTCTAAAAACTTTAGCGTTCCTACATTGCGATTTTTTTACCGTGGGAGTACTCGACAAGATGTAAAGCAACCCATATCTTTATCTGAGGCGCTCGACAAAATCCGAAAATTCCCTCTTGGGCTCCCCTACCACTAACATGACTGATCCAATATTTCTTTTGTACTCAACTTTTTTACGATCCGCGCAGCTTTTGTTAAGAAGTGAGTAAAGTCTTTTTGCAGAGGTTTTTTTTATGGAGTTTTTAGTTTTATTGATGCTGGCGTTAAATAGCACAGTCATTGTAAAGTGGTAATAACAGCAAAAACTGTCCTAGTATATTTTATCGACAAATTTTTACAGTGTTGAATGTTTTATTAAGTATTATCAGTGCAGTACCTAATGAAAAACAATATTTTGGTTTTATATAACAAAGTTGTTTCTCTTATACGTTGTACAAATAAGTACAACGTACATATGTATATTATGTAGGTACCAGACAAGCAGAAAAAAATTCTAAAAATCTGTTAGATTCATTCGTAAACTGGAACAAAATCTCGTTTTCTTTTATTTAATTATACCAAATAAGGTTATATATAAAATACGAATTTAGCTAAAGTCAGATGATTAATAATAGGTACATGATTCTAGTATAGTCTTTCTCGTGGATGCCATAAACACACTAAGGCGAAATGTTAATAATCTTATTCAATAACATCGCAAACTCTGTGCATATTGCCAGCGTCAAGTAAGATTTTTGCATTTCATAGAAAAGAATCAGTAGGTCATCAGTAGTAGTCCCCGGCGGCCGTCGTTGAAGCGATGGTGCGCTCCAGGAACGCGTGGGAGTCGGTGACCTCCTTCTGCGAGACTGTCATGTGCGCAAAGGAGGAAGCCGAGCGAGCTCGGGAGCGTGCAGATCCCGCTCGGCGAAGGAGCCGCCGGAGCAGACGTAGATAACGTCTCCCGGCGCTAGTCCCTGTAGCTTCGGGATTAAGAATAGAGCTACGGTATCCCCTGCCTGATCGTAAGAGGCGACTAAAAGGGGGCTTCCGGGGTTGTGGACGGTGTGAGTGGGAGCTCGATCCATCCAACCAGCAGCCCCGGGAAGGGCGGCGATGTGGGCGTGGCCGCATGTTGCCGTAAGCATCGGAAGGTGCAGGAGAGCAAAGCTGCTCTCCCGAAGATGGGCCCGTTCTGGGGCGTCGCGCGTGGAGGACATTGGTGCGTTCCGCCGGAGATCCCGGAGTCCTCCCCAAGCGCAGTGGCAGCCACCGAGGGGGTTTTAGTGCGGTCAAATCCCACATAACCCGGTACTCTCTCCCAAGGTGCCGGGTACATTTAGAAGGTTCCCCCCCCGACAACAAAAAAAAAAGGTCATCAGTAGTATCTATGTGTATATGTTTGTGGTCGTCAGTAGTATGTATCTCTAATTTTATTGTGGTCTAGTCTGAAGTCTGTACTCAGTCAGATATTCAAGTAAAGCGATGGCTACTTTTCCAGAACGTGTCCGATGGAGTTTTAAAGGCAAGCCGAAAAAACATGTTTTCGCACTGTTATTTTATTTCACAATACTCGTGCACTGTCCTATTAACCTGTATCGAAAAAATGTCGTCAACTTTATCCGATATAAGTCAAAAATACACCAAAAAAAATTTATTAAAGTAAAGCTAGATCACAACATGTCCCTTCAGACTTTCCGACAAAACTCCATACACAAAGACATGAACACAAAACCGACACCTAGAACAAAAATTTAAATTATCGCTTATATCGTTCCAATTTCTTCCTCGCCGGGAATCGGTCCCGCGACTATTGATTAGATGTCCGACATGTTAACCTTGCCCACATGGAACGTCAACACAGAGCAAAGAAAAACATAAATTTCTTCTTTTTCTACTTTTACGGTCGTCAACATAAAACCTAGTTTCAGATAAGAAATTTGCTATTTTAGGTTGCCTAGCAGTTGTTTAAGGTTTTTGCAATATCACGAACGTTTTTAATAAATAGTATCTTCTATATCATAGCAGGCAAAAAGTGGCCTACATCGTAACGTGTTGTGCTTGATTGATTTTGTATTTTATGAGCATTTCTTATGTATTTTCTTACGAATTAGAATGGCATGAAAATAAAAAAGGTAATGTCCGTTCGTAACATCATGGTCCAATCTTTTTAGCTAAATACTGCTAAATTATAATGAAAACATTTGATTACTTATATTAATGATAGATTCTGGTTTTTAACCATTCCTCATTCACGTCTCATCAAATAGGTAATTGCTTTATTAATTAATCCGCATTATTTTTAAGTTTTTAGTAGCCCTGTCAAACTAATGTTTTAGCATCAGTTCAAAATTAATGTTTATTTTCAGACAATGGGGACCTGTCGTGACGCATTTTACCACCGTGGTGATAATGGCCTAAAATCCTTCTCAACCTTGAACTGAAAAGACACCATACGACCACAAAAAGGGATTGCAAAAAAGTCAGCTATAAGCAAGAATTAATTCCGAAAACAAATTTTACAACACATGTACCAGATTAGTTTCACAGTTCCACAATGCTCATAATTTCCACGCCAGTCGACCTTTGAAAGTGCTATTTTAGAATAAAAGCCATTACTAAGTCAATTTAAACTTATAATGACTACTGGGTTTCTCGTAATGTGTTTATTATTCTAGTCGAGCAGCGCGATAAGCTCCAACTGGTTACCAAATGGCCAAAAATGGTATATTCCAAATTCCCAACAGCCCTTGGTTAATTGAGTGTTTATAGTTTACATTTAAATTAAAGTGATAGTCGCTCAAGGATTCGTCGTTCATTCGTGCTGTTACTCTCTTAGTATATAGTCTGTAACGTCGGTATGTAGGTATAAAGTTGTACAAAACTTTATTTTATTTATCAGGCTATAGCGAAGCGAAGCGAAGGATTACAATTTTGTTAGGGTTTTATGAACGTGAAGAACGAACGACTGAGAAGTAATTAAGAATGAATGATTTGTAAATGAATCGGATACGACGGTTGCCTGGAAAGAGATAATTGTGTGCAGTGCTCAAGGAAGAACAATAAAAGTTTTGGAAAAAAGCAATATGTCTTTATTTCTCTTACCTTTCCCTACATGTATGTATGTTGGGAGTGTTCATTTGTTTCATCATAAGTACTGAATTACGTATCATAATTCACTAATGATATAACCACAAAGTTTGAAGCTTGGTCGTCAACTGGGATTCTGGGAATTAGTCAGTAATTTTAAAAGCAATTACGTAACAAAACAACCTACCTATCTGTATGTATATAATAATAATCTGTATTTCTATTGAAAGATACCGGTAAGAATCCTCAAGAGACAGCAGTCTCCAGAGTAGCAAAATTGATTGAGGTTGAGAATTTTGATTACGAAATCTGTACAATAAAAAAATCCAATACCTATAACTGGGAACGAAACCGTCTGTATACGACCTGTCCAGTTTCTTCATGTAACAATTACTTACTTTACATACTACTACTACGGCTCCTAAAACCTGCACGAATTCGATTAAATATCAGACTGAATTACTCTGAATCACATTGTTGTATGGGAATACATTCTTAACAAAGCGTATGAGTGACGGCGCACCTGCCCAATGTTCGCAAGATTTCATCTGCTTACTTGAAGGGGAATTTTGACATTCATACAGGAGAATGTAAAGTGACATGTAATGTGCATATTACGCGCTGCTCTTGGTAACGAGAAAAACATTTCCAATTAAGATTATTTACTGACGTACTTATAGCGGTAGATGAAAGGTAGCATGCATTTTGTTTTTTTAGCAGTGGTAGGTATCGCACATCTGTGCGTAGTGCCATTTTAACATAATTTGACTGTGACTACGTTTAGGTATATCTTCCGGTTTAACAAAACAGGCCAAAATTGGATAGGTTCTTGTTCACTTGAGATAATATGAACCTGAGCGATTTCATTTACTGAAATTATTATTACTTCGAGAACGTCGATCATATTATTATCTATTAGTCACTATATCGATGTTCGAGAAAGATTTTTTAAATTTAAATATAGGTACATTGGTACATAGCATAGAAACAAAAATTTACTTACCTACTTTGCCGTTTACTTTTGTCAATTCCTTTTATCATCATCATCATTTCAAAAATTTAATACAAGGGCATTCACCATTTCTTTTTTTGACCTCAGTTAAATCTTTTAAAGTGCCGACCGTAGTGTTTATCAAAATAGCCATGCGATATTCGACCTTATTACTCCTTTAAGTTATTGCATAGAAATCGAATTGCTCTGTGGGTTATTCGATCGTTGTTACTACCTAGCCGGTAGAGGTGATTAGGCGTAATGGTAAAATAATAACACGAATATTGGTTTCAGCCAACCAAAACCGTATTAATGCATCTAAACAATTCTAATTCCTGTATTTAAAATAAATTTAAAATGCAATTAGAAGTGAATGTGGGTTAATTAGACACAATTCGGTCTGAGTCGATCGGGTACGAACTGTTATATCGCTACTCTTTAAAATGTACCTTGTACAATTGACGTAATGTGCAGCGCAAGCAAATTCAAATCGGGGCTTGCATAAAAACTAGCTGCAACCATGTGGTCGCGAGTTGCAATTCAGCCGCGCGTCATATTAGCCAAATAAAGAAAAGTGGGGGACTTTAAAAACTGTGAAAATTAAGCAATAAACTTTGAAGTGTTTTCATAGTGTTTTTTATTTCGAGACAATCAGAGGGTGCCGTGTAACAGAACGTTTGGACAAGTGTGCCTATGTAAATGTTAGTACAACAAAACTTCAAAACGAGCCTGCCGATGACTGTACAGAATTTAGAGTAGGTATACGTAGAAGTCATTGTACAATAACACGACTTTAACAAATTTTCAAGTGGGTTTGAAATTATTGCGCGCTGTAGATAAGTACATACATATTATTATGTTTACCCATCTGCAAATCACGAATTGTACAGGGAACGTTTATAAATGAGCCACTAATATAGGGTGCATAGTCGCTGTAGCTTCGGGATTAAGAATAGAGCTACGGTATCCCCTGCCTGATCGTAAGAGGCGACTAAAAGCGGCTTCCGGGATTGCGAGCGGTGATAGTGGGAGCTCGATCCGTCCAGCCAGCGGCCCCGGGAAGGACGGCGGTGTGTGCGTGGCCGCATGCCGCCGTAAGCATCGGAAGGTGCAGGAGAGCACATCCGCTCTCCCAAAAATGGGCCCGTTCCAGGGCGCCGTGAGTGGAGTACACCGGTGCGTTCCACTGGAGATCCCGGAGTCCCGGATCGCAAGCGCAGAGGCATGCCATCGAGGTAGTTTTAGTGCAGTCCAATCCCACATAACCCGGTATCCTCTCCCAAGTTGCCAGGTACCATTTGAAGCCCCCCCCCCCCCCCCCCGATACAAAAAAAATATTAAAGGATTTTAGATGAGTTGGAATTGGAAGTGTACTCAAATTTTCACTCAACAGTCAAAAACGGTGGAGTTTATTCAAGTAATTCGGGTTACACCATCTTAATGAATATATACCTATGCTGTTTACAGCTTACACTAAAAGTTTTTTTTTTTCAATTTTCCTTACAATTAGGAAATAAAACAAGTTTCTACACCTTTAATATTTTTTTCCAAACAGCGCAATACCGAAAGCAGTCGGATTCCGAGAGACATGTAAAATTGTACTTTATAATAATAACCGCGTTAAAAATGAATAAATTGCTCACTAAACACTTTTATTTATTACGTAACCTTAGCACTAACAGTAAAACACTAATGCGTTAGCGTAGTTGTGATATTTTTAACAAAATCGTCTTCAATCAAATCAAAATCTCTTGTAACAAAAATGCATCTTTATTCGTAGCGACGCGCGACGCGCGACGGCGACGTTTGAGTCACTTCGAGTTGAGTTGACTCAACTAAAGTGGCGGAGCGGGTTAAGTTGCCTACTTGGTAAATGGTGCCAGACTCACAAATTTAATATTACCTTCCCTTAGTAGTAATCTGTAATTATTGCAATTACCCGATTTTCGGCATTAGCCGAGCGCACTTTACTTATTATATGTTTTTAATTTAAATTGAGTGAGTAAGTCACCCATGGAAACCTTCACATAACCTCAACCCAAAATAGTTTTAAGAGTCATTACCATAAGCAAGAAGAAGTAAGTACTGAACAATTCTATTTTTTACCGTTTGAAGTCGGTTCTTTTTTTTTTTTGTTAAGTAAAAACTTCATTTTATTTATGTTGGATATTATAAATTAAATGAGACATCGAGTTTTTCCTTTTAAAGTGAATCGAAATGTTTGTTGAATTGTTAGCGATGCATTTTTTATTTATCGCTTCATAAATATTGTTTTCTTGGTAGTAAGAGAAATCATTTCCGTTTAGTTTAGCAAAGAATTGTCTGTCACTAATACAAATAATACTTAGTTACCATTCTGTTATTATGTCCCAAATCTAGTAAATAAGCCGAAAACGGTGTTCACTGTCACGTGTGGTTTTATGGTCCTTAAATTGTAGGCCGACTAGGCTAAAAAAGATTGTAGTGTCTAAATTTGATGTAGTTGCGAACAATTGGTATTACAATATAATTTTTTTTTTGTTATACGGACTATAACTAGAAAACGTACAATTTAAGAAGGAGCTTGTGTTCCCAAACACCCTTTGGCTTAACAAAGTTTATGACAGCCATGACATACAAGTATGTACTTTATGAAAAACAACACCCTTCCGAAACATGCTCTTTGACAAAAAGCTTACAAAGCAGAAAGCTCATATCTCAAAAATCTTTAAAATATGACAAAATCGCGCCACCTGGTGCGAGTTGCCTCAGTCACAGGCTGGATGCGATAACGGCGCGTTTATTTTGGACACAAAGGCACAATTACACCGGCTAGCGGAAGGGGCTCTGAGTCACAGAGTATGAGAGGCGCAGAGAGGCATGTAGGTAGAATGCAGTTTCAGAAGAAGAACATGAAAAAAAAATTAAAAAATTACGTATTTACAAATTCTACTCAGCTTCAGGCATGATGCTGTATCAGGCACCTACTACTCCAAGAGACAGGCGGCCAAAAACTGCAACCACTTTGTAAAGGACGATATTTGATATGAAACTTCTAATGCGGTAGATTATACGATTTTTACAATGTGGCAACGATATAAAACATGTACGATGTCGTTTAAAAATCAGTTGTAATATAACAAATATTTACGACACAGCGGCAGCGATGACAATACCATTAACTCCGTTTATCGCAGACGATCTGCTTCATGTGGGTGGACGTCTTCAATATTCGTCTTTACCAGAGTCGCAAAAACATCCAATATTATTACCAAAAGGTAGACATATAATAGATCTTTTAATAGATTATTATCACTATAAAAACCTTCACGCTGGGCCGCAATATTTACTCGCCGCGTTGCGTGAGAAGTATTGGATATTATCTGCACGACGCATAGTACGCTATCGCGTCCATAAATGCAATGTTTGTTGTAGACATAAACCTAAAGCAGCGCACCCGATGATGTCCGCGCTGCCTGCTTGCCGAGAGTCTGCCTTCGTCCGGCCGCCGGCGTATACGCACGCAAGTCCTCTCGTGACAACCGCATCACAAGCCACCATGCGTGGTTAGACTCGCCGCATCGCCGCCATCACCGCTGTCAACAGTTTGTGATTTAACGACTCAAGTGAATAGGTACTTATAGTGTAGCGTGAAGGACAACACCAGTTCCCGGGCAAGAGAAGATTGATCGAGGCTTCATCAGAGCACGAGCATACCATCTGCTCCAGCCCCTGTGATAAGGTTAGTGCGCTTGCTCCCTTTATCAATCCCTCTAGTTTCCACCCTTTATTCCACCATTTTTTATCATATCGAACCGGAGGTCGAACCGCAACTTACAGTCCACAATTCCTGCACCCGCAGCGGGGGATCATCTTCTGATCCACCATCATTTTTCAATACCACGATTATGATGAGGATAACGTAACATTTTATCAATTATATAAGCCACTATTAAAAACAACCAATCCATACCGTTTTAAAATTTTGCGCAATAATTATGAAAATAATTAAAGTCATGCTGCGCCCTATACTTTTACATAACCTGCTTGAACTACTGCGGCTCCTTCTCTTTGCCCGTAATTGCCCTCATTACAGTAACAATGTGCCTTATCTCTGTAATTAGAACTAAACCACGCTCCCGACGCTTGTCGTAATGACTGGCTTCACTTACATATGCCATTGTTTTATTTACCTGAATTATATAAAAAGCCATTACAGGCCTACTTTGTCGGCGGCAGCTTGAACACAATATGTCATTGCATTTGTAATTACATATCAGTGAAAAAAGAAAGCATGTGTACAAAATATAGACGGTTAAAAATACCGTTTTGTCTCCATGCGTGTCCATTTTGAAAATTCACCAAACAACATTTCTAATACTAATTAGTTTTTTCTTTTAGCAATGACCTATGCGTATTGCCAGTGTCAAGTTTTTAATGTGGCCTATTTGGTTGACACTGTTCGACATAAGTCAAAATCAGGTCGTTCAGTCGTCAGTACTCGCTTAGCTAGTGATCAAGCAGTCAACTTCACCAAAACTATGGTCACTTCACCAGAACGAACTAAGTAATTTTTGTGTTTTTCCTACTTAACGATGACATTTCTGACAGAAATGGATCGTGCTGTCGAATTTGTGTTTTTAGAATACAAAATATTAATTGATCTTGAAGATCTAGAAAGTAGGTCAACTATCCGATAAGTATTTCGCTTTAGCTGCTGTTCACGCTTTAAGACATTAAAAAGACGTACCTAACACAAATAAGACTGATATGCGTACTACTATTTGCAGTCGATATACGCGGGATTTCTCTTATTTACAAGTTTAACTTAAGCACATAAAACTAAACGAGGGCGAGTTTAAAGAAATAGGGGAAAAATAAATCCCAGTTTGATGTACAGTAAGCAATAAAGGGACAAAGGTTCTCAAATTCACACAAGCCTGAGGCAGAAATGTTTAATGAGTTCAAAGTCTCTCATGTCAAATATTTCTTTTAATGACCGATTTGAACCCCAATCCCGGTATTCGGGGACTATAATCTTCGCCACCCTTGTATCTTCTCCCCAGCATTAAAAAAATTAATTGAACCCTGCAATTACGTGCAGGGGGCAGTTCCCAGAAAGGGGCGTTGAGTGCCCCGCGACAGCATTCGGAACTTAAGTGTTATGATTTAATAAGACTGAGCCTTTTAGGGTTAGACCGGTTCTGCCGATGGTGGTTCTCTGAACTATTTGAAAAAGTTTGACGAGAGCGTGGAGTTGACGGGATTTTATAACGGATAAGTGTCCCTCGCAGGCAAAATCATTTTTAAATGCTTAAATATTTTTTTAATGTTTCCCTAGAAATTTGTTAGGCGAATTTTTCATTTTTATTTTACCGTAGCAGCGCACAGGCGGCACAGGTCATCTCTTACAATTAATTAGAATTTTGATTATTGTGCACCATGGCTCACCACTAGCCAAGTGCTGGATGGAAGATGGAAGTACATAAAGAAATACATCGTAATAAATATTAAATTAAAACACTTTATATATTACTTTAATTATTGCAAAATATGCAAAGTTTCTTCTAGATCCCTGAATAGAATAATTATTAATTGTTACTAAAATAGCGTCGTGTAACGTATGCACAGTGAGCGTATCATACAACGAAATGAGATTCGAAGAAATAATGTAATACGTATACCCCAAGTATTCTAGCCAATGCAAATGTCTCCAACATCCAAGCATCCAACGCTCGCCGTATAATAAATACAATTTTCGCGGTTCTAAGGCAAGTGAATAAATGCATGTATTACTTCCGGCAGGCTAGCCACGGAGCCTCTTATTAAACCTCCCCCGCCCCGCCACGCTCACGCCACGCAACCACAGGAGTAGATAAACGACCAGAGTGAAAGCTTCATATAACCGCGCGAATCGGTTGCACTACTACAAGCACGCGGAGCATGTGTGCGTGACCACTGGCCGCTTGTCGCGTACGCGGCGAGACTGGAAAAAACCGGTTTACGTTGGCACAGCCAGTTGACAATCTCAGGGTTTGTGCGACGTACGTTTTTTGTTTTGTTATTTAATTTTGCAAGTTTGAATATTTACTCAATATAAAAACCTGGTAGTTTATTAATAACAATGGTTGTTTACTGTACTGTTTGTATTAACAATACTAGAAACAATAAAAATATATCATACTTTAACTATCCCAAGGAGTACAATAGGTAAGTAAATATTTGATTATTACTTTTTCAAGTATGTGGGTACCTGTATTCTATTATATGATTCTTTTTTTTAATAAGAAGAGGATACTACACACTGTGCTTTTACCTTTTTATTATTATTACGAAATTTTACAAAAGATTTGTAGGTATGTGGGTGGGTTGGTATGTGTGTTAAGTTGAAATATCGCAAGTAAGATTTGAACCACTTCCCGATGTTGTGTACTTACCTGCGGAACTTTGGTGACAATCCAATAATGATAGATAGGTATAACTCCTGACAATTTTATCGCATTTGTTGAATTGCTCGAGAAAAAGTATCGCGAATATTTTGATCTTGAAGTAAATATTGTCAATGTTGGCAACGAAATACTTCAACATATTAAAGATTGCAAATTTGATATGCCATGTGAGTGTTTCCCATTAGATTACTTCAAAAAACTATATGTTAGATTTAGAATTTACCACACCATTAAAAAAAACAATAAATTATTAAAAAACAAAAATTGTAAAAAGAAAATTATTAGAGTAAGTAATTTGTAAAGTATTCTATCATACTGAATAATAAAACTATTTAACAAATGTTTTTATTTTATTTTATTTGTCTGTGACAACCCTACCAGAATAGGTAACAATTTTTCCCGTTCTTAAGAAGCTTTCACTCTGGTCGTTTATCTACTCCTCTGACGCAACGCCGAGGTTTTCATATTCTAAACATTTTTTGAGCTTACCGCCAAACGAGCTTCTTAGGGCTACCACCTGCTGACTTTATTAATATTTTGTCTTAAATTTTTTGATCGCCCTAAGATTACACTTCAGGAAAAGTACACATAAAATATTGAATGTGTTATTTAGTAAAATTTTAAATCGTTTAGTAAAAAATAATAATAAATATGGCGAATTGAAAAATAAAATTAAAACATAAAACGAAGCCTTCAAGAATCCTTCTTTTCACTAAGTAATGTTGTTTGATAATTTCCGCACATCTTACTTTTGAAGCAAACGTACATGCAGACCACGTGGTGTTAATCCGTCAGTGCAGCCCTTAAATTTCTACACATATTTAAGTAATTCTCTCTTACACAGACATGTACGTTGCTATTCCGGAGACTGAGGGTTGCTTCATCCAACCGAAACAAACACCATAGCTTTACAGAAATGTGTGAAAACTATATACTAATACTACTTGATGTTTTTAATAGAGTTGCTGAAAGACCAACATGCATTGTACATCTCCAACGAAATCTCCAAGCGATCCTACAGTTTATATAGTATAGTGTAGCAATATTACTTCAGATGTTAAGTAATAGTCGTAAGTCTGACTGGCATGGCAATTGAAGCTTATAATATACGGTACCGCCAGCCCTGGCCCGTCCCCAGCACAATACGCATCGCAACAACCGATATAAAATTGAAATGCCTGAAACGTGCTTCAAAATATAATTGAGTCTTTGTACTCTGGCGCTACCTTATAAAGGGCACTAGACATTTAATTATCTACACACGAATTACAACTCTAAGACAGAAGCTTAAAGTTTAAAATTAGTTTATAAACAAGTTATCGTATATTCATGTCTGCGGCGTTCTTGTTCAAACCCTGCCTATTATTTTGAGGTAAAAAGGTTTCATGTCTATGAAAGTCAAAGTAAGTTGTGGTTGTCAGAGCGGCTCATGCGGCTGTGACTTGCGAGGGTTGCGGCTGCAGCATGCGACAGTTGCGGCATCACTCATATCACATCACGCTCGGAATCACTCATAGAATGAATAGTGAGATTAATTACTTTTGACAAGAAGAACGATGACTTAAAACTAATATTCTAGTAAGTAGATACAAAAAATTGTGATGGTGCTATTGTCACAGGAGTAGATCTATTGTAGCAAAGGTAACACTTGAGATCTTCGACGGGCTTCAGGAGTTTCAGTACGATGACATATAGCCTCAGACAAAACTTCATTGTACACCTGTCTGATAATTTTAATTTTACATTGAGATCAATTAGGATTGAGCAACTAAACTGAACTGAAATGACTTTATAAGAAAAGTTCTTAGGTACCTATGACTTTTCGTGCGGGCGGGCGCTCGGATCAAATGTATGAAAATTGAAAATATAAAGTAGGCTCCCCAATAATTTTTTTAATACCGATCTCACCGCATGTGTGTACTATCTAAACTTGACCAGCTAAAGCGGAAAGGCTGTGCGTGTTACCAATATCGGGTAAACATAATCCCACCAAAACATTCTGTAAAAAACTAGCCAAGTCTCGATGGAGCTGCTTGTTTATCTCTAAAAAGTAATGAAATCTAGAGAAAGTCGTGCCAAGTCTAAGGTTCCTTACTGCGATTTCTTTATTATTATAGTTAACGTTGTGTGACTTGGCCGTTGAACATTCTTTTTGTTTACACGTAATGTTATATCTGTTTTAACTACCTATGTTCATGTACGTACCATGTATGTACCATATTAAGCGAGATAATAGCCCATACTGGTATTGGTAATTGGACGCTAGTGTCTCATTTTAGGCTGTTGTTGATTATGCAACACATGCATTCAGCATTGAGAATGCTGACTTCTGCTCACTTCTTTTTGGAGCGTCAAATCGACCACCGATCTAACATAAAATAACACTTGTGTATCCTTCAACGGCCAAGTCACACAACATTAACTATAATAATAAAGAAATCGCAGTAAGGAACCTTAGACTTGGCACGACTTTCTCTAGATTTCATTACTTTTTAGAGATAAACAAGCAGCTCCATCGAGACTTGGCTAGTTTTTTACAGAATGTTTTGGTGGGATTTCACTTCTTTTTGTAGAAACGTGGGCATATTGATTTATTTTATTAGATTTTCTTATTTGACACAGTTTTTTTCTTTTTATTCGAAGTACTGCCTAACTGTAAATTAAACCTAGAAAACTAAGAGTACTAAATAAGTATCAATTAAATAAAGCATTCAATTAAAACTTCTTTCAAATCTAATACCTAATTAAGTAATAATCAGTAATACGTCACTAATCAGAATATTCCTAACATAGGTACCTATTCAAATCTTAGAATTGTTATAATAACAACCTGCTAATTAGGGGCATGCATTAATAAAAAAGGAGTAGGTATTGTAATTGAATATGTTTCATTTTGTAGAAACGACTGGAGAATAGTTTTTACATAATCTGAATTTTCTTTATATTTACTAAATTTTTATGCAACAGAAAACACGATGCCATAAAATTTTCTCGATAGAATTATTTTTCAAAATTAGGACAATATTTTCAATTTTTATCATTTTATGTCAAAACGAGTTTGAATGTAAGTATTTATCATTATTTTTTTACAACAAGCTAATATTATTATAAAGCTTTCTATGCAAACAGTTTTCTATGTTTTGTTTTAGTTTTTTAACGAAAAATGTTTTTCGATTTGGCGCTTACGACATAAATAAGATGATGCTATCATTTCCTCGCGAGCGCTGAAGTAACGCATGCTATCACTCTCTTCTCTTCACCACTCCCATCCCACCATAATACGATAATACCACCCGTGACCACTGTCAACGATGGACGCGTACTTACTTATGCCCGAATCGCCCGCGAAATACGAAAATTTCAAATTTTATTTCATTTTGTTTAGTTTTGAAAATATATTTTGTTTCTTAGTATGTAAGTAAGTATTAGGTATAAGTTATTATTTTTAGTAAGAATTAGGTAATTTTAAAGTTTAGAAAATGGGAAATAAAAGTAAAAATAAATTATCAAAACGGAAATATTTACAATTCAAACGACAGCAAATAGCTTAAATGAACGAAGAAAAAATGTAAGTAGAACTCTTGCACTTGTATATTTAGTTAGAAACAATACCCGATATATCGATTACATCGATAATCGATTTACAATAATTTTATTCGTAATATATTTTATTTTAGGCTAGCTGTCTATTTATGAGCAAAGAATATTTATGTTACTCGGTAGTCACACTTGGTCCTTATTTCATGATTTGGAAAGTAGCGTCTGTAGTCAAGTTTTTGAAGTCTTGTTTCACTCACGTTTGCAATACAACTCAGGTTCGATCCCCAGCGTAGCATATGTTTTTTATTATATAAATTTATGTTTTTTTTTACTATTTTAAAATTACAAATAATTTTTACAATAAAAAAGCTTATAAAAAGACAGACTGAAAACATAAATATTTGAAATTCTTACGGCGGAAAAAAGTCTACATGAACAAAAGAAAAGTACATAACCTAGGTACAAAGCTATGATTCATTATATACTTTAGGTGTTTAATTTTTTACACTGTAATCAATTTTGTTTCATAAATAAAAACCTACAATTACACTGCCCCTATCTATATCGACTGAGTCGATAGACTGACGACAACGAGAAATCCTTACGTAATGTGTAGCCATACTGATCCTTTATTTCACTTATAGTGAAATAGTGAGCGTAGCTCGTAATAAAATCTCGTGCATTACGTAGGAGTGTTCTGGGTTCGATTCCCACTTGTATAGTTTTTGTAAAATTAGTCCTCAACCACAAATATATTTTTTACAGTGAAAACGTTTTTCCGTTTCTTATTTTAAGTATCGATTTTTTTACTTTATTTATAATTTTACATTTGAGCTGCGGCTCACTGTACAATCGTAGAACAGTCGAAGCTGTACATTCGTATTTTTTGCAATGTTTAAGTACTGTAGGTCCACCAATCCACATTTGGCCAGCGTGGTGGACTATGGCCGAAAGCCCTCTCAATTGTGGAGAAGGAGAAGGAGACCTGTGCCCAGCAGTGGGACATAAAAAAAGGTTGAAAAAAAAAGTACTGTAGGTACTAAGTACTTATAATAAATATCAGCAAAGGTGACGAATTACTAATTTTTTTAAATTTATCTTTGTCTATCTATGTGTATATCTGTTTGCCTGTGCGCGCATCACGCAAAAGCTACTAAACCGATTTATTGAAGTCTTCATAATAAGCCGGGTCAACATTTAGGATTTTATTTATACCGGGAAAGTGTAAGGATAATAAAACAACTGCCACAAATCTGAAATCCACATGGACGAAATCGCGGGCAGAAGTCAAGTCTCCGCGTTGCTGATAATAATATATTATACGTACATATTTGTTCAAAATAATTTTGTTACTAAATGACATTGTTGCAAGACAGTTATTTGAGCTTCTTCGTTGTATAAGAGCTTCTTCGTTGTTCCGCTAGGTGACGCTGGCTCGTAATTTAGAAATCAACTTATTTTTACTTAAAGTCACCGATAGATGGCGAATCCCCGCAAGGGCAGCAGCATCACCCCGCCGCGGCGCCGCAGGGTAGAGGCGTGGCTTGTGATTAGGTATTTCGCATTGATGCATGCCCTAAACCTTAGCAAACCTCACGAAATAATAAGCGAAATCAACAAAATGCAAATAATCCCTCCTAATCCATAGCAAACGTTTTCAAGCGCAGTAGAAGAATGTCGTAAACGAGTCGACTGTAACGCGGCCGCAAGCGCGTTTTAAAATACAGTCAGCGCCATCTAGCAACGGCGGGTATCATCGCCACTCTTAGTCCAATGCATTATATTTTGACCAAATGAGCGAAATTAATATTTTAGTGTAATTTGTTTATTTAATTTACCTATGTAATGTTCGAGTAGAATAAAGTTAATCGTTCGACTGTTTCTTCTTGTATACTTGTAAGTATAAGTATAAAAGCCAATCTTGTCTTATCCAGAGTTTTCCTTTAATTTTATTTATATGCGTATTAAAAGCAGAAGGGGAGGCATTCGCTCAGCATTGAGACGCAATAGGCTAGATTAAATTTGATCTTAATAAAAAATAACTCAAAGAAAATAATACTGAACCTACTCAATCTATACAAACTATAAACATACCGTTAACTCTTTATCTTTATTATTAGACAAGTGTTAATATAATTAATATTAATAATTACATAATAAAATCAATGAACTTTCTACCAAAGGAATTACCTACTGTCCTGCCTCCTGGAGGACTCGAGGAGAGGGGGTTGAGGTTCGAAAAAACTTCGGGTCACATATTCTCGGAGTCGAAGAAAGGATGTGACTTCGAGCCCCATTTATTTGCGATTGCTTTAAAAAATTTCATACACTGGGTCTTATATAGGTACAAGTTTGACAATCCACCCTTCAAACAAATAACAATGTCGATAATTATGAAAGACCTCTATAAAAATTTCGTCAATGAAATTAAAGCTCTCTTGGTCGAATGGTTACGAAAGCCGAAAACGGAGCTAGAGACCCGGGTTCAAACCTCAAGTAAGCAAGTTGCGTTTTTATTTTTTGTGACAATTTTTTTTAATTGGAAGCTAGGTATTTCAAAAGGATTTGTAAAATAACACTAAGTCAATGAATGTTTTGCTTAAATATAAACCAAGTAAATAAATTGTTTTATTCCGAGCAACGCTCGGGCGTCCAGGTATTATCTAACTAAATAAACTGACAATCCACCCTTCAAACAAATCACAATGTCGATAATTATGAAAGACCTCTATAAAAATTTCGTCAACGAAATTAAGGCTTTCTTGGTCGAATGGTTACGAAAACCAATTTCGGAGCTAGAGACGCGGGTTCAAATCTCAAGTAGGCAAGTTGCATTTTTATTTTTTGTGACATTTTTTTAAATTGGGAGCTAGGTATTTCAAAAGGATTTGTAAAGTAACACTAAGTCAATGAATGTTTTGCTTAAAAATAAACCAAGTAAATAAATTGTTTTATTCCGAGCAACGCTGGACGCCCCCAGGTACTATCTAACTAAATAAACAAAATTTTGCTTTCGCTTAACTTCGGAACTAAATGACCTACAGACTTGAAATTTTGGATTTTAAGTATGTATTTATAGCTTACTAGATGATGAAAATTTAAGCGCTCTGGTCTTATCCAGAGGTTCTCAAATAGGGGCCTGAAAATGCGGCGAAATGGTTCCAGTAAAGGATGGACTAAGAGTACTAAATAATCCTAGTTATCCTAGTTTTTATAGTTTTCCCTTTATGTGGCCATTAAACCCTAGCTCTGTACCAAATTTCAGCTCTCTGAGTTTATGGGAAGTACTAGTTCTATTTTGATTTTATGAGTGAGGTGAGTGTCGTAAATGCGAACGAAAATGCGAAACTTTGCTTTCCCTTAACAGCGGAACTAAAT
Source organism: Pyrgus malvae (assembly GCA_911387765.1). Classification (NCBI taxonomy): domain Eukaryota; kingdom Metazoa; phylum Arthropoda; class Insecta; order Lepidoptera; family Hesperiidae; genus Pyrgus; species Pyrgus malvae. The sequence continues at coordinate 22,873,040 of OU426964.1, read as the reverse complement.
GACCTACAGACTTGAAATTGTGGATTTTAAGTATGTGATTATAGCTTACTGGATGATGAAAATTGCAGCGCTCTGGTCTTATCCAGAGGTTCTCAAATAGGGGCCTGAAAATGCGGCAAAATGGTTCCAGTAAAGGATGGACTAAGAGTACTAAATAATCCTAGTTATCCTAGTTTTTATAGTTTTCCCTTTATGTGGCCATTAAACCCTAACTCTGTACCAAATTTCAGCTCTCTGAGTTTATGGGAAGTACTAGTTCTATTTTGATTTTATGAGTGAGGTGAGTGTCGTAAATGCGAACGAAAATGCGAAACTTTGCTTTCCCTTAACAGCGGAACTAAATGACCTACAGACTTGAAATTGTGGATTTTAAGTATGTGATTATAGCTTACTGGATGATGAAAATTGCAGCGCTCTGGTCTTATCCAGAGGTTCTCAAATAGGGGCCTGAAAATGCAGCAAAATGGTTCCAGTAAAGGATGGACTAAGAGTACTAAATAATCCTAGTTATCCTAGTTTTTATAGTTTTCCCTTTATGTGGCCATTAAACCCTAACTCTGTACCAAATTTCAGCTCTCTGAGTTTATGGGAAGTACTAGTTCTATTTTGATGATCCATGAGTGAGTGAGTGTCGTAAATGCGAAACTTTGCTTTCGCTTAGCTTCGGAACTAAATAACCTACAGACTTGAAATTTTGTATTTCAAGTATGTGATTATAGCTTACTGGATGATGAAAATTTCAGCGCTCTGGTCTTATCCAGAGGTTCTCAAATAGGGGCCTGAAAATGCGGCGAAATGGTTCCAGTAAAGGATGGTACGGCAGTGTTGCTTTGCGCTCGACTTGTCGGGGGCACTCCGTGCCCCCAGATTATTATAAGAATTAAAGTTTGTCCGATTCGTTGAAACCGAGTGGCATAAGTAATGCTAATGTCAAGTAGTCAGTAGCCCAGTACTCATCAGTAAGTATGGAACTTACGTAACGTCAATCGCCTTGCCACTTAGGGCCTAAAAATATACAAAATAAATAGCTAAGCCACGAAGAACTTTATTTATCAGAGGTATTCGATTTATCTAAGTCGGCAGGCCGGGGGCGCCACGTGACTAATTATAGGGGCTAATTAATAGTGCCCCGGCTGCTAGCTTTTTAGCCTATATCTACGAGGATTATGCAGGTAGGAAGTATACTTTTTGCACTTACACAATTTTGCTATAATTTAATACTCATTAAAGATTTTTTCTATGGAATTTAAAAACTAATGATTGAGCAGTGCATGGTAATTTTTAACAAATATAGTACATGTGTCTTTACATGCCGTGGTATATTTGACTACTCTCTAGTAAATAATTTTACATTGGCAGGTATGTAGTAAATTAAGGTAAATAAACATGTTATAAACAGTTTAAAACTCGGAGATTGAAATAAAGCAGGTAAATAAATACAGGTTTGTCTTAGATCTGGCTGAATTCCGTAGTTCCTCTACGCAGGGACTAAATTATAATCATACTACTTTTAATAAAAATACCAGAGATCTATCTAATGTATAATAAATGTACAAAATAAATACCTAGCTAAGATACGAATTAATTTCTTTAACAGAGGCGCCAAGTGACTAATTATAGGGGCAAGTTAATAATGGCCAGGCTGCTACCTTTTTAGCTAACGTTGATAGGGCTCTGCAGGTTTTTTTTTGGGCTCCGTTCTTTGGAAGGCAAAACTGAATCCTTATAGGATCACCTCATTGTCCATCTGTTTGTTAATCTATCAAGACTTTTAATTTCAGGAACGCGTGGAGATATCGAGTAGAAATTTAAACCATTTACTCAGGTATGAAAGTCCCTAGAAGCTGTAAAATATAAAACTTTGTAATTAGCTTAAAAAACTCTACAAAACACGCTTTTCACATCAAACTAAAAAAAGTAAAAAATAATCCTGAATATAAGCAGAAAATAATAATGAACAAAAAATACTACAGTAAAATGCCTTTCGATGGAGAACATCGAAGAGCATTTTACGAACATCAATTAAACATCACGGTATTTTCCATCACCGTGGAGCACCGATAAATAAACGCGCACATTAAAAATTTTCTTTTCAGAGGTGCGCGCTGAAGATTAACCCGGTATCGGTCGCGTCGATGACCGCAGTTTTTTACCACTCGGCCATCACTGCTCACGTGCTCACTCATCGTGTTATCAAATTCTGGCCGCCAATCGCACATTTATATCGCAACATAACAGAGAGACTTCAGGGAATAATCGGTATCGCGGTGGTAATTCCCGGGTCAAACAATGAAAGTTATAAATGCAAACGGCATGGGGTAAAACTACCTGTTTTCGGCCACTTTACTGACTTCATGACCAACGGTGGTTTGGACATGACAAACAGCATCAGTAATGTTCAATATTTAGTATGTCATCCTACCGTAGTCTAGTTTTCAGAAATTCCGTGCTTATAAATGCATCTTGAAATGGAATTAAAAAATAAAAATTCGTCATTATAGAGGAAACACCGGTTTCAGCCATTAAATTCAGTTTTCGACCGTCAGAGCATCAGTTATCGGCTACATGATTCATAAAAGACAAGTGACTCTTATTAAAAGGAAATAAGGCTGATTATTGCGATGTTGTTTCTTAAACCTGAACGCTGAAAATTAAATCAAATCTTTGTCACCAGGCAACCTGCCATGTGTTTTTAATTAAAGTTAAATATGTTTCGAAAAAAACACCGGCCAATCAATAGTAACAGTTAAAAACTTATGTTAAGAACATAACTTATGAAATCCTTTAACTCGCAATTTTTTTATTTTGTATGATTCCGCAGTGCACATTTTAAGATGGCATTTGAGATAATATTATGTATATCTTTTAAGATAAAGTCTATGGTAAAAATTGGTAATTTTTTTTCGCATCAAGTGGCACGCAAATTAGTAAACTAAAGTGTTGCTTTTATTACGTCTATTATTTAAATGAAGTGGCCGAAAAGGGGTAGTTTACCCTATGCTGCCTAGTTAGGATACAATTTTCTATGCGTTAAAGATTGTAAGACTCGATAGCCGACTGTTTGAGATACCGGTCTTCGATACGAGGGTCCTCGGTTCAAACCAGGCTAGCAGCGCTGACTAAGAATATTATGTGCATATTTATCGTTGCTCCACGTAAAGGTGAGATTTTTGCTATGAACATTTAATTTAATTATTTATATATTAATTCCTAAGAGCTATACAAAAAAACTCTGAAAAGCATGTCTACTTAATTTTTTCTCAGTTCTATGAGGGAACTTGCGTCCTATATTGGAAATTCGAAACAGATTACCCGATAAGATTATAATCTATGGGATTTTGCTTTATCACGTAAAAAATTGAAAAATCGTTCGTTACATAAAAAGTATAAAAACACATCCATCACAGGAACTTGGCGAGGCAGATTTAAGTCGGTAATTAATAGTAATTATTTAGAAACACATCGGGCTGCCTCCGACAGCGGATTAACGCCGGGTCCCCCGAGGCGGGGCAGCCACTCCCACTGCCCGCTCTATTTATTGCCTTCTCTGGTGTGCCGTGGTGAAGTCGAGGTTTCTCAGAAACTGTGTGCATCTAGAAATATGACGTTGAAATTCTAAAGAGAAAACGCCCGCGCAGTGGCGGATTTACAGTCTTGGCCGCCCTAGGCCGTGTAGTATAAGCCGCTCCTATTTCATAAGTGTTTGCCATGAATATACAAGATACAATAAGTACAATTATGTACCGTCACTGTAAATATGTAAATAGGTTTCAAAAAACTATGTTTTAATTAAGTTCAGATTTATTGCCGATAAATTTTTAAATGATAATATGAGAAAAAAATTTGTCCACGAGCGGGATTCGAACTCATGACCTGCGACGTATCGTATCGCTGCTCTTTACAAACTGAACTATCGCGATTGATCCCAAATAAATAGAATGAGAGGACAAATTTCGAACTGAGCTGTTTATCTGCAATATATCATTTAGTAAAGACTCAAAGAGCAGCGACAGAACTCACAGAAACGCACGAACGTTGCGTGCCCCGTCCGCCGCCGCCGCCTTCATACAAACCAGCATACGAGCGTTTATAACTTAATGGCCTTAATGGACGCATGGCCGTCCCTAATAGCTGGCCGCCCTAGGCCCGGGCCTACTTGGCCTTAAGGTAAATCCGCCACTGCGCCCGCGACGAAAACGAATGGATGTTTCGGTAGGACTATCTTTCATATAAGGCGTATTCAGTAGATTATCTACTGAATTCTAGCTGGACTTCAGTAAAACTAATAAAGCTAGGTCTACTTTAAAGTAGGCGATAAATAGGTGCTTTTGATTTATTTATTCTAACAGGACATGATAAGTATCTGTATGTTGGCGTTTCGTATACATAAGCGAAGGTGTTCGTTCAGTTCGTTGAAGGTATGAAAGTTGTATAATTTGTAGAATTAATACCGAAGTGGTATCAATCGTTATCATCGCTACACTAATTTCTGCTGTGAAGTAGGTATTTATATTGTGTTTGAAACTGCATTTTCAGTTTGAGCCGACCATCAGCTTTTACCTTTCTGGTAAGTAGCAGCGCACTGCGCAACTGCATATATAAGCACATAATAATATAGTAATAAGCTCTCCTTTAAATCAGGCAATATTCAGCTGGAGTTGCTCGTGTCCGTAGGCAACGGTGATCGCTTAACATCACGAAGCCGCCAGTCTGCCTTTTGTTTGATTTCATAAAAAACACTACGTCAGGCTTGCCTATGTATAGTTCAGAAACTTTAAAAAAACACCATGAAGCCTGCATTATCGTATCCCCGTATTAACATAAAAATAGTAACGTAATCATAACTACCAATGCCACTAATACGAAAAAAGAATTGTCACTGAAAGATGTTTTAACTCTTATTGCCATCTTCTTTGTCTTTTTGCTTTTTTAAGCCTCACTCAAATGAAGTTCCCCAAGCTCGTACAACTTAATTAATGAACATTTTTCAAATACATTTTTTTTTACTTGAACACATCGCGACTATCATTAGTTGCTTAGCAACGGCTTGGTACTAAATGAGGCGAGTGGGCGGAGCGGGCACTCCTAGAGTCTTTGATCCGATATCCTGCTATTTCCTTTGTATCTGTAGCGTCATAAATCGTTAGGACGTTTATCTCGTCTTATCGTGACAATGCAGACGCAGTACTTTACGGTATGTCCGTAAAAGTGGGTGTAATGGCAGGCGATGTGCTGGCAATTTCACCTGAATGAAAGAGATATAGCAATACTATATGGCAATGCAATAATTAATCCCTATGTCGTTTGTAAGGTATAAATCTAAAAGCGCTATGCTTTAATGTTGTACCAGGTTTATTTTTTATAAAAAAATATAGCCGCAGACGAGTACCTATTAAGCGACCTAGTATTATGTGTAGTCATAGCCTGCGGGCCCGCTCTAGTACCTGTACATCCAACCTCGAAAAGGACTTGAGTTTTGTCTGACGTCTTAAGTTGGGTTGGTGATCATATAATGAATGACGAGTTCATTGGAGTGTAGCTGCCATAACTTTAATATTAATCTTAATTTTTAAATGCCTATTAGTGAAATCAGACAGTCAAGTTTTTTAACGCTACCGTCGTCTGTTATCTTTGTAATTTGGGTCTAGTAAGCTAAATTAAGGTGGGAAGATATTCTGCTATTTCTTTTGTGTATAGGTATGTCAGCGTCAATTGTGAGGACATTTTTTCTATTCTTCTTTCTACTGCAGTGCGACTGGTAAAGCGGATTAATGTAATACGACTTCCTCGATTTAACATTTTTTTTGGAATCCCCTTGAATTGTCCATAAGAGTCAATCTATACTAATATTATCAAGATTTGACTGTTTGTTTGTTTGTATACTTATGTATTGCATAGACTCCGAAAGTACTGGACTGATTTGAAAAATTCTTTTACCATTAGAAGCCGACATTATTCCTGGTCCCTGATGAACATAGGCTGCTTTTTATGTACTAGCACTATACGGCCTTAGGCAGAACTCGTGCAGCTCCACCAACCCGCATTGGAGTAGCGTGGTGGAGTAAGCTCCAGGCCTCCCCAATAGTGGGGAGAGATCCGTGCCCAGCAGTGGGGCTTAAAAAAGGGTTGCAGCCAATGAAAACTATGTCAAATTGTTCGTTGGTGACAATTGCTACTTCTATAGTAACTTTAACTTAAGTTTTAAGTTGTAAGCAATTCGAATAAAATTACCTGAACATGATACTCTTGTGTGATACTCACTCACTCACTATTCAGTTCAGTCAATGTTAAAATTTCCACTGCAAAGTTGGTGCGCCTACGACTAACTCCACCCCACACAAAGTAAGTATTGCTTATTATTAAACGCCAGGCGTTCACCGGCGTGTCGTCTACTCGTATAAGTTAGACCAACTTTAATTGGACCAAGTTTCGGTTAAAGTATTTATTCGAACCCCCAGACACCAATTATTCGTCGAGTGCCGCCGAGTTTAAGGGTTTCGGTAAATATTTGACGTAGGGTTATCTACCTGTAGGGTAGGACTCTCCACCAGACTCATTAGGAATAAATTTTGGCTACAAAGTATGAAGATGGATATTTACATTACTAATATGGAGGTAGGTTGACGACACGGTACTAAAATATTAATTAGAATTTATGAAACTGAATTTCAGTCAAAATAAATTATTCAAATTTATTTCAGGACTTAATTTAAGTCTATAAATGATTATTACGTTAACGGAGTAAAGCGCCATCTATGATCCACTAGCAGAACCATGCAAAATAGCAAAGGTCACTGACTCCACCATCGGCGGAGGTTATCATTTCGTTTAGTTTTGTCTATGGTCTTCCTACCCCAAGCCGCGTAAATTTTACAACAGATGTCGCTTCAACCCATATTCATACGCATAAACCAATTCTTAGTCTTAATTCTTATTACGAGTATTAATAGTATTATGTTATTATGGCTGCAACAAAAAAGTTTGGGACGCAATCAAAAATTTAATTTTTTTTATTAAAAAAGCGCTTTTAATGAAATTTTATCGTAAAGTTTTGGCGGGAAGTCGAAAAACACATACAATATGCTCTTGTTTTAGTTATATCGAATAAAGTTGATGGCGTTTTGTTCGGTATGAGTTAATTACAGTGCACGAGTGTTGTGAAGTAAAATAACAGTGCGACAATATGTTTTTTCAGCTTGCCTCCAGAACTCCATTGGACACGTTCCAGTAAAGTAGCCATAGCTTTTCTTGAACATTTGATTGACTGACTATACTGACTGATAACTGACGACTTACTGATTTTTTTTATGAAACTAAGTAATGCTTGAAATAAGACTTGATGCTGGCAATACGCACAAAGTTTGCGATGCCATTAAATAAAATTGGAATTGAAATGTTAGGTATTATCACATTGAGAACTTGAACGAAGGTTGACTGCTGCATAAGTATACCAATATTGCTCTTACTTGATGCTTGTTAGGATTTATCATGAAATTTGAAAATTCTAACCATAGTAGGTAAGTAGGTCTTGTATTAAAAACAAAAAAAATACAATATTTTGATGACATCTCTTCATTCCATAATAGTTACAAGAAATTAGACACTCAAAACTATATTACCTGTTTCGACTACCTAATATTATTGACTAACTAAACAACCACGTCTTTGGGTCAAGAGGATTAAAAATCCGTAACTTTGGTTCCTCAACATTCTGCGACTTGTGAAGAAACATCCCTCTAGTTTTTGTGCTGCAATCGTACCCCACCATGGTCTCATTCCCAGTGCATAGTCCGCTCTGCAGTTCTTCCCAGTTGCGACATCTCTTAGCCATGAGGGTTCTTTCGTTCCTGACAGATGCAGAGAATAGCTTCCAAGCTTGTGCATGGTCACATTCCAACGAAATTGCCCTGTCTTTACACTCCGGCTGGGAAACTGACACACCGTTTACGTAAACATCGGTGTGACCTATGGGGTCCTCTAGCCCTAAGGTCCCAGCGCTAGTATGTACCACTTGGACAAACGCCGCATCATGTTTGTCCAGCCGATACTGTGAGGGCTTAGAGAAGCAAGGTCTCGCCGGATCTAGCGCTATTATCCTCTCCAATTTCTGTTTGAACTTATTTTGCACTAGTTTCCCCGTGATGCCGGCCACATGTGCTCCAAGACTGAAGCCTATGAGATGGATAGAAGATAGGGGGTATCCTTTATTGTGAATTTTTTTAATGAACTTGTATAACCGATGCGCAAGACCATTGACTTGTGACGCGGAACCAACGTAGCCTCGGCAGAAGGATGATCTCGTATCTAAGACAAGTACCAAAGGGTTTTTGACGAGAAGAGCGTTGACTAGAGTTTCCGAGGACTCGTCTGTCGGCGTGTTCCACCAGCCAGGGATATATATAATGAGGGGACAAGGCATGTTGCTCCAGAGGTAGTCCGGCGCTTGAGCCAAACTGTAGGTTCTTCTCCCGTTTCTCGTGTACTCCATGACGTCCAGATTTGGTACTGCTTCCTTGGAGTACAAAATGCTTAGTGGCAGCGATTCACCTGTAAATTATATCTGAGTCTTTAATTACTTTTTTAATTACCATTTTTCAATGATTTAAAGTAACTATAACATTATGTATATGCATAACATTGATGTTAATTTACAATGTTGCTAATGTTAGGGACATAGTAGGCAACGAACATTAGAAGCGTCTGTTAAATGCTGCGAAAATTAGCAGACATAAACACATTTTATATACATAGAGCAATTTGAAATACCAGTGCCATTGTGCCAGAAATCTCTTTCGCTACATGATATTAAATTCAATACTCAATGGTTTATTGCATCATATACCATTTATTACAATAGATTAAAGCAGGAACACATTATGTATCAACTCTATTAGGGTACTGAAACAGAGTGAGAGCGGACCGATCTTTTCTATAACTTTATGTAGGTATACAATTTATTTATTTATTGAATTAATAATTTGCCATAAAATATTCATCTAAATTATATTCAAAGAAGAGTTTCTACATTGGCAAAATGGGCAAAAGGTATTGTAAGAATTTTTATTACGAATTCAGCCGTATTCGCAATTTTATGCATATGCACGTATTAAATTTAGATGCGTTTGTGTATTAACAGATCACATTATCACGTAGCGTTAATCAATCACGTCACGGTGACGGGGGAAATGGAGTTACAAGCGCAATTGTTATCAAATCGTGACACATCGATATGGGCGATGATAAACGAAATGCATGCAAAACATCTTAATCCGAACTGTTCGTTTTATCTAAAATGCCGCAAAATGCACATAATTAGGTACCTACCTAACATAAGCCCCTTTATTCATAAAAAATATAAATCGTGCCATAAGCCTATTTATACTGAAATGTAACGTTTTTTTTTCTGGTTCTTTTTAGCGACATTACATACGCGCTAAAATAAGTAACAGTTATAACTTATAACACTTGGATGTATTTTTAACGAATACAGGGGAAAGTATTGTAGAAAAGTCTACGAGTCAAAGAGAGATTATTTTTCAAGATTTTTATGTATTTCATAACATTATGCAGTTCTCAAATTTTACCTACAAAGACAAAGACAAAGACTTTTATATTACAATAATATTACAATAATTAAAACATATCTAATTACAAATTAAAATGTACATTGAAACAATTATATAATACTTGTTTATATTATTATTATCATTATTTATATTGCACCTTTTTATTGATTAATTTTTATTTATTCTTCTTCTTCTTCTTCAGCAACCTATATTACCCACTGCTGAGTATAGGTCTCCTCGTATGCACGCCATCTCGTGCGGTGTTGTGCTTTCTGCATCCAATTCTTTCCCGCGACCCTTACTATGTCATCGGTCCATCTGGCGGGTTGACGGCCAACATTTCGCCGCCCAGTCCAAGGTCTCCACTCCAAAACTCTTCGGCTCCATCTTCCATCTGTTGTTCGACTTACGTGGCCTGCCCAGCGCCACTTCTTCTGGGTGATAGTGGTAGCTATATTGTAACTGTTTTGCATTACAACAAAACAATTATTATGTGTCGGATAAAACACAGTGTTGGGTGAAGAAGCTGTCTATGATCTTTGCTGAAATGTTAACCATATAAGTGCATAAACTCACCAAATCGTCCAGTAGAGGAAGAATCTTGAATTGTTTACCTTTTCTTGACACAGAGGGCGCCTCACTACATGCATTCTCGACGCGCTGTTAGGCTTCATAGTGTCTTTCACCACACCAGCAAGGCCTTGCTGCAACACTGTGTTTTATCCGACACATAATAATTGTTTTGTTGTAATGCAAAACAGTTACATTATGTGTCTTTCTAAAACACAGTGTTGGGTGAAGACCTGTTTGTTATCTGCTGGTGTCAAGAACATTTCAATTCTCAAGCCTGTCAAGCACAAACGCTATTTGATATTTTAATAAAAACAATAAAATCAAACCTAATGTATGTCTATTATTTGCTCATATATAAATTTGTTAGGGACAAAATAGATATTATTATCTTCTATTAAGTCACAGAATTTAGAACATTTTTAATTTCAATTCAATAGCATAATAATTGAATTAAGCTATAGTAATTAATGAAAAAATATAAAATAATAAGTAATCCAACAAAGTTGTCAGTTGTCACTTTGCTTATTCCTTTGTAATTTTCTTAAGTAATATATATTTTAAAAGGTCCACACACTTTTGCATTTCCTAGATCCTAGAATCCTGGATGCTACTGTAGCCCTAATGCTTGCAAAAAAAGGCATTAATATTAATTTGCAATATCTTTGAAGTTTTCACAATACTTGTCTTGTTCAATTAATAATAAAGGCCCACAGACATTGTCCTGCTTTTAAGTGTTGAAAGAGGATTTGTTTCTCTATCATAGTTTTAACCTTTTCTGGACTTCTACTAATATTAGCCACATCGGCTTAGCTGTTCTCAAGTTTTATTCAGAGAAAAGAACAGCAATTCATTTTTATATATGGAGATACATCACACTAGTCACAGAATTGAGGAATTTTGTAGTAACATTCTGAGACTTACCTTCACTTGAAAAGCATCTACATAATATGTGTAAAAAACTGAAAATATTTGGGCAGTGATTCTTTTTTGGAACATTTGGACTTCCTTTTATGAAAATCTAATTATTTACCTCAAATAATGTATGTACCATAACTTGGTTGTATAATAAGTGGCAGTTTGGTCACTATAAATATAAAATAAGGTTTTAGCATCATTCATTGAGAATATTAACCAAGCAGTACAAAATCTATCTATGTTTAGATGCCTTATGCAAAGGAAATGTCGGAAACTATATCTCCTAAAAATATAGTTTAGCCAGACACCTTGCTACATCATCACTATACTATTCAGTAGTCAAGGTGCAATGATGGTACATTAGTCAATACAGTAATCCATCTTTAGTGATAATCCTTTTATTCTGGCTTAATGGGACATACAGTTCCATTTCACCCCCCCCCCCCCCTTTTCAAGGAAGCTACTTTGTATACTTGAAAGGGGCAACTGGTCTGACATTTGGTCTACCAAGGTCTTCCGCAGACCCTTATTTGGTAATGGGTACTTTAAGCTATAATTTAGGAACCCAAAAAACCTCTTATTAATAAAATGAGGAACTATTAGAATGAAACATTCTCTTGTAAGCATGTGTGTCAGACCTTGTGAGTACAAGGTGGGGGATGAGACCCATCCAAACAGATGGGTGTACAGATGGCTCCAAACGTAGCAAAAAGTTGCGTACGTGCATGATTTTCACCAAAAACATTATTCGGAGCTTTGATACTGAACAGATATGTTGGGAACATCCCAGACTTTATATATGGCTATGTGGCCTGCGACAATGTGCCATTGAGGAAGTCATTCTCTTCCCTCGGATAGATGGTCTGAAATTCTATTAAGCCTTCCTGATCAGTAACACGCTGAGATGTGGTCTCGAGCTGTTCGATCAATCTAGGTCCTTGAAAGTCAAATTCAGGATACCTAGAGCAACTTCCCCTTTATTTTCTGATATAAGTCAGTCCAAAGTCCACCCCACATCCGCTGTGTTGGTGGTTCAGAAGTAAAACTGTCTTATGGCTTATTGGCATCAAATTAAGGCAAAATTGTCTTATTTATGATCTAAAAGATCTCATTGAACAGAACAGGGACCGTATTTTTACACAGGTGTGCCTTGTCAATCTACAAAAGATTGCATTCTGCAACAATGAACATATGAATGTATTCAAGCATTAACTATTGCTCTTCAGATAACATGTTCCTTTTATTAGAGAAATTGATGACTTATTTTTTATACCCCCCTAGGGTTTAAGTCATTCTGTTTCTGCTTTTGCCTGTTTTTGTAGCCATGTCTAGATATATTAGGTTAGAGCGCATGAGGCTCTATAATTAAGTTTGGGTAGTTGGGCCACTGCCCGGGGTCTTAGTTGCTTACTAGTGTTATATGGCTTTGATTCACTAGTTGAAAAACATTCAAATGTTGTTTAGCTTACAGGATTTCCGCAACCCAACTTGACACTGCTGAGGAAAAGAAATCCTGCAGTACCGAAGATAGAAAAACAGACCAGGCTGGTATACACATGTATTGTGTGGCTCTGATTTACTAGTAGATAGTTGCCTAAGTACAACAACATCCTTATTTAGTTCAAAGGGTTTCCGCAACCCAACTTGACACTGCTGAGGAAATAGAATCCTGCAGTGCAGAAGATAGGATAACAGACCGAGCTGGTATTCACGAATATGTATTGTGTGGCTCTGATTGGCTAGTAGATAGTTGCCTAAGTACAACATATTATTATGCATTTAGTTCAAAGGGTTTCCGCAACCCAACTTGACACTGCCGAGGAATTAGAATCCTGCAGTGCCGAAGACAGGCCAACTCTTAGAGCTGTAATTGACTACAATGTAATATGTGGCTTTGATTGTAAAGCAAGTGGTTGTCCTACTGCCTAAGTGGACTCACAACTTAAAATACATAGATTAGGTTTCCACAACCCAACTTAGCACTGCCGAGGAAAAGAAATCCTGCAGTGCTGAAGATAAACCAACAGATAAGACTGTTATTTACTAGTACTATACGCCTCTTATTGATTCGTAGGTAGTTGTCTAATTAGACTAACACCCAATTGTATATAGCTCAGAGGGTTTCCGCAACCCAACTTGACACTGCCAAGGAAATAGAATCCTGCAGTGCCTAAGACAGGCCAAATGACTCAACTGTTATTTACTAGTATTATATGCCTTTATTTTATTAGTAGGTAGTTGTCCAAGTAGACAAACACCCTGTAGTATAAAACTGAGGGTTTCCGCAACCCAACAGAACACTGTGGAAAAATCCTGAAGTGTTGAAGATCAGGCAACAGATACATCTGTTATTTACTAGTATTATGAGGTTCACTTGAACACTATTTGCAAAAAACATCTGTATGCTTTTACCAACGTTAAGTGTAAGTATATATTTTATAAATCTTGTGTTTAATTTTAAACACTCCTGTAGAAAGTGTTCTACATCAGACTGAGAGATTTAGTAATAATATTACTGCATGTTTGTTGAGTCATCAACAGTCCAAAATTGGCCTTACCTGCTTGTCTAGTTATTCACTTAAACAGACTTGCTGGAATAGAAGCTTGGTTATTGTCAAGTCATTAGTTCTCAAATATTGTTATATAAGAGTTTTCTTACCACACTTGTTGTTGCCAATAATACTGACATGCATAAGATATTGTAATATTGCAATGAACAGGGGGAGAAGCAAGATATTGTATTCTTTTGGTAAAATGTGTAATACCCTACTATCTGGGATCTCCCTCCCCCTTAATATTTGGCAAACAATCTGAAGTTTCAAATATTCATAAATTGAAGGAATACTTAAGATGTCCTTTAATTAGTATTATCTATTTCTTAGAGAATATAGTAACACTAACCACTTCAGTTTGCTGAACACTGCATATTATACACTTTTCTGTTAATGGTTAGGTGAACCTAGACCAAATAAACTAGTACTTAGGTAAGCGAAATTTCCGATTCTCTGGAATAAGTACTGTATAGTATGTTTGAAGGCAGATTTGTATCTGATCTAATCAGAAAAAAAAAATCTAATTTAACCGTTTTTGGTTTTGAGTAGATACTTAATAGAGTATCTTTTAGTTTTATCAAATTGGCTACTTTCATTCATGTTTCAGCCTGTAAGCATTGCTCTTTTGTAGGTATCGAATACTTTCATGTTTGATAATCAAGTTGATGCAATCTATCTAGTGAATCTAGTCAGTTCCTAATTAAATTTATTCGAATGCGCTTGCGCGCACAATTTTAATTTCATCATGCTTGATGTCAATGTAGCCTTAAAACAATGTCTTGGTATTTAAGGGCTAGGAATTTTTAAAAGCTGTTTTTGCTCTACGCAATCAGACTGAGAAATACTGAGAATAATTAATATACTGCGTAAATTCTGACCATATTGCGAAGAATTTATTATACCTACCGGTAAGGTCTGCGCTAAGTTATTTGAAATATAAATTCAAGGAACTCACTCACCAAAATGTTGATTCGTGGATTGTAAATATGAGTTTTTGAGGTGTTTACACCTACTTACTCACTTTCTTGGATGAAGGCGGCGAAACACTTAAATCTTTGATCCTCCGGGGATAAAGAACAAAACTCCAAAATTCGATTTTGAAGAAAAACGATCGAGTCTGTCTACCATTCGAAGCGACGGCACTAACTTTTATCGCTATCATTATAAACCGCCGTCTTCATAACACTATGTTAAAAACTGTGTTTTATCCAAAGAGTAGAATAAGTATATGTATAGTATATGGTTTTATCACATAATTTCACTTTTCGATACATGATCGAAAAAACTTTGATGTTGCCGCGGCAAGATCACAAACGCTATGAAGCCTAACAGCGCGTCGAGAATGCATGTAGTGAGGCGCCCTCTGTGTCAAGAAAAGGTAAACAATTCAAGATTCTTCCTCTACTGGACGATTTGGTGAGTTTATGCACTTATATGGTTAACATTTCAGCAAAGATCATAGACAGCTTCTTCACCCAACACTGTGTTTTAGAAAGACACATAACTTGTAATTTTGATCGTCTCCGAATTTCGGTGTTTCTTATGCGATCACGAAGTGACACACCTAACATAGCTCTTTCCATTTTTCTCTGAGTTACCTGGAGTTTTTGGACAGCACGTCTAGTAAGCGTCCAAGTTTCTGACTTTTATTTATTACCTAATTATTATTTTTTATATTTTGGATGGGATCCGTTCGTACACTAAGAGGAAAAAAAGCCGGCTGAAAAATAACCTCCCAGGTTTTTATGGAATTCCTTTATGACGCTTTATCGTTTAAAAAATCAGTGATCAAGTAATATTCATTTTCTAGTAAATACTTTTTAAGTTCCTTTTTAAACTCGTTGCCCGCTTTTATTTTGAGGAATTCCGGTAGGTTATTGTATATTTTTGGTCCCATGCAAAAGACACTGTTATGATATTGTGTTGTTTTGGAAGCTATTGAACACAGTTTCTTGTTATGTATTTTTGATTTAAGGGTTTCATATTTAGTGATTTCAGCTTTGAACATTATAGAGATCTCATAAATATTATAAAGAAGGGAGCGTCATTATTTTTAATTTTATATAGTGCGGCCTACAAGTATCCGTTTGTTGTAATCGATATATTGCGCGAATGCACTTTTTTTGGGCTTTAAATACAGTTCGGATTCCTGACGCGTTACCCCAGAATATTATTCCGTATCTTAAAGTTGCACCAACATAAGCATGATATGCATTTAAACCGCCGCGCCGTTTTACTTACAACCTTCGTTAATTTATATATAGCAAATGAAAACTTCTTTAATTTTTATTTTTATTTCACTTAGATATTAAATTTAATACAAAATTTGAGAACTTAGTATATGTACCTATGTATATTCACAACCTTTGTAAATTAGGCTATCATTAGTGCTCAATCGCCATCGTCAACGTGAACGGAAGTACCATTCTCGACAATGTTTATGTACATATATGTGAAAAAACAACAATGGATTTTGGGTAGACATATTATGTCAAGTGGGGTGGTAGCTTGACCACTTCAAGACGACTACGAACATTAGATGCTTGACTGCGTCTGATTACACATTAAACTGTAAGTAACTTGTTCCATTATCATTTTTTTTATCCATAATGTGTTTACTTTGAAACATCCAATGAATCAAAATCACATCAATTTATTTAGATCTTTGTCAAGGTTTTTTCGTATTTAATAGAATCGTTAAGGTTAGGATTTTATTTCGTTGTCAGGATTTCCTGTCCTGGAAACTTCCTGTCTTTAATATTTCGAGGCAAAACACATTGATTTTAAATGTTGTCTCTACACACTATCTACGCAGTGACAAAATAAATTGTCAAATTATAAAAACATCCATATTTAAAACCGTATAAGTAGGTACTCACGGTAAATGTTGTGTCTATAAACAATATTTACGCTGTGACAAAATAAATCTAATAGGTTTGCCTTGATATCATCACTGCAAATAGCCTTGCGAATAGACCCATCAATTATGACATGAGCAACTAGTTCACGCAGTTATAAACGGTGGTGATCTCCTAAATACCCTATAGTATTATGGTGCTTCCGTTACAACTGACGGTTTACAATCAGCATAGAGGTTAACGAGTAACACTTGGTAATGATTGGTAATGTTTGCGGAGGGTAAAATAATGTCGTTCTCATGACGTTTATCTTATGATTATGATATTCTCACGATGTCCCATTGTAGAATCAAAGATATACTTTAAAATGAAATAAATAACTATTGTATTTGCTCGAAAGGGGGCTGAGAGTTCAGCGGTTTTTGCAATCATAGTAGGTAATGTAAACGAAGATTTGAATGTTCACTGAAAAAATTGTATTCTGTGGGAAATGTATTTTTATGTGTACAAAATCAGTATTAATAATAAGGTTATGGATTTTACTCTTATATCTAAATATGTAATTAGATTTTAATCCTATACTAGGCGTTAGAGAAGCGTCATTTTATGGGAAATTTTAAATTTCAAACCTCGTCAAACTAACTGCTGTCGATAGACCTAGACGACAGTCTTATCTGTGGGATTGAAAATAATAAAATCATATCCTATCCTATCCTATAAAGTACGAGTATATCCCTAAAATCATATACTTAATAATAATCCTCCAACAATCAGCATTAATTAAGTCCTGGGTCCTGCGATTGGTATAAAATGCAAGTGATCTAATTGTATTATATGTACTCGTAACCATAAATCTTTGTTTATTTCTTCAAAACCATGGACCGACCGCTATGCGGATATTAATTTGATGATATTTTTATAATTAGGACCACGATTTATATTATGAATAATGAAATGAGGGACAAGAAATTTGCGTTTTGATGTTGCAAGAACAATGGCATAAAGTTAAATTTCTGAAGTTTCCGGCTTGTAAATTACGGACGTCATCATTTGAGCCAGTAATCAATTATTTATAAAAAAAAAAACATGTAAGTAGTTGTAGGTAATAATAACCGAAATCTTTTGTATCCTGTCAATATGTGACCTTAACTATATAAAGCTTTGAAATAGAAGACTGTAATTCAGACAACCTAGGCTTTCTTATTGTTAGTGTCCCCAAAATAATTACGAAACACTATAAAAATAGGCGCAGCTACCTCCTATCGCCTACGCAGTTATGCTGCTATTCCAAAGGCTGGTCGTATTGTGAGAGTATGGCCAACAACCGCACATTTCTATCCACCCACCAACCGAGATTGACAATTTAATTACCCCACGGTAACGTGCATGAAATGGCATTAGTAGTCACTTATATATATTATAGAATAGAAATAGAATAAAATTTATTTCGTCAGACAAATTACAGCAAGAAACAAACAAATATATCATAATAAAAAATTATATGACGAAACGGGTCCACGCTCAGCCTATGCCGCAGTGAGCCACGGCCACAGATTTTCAGCGTGAACCACAGTTTCGTGCAGTTCGGATGACGTACAGTTTGCCGCTATTGAGCAAATAGTAAAACTTTAATGGTTCGACTGGGGAAGTAGCACGGCTGCACCCTATTCTGCCGTTTAGCAATTTTATTGTGTTTTGATGGAAAGGTGCAATTGCCGGCCACACTTACATGCGGCAACCATCAGCCTGCGGAGTAGCAGCTCAACTGCATACGACCACAGACAAGGCTTAGCTTTGCTTGAGGTTTTGTGTAGATGTCAATGGGCAGCAGCGACTGCTTAACACGAGACCTGCATGCTCGTCTGCTAGTCAATTCAAGTAAAAAAAACTAAACGTGTCCGTTTGCTTAACAGTATACCGTATACCTTGAAAACAACACACCATCATCATCATCTTATGATACATACATGTATTAGCAGCAGCGGCGAGGAGGGCCCGCATGCCTTGCGTGAAGATGGGCGGCAGAGGGGAGGCCAGCAGCGCGCCTGCCGCCAGCGCTGCGCCCATCACCGCCCAAACCACCAACCCGCCCAACGTCACGGTTGCCAGCTTCCACTTAGGTTAAGACCGGACATACTACGACTATTCTTCAAAGGGCAAGATTGTCCATCCTCGCTTGGTCTGTTACAGAATATTTGCTCTTGCTTTGCTACTTTACTACTAATCCCTACAGATTTTTTCCTTCCACTTCCTTTACTTCCAATAAAAGCAGCACAAGATGCACAGTTCGCAGATTTTGAATGCTTGTGTCGTAATCATTAAATAAGTAAACTTTGTCAGTATTTATTTTCACCAAACGTGTTGTCCATATTTACTCACGGTATTATCACAATTTTCGATATTGTCCAGTCTTATTAATTTTCTAATAATAATTAATACACTGTTTTACTGTCTCTTACAAATAGATCACCGTCACTATGAACGTTATCAGTCTCAAACTTATAATACTCCTTCCTTTCAACAAACTCTTGATTATAAAATCACCACTTGGTTTCAAATTTTATTTATGTCAGCAAGTTCATCACGTAATAAATCATATTTTTTAAATATATTTTGCAATAAATTTAATCGGTTATGAGATCTTACATCACAAGGATTTTGATTTTAAGAGCTTCACTTATCAACGTTCGTTTATTTTTATTCCTAATCCTCTTCCTTCTTACAAATGTCAAGGTTAAACATCGTTTCCAAGTCACCAAATATAACAAAGAATTGGCTACTTATACCAAAATGTCCATGTTGTTGCACATATAAAAAAATAGTTTCTGCTCTTAGTCCTTCAAAGCGTTTCGAATGTCAGTCCAACAAATCCTTTCAATCACTGCATAAATCAATTCGATCGCAAGCACCAGGGTATATTGTTTCTTCAGTTTGTGTCCTCAAACCAACCCTCTCCACTCAATTCAACACCACCTCCAAATCGCTGCACTTCAAGCTGTCTGATCATTATCACCACAGACTCCATTGTTTCTTTACTTTGCGTGATCAAGCTTCAAAGCCTTTCAAAAGTCAAAGTTCAGACCTTCATGTGAATGTCACGTCCACCAGCACCACGCTGTCCATGGTGCTCGTTGTTACGTGATGAGCTATGGACTGAGCGCGCGCGCCGATGTTCTCCAATATAGATGCGTTGCCGACCTTGATCTTGAAGCTTCATTGGGTCATATGTTCTGACATACGTAAGGTCAACGTAACATTAACGGTATTTGAAGACGTTCCAACTTAAGATGTCGATTAGACGCAAATTAGACGATTTAATTGACTGTTAATATAATTATGAATAATTTAAATAGTCATTTCCCATAAAAATTACTATCAGACCTCGCATTTTTCTATATTCGAGATAATTTTAAAATGTTTGCACCCAAAATGTTATTTAGATTATTTTAAATATTTATATCAGGGTTGTGTTAAAATATTCTTAAATTTCGATGAGAAAATTTATTGAACGAGAAAATGTCTTGCATCTTTGGTGTACCGTACGTACGTTGCAAAAAATACTCCTACAATTTTATCATAAGCAAAAAATTAGTTTTAAAAAGTTCACTCACCGGTCGTTGACTTATCAAAGCTGCTAGTTTTACTGCTTGTGTTAATGATACGAGTATAATCATAAAATTAATTACAAGAATAAATATGTGGTAAGATATGAGGTTCATAAAGCAAAAAAGATGACACGTAAAACTTTTTATTTGGCACAAAGTAGGTACCACCACACTAATTTGGATGATATGATGTATATTAGCTTGGTTATTCATTACTTTTATTAGCTTTAAGTTAACACTGAAATCTTCGTTAACTTATCTACAACTTACATTGAGGTCCCCTTTTGGAAAAACATTTCTTTTAATTCGACATACTGCGTGGACGAATTGTACAGTGAAGCACTCGAATTATTAACATCACGTGGGCAACCATTTTAAAATTCAATGCCGAATAAATAAGTAATTTTAAAAGTAAAATAAATAAATATGCAAAACTTAGTAAATTAAACTTATATTGATTAGTAAGTAGATACATACGACGATGTCTTTCGAGTCTTTCCCCATGGCTTGGTGATTGTTTCACCAACTGCTCCAATGTAGGATGTTGGAGATGCGAGTTCAACCCACTGTTAGATTTTTTTTAAACCACTCATAACGCCTCCAACAAGAATTAATGATCTATCGATAACAATGGGACCACGAAGCACAGAAAGGTGCATGAATTTTTTTGTCATTAGCGCCACCCATCTCACATCCGACCGCACCCGTTTGTCGTAGCTACGTAGATCGCTTCCGTTTTTGCCAGCCGCCGGGCCACGCGTGCTCCAAAACAAATTAAAAATATTTTTCCTTAACAATATACAAGTAAAAATATGTATATATATGTACTCTTATGTCAGAACAGTAAAAAATACAACTGTAATATGTATAATAATACTTTATTTTACGTGCCATTATAATTGCCTAACACATAAATACTTCGTTGTTACAAAATTTGATTTTCCGACCTTACCAAGGCATTGACCTGAACGACGATCATCAATATCATAACATTCACCTTTGGAGTCCTTGATCAAATAAATTAAGTTACAATGGCAATGAATATTTATTACAAGTTTGTACGAAAGTACGTGGTTGTAATAAGAGAGGGTAATCAAAAGCACAGTATGAAAATTGTCACAACATAATCATTATCATTAGCAAAGACCTACTTGGGGGCAAAAAGTCTCATAGAAATGAGATATTAACCTAATAACCAAGTTCGCGTAGGTATATATATTACACATAGAGAAATGGATGGCATGTAATCGTAATTATAATAATAATATACGCAAATAAGTTTCCTTTATAAACCATTCTCAATTTAAAAATATTCTCATTGGCATATATATGGCTCTTCATAGCGACGATATAGACCGATTCTTATTTATCACTTGATTATCTACTCAAGTTCAAAGATATACCTACAATAAAAATTATACTTTACAAGGATAAATTTTTAATGGACTATGCAACACAAAAATTATTTTTAAATTAAAATCAGTAGTTCTCGAGATTTGCGCTTTCAAACAAACTTATTCTTGAGCTTAATAATATTGTATGATGTTTTCCATTACCGTGCATGCCTGAAAGTAACTCATGAGTAGCGAAAAAAAATACTAAATCTATGAAATAACCAATGATTTCTCGAAGGCGTGATGTCCACCAATCCGCATTTCGCGTGGTGGTGGCGACCTAATTCCATCTCCCTTCTTGGGGAAACCTTTTCCCCGTAGTCACAATACAAGGAGCGCCCGCCTTGTGCCGTAGTATGATATAAAATAAGTCGTACAGGGCTGTAATCCAGATCTACGAGTATAATAATGACCGCTGAAATTGCAATTTTAATCCACGACGCTTTTACTGGTTGTTCGAAGTGACTAACAGAGTATAGGAAATAAATTAATGGTAATTTTTTAGGAAAGGAAATATTAGAAGTAAGGTTCTTCCATCCGAGTAACGTTTTACGGTACTTCCTTCTTTCCATTAGATTCGAAGATATATCAAATATCATAGGATTCGAGTTAAGCAATAGTATATTTCATTACAAGTGCGGAAAGGCTGTCATTGCAAGGAGTTCCGACAAATGTCTACCCGAGCCGAGGCGCAGCCGAAGGTGAGGGTTGACAGTCGGAACTCCTGCCAATGCATGACGGTTCCGCACGTGTACTGAACAACTATTTTTAATACAGTTGCGAAAAAATGAAGCAATTTAATAAAATAATAAAAACTCGCAAAGAACATTTTTGAAAAATGGCGCCAACCGTAATAGAATGGTAGGCAAAGGGAAGTATGCCCATACAGCCAAGTCTTCAGTAGAATTTTTTACTGATATGAAATGAAAATGTAAATAATAAACGCTTCACACTCATAGCCCCACAGTAGGGTAGATATAACCTGTGTCGTGGGTACCATGGACACACAAAGACAGAAACACAAACACCCAGACCGAGAACAGCTCATCATTCAAATTTCTATTTCGCCGGGAATCGAACCCGGGACCCTTCGATTGGCAGTCCGGCATGGTAACCATTACGCCACGCAGGTCGTCAAATGAGATGAAATGAAATAAAACCTTACCTAACTCATTGTATCAAATCATTAAATCTGATATTGAAACAAATTAGTAACTTCTTTTTAGAAATATTTGCATGAATCATAAAAACTTCTAAAACTTCGTGGTTGGTTTTTTTCTTTTTAATAGACATTATTTTGACAGTTGGGAAGGAGAACGCACGACTACTCCTGTGGCACGAGTGCGGAAAAGGTAAAGAAAAAGCACGAGTGTGTAATAGCCCACTTCCCGCACGCTATACGTCCCTGCAATACGTCACTTTTTCAAACTGTATTAAAAAATAAATATAAAAAAGCGGTAAAAGCACAATAAAAAATATGTTAGGAGTTTATCGCGGAGGAGGAATAATGTTAAGGTTGTGTTAAGGCTATTGTTGTTGCTTAAAGAATTGCGCTACAAGTAAAAACATAAATGAAATGATAACAATTTTCATTTTTAATTTCATAGGTACTCATTGGTTGAATGGGGCAACGGCAAGAGGTGATTAAAACCGGGTTTTCGGAGATGCGGTCGACTAGAGTGAGACTACTATGGGGGATGCAGCAGAGCACCATGGCTCTCCCAAGGACATCGCTGCGTTTCGTTGGAGGTGACGGAGTCCTCCTCACGCGCCGAGGCAGGCCACCAAGGGTGTTTTAGTGCGGTACAACAATCCCACATAATCCGGTATCTCTCCCGAGATGCCGGGTACCTTCTTAAGGTTTTCCCCAGATAACAAAAAACTCCACAACTCTGCTGCAATGCGGGTTGGCGGTACATAATATGTATATTTATAGTATAGTATTTATATTCCAGGTTATATACCTACATTTAAATAATACTTGTATTATAAAATACAATTGCAGTAGAAATTTTAAGAAACCATAAAAGAAACGGAAAAATTTATAACAGAATCCTACGGACGTGCCTCCGTTAGGATGTCACGAAAAATAAGAATTCTTTGCTCTTTGCAGCCGTTTGGCACGTCGCGCATACATACGACGATTTATTCTTAAATTATATTCACATTCTTCAAATATAAATTTAGTAGGGTTGTCCTAAACTTGCGCGGATATGATAGAGCTTGTGAGGTTTTACGGGTAAGTAGAGAGTTTTGTGGTGGTCATTGCAACCCTTTTTTTGTCACTGGGAAATTCTTTTACGCACTGCTTTCGATATTCGCAAGGGATTCAAGAGGCGTGTGCTGGAGCAGCGTCAAGCTCCAAGTATCCACAATAATGGAGAGATTCGTGACAATTAAAGTATAAAGGATTGCAGCCAGACCCTGGACTGTAGTTTGAAATTACATTCCCCCCCCCCCCTCCATCCTTCAGCATTTCAAAGTCTAAAGCTGGACATAGGCCTCCCCTAAAGTTCGCCACTCCATCAGGTCTGCGCCCAGTTCAATTATGACAAAGACAAAGACAAAGACATTTATTTGCACAAATATGGGTGTTTACAAAGTTGTTTATATATATTTAGTTCGCCATATTTACCTTCCATGAGGTATGCAAATATACAATGATAAAAATATGAAAGGAAAAAAACTAAACTATAATACAATTACGAAATGTACATTTACATCTATTTTAATATTATTTGTATTTGTCCCATATTGCGCCTTTTATAAATAAAAATAAAAATATTTATTTATTTATATTTCGGATCGGTTCCGATCGTCAGCTTTGGGTACCCATATCACAGGGTGTTTGTACACTGAGAGGAAAAAAAGCCGGCGGAAAAAAAACCTCCCAGGTTTTTATGGAATTCCTTTATGCCGTTTTATCGTTTATGAAATCAGTGACTGAGTAATACGCCTTTTTCAGTAAATACGTTTTTAGTCCTTTTTTAAATTCGTTGCCCGTTTTAATTTTGAGGAATTCCGGTAGACCGTTATATATTTTTGGTCCAATGCAAAAGACACTGTTATGATATTGTTTTGTTTTGGAAGCGATTGAACATAATTTACTGTTATGTCTTTTTGATTTAAGGGTTTCATATTTTGTGATTTCTGTGATTTCTGTGACATGACACTCGTTTCTATACACTAGGGTCTTGACAGACAAAAGGAAAGAGTTAAAATATTTCCTAATTAAACATTTTCAGAAGAGCAGGCAACCCTGCATCAGCTGTTCACCGTTACTGCGACGTGCCTATCGGCTCAGATGACCGCTAATGTCCAATAGCCCAAATACGACTGCTAATAATCCCATTAGATTGATTCGGAGATTCGCTACGTTTTTACGAACACGGTGAATGAATCCTAATACCGGTGTAGGTGTGAATGAGCTCGGATGACCAATGTACTCGTATATTTTTTTCTTCTTCATATTTTTTGTTGTACATATACAATATATCATCAGTACAGTCTCGGGTTGGGTATTTGGAACAAAATTAAAAATGGTTATAGACGGTACATTAAAGATTTATAACCTTTATATTATATAGCCTTTATATTATATAGCCTTTTTATTATATACCTTTATATTAGTAGAGCAGCGATGGCCGAGTGGTAAAAAGCCGCGGTCTTCGACGCGACCGATTCCGGGTTCAAATCCTCGGCGCGCACCTCTGACAAAGAAATTTGTATTGTGCGAATTTATCGCTGCTCCACGGTGATGGAAAATATCGTGATATTTAATTGATTACGATGTTCTCCATCGCCGTGCATGCCTGAGAGGAATTCATAATTTCTCGAAAGTCCAGCAATCCGCACTTGGCCAGCGTGGTGGACTATGGCCTAAATCACTCACATTTGTGAGAGGAGACCTGTGCCCAGCAGTGGGTCATAAAAAAAACCTTTACCTATATATCATAATAAATCTAAACTATTTTTTGGTAGGCAAGTATTAGTATAGTTTGTCTATTATAACGTGTTAATTATAATATATTTTTTTACAAATTTAAAAGTTCAAAGTTTTGCACATTTTGCTATTTAAATTTTTTTTATGTTTCTTACAGGTTGAAATCTCCAAAGCATTGCCCAACCTTCCTGCAACTGCGCAGTTTTTCTAAAATAGATACTGATAGGCTTAGGGCAGACGCCTCCAGCTTGGATATGGAACCGGTGATGTCAGCATGTTTAATTGATGATAAAATTGAACTTTTTAATAGCAAAGTCATTCAATTGTACGATGTCCACGCACCGGTCCATACAGTCAGGCTGAAGCGTCCCCCGGCGCCGTGGATGACCGAGTGTGTTCGCGCTGCAATGGCAAGACGGGACAGAGCTTTTGTAAAATTAAAAAAAAACCGCACTGAGCTCAATTGGTCCTTGTATAAAACAGCAAGGAATAGATGCAACCAGGTGGTACGAATGGCCAAACGCCGATATATTCATAGCAATGTAGTTGACTCTTCTCCCGCACGTGTATGGAAATTTCTAGGAGAGCTTGGTGTAAGAAAGCCACCAGCATCGGATTACGGTCCATCCCTCTCTTTAGATACCATAAACCATCATTTTACTTCTACTAGCAAATTGGACCCTATAATCCGATCTCAAACACTTGCTTCTATCGGTTTATTGCAACCGCCTCTTACTTCAAGCTTTCAATTCTCTCCAGTCACGCAGGATGAGATAAAAACGGCAAATTGTTTGTAAAGTAGGTTTACGATCGAGATGTTTACGTGATAACGTCCGCACGAGAAAATCTCCATTCGTTTGTATGCCGCTAGAGTGAGAGAGACGGAAGATTGGTCCACTCACTCGAACGCTATGCCAGCCTCCGCTCGTGAGGATTCCGCGTGACAAGTTTCACGGAATGACTGGCAGCACTCGAGATGAGACGGGAGATCGGTCCGTCTCTCTCGCGTTATACCTGCGATCGCGCTCGTGAGGTTTTGGTGTGACACAAGTTTCTGAACATGTCACCCGACTAAAACGATTTTAAAGACGTTATCACGTCAAAAAAGACGATTCTGTCAATCAGATCAAAGGCAGTGGGTTGTGACCACCTAAGCAATTATATGATCCTCACTATCCTTGACTTTCTTCTGCCTACGGTTTCGCACATTATAAACTTTTCTCTTAGCACAGGACAATACCCGTCTATATGGAAGAAAGCTTATGTGAAGCCCTTACCTAAAGTGAAAAATCCTACTTCTCCCCAGCATTTTCGCCCAATCTCAATTCTTCCCTTCCTATCTAAGGTTCTGGAAGCCTGTGTGCATAAGCAAGTTTCCTCTTTTCTATTCGACCATAAACTCCTGAGTAGTTATCAGTCAGGGTTTCGTTCAGGTCACAGCACTACTACAGCCCTGATAAAGGTCACAGACGATATCAGGCATGGCATGGATAACAAGCAGTTGACATTAGTAGTGCTCGTTGACTTTTCAAATGCTTTTAACACAGTCGACCACGATATACTTCTAGCTATCCTCTCGCACATGAATTTCACGCCCTCTGCCTTGAGCTGGTTCTCGTCTTATCTTCGCGGCCGTCAGCAATCAGTTCGAATTGGACAAATGTCCTCTAAGGGTCACAGCACACATATCAACTTGGAAAGGGATCGTCACCGTATCGCCTTTCGCCTCGCCGTCAACCAGGCGTCAACCTAACGTATGCACGTAACCAAAGCGTATCAGCAGCTCCTGTACGTCAACTCGGCTACGGCTAGGCGACACCGCGCTTACGACTCTCCGACCGCTGGCTGGCCTGGTTCGCACTCGCACCAGATCATTTTGAATCCAAACGTTAAGTGTAGCGCACGGTTATGTCTCGGTTTACAATACGTGAGATGGCTATCATAGCCATAGCACTTGATGAAGAGAGCCGCACGTTCGGTCGGCATCGGCAGGCAAGTCGCGGGAGGGGACAGGAGCGAGGGTGGACGAAGAGACGCGAGCTCGGGTACGTGAATCGGGAACGTGTGGCTCTCTTCATCAAGTGCTATGGCTATGATAGCCATCTCACGTATTGTAAACCGAGACATAACCGTGCGCTACACTTAACGTTTGGATTCAAAATGATCTGGTGCGAGTGCGAACCAGGCCAGCCAGCGGTCGGAGAGCCGTAAGCGCGGTGTCGCCTAGCCGTAGCCGAGTTGACGTACAGGAGCTGCTGATACGCTTTGGTTACGTGCATACGTTAGGTTGACGCCTGGTTGACGGCGAGGCGAAAGGCGATACGGTGACGATCCCTTTCCAAGTTGATATGTGTGCTGTGACCCTAATTGGGCCGATCTTTACACTGGCGTGCCGCAAGGCGGTATTCTTTCCCCAATTTTATTTTCAATGTTTATTAACCCCTCACGTCCTTCTTAAACTGTTCGTATCACCTGTATGCTGACGATCTCCAGCTCTATGTACAGTCGAGCGTCGGCCAAATACAGAAAGCGTTTGACACCATTAATACTTGCCTTGAGAACCTGTACAAATGGTCTTGTCAACACGGAGTACTTGTAAACCCCTCCAAATGTCAAGCAATACTTGTTGGTAGCCCAGGGCTCCTATCCAAAGTCAACAAAGGGACACTACCTCCCGTCTATTACAATGGAATTCAGATACCGTTGAGTGACTCGGTGCGGAACCTGGGGCTTTACGTTGATAGTACTTTGAGCTGGACACCACAAATCACAGAAACCTGCCGTAAGGTAGTTGCTGCGTTGCAATCGCTTGGTCGTCTTAAAAAATTTCTGCCTTTTAAGACAAAGCTCATGCTTATCCATACACTTGTGTTGCCCATAATAGATTACGCTGATGTGTGTTATCCGGATCTAAAAGAAGAACATCTCAATAAACTAGAACGCCTACTTAACAACTGTATCCGTTATATCTTCGGTCTTCGCAAGTTTGACCACATATCTCAGTACCGACAGCAGCTAAAGTGGCTGCCTATTCGTCACAGGCGTAATTCTAGAATACTATCTTTATTGTACTCTATTCTGAATGACCCATCCTCCCCATCCTACCTTAAGGAAAAATTTCACTATCGTGGCACTGTCCTGAATAGAGTTCTTCGTTCTTCTGAAAACTTAATCATGGATATTCCATCTGTCAACACCTGTTTCTATCAAAATTCTTTCACGTTTCAGGCTACATCACTCTGGAACACTCTGCCGGTAGATATCAGAAAAGCCCAAACTAAACACAGTTTTAAGAAAATGGTTCGGGAATTTTATTTAAAGACAGCTGATACAGGCTAGCATCATCAGAGTTTATATCACGTATGTATGTATGTATGTATGTTAGTATGTGTGTATGTATGTGTATATATGCATGTTTATATTTATATAGTATATTTGTTTCCCCATTATTAAGTATGTTCTTACCTATTTTGATGTATTTTTTTTAATTAAAGAAATGGTAAAAGCCAAATTTTTTACACCTTCCAACAATATCTCACCATCGCCATGGGTTGACTGGGAGAAAATGCCATTAGGCATTAAGTCCGCCCATTGTGAACCTAGTTTAAGGTGATCAATAAAGTTTTAAATAAATAAATAAATAAAAATAAAATCATAATGTGTTAAGTAAAACATGCGTTTGACTTTCTTGACACGTTTATTGAACGTTTTACAATAATTTTCTGCAGACACAATCTTTTAGTACAGCTAACGTGATGGCGCTGGCGGCTGAATAGAGAAGAAGGAAAAATTGCTATAAGCAAAACTTAAAAAACTAGATAAAAACATTGTTGCCATTATGATATTTTTAGACTATATTGATGAATACAATTTATTATCTGTGAGAAGTTAATTTTCTTCATATTTTATCTGTTTGTGACGACTTTGACCAAATACTTTTAATTTAACAATTTAAATTAATTTAATACAATTACAATTTTAATATATTTAATATGCTTAACTTAATTTATACAATTCTTTAATTTTCTGTTCATGTACTGAACATAATGACTTAAAACTATTAGAGTCAGTTCCTTAGTAAAATTTGCCATTGAGTCATTAACGAGAGTCAACATTAGCAAACAAATCATCAATTTTATTTTTTACCTTTCTTACTTTTAACATCGAACTTAGACATAATATTTACAGTACATACCCTGATTTTGTGGTGCTCTGCAATGCACTGCAATGAGATGCCAAGGCATATATACAATAAGTGTTCTAAAATACACATAAAGTCAAACTAAAACAACACTTATAAACTCATCAAATGTTGGCTCCTCACCTTGCGTACTAATAAGGTCGACATCGCAAAACCTAGCTTACGCAACATTGGGGTCAGGTTCATTTCCCAGTTCAAATCTTCAAACACACACGACTTTACGAGGACGTTCTTTTCTTATTGGAATTGGCATTCCTTCTTGATGCTTCATAATCATAATGCAGTTTTGTCAGTGACTGGGATTTAAAATATATTGATTTAATCGTGGCATTTTTATTAGACGATCTGTCTCCGAAATATCTTCAATATCCTAAAAATGATACCTGCATGATTTTTATTCTCCATCCAAACTCCATAAAAGTTCCATCATTTTTCGCTTTTCAAATTACTTGCCAATCTTATTTAATAACAATGAATCTTTGAAAATACAAAATGCTGATGCATTCTAATATTAAAAATTGTCCAAATGCGGATCGGACACACGCATGAAGAGTTCCGTAAAAAATATAATAATACTGTTATTTCCGTGCTTTGGAGGGCACGTTAAGTCGTCGGTCCCGGTTGTTGTCGATAGATAACAGTCGTTAAACCTTGTCGGAGTTATAGGCGGTTTGAAAAAATCCGACAGCGGATTGGCCACTAACCCGTATCTCCACCAACCCTTATTGGAGCAGCGTGATGGAGTACCCTCCAGGTCTCCCCAATAATGGGAAGAGACCCGTGCCCAGCAGAGGGACGCAAAAAGGGTTGCAGCCAATACTGTTATGATAGCCAGCAAAAAATAAATTCCGAATTGCTGTCTACCTTTTTTACGAGTAGTATATACCTATAGTGTTCATACTCGTATGAATGACAAAGTTCGCGGTGTCTATATCAGTCTCAAAAACTGCTGAATTTATCTTGTTCAAACCGTCGTTAGTCATTCACATATAAGTCCATTTAAATCTACAGCATACACCATATTTTTTGCATTTTCTAATCTACCAATATCTGACTTTTAAAGTCAGATGGGGGCCCATTTTACAACTTTAAAAGTATTTATCATTTAAACGATTTACTTTGTGAAAAAATGATTCCGCTAACAACTTAGAATAAATACGTATAGAATGAGTGTCTTCATACAAGCGCGCTGTCAAAATTGAAGTACTAAATAGATTCCTACAGCTGTCACATCTGACAAACAAAATATTTTTATTTTAACCAAATTAACTATAAAATACTACAAAATATTGAAAGCACTGTGAAAAGTTATTTTATTAGACTACTTTTGTTTTTAAAAAGCCGCCCGGCGTTTGTTGCCATTAATGGCACCAATCAACATGCTTCAATTTGGGCGCGCGAACTTGGTTTCTATAATGTAATTGTAATTATTCTAAGGCTAACAATAATGTCATTTTAAACACCTTTCTTTAGACACCTTCATTAATAAGTTAGATGAAAATCTTTTATTCAGTTTTGCTCTAGTGCTATCCCTTATTTTTATTTTTGTATGAAAATCGTAAAAGAATTTATAAAATACTTCTCACGTGTTTAAACTGTGTAGTCCTAATAGTTTTGAGTGGCTATGATATATGGCCGGACAAATAGACATGATAAATCTATTAGATCTCCGTTTTTTGCCATTCATCTACCTAACCCTAAAAACAGCATGTGTGGTGTGTCGGCTTTAATGAGCAGGCGAGGTCAGAGGCGGAAGGCTAGTTTGATAATATTACCTAATACCTCGTATTTAGTTTGTCAAGGTTTGTTATCGGTAGGACTGGTACTAATTATGCAAAATGCACATTTTTGTACTATGAATCAGATATGACCCCTGCTTGCTGGGTATTTGGATTTAGTTACCCTGAACTAAAGTTACCCGTACCATAATAACTTATATAAAAGTGTCACCAGATTCATTTATTCATATTTATTACATAATTCCAACAGTGAATATAATTTTTGATTTATTAGGTTAGGTTTTTGACTTTACACTACCAACCCGCATTGCTCCAGACTTCTCCAATAACGACGAGATACTCGTGCCCAGCAGTGGGACGCAGAATGGTCGCAAAAAGGCAAGTTAGGTTTTTGTATGGCATTGGTAAGCTCAAATTATAATAAGAAATTTAGGAAATTCATTGAATCAAGGAGATGCAAAGAAGTTATGAATGAAGCTTGTGGTAAGAATGTGGATATTTGCATCTTTGCTTATAAAACCAAAGTCTTATCAATCGCTCTGTCTTATATATCGCATTACACTTCTACTTAAATATAAATTTATGCAATATGAATACTTTTGTATGTCAATTCCTATACATACTCATAACAGTCATAAAACATTAAATATTAAGTCAGATGATTAGTTAAACGAAAAATAAACACTTAGACTCCAAATCACAAAGGTCAACATAGGCATTGAAACAAAATAATACCACATTGAATTAGTATTATTAGTATTTTAAAAAAACTGAATCTATTTAAAACGAAATCTGTGACTAATTCCGATTACCTTAAAAGGACATATTCGGTACTTTTGACATCTAAGATTTATCGTACAAAATAATTAAAATTTGACCTTTTCCAGTAGAAGTTTTAATGTTTAAACCACAGAACTTTAGTGTTTTCATTTACAATAGAGGTGAGAATCCTTACTAAACTGAAGATTTATCTACGTAAAGGTCAATGTCTGAGCGACCACGGTTCGTCTTAGTATTCGTAAGGTCGCTCGCATGGTCGTGTTTGGGTGGAACTAATGGTTCTTGCCCATTTAATTGTTGGAGCAATTGCGGAAGGCTGGTGAAAAGGTCATTGAACAAAAACATAGCCGCACAGTAGGTTACCCGTGTCGACCCATAGTCATTCTGTTATCTCAAATATATGAATGTATTTTTTTAAAAGAGTGCTGCTGGCGGTTTTTTCCGCCGCCTTTTTTCTCTCAGCTCAACATTTAGCGCAAACGGGTACCTAAAGGCGATGACCGGGAAAAAAGGACATTCACTAAGCGAATATTTTGAATTCCTAATATGAAATAAATATTTTTTCTTTCTTTCTAAACACGTAACAGGAACTTAGAAGACCTCTAGTCCCATTGGCGGTGCAATGACCGTTGCGCTTTACGTGTCGATAGAAAAACTTAGTTTTTATCTAATTGATTAAGGCAATCTGATAACCGTTATCAATGGAGTCCCTCAAACTATGAACCTTTCGGATACCGCGGGTTTTAGCGATCAGCAATCGTTGCTCTAGCTGCAGTGCCTTACAACCTACTTGTATGTCCAATGTCTCACCTTACTTCCTCACCTTACTTCAATTGACTAGTACAGTAATAATTCGAGGTCAAGTTACAAGTCTTAAGAAAATCAAATACGTATAATCTTAATGAGATCAGATCATGAAATGCTCAAGACTGCCATTTTCAACAATAATAGGTGATGTTGATGACCAACCATACAAACAGTCAAAATAAGGAATTTCTAAGAGGTACAGCTGCGTTTTCTAATATCAACGTTAATGTTGATGTTAAAAGATGATAGTCATAACAGGAGACTATACATATTTAAACGCGCTTGGCCCGGCGGTTAGCGTAGAATGCAAACGATCTAGGTATGTAACTAAGCCGGCGGTCCGGTGTGTGATGGGTGGCCGCTAGTAGCAAAAAAATCATACGCGTTTCCGTGCTTCGGAGGGCACGTTAAGCCGTCGGTCCCGATTGTTGTCAATAGATAACAGTCGTTAAACCTTGTCGGAGGCCTTATGGGCGGTTTGAAAACATCCGACAGCGGGCTGGCCACTAATCCGCATCTCCACCAACCCGCATTGTAGCAGCGTGGTGGAGTAAGCTCCAGGCCTCCCCCACAAAGGGGGAGAGACCTGTGCCCAGCAGTGGGACGCAAAAAGGGTTGCAGCCAGTCATACATGTTATATTAAACACTGCGCAGGTATGTATTCTACGAGTATATGTATATGCATAAGTAGAAATATATAGCCATATACATTTTTTGCGGAAACTTGGTTTATACCAAGATTTACTTATCTGTTTGAGAAAATTATATATTTTCTTTCCCGCCCTTTGAAGCGGACGAGTTTTTCCCCTAATGATAAAGAAGTTCTTATTAAGCTTGTTGGTGTAGTTTTATATATAAACTTATTTCTCAACTCAATCTCGACTGGAACCATCTAAAGAAATTCATCTTCCCATTTCAATGTTTTGCTGAGTTTTATTATTACTGTTCTATAAGCCATTTCAAGTTTCAGTGATCTGACGACTGAACAACAACAGAATTTAGCATAATAGGGCGATGAAAACACATTTGCGAAAGAAAAATTGCCCCATTACATCAGTCTTATAAAACTGCCAGGATGTTTATTTTAAGTAGTTGTTGACACAATGCCAACGAAATACATACAATGCTTGTTATTCATGACCCTCGTGTCATTAGTTTGGAGTGTGCCCGTAAGTATGACATAGCCTTCGATTCTAAATAAAATAAATTATATAAATATAAATATTATAATAGCTGAGAGCCTTCTTATGAACATGGTATATTTGATTTTGGAACGAAAATAATCAGAAATTGTTTGGAGATTTTAAAATCACCTGATCTGTTTCTGTTCTGATTGCCTGATCGGTTAGTACTTTGTTTAAAGATTTTTATATTTTTATTTTTTTAATAAATGAACCGAGCAAAAAGGCAGACGGGCCGCGTGATGTTAAGTGATCACCGTCTCATATGGTCACGGGCAACCCCAGAGGAGCTACCCTGAGGAGAGCTTTTTTTGCAGCTTTCTTGAAGAACCCTTCGTCATAGTCCACTGGAAATGCCTCACCTGAAAGGTTGTCCCATGACTTACACGTCCGTGGTAAAAAGGAGCGTGCAAAGCGGACTGTGGAGGACCGCCTCGAGTCCTGATAGTGTCGGTGGAACTTTAATCTTCTTCTGGTGGTGTCATGAAATGGTGACGTAGGCATTATTTTGGAAAATTCCTCGGAGCACTCACCATAGTAAAGTCAAAAAAATAAACAGAAAAATACTGTAGCGACCTTCCGCTACTCATCAAGAGATGGTGCTACGGGTATTCCTGAATCACGCTATCGAAGTTTTCGGAATATCCTACCATATATACAAGCTCCGAATACATTTGTAATGTTTGAATCTTAGCTTTTACTTTGTTGTGTTTTAGTGAAAAAGTGTGGTTGCTGGCCAACCGTTCACGAGGCGACAATTACATAGTCTTCGTAGTAGTAACGCATCTGAACTAGAGCTCAGGCAAGACCCAGGCTTGCTTGACAAAAACCGTTTACTAAAACCGTAAAAAAGTCTAAGATACGCTTCTTATCCCAGCTCAACCATGACCTGGACCGGAGCCCCCTGGCCGCAGTGTCGGACATCACGTCCGCGGTGTCGGAGCTGAACTCCCGGGTGGCCAGCCGCGCGTCCCGCCTGCAGGCCGACCGGGACCCCCGCCTGGGCCTGCCCACCGCGCAGGACCTGGAGACCATCAAGAAGGTTGCGCAGATCCTCATCACGCTTGGAGAACAGGTAGTTGGATAGGGTACGTTTAATTAACTAAGAAGATGTTATGTTGACTTTTGACCATATTTTAGCAAAAGTGATTGGAATGAAAACGTTGAAATGAAAAAATTAGCAATAATGCAATAGAGGAAAATTTATTTTTTCCATTACTGATACCGCAGCACGTAAATACAGTAGGTAAACAAACCTTTTCGGCGTGTTTTTGACGATAGGTTTTGATGTGATCATTGATTGCTTACTTTTGTTAATGATGCATTTTTTTATTATAACATACGAAAATGAAGCGATTGATGTTATATTAAATGGTATTTTTATTGATATTACTTATATTAAATGATGTTTTAGTCCATGGGTATATGCACACAACCTCAAGCGAGGCTACAGTCTTGTCTCGGGTCAGCACAATAGAATTGCTTCAGGGTTATCAAATTAGTTTGTAAAGGTTTATTCAAAAACATAAAGTAATTATATAAGTTAAAAAAACACTTTAAACGATAAAAAATAAAATTGTTCAGTTATTGGCATATGATACTTTTCCTTACTAATACATACTACCATTAGCAAGGAAAAGTATCATAATATATGCAATATATATGCTAAGTACGTTTGAAGTCGGTTTTATTTTTTGTTAAAAATTTATATAAATTCACTCTTTCTAGTTCTTTTAATTTAATAATTGCAATTATACTTTGCTTCGTCCTCGAAATTAGATTACTTGTAGTAGACGTACTGTACTAGCCATTCATACACTAAAGTTGAGAAATACAACCTAAAAAATAAAAAGGTTGTAATAAAAAAACATAAAATCACTCAAAAGTCTGTACACTGACAACACCTGTCATTCGTCGCTATCTCCATTCGCGTTTTAGTGCCTAGCCGTTCAACACGTGAAAGTATTTTCTTATAAAGTGAAGTTGTTAAACAGGAAAAATAAAGATGTGAATTACTGATTAATGTGTTACGAAAAATTAGAAAGCAGGAAAAAATGTTAGAAACAAAATCAATAATGGATATCGAGTGAATCTTCTGAAAATAAAATTCTATTATGAAATTGTTACCACAGAAAGGTATGTATAGTATACAATAACTATTGCGCGACATGGGAGCAACACCACTATTTCCGTCCCACTGCTGGGCACGGTTCCCTCCCCATTGGGGAGGCCTGCGGATGGCTGCAACCCTATTTCCGTCCCACAGCTGGGCACGGGTGCCAATGCTGGTTGGGTGAGACATACAAGCGTTTTTTAACGCGCTGTGTAAAGTATGTAGTAACAATTATGCGTTGGGTACATTTCCTTTTGAGAATGTTACGTTCGCAAGAAATTACATGAGGGTAGTTCATGGGACTATCGCCTTGTAATAAAAATTGTTAATATGAAATAACGAAAAATGTAATGAATGTATTAATCTACGAATTAAGTAGTATTCAAAATCTTTTGTGAAACATTCTTACAAGCAAATAAATATGCGTTGGGTACATTTCCTTTTGAGAATGTTACGTTCGCAAGAAATTACATGAGGGTAGTTCATGGGACTATCGCCTTGTAATAAAAATCGTTAATATGAAATAACGAAAAATGTAATGAATGTATTAATCTACGAATTAAGTAGTATTCAAAATCTTTTGTGAAACATTCTTACA
Organism: Pyrgus malvae; assembly: GCA_911387765.1. Lineage (NCBI taxonomy): Eukaryota > Metazoa > Arthropoda > Insecta > Lepidoptera > Hesperiidae > Pyrgus > Pyrgus malvae. The sequence goes on along the minus strand of OU426964.1, from coordinate 22,836,215 downwards.
AGCAAATAAATATGCGTTGGGTACATTTCCGTTTGAGAATGTTACGTTCGCAAGAAATTACTTGAGGGTAGTTCATGGGACTATCGCCTTGTAAAATCGTTATTATGAAATAATGAAAATTGGAATTGATGTATTTATCTACGAATTAAGTAGTATTCAAAATCTTTTGTGAAACATTCCTACAAGCAAATACATATGCGTTGGGTACATTTCCTTTTGAGAATGTTACGTTCGCAAGAAATTACTTGAGTTCAAGGGAGTGTTGCCTTGTAAAACATTTTTGATATAATGAAATGATAAGTGATGTGATGAATAAATTCATCTACGATTTAAGGATGAGATTCATCTATTACGGATGATTCCTTCATTGCATGAATGCATGAGTATAGGTTATTTGCTATATGAGTATAGGCTTGTATCTATATGCAAAAAATTCATGCTTTCATAAGTATACTGCAAAACTTATATTTTGTACATTCTATCATTTCAGGCAATCAGATGTGTGAGTTGGCAGATTCAACAAACACTGACGAGATTAATTAATTTTATAAACTTTAAATGTCGCCAACCGAATACCGAACCTTTTAATTCGGAATTACCTCATATTCCGACCCATTGACCCCACTATAGGTCTTTGGATTCGGCCTCACTGGCACCATCGACACCATCAGAACCTAGCGTCAAGCATTGGTGTTTCTCTTTCTAAAAATAAGAGAAAGACTTCACCTTTTCAGGATGAACTGGCTGTTCGTTGGGAACATATTACTATACCTACTTCTGGTCTTTCGAAAGAAATGAGTTTGATAATATTTAATTTTACAGAACTGTCCCGTCGTCCCGTCTATCGAACGACCATTGAAGCCGATGATAGATGAAACTAGAATTTTGTATGATTCACATTATGTAGAATCTTTGTCGCAACGAATTTTCTGTCGTCTACAATCAAATAAAGATACTTACCTAAGTATAAAATATCAGTTAATTTCTACCAAAACTAACAGTTATGCATTTGGGGAAAAATTGGCTGAAGGGTTAATCAGCAAAAGCTATAAGAGCTCCAGATTTATTCAGGGTCAAGGTAAAAAATAATAATATAGGTACCTAATAATAAAGACGCTATAAAAATATCAACAGCAGAAACTTCTACCACTCTCAAGACTTTAAATTCGAGAGCCCGCTCATGTTAGCGAGACAAGCACGAGCGGGGAGAAGTCTACCATTTTTTGGTGCAGCAACCACGTTGCCACAACAAGCCACGGCTGCTGCGCACCCAATGCTTCCGACGCCGCTGCACCAGTGCGTACACAGACTCGCCGATAACAGAGGTACACCACGTTCCTGGAAGATTAGCGCTTTTTCACACCAGATGGAAGTACATCACTAATAATAGTGTCGTGTCATACTAAAAATATCTTTCAAAACCATAGCAATACAAAATTTTGTACCGCCTCTAAAAATTATTTGTATATTATCGTATAACCGTCGAAACAAATCAATTTCAGGCGATATTAACATCATAGTTGAGTTTTTATACTCTGGTGCAATATCTAAATGCTATTCATTTGATTCACAGTATCAATGAATAAAGCAGATTTGTTAATCAAACTCATTATTACAAATTATTTTAAAATTTATATTTATAAACCATTTTAAATTTAATTTCAAAAAATATTGGCTTAAAAGATTGATGCGATCTTTTATTGTCAATTAATAATGAATTCAAAAATATTTACGCTTCACATTCAACAACAATTTACATATATAAATTTAACATTATTTTTTTTGGATTCAATACAGCATCCCTAGTTTTTGTTTATTAATACAAATAAGGCTATTTAACATCATCAATTTGCTTAGATGATTAGTTTATCGCTCTTACTCATATAAAACAAATTAGAATATAACAAGTAAACATTTTTTTTTAAATACTAAAGCGTATTTACGATACGCCAGTTCGCTCATTTAGTTGGTCTCCTCGCCTCCTGTCCTGCCTGGCTGGTTGTATAATACTAGTATTGAGAGTTGTGCATATCTTGCTATAGAAACTGATGATTATGATGGTTTCATAATGATCTTAATAACCGACGCATATTAGCTCGATAAGAGACGATAGCTTTTGCCTGAATATTTATTCCAATGCAAGTAAAACTGGACAGGGGGGGGGGAAGGCTGCTGTGATATGCGGTGAGAATATGGAACGAGATCTTGACTGCATATTTCCGTTTAAAATTATTTTCCCGGCACATAATGAAGTGTTAAATTCTTCTTCGCAATCATTAGTTGTGTATCTATAACATAACTTCCATTTCGTATATTAAGAAGGCTGGTATGCGTTTCCCATATGCCCACATCATAAAAGAATCACCAAGATGACTTTTAAGATGTGACAATAAAAATATTTATGTTTTTTGCCTCTTATTAGTTTCCAAGACAGTGAGTGGCATATATGAATCGCGATGTACATACCTATATGTCCTGATATAGAATGTGAACCAACCGACCATTGTGTTCAGTAAAATAGTCGAGCTTTTAGAAATGGCTGACATAGACTTGTTTGCCACAAGATTCGAAATGTAAAAAGTTGCTATCTTGGCATAGCATAGCTTGATATTTCATGGAGACCCAGTCTCATTAGCTATCAATTTATTTACTTTTAATTAGAATAATCTATATATTTACGCCTTTCCAACGATTTTAGATACTTTAAAAATAAGATTTTCAATCATACTATAAGATTTGAACTATTTTAACTGATTATAATTTGAGTTATGTTACAGACACAAAGCTGAAGGTTCAGTGGTTGAGAATACCAAAGGCACTCTCAACCTTTGTTTTCTATTTTTGAAAGTCTAATTATTATGCCCGGAACAAAAACAAATAAATATTATATTCTGTTCCTAAGAGAAACCTCTGAAACAAGGTTATCAAAAGTTAAGTTAAAATAGTTGCCGCGAAGCCTTAGATATTTTGTGTACCTCCTTATCTGATAACTCGGTAAAACGAAATGGTGTTGCTTTCAAAAAATAGTTTTATTTTTTGCAACTTTCTTTAAATTAATAGTATGAAGCATTTTTTTATCCTTGCTAACACTATGCTTCTATGATAGATAATGCTCACTTAAGTTCATTAAATAGTTACAGGTTTGCATTGTCTCGGAGTGATTACACGTAAAAATTGTTCTGATATTAGAATTAGCCGTAGTAGTTAAAGTTTTTATTACCGGCTTTACTTTTTTGTCTTTATCAAAATTAAAGTTACCTGAAATCCAACAACTGGGCTATTTTTTTAGAAAATTGGTTCCCACATATCAGCTTAGAATAATTATTGAGTATTAAAGCTGTCATTTTATTAGAACTAGTCACTGTTTATAGAATTCAAACTACTACTTAAAGTAGTAGTCTTGCGAGTACTAATAATATTGAGGTCATAAATGGAGGTAATAAAAATAATTACTAAATACCAGATTTAACTAAAACATATAGATAGTGACTATATCCAACCCACATTCATTCTCTCATTTTTTAAATAAAAAATTCAAATTAGCCCAGTAACTGTTTTATTGGATTTTCTTATTGAACGAATCGGGAGTGTACACTAACATTGTAGTTATATATATGACACGGCTGTATTCACGTAAATTTTATCGGATTTGCCGACATGTTTTGACGAGGACCTTCTTCAGGAGCTCCTGCCGGTCGCGGTGGCATCGCGGCGGAGATGGATATTGGATTACAAAAATAGAAACAGAAAATATAAGGTATACTGTAAAACTTTAGTTCTGTCTAAATATTTACAGTATTATATAATTGTTTTTTACAGTATTATATATTTAGCGGTATAGATACAAATATTTACTGCTCATTCCACCAGACTATACTTCCACGTCTTCTGCACGTAACAAGTACATAGTCAGTTTGGAACTTACACGAAAAGCCGCCGTAACCGTCTATTATTGCAGACGAACGATATAATTATCTTCACGATATTTTACAATGCGTTTTTGTTTTTACAATCTAATTACATTTTACAATCAAATGCGTCATAAGTCATATCATAAGTGACAGTGACTGTAGGTATATAACTGTTTAAGGGAAAAGTATATATTTACTTTTGTTGATATGTATATTTTATATAACAACTGGAGATTTTGTTTTAGAAAAATACCAAGTTGTGTTAAAAATGCATCCTATATTCTTTTGCTTGTTTTTACTACAAAAAAAAACATTTTTAATATAATGATATTAATATAATTATATAGTGAATAATTTATTTACTAATAAATAAAATTATTTAATAATTGAATTTAAGAAGTAAATAAAATTACTTATTTACTATTTAAATTAATTTTTATTTACAAATTTTTCGACTCTCAAGATCTACAAGTAATCTAATTTCGAGGACGAAGCAAAGTATAATTAATGATTAAACGAACTTACCTTAAGTGAAGTTCTATCATAATTATACGATGGCTTCGTCTGAGAAATTAGGTCCCTCCCACCCTGCCCCAGGGAAAAATTTGTCATAAAAATAAAATTCGTGCATTGCTCTCTAAACTAAATGAAGATAGCGACGAATGACAGGTGTTGTCAGTGTACAGACTTTTGAGTGATTTTATGTTTTTTTATTACAACCTTTTTATTTTTTAGGTTGTATTTCTCAACTTTAGTGTATGAATGGCTAGTACAGTACGTCTACTACAAGTAATCTAATTTCTCAGACGAAGCCATCGTATAATTATGATAGAACTTCACTTAAGGTAAGTTCGTTTAATCATTAATTATGCTTCAGAAAGTATAAGAAAATCAATGTGTGAGCCTATAAAATTTGAGAGTTTCTCTCGATTTCCCCGGGATTCTATCATGACATCTTGATTTGGTGACAATGGGTTGTTTGGTCCACCTCGGCAATATAAGCTTGTGAACAAAAAAATATTTTAAAAATCGGTCACCAAACGTTGGAGTAATCGGTGAACATCCATAAAAAAAATACATATCAAAATACAAAAAGTCGCTAAAAAGCTAAAATTCCTATTAGAATTTTTCTATGATGAGTTGATAAAAAGAGATTTGGTATTATATAATAATCAAATTTCTGTTGTACTATTATATTCTTTTTATTTCTATGGTTATTATATTATTCATATTCTTTTTATTTCTATGGTTTCCTTTTTCAGATCATACCTGCTATCACTGGTGATCCACCATCGACTCCACCGAATGTCTGTGATCCTCCACAAGAAATACCCAATGATCCAGTCAACGATAACTAGGTGTTACTGAAGTTTAGATGTGATATTGTTACTTATGTTAAGATTTGATTATATGTAGGGGTATAATGTAGAATGCGACTTTCGTTAAATAAAAATCTTATGTATTTATATTTTGACTCTTATCATAACGGCTTAATCTTCTTTTCTTGAACTATGTCCCACTGCTGGGCACAGGTCTCCTCTCACAAGTGAGCCATAGTCCACCACGCTGGCCAAGTGCGGATTGGTGGACGTCATGCTTTCGAGAAATTATGAATTCCTCTCAGGCATGCACGGCGATGGAGAACATCGAAATCAATTAAATATCACGATATTTTACATCACCGTGGAGCAACGATAAATGCACACATTACAAATTTCTTTGTTAGAGGTGCGCGCAATTTGAACCCGGGATCGGTCGCGTCGAAGATCGCGGCTTTTTACCACTCGGCTATCGCTGCTCAGCTTGAACTATCGCTTGAACTTTTAGTGTCATATAACAAGAATAAATAAAGTTTTTAACAAAAAAATCGAACCGACTTCAAACGGTAAAAAATAAAATTGTTCAGTACCTACTTCTTCTTGCTTATGGTAATGACTCTTAAAACTATTTTTGGAGTCGGGCCCTTACTAAAATGTCGTACTATTCGTTCTAAATGGGCACCGACAGTACAGACAGTGGGAAATTACCTACTTCTTCTTGCTTATGGTAATGACTGCTAAAACTATATTGGAGTCGGTGCCCATTCAGAACGAAAGATACACTATATTTACTAAGACAGGATATTTTTGATTTTACTAAGGGCCCGACTCCAAAAATAGTTTTAAGAGTCATTACCATAAGCAAGAAGAAGTAGGTACTGAACAATTTTATTTTTACCGACTTCCAAAAGAAGGAGGTACTGTATTCGGCTGTATGTTTTTTTTTTTATATATGTTCACCGATTACTCCGCCGTTTGTGGACCGATTTTCAAAATTCTTTTTTTGTTCGTATGCTTATACTCCCGAGGTGGTCCCATTGTCACCAAATCAGGATCTGATGATGGGATCCCAGGGAAATCGAGGAGAACTCTCAAATTTTATAGGCACACACATTGATTTTCTTATAGTTTCTGAAGCATAAGAGATATTTACGCATAGAAATCATCATCTCATGTTGCTGAGCTGATGATAGAAGGTACTGCGTTAGTGAGGAGTTGAGAGCAAATTCTTTCAATAAATAGTTTTTTATTCGAAATCTTACATTCCCCAGGTGGTCCAACTGTCACCAAGTCAAAGTCTGATGAGGGTGTCCCAGAGAAATCGAAGGGAACATTCAAATTTTAAAGCACAACAAATGATTTTCATATTTTTACAAAGCAAAACAGACATTTGTGTATAATTATCGTCATATCATGTTGCTGAACTGATAATGGAAGGTACTACGACGTTTAGGAGTTGAGAGCAAATTCTTTCAATAAATGGTTTTTTGTTCGAAATCTTACATTCCTGAGGTGGTCCAACTGTCACCATGTCAAAATCTGATGATGTGATATTAGGGAAATCGAGGGAAACACTGAAACGTAATAGGCACACACATTCTTTTAGTCATATTTTTAACATAATACAAATATTTATGTCTGGTAATTATCACCTGCTGTTGCTTAACTGATGATTGAAGGTACAACTCCTCAACGGTTAGGAACTGAGAGCAAATTCTTTCTTTAATTTATACGTTCAGGTGGACTGATAGTAGTTTTCTTTCAGACTTTTAGATGGCTATTAGATAAACATGATTATAAAAGGTAAATCTGTTTAAAGTTTAGAAGTTAAGTGAAAAATTTTCCAATTATGCTAATACATACAGAATTATTAAAATTACTAAAAAGAGTGAAATAAATTAAGTTTTTAACAAAAAAATAGAACCGACTTCAAACGGTAAAAAATAAAATTTTTCAGTACCTACTTCTTCTTGCTTATGGTAATGACTCTTAAAACTATTTTTGAAGTGGGGCCCTTAGTGAAATGTCCTGTCTTAGTAAATATAGTGTACCTTTCGTTCTGAATGGGCACCGACTCCAATATAGTTTTAACAGTCATTACCATAAGCAAGAAGAAGTAGGTACTGTCACACTGTCTGTACCTACTGTCGGTGCCAATTTAGAACGAATGGTACGATATTTACTAAGGGCCCGACTCCAGAAATAGTTTTAAGAGTCATTACCATAAGCAAGAAGAAGTAGGTACTGAACAATTTTATTTTTTACCGTTTGAAGTCGGTTCTATTTTTTTGTTAAAAACTTAATTTATTTACCGTTTGAAGTCGGTTCTATTTTTTTGTTAAAAACTTTATTTATTTCACTCTTTTTAGTAATTTTAATAATTCTGCACATATGTACATTTATAAGCATAATTGGAATTTTTTCACCTATCTTCTAAACGTTAAAGAGATACTTTTTATAATCATGTTTATCTAATAGCCATCTTATAGCCTGAATTAATACTACTATCAGTCCACTTGAACGCATAAATTAATGAAAGAATTTGCTCTCAGCTCCTAACTGTTGAGGAGTTGTACCTTCAATCATCAGCTTAGCAACATGAGGTGATAATTACCGCACATAAATATTTGTATTATGTTAAAACATATGACTAAAAGAATGTGTGTGCCTATTAAGTTTCAGTGTTTCCCTCGATTTTCCAAGTATCACATCATCAGATTTTGCCATGGTGACAGTTGGACCACCTCAGGAATGTAAGATTTCCAACAAAAAAACATTTACTGAAAGAGTTTGCTCTCAACTCCTAACCGTCATAGTACCTTCCATCATCAGCTCAGTAACATGATATGATGATAATTAAACACAAATACCTGTTTTGCTTTAGTAAAAATATGAAAATCATTTGTTGTGCTATAAAATTTGAATGTTCCCTTCGATTTCTCTGGGATACCATCATCAGACTTTAACTTGGTGACAGTTGGACCACCTCAGGAATGTAAGATATCGAACAAAAGACCATTTATTGAAAGAATTTTCTCTCAACTCCTAACCTTCGTAGTACCTTCCATCATCAGCTGAGCAACGTGATATGATGATAATTATACAAAAATGCCTGTTTTGCTTTAGTAAAAATATGAAAATCATTTGTTGTGCTATAAAATTTGAATGTTCCCTTCGATTTCTCCGGGATCCTCTCATCAGACTTTGATTTGGTGACAGTTGGACCACCTCAGGAATGTAAGATTTGGAATAAAAAACTATTTATTGAAAGAATTTGCTTTCAACTCCTCACTGTTGCAGTACCTTCCATCATCAGCTCAGCAACATGAGATGATAATTACTATGCACAAATATCTCTTATGCTTCAGAAAGTATAAGAAAATCAATGTGTGGGCCTATAAAATTTGAGAGTTCCCCTCGATTTCCCTGGGATCCCATCATCAGATCCTGATTTGGTGACAATGGGACCACCTCGGGAGTATAAGCATACGAACAAAAAAAGAATTTCGAAAATCGGTCCACAAACGGCGGAGTAATCGGTGAACATATATAAAAAAAAAAATACATACAGCCGAATACAGTACCTCCTCCTTTTGGAAGTCGGTAAAAAACGATATTGCGGAACTTCAGCATTTACTTTATGAATTATAAGGGGTGGAAAGGTCTTACATCCCTCTCGATTACGAGATACGACGTGCCCAGCAGTACCTTAAAAGCTTAAATGCTGAAACACGTGTCCCGTATAAGCACGAAAACGTGGAGAAGCCACTCATATCAAAAAAATATGTAGAGCCATGGTTCACACAAGAGATCTCGGCTAGGAGATTTTATTTAGGTCAAATCCCATATAACCACAAAGTATCTTCCAAAATTTCCGGGTTACCTACCCGGACCCGTTACCCGGTACCGTTAGAAAATTAACCACCAGTTACAAATACAATGTGACTTCTACTAAAGATTTTTAGAGCATTCTTACTTGGGATGCAAAGTTTAAGACATTTTAAACGGCATTATTAGCCATGTACTGTATAATACGGATGCCTACTTATTTTTATATGTATATGAATCATTTTAATCGTTATCTACGAGTACCTATAAAAACTTCATAAAGGAAGTTTTGACGGAAGGAACATAAGGAAGTTGCGATGAGCGATGATTAATGGTGTTGAAATTAAAATACCATTTAATTTATGCAATTTTGGTAAGAATAGTTTATTTTGAATTGGGCGTAGTTATATAATATCTTTCTATCGCGTTCTGTTACGTACAAATTAATACATGTTTTCTGAGCAACTGAGTAAGTAATATACTGCTTCAAAATCTTTATTAATTTTAACTTTAATAGGTACCAGATTGTGTGTTTTCGGAACAAACATCATGCTGTGACCAGCAAATATACTTATAGCGGCGTTATAGTCACAACAATAAATAAAAGGCTAAATATTTATTTCGTCGTCGTACAATGACTGACCGTGAATGGGCTCTATGTTCAATATCTGGGTCAAGGAACTTTCATGTTAGCGGACTTCTAAAATTAACATACAGTGCCAAACAGTGGTCACAATTTCATGTCTTACAGTTAGGTCGTAGGTACATACATACAAGTTTTGGGCAGTCCCGGATTTATAAATAGGCCGTATAGGCCGCGGCCTAGGGGTAGCAGCGTCCTAGGGGCGGCAGATTTCAGGGGAGGTCCGGAGGGTCCCTCGATTTCAGAGGATAAAAGTCAAACACGTTCACTGGTTTTCTCATGGTTTTTTGTACTTTAAAAAAATCCCTATAGAAACTCATTCCTATCGAAACTTATATAATCGTGTGAGTGATAGATGAGAGCAGCGAGGCGGGCGGACGGCAGTGGCAAAGTAGCAACCCCCGCTTTCCTTAGGTATGTACATGGGGCGGCAGAAAAAAAATTGGCCTACACTCATAAAAAATATAAATTCGGCTCTGGTTTTGGGCGGTATTCATCAATAGGTTTTGGCCCCTGTAGCTTCGGGATTAAGAATAGAGCTACGGTATGTACGGCCTGATCATAAGAGGTGACTAAAAGGGGGCTTCCAGGGTTATGGACGGTATAAGTAGGAGCTCGATAACGCATCCTTCCTTCGCCTAGTCGTCTAGTTTGGGGGGGGGGGGGGGGGCTTGACTGGTAGTTTGGAGGAATTAAAGGTTTGTAAAGGGTGAACCCGACAACCTCTGGTACAACTCAGGCACTGCTTCTGCCAACAATATGCTTACAGTATAAAACCAAGCGCATATGCAAAGATAACAGTACTGTACTAGTTATCTTTGCATATGCACTTGGTTTTATACTGTAAGCATATTGTTGGCAGAAATAAATAAATAAATAAATTATAGTCATAGGTGTAATGTACCAATTACGTACCCTACGGTGCATTGCGCAACAGCAGCATCTACAATGCATTTATTGGAGCCGCGCTTCGCCCCTGTGCCTCTCGTTAACTCCACCTCGGATCGTGTGGACACCCCAGTTTTTTGTACTCACGTCGCCCTAACTTCGGGCCCGTTTAGTAACGTAGAATATAAGTTAATTAAGTGAAATTTGTAGAACTATAATAAAAGTTATAATCGTGGACTACAGTATTATTTGTGATCCCCACTGTGCCCTCACTTAATTTAGGTGCTTATCGGGTTTTGCAATATTTACACCTCGGCCCCCGGTGTGGATGTCTGAAATCTTCAATACTAGGCTCTTTAGCCAGAACAATGGTAAAGAAAATATTATTCTCAATTAGTTTATTAATTAATTGTGTTTTAAAATAGATTTAGTACATAAAATTATAATTACATAATAAAGTGGTTTTAGCCATATAAGTGTATTATCTATGGTTTTAGCCTCTGCACACAAGATGGGCTCAACCGTTTTAAGCTACTTGCCAACAGATGGCGCTTATCGCGTCGCGTCGTGTCTTGTATCAAGTCGCTTGCGTCGTATGTAGTGGTGGCTCCATCTGACGGTGAAGAAATATAGCACCTCCACTATGCTGATGGTGGTGACTGCCAGGAGACACACCCATCGGCTGCCTAGGGCTGCTATGATAAGAAAACTATCATTAATTACAGCAATTTGACTGGAATATTTATTTTCATATAATACGTTAGAATAGAAACAACTGCGTATCGTGCTACTGATGCCGCGATAGGCAGTATATATATTTATGTACCTCGTGATAGTGCTTGCAAGCGGGCATAGCCTGACGACTGGCGTTGAACGCAAGCGATCTACGAAGCTAAGACAAACGGGCGCGGTCAAAGATGTAAAACTAAACCTCATTGGACGCGGTCGGCTGTGAGACTGGTGACCGCTAACAGCAAAACTTCATGCGCGTTTCCGTGCTTCGAAGGGCACGTTAAGCTGCCCGTCCTGGTTGTTATCGATAGATAACAGTCGTTAAACTTTGTCGAATACCTAATTGACGGTTTGAAGACATCCGACAGCGGGTTGGCCACTGACCAGTATCTCCACACACCCGCATTTCAGCAGCGTGGTGGAGTAAGCTCCAGTCCTTTCTAATAATGAGTAGACACCCATGTCCAGCGGTGGGACGCTAACAGAGTTTTAGCCAGTCAGTCAGTACAGTGAAAAGTGGAATGTGTGTGGTTGCTGGTCAGACATGAGTTGACCATTACCCCAGGCAAGCCTCACGCTTTTATTTTATAAAGTTCCTGGGCTCCAGCGACCACTTCGCACCACGAAGCCTGTATCCTCGTCTGTTACACCATTTAAATAAAAATAAAGTTATAAAGTAAATTAAGTTATAAAGTAACAACTTCAGTAATAATCCACCCTGCCGGTCAATTTGTATAAGCTAACTACAAAAACGCAAAAAGGATAAGCTATAAATTTTGACTCAGGTGCAGTTTGTGAAGTTAGAGCTTTTATGTAGATTCAGAGCGCGTACAGTTAGAAGCTTATAAATAAATAAATAAATAAATAAATAACGTTTCACACTCATAGCCCCACAGTAGGGTAGATATACCCTGTGTCGTGGGTACCATGGACACATACAAAGACAGAAACACAAACACCCAGACCGAGAACAGAAATTTAAACTCATCATTCAAATTTCTGTTTCGCCGGGAATCGAACCCGGGACCCTCCGATTGGCAGTCCGGCATGGTAACCATTGCGCCACACGGGTCGTCATGATATCTGACTGATCATGATATCTGATGATCTACATGATATCTGATAACTTTTTGACAGTGCGAGCCATATGGTATTGGCAACATTTTGCAAAAAAATGTTTTATTTGGGATAACCTTTCTACTGTATAATAATCACTAGAGCGGAACTCGCGGCTCCGCTCGCGTGGGCTACACGTTTTTTCGCATATGGATGAAATATACTCCCGGGCGGGGTATACATATGTAGCGCTGCAACCAAAATTATTAAGAAAAAAAAACTTAAAAAAACAACCCAAACTATGTATTAAGAAAAAAACTTAAAAAAAGGTTTTATTTAAGTAAATGCTCTAAAAAGAAGAAAATAAAATTTTCCTTTAAACTTTTTAAAAATCAACTTATAACCATTTATAACCTCATTTATACACAATTTATATGATAGTAGAAGCTTGTCGCGAGGTTTGCGTAAGTACCTTTCAGTATTTAATTGAACTGAAATTTTTAAAAAATTAACTTAACATTAGATTTAGTTAGATTAAGTTACTCAATTAAATAGGTACTACTTTATTTACACAAGTAAATGGCGCGACAAGCTTTTATGATCATATAAATTGTGTGCGATGAGGTTATAAGTTGATAGTCAAAATTTTATTTTCTTCTTTTTAGAGCATTTACTCAAATAACAGCTTTTAAAAAAGCTTTTTTGCTTTTATTTTTTTTACTTTTTAGTTACTCTAATTATTATCGCCAAACCCTTTAATTAAGTAAATATCCATATTGCAGAAGTGCCTAAAAAATAACTATTCCACCATCTTAGACGTTCCACCACATTGGATTCTAATACCAATACGGTGGAACATCCAACACAATGTCACATTATTTTTCGAGTTACTCTCAACAAGCCCTTTGAGACCCATATTGTAGAAATGCATTAAATATACGAGTAACTATTCCGCCACCTTCGATGGTCCACTATATTAGATTTAGAATGACGTCACACAGTCACACAGATTTTCGTATATTGTCATCTAAACTAAACGTGTATACAAAATTTCAGCTCAATCGGTTGAAGCATTTTGCAAGTTGCATTGCAAGTTAAATAAAAGCTAAAACAGGTAAATCCGTAGTATCGTTGCAACGTGAAAGAAGGACAATCAAACACCCTTTCACATTTATGATATTAGTATACTAATAACTTACCAAAAACTTCAAACCAGCGCAGGTTACTTTCCACCATGTACATTTTTTGGTCTTCCGAGGCGTAGTAAATTCGGATGATTGTCGTGTTGACCGCATTGAGTCCTTTCCTGTGTGGGAATATAAAAGTTATCTAATACCTACCTCTAAAATTGTATAACTAAACTTTATTTACGAAAAGAGAGAGAAAAAAAACCACTAAATATAAAAAGCAGCATCCAAATTGCTGTCTCCGGGCTGTGTAACCAAAACGCTGGCTACATTACCTCGCTGTATGGCTAGACTTATTCTTTGCCCGAGGTAAGAGCCAGCACGTTGATCATGAGTACACTCAATCAATCGCCCGGATAGATGCTTAAAAAAGATCTTGGCATCAGATCCCCACGGTCCCATCGTTTCGACTCCAAAAGGCAGAAATATGTCCCGACTAAACGAACAATTCTTGTATATACCTAAATGATAATTTGATTCTCGGAAACGGCTCCTACGATTTTCATGAAATTTAGTGTACAGGGGTTTTCGGGGGCAAAAATAATAATAATAATAATAATTCATTTATTGCCTTCAAAATTTAATAATTACATGGTACAAAATAAACATGAAAAAAAATCTTAATAGGAAAAAGGGGCAAAAGGGGGCGGCTCAGCTTTTGCTCACGCGAGGTGTTAACTTCGCGCAGCGCTGTTTTTCAGACGCTCCCTGGTCCCAGAGGTCTTAATCGGGAATTGGAAGTCTGTGGTTCCCCAATTGACCGCAGATACGCAAATTTTAATTGCGTTAAAAAAAATACATATTTTACTTTAGTATAAGCGACGTGTGCGTGTGTGGGTGTGCGTGCGTGCGTGTGTGTGTGTGTTTGAGTGAGTGTGCGTGTGAGTGAGTGAGTGAGTGATTGTATGTGTGTGTTGCTAACCGTCGAAGAAGTCTTTTATTTTTAATAACTTGTGGTAGGCGTGTTTTAGGTTCTCCGCAGCAAGTTGTCTTTTTAGTAATGCTGACTTGTACTTTCTTTTAAAAGTTGCTATTGACAAAAAACCGATCTAGCGAGATTTCATTTTTAGAAAATACCGTTAAATACGTGTTTTCAACTTAAACATAAACTGAAAAATATGACTCTTCCATCTATCTACATATATCGGCGAGTATATGTAATTCTTTTTTAACACACTTTTATTAACTTGACCTGTATGTATGTATGTAACGGAATCTTTTAACTTAATTTTCACTTACTTCTAGGAGTCTGATTAACTTGAAAATTTGCACAGGGGTCAAGGGCCGATGACAATGCAATAATATGAAAAAAAAACCAACATAAAATTAAAAATAAATAATGTAGTTTACTGGGTGGTTTTTAAGATACCAGGGATTCATTTTTATATGGAGGTATAATAAACATATGATAAGATTGAAAAGTAATGCTGCAGTAATGAAGTGGATAGCATTAAATAGGTTACTAACTGAAAGATATTACCTAAGAAATAACTAGACGCTTAGTATTACGTTATTGAAAACAAAATTGTTCATATTTTGTATTGAACAATGATTAATGAAGAAATTAAGATATTTAATTAGGTTTATAAAACTTACTTCAGCACATTAACTGTATGGTTATTTAACAATACTTTTTATATATCAGATCCATAGAAATCGTATAAAAGGACGTTACGCTGTCTGTCAATCCGTTCTCGGGTCAAGGCAGCTGCTTCTAATCTCTGCAGCTTCAGGATTAGGAATAGGTCTACGATATCCTCAGACTGGTCGTATTATGCGATCAAAAGGGGACTTTCGGGGTTGCGGATGGCGAGAGTAGGAGCAACCATCCAGTTAGCTCTCCTTCGGGAAGGACAGCGGTGTGAGCGTGGCCGCATCCCGTCGCAAGCACTGGAAGGTGTAGAAGAGCTCTATTGCTCTCCGGATAATGGTACCGCTTGGAGGATACCGGTGCGTGCCTCTGGAGATCCTGAAGTTCTTTCCAAGCAATGAGACAGGTCACCTAGGGGGTTTTATGGTATCTTTACCAAAGGTGTTGGGTACATTTTGAAGGTTCCCAGATACAAAAAAAGGTAAGCTACTTTCGTTGGAGGTGCTGGAAGTACTCACACGAAGAAGTTCAAGAACAGTTTCTGAGAGAACTGGTAGTCAGCATGGCTGACGGCGGCGGAGTAGGCGAGCCGCGCGCAGTCCGGCAAGCAGTGCTCGCACATCAGCGCGTCCGCTGACTCCTCGCTCAGGCTCGGGTGTGCGTCGTCTCCGGGGTAGAAATACATGAACTTTTCTGAAAAATACAGTTATTAATAAGTTTATCCATAGTTCTGAAAAATTACCCCAAGATAAGAAATTCGTCATCGATACCCCCTATTACGAGGACAACAAAAGGGTTAATATGGTGATGGTGGCTACAACCGTTGCTTGCGTTTCTCTGCTGGGTACGGATGGGTCTTGGTCTGGCGCCCACCATCCTGCTCCATTGTGGGTTGGTAGAGAAACAAGGAGATAAAAGAATCATGCTGAGCTTCAATAAGTGTAAAGGTAAACCGTACAGATTAAGCTAACGTAACATTTAGGTTACACAGAAACAAATATTCTTTGGCGTTACTTGCTAGTCATTTGAATGGTTGGAATGGATGGAATAGGGAATAATGATGGTTACTTTTGTGTTTATTAATCCAGTGAGCAGTCGATAAATTCTCAGCTGCAGAAAGAGTTGGTAAGGGAACGATAGTCACCTTTGTGTTTGTTGAGGCAGCCGAGC
The DNA here is from genome assembly GCA_911387765.1 of Pyrgus malvae. Lineage (NCBI taxonomy): Eukaryota > Metazoa > Arthropoda > Insecta > Lepidoptera > Hesperiidae > Pyrgus > Pyrgus malvae. The sequence goes on along the minus strand of OU426964.1, from coordinate 22,819,890 downwards.
TGGTCGAGCGAACAGACGGTGTCTGTGGGACGCGGCAGCAGCTGGTGCGGCACGCAGGCGCACAGCGCGCGCGCCGTGCGGCGGCGGCAGGCGGCCAGGCACCACGCCTGGCTGCGGCGCTCGCTGTGAGCGCTGTGCGCCTCGCGGATCCGGCAACCGCGCTGCAAGCACACGATTTACTAGCGTATTATCAAAACTTAACATCTACAAAAAAACATTAAGTGAAAGCTTTAACCTAAATCTGCATATTAATTGTATTTTTCATATCACATGCATTGAAACAGCGAGTTTTGATCTCTGTTTAAAAAAAGTTAGGTAAAAACTACTTTGCAACAATCCGCAATCAAAAACCTATGATGGTGTATACTTTTTAACCCCCGACGCAAAAAGAGGGGTGTTATAAGTTTGACGTCGATGTCTGTCTGTCTGTGTGTGTGTCTGTCTGTGGCATCGTAACTCACAAACGAATGGACCGATTTCCTTGCGATTTTTTTTATTTGAAAGCCAGTTTCCGCCTGGTGGTCCTTAGCTGTGTTTGGTTTATATCAGGAGTATCAGCGCTTTTTCAAAATAATGGAAAGCATTATTGGCCTAAAATTACTTGATTGAGTGCTTCACGCGGCCAATATTATCATTAAATGACAATTAATTGATAACTTCGACCTGATGCTGCAACCACCCTGAGTCCTGATGACCTGGTCTCCAGAGAACCCAAATCTTCAAAAACTCACAGCAGACTTATCGTATTTTGGTTCAATATATTAGTTTCAATGAGTTAGTACATTGCAGGTTAAGATCTTGCGATACGGCCACGTTGACCTGGTACTACAAGCTGGATGGTCTCTAGAGAACCCAACTCCTCGAAAACTTAAAGCAGACATATCGTGTTTGGATTCAGTGTATTACTTTTAAAGAGTAATTTTCTTGCAAGTTATAGGTGGCGGTGGCAGGTGCTAGGAAAAATTCAACGCTGCCTCCCGTTCGGCAAAGAAGTAAACAGCCAAGGCGAAGTTTAGGCACATCGGTAGAATTGGCCAGCGTCTATCAAGCTACCCTTGCGGGAGTCGAGCTTTTTGGTCGCTGGCCAAGGCTGTCGAAGGTAACTTCTGTCGGTCGTCTTTACCATCTTTACGGAAACCGGACGATACTCTGGCTCACACGGCAAAAGGGAAGGCCGATCTCCTGGGCACCCTGTTTGCCTCAAACTCGACTCTGGACGACGGAGGTGCCGCACCGCCGACCATCAGGCAGTGTGAGAGCTCGATGAAGGACGTGCGTTTTACTCAAAAGGCCGTCAGACGAGCTCTGCAAGCCCTCGATGTCAAGAAGTCGAGCGGGCCGGATGATTTCCCCGCGATCGTACGAAAGACGTGCGCTCCCGAGTTGGCTCCCGTCTTAACGCGCTTATTCTCGCTTTCCTACACCACAAGTAAAGTACCGTCTTCGTGGAAGGTAGCCTTAGTACACCCAATTCCGAAAAAGGGTGACCGCAGTGACCCGTCCAATTACAGGCCTATTGCGATAACCTCCCTGCTCTCTAAGGTGATGGAGCGTGTTATAAACACGCAGCTCCTTAGGTATCTTGAGAAGCACCGGTTGATCAGCGATCGTCAGTATGGCTTCCGCCAGGGCCGGTCGGCCGGTGATCTCTTGGTATACCTCACACACCGATGGGCTGAAGCCGTCGAGGGCAACGGGGAGGCTCTGGCAGTCAGCCTGGATATTGCAAAGGCCTTTGACCGGGTCTGGCACAGGGCCCTTCTCGCGAAGCTTCCATCTTACGGTCTTCCCCTGAGGCTATGTAAATGGGTGGCAAACTTTCTGTCTGAGCGGCAGATTAAGGTCGTTGTTGACGGATGCTGCTCAGATATGAAGCCCATTAACGCCGGTGTTCCCCAAGGCTCAGTACTGTCTCCTACACTATTCATTCTGCATATCAATGACATGCTGCAACAATCACGCAGTATACATTGCTATGCAGATAATAGTACGGTGGACGCACTATACACCTGTCGAGCCAATGCCTCTAGGTCACAAGTGGAGGAAAGCGGAATCAAACTTATGTCTGAAGTCGAGAACTCTCTGGAGCGGGTCTCGGAATGGGGTCGACTTAACCTTGTCGAGTTTAACCTCACGAAGACACAAGTTTGCGCGTTTACCGCTAAAAAAAGCCCCATTTGTTATAGCGCCCCAGTTCAAGGGAACCGCGCCGCGCTCACCATCGGTGAAAGTGTCGGTATCTTGGGAGTTGACATTACGAGTAAAGTGCAGTACCGGAGTCATTTGGAGTACAAAGCCAAATTGGCATCAAAAAAGCTTGGTGTCCTCAACAGAGCGAGGCAGTACTTCACTGCGGGGCAACTCCTGACGCTGTATAAGGCCCAGGTCAGAGCCCACATGGAGTACTGCTCCCATTTCTGGGCAGGAGCACCGAAGTACCAGCTACACCCATTTGACTCCGTTGAAAAGCGCGCAGTCCGAATCGTCAACGACCCAAGATTGACTGACAGGCTAGAACCGCTTAGCTTGCGAAGAGACATAGGCTCGCTCTGCGTGTTCTACCGACTTTACTATGGTGAGTGCTCCGAGGAACTCTTCAAATTGATGCCTACATCACCATTCCATGATTATACCACCAGACGAAGGTTAAAGTTCCACCGGCTCCATCTGGACTCGTGGCGGTCCTCCACAGTCTGCTTTGCACGCTCCTTTTTACCACGGACGTGTAGGTTATGGGACAACCTTCCAGCTGAGGCATTCTCAGTGGACTATAACATGGGGTTCTTCAAGAAAGCTGTAAAAAAAGCTCTCCTCCAAAGCCTGCAATGCTCGGGCGGCTCCCCTAGGGTTGCCCGTGACCATAGGCGACGGTGATCGCTTAACATCACGCGGCCCGTCTGCCTTATTGTTAGGTTTATTTATATAAAAAAAATTAGGATCTTGCAACACGGTCACGTTGACCTGGTGCTGCAGCCAGCAGCTGGAAGTACCTCAAAGCTGATGTCATCGTTATTTATCATACTGCCTTAGGTTTCTATATTTATTGTATTGCCCCATAGGTTAGGTCCATTTAAAAAGCTTATAATAATAATTAAATTAAATAATTATAAAACCCCCGACCCAAAAAATAAATTAACTAAAAACTAACAAATAATATTTTAAACCTATTGTAATTATCATCGTCACATAATATTATGTAAGTTCAAGTATTTTTATTTTCCAAGCATCGTCGTGTTGGGGGACCGCTAAACGTGAGGGCAGACGACTTTAACGGTTGTGTCGATTTTGCGAGTTTTTGGAGTAAATTCTTTTGTTGCAATCTGTGACTACATTTGTTTTTTTCTCACTCAGCGGTCCTCCGACGCGACGCCGCTTGGAAAATAAAAATACTTGAACTTACATAATATATTATGAGACGATGATAATTATATATGGTTTAAAAAAAATAATTGTTACTTTTTAGTTAGTTTATTTTTTGGGTCGGGGTGTTTATAAAATTTTTAATTTAATTTTTTCCATTCAATAGCACCTCCCTCCCTCCCTCGCAAAACAGATTTTGCGAGCAACCGTCATAGAGTCAATAATCCTGATAATGTTGATGTGGTACGTATGATGGAGTATATTTTTTATTGTTGCATTTGCATGTATCATTTGTGGGAGAGAGGAAGGTGCTATTGCATGAAAATAGTATACACCATCAAACATTCTGATTGCAGATTGCTGAAAAGGAGTTTATACCTAACTTTATATCACGATAGATTAATTTGCTTATAAATTAAATCGAATAATAGATTTGAATAATTATTGTAAGCGTGATTTCATAAATAAAGGTATCGTCAGAATAAAATAAACAAGGTTGTTAGTTAAAAGTACATTTATATTGGCAACACCATTTTCAGGTATTATTTGTTCGCTTCCGGGGCTCTGCCTCTTCTAGAAAAATATGGCGGATCGATGGCTGTGCTTGTGAGTAGTAATTATTATATGTTAAGAATATCCTGTAGTAAGAAAGTAATAAAGTGTCAAGAAATTAACCAAAAGTGTTTTACTACTATATTCTAATATGGTAGCAAGCAGAGCGTGGTTGGTTGGATGGAAAAAGTAAGAACTGAAAATTTGATCGATAATGTCAAGAAAATTAAATGTGCTCATGGCGTCCAAAAGGCAAAAATAGTGATATTAATATTCCTATATTCGACGGGGCCGATTATAGTAACTGGAAATTACGAATACTAAAGTTTCTGCAGTTTAAAAAATGTAAGGATGTAGTGATAAGGAAGAAAATTAATACCGATGACGACACGTGGGACGAGAGGGATGTGCAGGAAGGGATGTAAATTAGCGATCGGCGTAAATCGCTGATCGTTGCAATTGTACGACAATCATCTAAATCCATTTAATTTTTAGGGAGATTATTCTCATATTTTATTTAAAGTCAACAAGCAAGAAAACATCGTAAGTAATTACTAATGTTTCCTTGCATCGCGGCGCAGCGATAAATACGCACATAACAAATTATTTTTCAAAGTTGCACGCAGGAAGTTTGTACTCCGTATCTCCGTGTGAGAGATCCTGGTTTTTACCGCCTGGCCAGCGCTGCTTATTAATTGCTATGACCATTCTACTTCTTAAGGGGCCGTATACGAAATTTTGCCGATTTTGCTTATTTACCCGATTTCACACATAAGATTTTGCAGATAAATAACAGTACTTCTACAAGTATCATTGCACAATATAACTTTTCATTTCATTAATAATCTAATACATTAGACACTTTTATAGCTTGCGTCAAGAATTATAATGCGAGATTTAGGTTACTTTAAAGGATGTTTAATGCCGAATCATCATTATTAATAAGATTTTTTTTTCAGGAAACGGATTGATTATAAACTGAAGAGTATTTATGTCAAATAAATTTTACGAAAGATTATTCCATTTTGCCGAAATCAAATGCAATTTCTGGCCCATTTTCTCTCAAAATTGACTAAGTTCAAAGTTTTTTTACCAATATTTTTTGTATGAGAGTGTCAAAAAGTGGCTCATACACTTTGTTTGTGATATTTACAGCAATGCATGGCATTTTTTTCGTTCTCTTTAGATTTTAAAATGATCCAGAAATATGTGATATTCTATACCCATTACAGTAATATTTACAAAACTATCACCGGATTCAGGTCTATTAAACAAAATAACGAAATAAAAATTAAAAAGTGGCTCATTTAATAGTTTATAATTGAAATGATCAGTCATATTGTGCAATAAAACTTATGGAAATACTGTATTTTAACTGCAAAATCTCCTTTATAAAATCAGCTAAATCAGCGAAATCGGCAATATTTTGTATACGGCCTCTTAATACGCACCCATTCCTCACTGTAATGCTGCATGCCAGGAGCAGTATACTGCGCCGTGATGCTGAGTTTGAAGAAGGCCGACACATTACGCTGCGTCCTGTAGATCTTCGAGGAGCCTCCTTCGATTAAAGGGTATTCGCTGCCATCAAAGAGTAACACCTGCACTCAAAACACCATTGTTATGGAGCAGATAAAGAAACAGTACCTAATTTAAACGTAGAACGAGTAGTAAAAATAATTAGAGATGATCATAAAAATTGAGACCTGGTGTAACGGGTCAACCAGGTTTATTTTCAACCCCATGATTGGAAAATGTCAAAATAAAACATATCTAAATCGCCGCTATCCAAACGGTTGCTGATAAACTTTGCATTCGGTTTTGCAACCAACATTTTTGGTCTTCTTTTTCCGTATCCATCCATCCATCCATCCATCAGCCTTTTAAAGTCCACTGCTGGACATAGGCCTCCCCTAATGTTCGCCACTCCGTCCGGTCCTGCGCCCTCTGAATCCAGCGGTTTCCCGCTATCTTCTTTAGGTCGTCAGTCCACCTGGTTGGAGGGCGGCCTGTGCTCCTTTTGCCGAGACGTGGTCGCCATTCGAGGACCTTTCTTCCCCATCGGTTGTCAGTCCTCCTAACTATGTGGCCTGCCCATTGCCACTTCAGCTTGCAAATTTTGAGAGCTATGTCGGTAATCTTCGTTCGTCTACGGATTTCATCGTTACGGATTCTGTCGCGTAGAGAAATACCAAGCATAGCCCTCTCCATCGCTCGCTGAGCGACCTTGAGCCTGTGGAAAAGGCTAACTGTAAAAGACCACGTCTCAGCGCCGTAGGTCATCACTGGCAACACACACTGCTCGAAAACTTTCGACTTCAGGCACTGCGGTATTCTGGACGAGAAGACACTTTGTAATTTCCCGAACGCTGCCCAACCGAGTTGGATTCTACGAGTTACCTCTCTCTCGAAGTTGGACTTACCCATACGGATCGCTTGACCCAGGTAAATATACTCGTCGACAACTTCGAGAGTAGCGCCATCAACAACGACCGGTATGGGTGTGACATGGACATTAGACATGATCTTCGTCTTGTCCATGTTCATCTTAAGACCCACCCGTTGGGAGGCGCTATGGAGGTCACCTAGCATTGTGCTGAGTTCTTCCAGGGACTCCGCCAAGATGACTATATCATCGGCAAATCGAAGGTGTGTGAGGTGTTCGCCATTGATGTTAATACCAAGCCCTTTCCACTCCATCAGCTTAAACACGTCTTCCAGTGCAGCGGTAAACAGTTTCGGGGATATAACATCCCCTTGTCGCACTCCGCGCTGCAGTGGAATAGGTTCAGTGCTTCCGTCGTGGACTCGGACTGTCATGGTTGCGGCTTTGTATAAACACTTCAACACCTCGATGTACCGATAGTCTATCTGGCACCGTTGGAGAGACTCTAGCACCGCCCAGGTCTCGATAGAATCGAAGGCTTTCTCATAGTCCACATACGCAACACATAGCGGCAGATTATACTCCTCGGTCTTTTGTATAACCTGTCGCAGCGTATGTATGTGGTCTATGGTACTGAAGCCTTTTCGGAATCCGGCTTGTTCGGGAGGCTGGAAGTCGTCGAGCCTGCGCGCAATACGATTAGTAAGGACCCTTGAGAACAGCTTATAGACGTGGCTCAGAAGCGCGATGGGTCTATAGTTCTTCAAAAGGGCTCTATCACCCTTCTTGAAGAACAGAACCACCACGCTTCTGCTCCACGCCTCCGGGGTAGTTCCGTTTCTGATGACGGTATCGAACAGTCTTTGGAGCGCCACTAGGAGGGGTTTGCCTCCAGCTTTTAGTAGCTCTGATGTGATACCGTCATCTCCCGGTGCTTTGTTGTTTTTTAGCTGACTTAGGGCCCCTCTAATTTCGTACAGGCTGACGTCCGGGATATCTTCGGTATAGTGTCGGGTTAATTTGGCTCTCTTGTCGTTCGCCATATTGGGAACGGGAGCCTGTGAGGAGGTGTACAACCGTCCGTAGAAACTCTCAATTTCTCTCTGAACTTCAGGCTTAGACGTAACCATAGCGCCAGACTCCGTCTTCAATCTCGTCAACTGGCTTCGCCCAATAATCAAATCCCTTGCGAACACTTTGGAGCCTTGGTTCCGCTCAATAGTGTTTTTGACGCGCTGTGTGTTGTGAGCACGCAGATCACGTCGTCTGCAGCAAGAGATCTGTTTATTTAGCTGCCTGTATTTCGACATTGAAGCCGGGGACCGGACACATAGTTCACGCCTTTCCTTCATGAGACCGAGGGTATGTTCAGAGAGCACTTGAGGTTTACTACTGGAGGGGGTCTTAAAGAACTTTGACCCTACCTCGTGGACGGTTTGTACCATCCTGGTGTTAATTTCGTCCACAGATTCGCATTCTTCTAGGCCCGCGAAGCGATTTCGCAACTCCAGCTGAAAGTTTTCGGAGCCCTGGATTTGGACAGGTGTTGGTCGGAGCGTAGACTTCATTAGGCGTGACCTTTCCAGCTTAATGTTGATATTTAATGTGCCTCGTACCATTCGATGATCACTTCCGGTTTTCACCCTGTTGATCACGGAGACATCATTAAATATGTGCCGTTTGTCGGCCAAAATGAAGTCTATCTCGCTTTTTGTGGAACCATTTGGACTTATCCAAGTCCACTTGCGTTGTGGCTTCTTCTTGAAGAAGGAGTTCATCATGAAGAAGTTCTCCTTCTCCAAGAAGTTAGCGAGCAAGCGGCCTCGGTGGTTCCGTTGTCCAAACCCAAAGGGCCCTACTTTCTGCTCGTCGCCGTCTCGCGTGCCCAGTCTAGCGTTGAAGTCCCCCATCACCACCGTGAAATGAGTCTTTGAGGCATGTATGGCTCTACTGACGTCCTCATACATAGCCTCAACCTCTTCGTCTGGGTGTGTTGCGGTCGGTGCGTATACCTGTATGACCTTCAGCGAATACCGTTTAGATATTCTGAGTATAAGGTACGCTACCCTTGCTGACACACTTTCGACTTGCGTCACGTTGTTGACGAGGCACCTGTGTACGAGAAACCCGACACCACCTTGGGACAGATGTTCGCCCTCCCGGTGATAGAACAAGTTGCCGGATTTGAGGATTACCGTGTCCTCGCCCTGTCTTCGGACTTCGGATAATCCTATGATGCTCCAGTTTAACTTGTCTATCTCTTCTTCCAGCTCCTGTATCTTCTCGTCTGTTCGCAGTGTCCTGGTGTTATATGTTGCCAGGTGCAGAGGTCGTCGTTTGCGACAGCCGTATCTCTGCCGGAGATTCCTAGCACCCCCTGCCCCGCCGTGACCGTGGCCGCTGTCATAGCCAGGAATAGCGGGGCCGCCGGGGACTGGGGGCCGGGGTATATGTGTACTCATCATGGGGGTTATTGCCATAGTCACCGCGCTTGGCATTGCGTGTTGGTGACCGCAGTAGATGGTATGTTACTCAGGAAGACGCTGCTGCCCATCTCCTGGTATTTGTCCCTCGGTCGCCTCCTACGACCTCCCGTGGGAAGAGTGGGAGTGGTGCTATTCTAACGCCGGGCACCACACGGCGATTTTCCGTATCAACCTTATCTATTCAAACCATTCGTGAGTATAAGTAATCTCAAACACAAGCCATTTCTTGCGGTTTTGCATTTTGTGCATCCAATTTTCACAGGAGCATGCAGGCCACGTGGTGTATCACTTCAGCCCGTCATGGTGGATGCCCAAAGCTGATGGCAGTTAACCACATACGATTAAATAACCCCATGTAAAAAAATACAAAATTAGGTTTAATTTCATTCAACTAACTTAAGTCTGGACGGAGCCAAGGCAGCGTGTGCAGCGGCGATACTCCCCGGTCGGACCATTCAACTTCTACCACCATTAATTACACATTACATAATTAGTCTTTGTTGCTTCTGCTCCTGCACACAAACAAGACAAATCTGAAGTACCTCAACACCTTCACCAGGACCTCTGATGTATGCTACATCACTGTCATTTTCTTTGACCACCAATGCTAGCCCAGCATCTTCTCCAACGAAGTTGAGCTTCTGTATCGGATTTTTTACATCTTCTTCACTGAAATCAGAAGTCACTTATGTGATTAAAGAAATGACTGTCTGAAAAAAATGTTCGAGGTGTCCACTTAAATTTTAAGATACATGAAATACTTGAATAAAAAATGGATCTTGCTTTTGTTTCCATAAGCAATATCCGCATTCTTTTTTTTTGTCTGGGGACTAAGAAGCCAGTGCCTTCATTTTTGTATATCGAGAGTATCATCCTACCTATATATAAAAGACCAGGGCGGTCATGTTAAATCGTCGGTCCTGGTTGTTTTTAGATAACAGTCGTTGAACCTTGGCGGAGACATTATGAGTGGTTTGAAAGATCTAACAGCGGGTTGGTCACAAATCCGCACCTTCACGAACCCGCATTGGTGTAGCGTGATGGAGTAAGCTCTCGGGCTCCCCTAATAATGGGGAAACTCATGCCCAGTAGTAGGACGAAGAAACGGCTTCTGCCAGCCAGTCATAAGAGACCATCTTAATGTTTAGACGTGGCATAAACTGCACTTTTCAATATTAAGTACCTATATCTAGAGTTAAAAACGCAGCAGAAACCGAGTGGTGTGACTCGTAGACCCAGCAGGCGGTCGCAAGGAGAACGGACTGTGCGCCAACTGCATCGTTCCAGGTAAGACGAACACTTTGGAGTTAACTGTGGAAAATTAGGAAATTCAGATGAGATTCTTGCAACATCATATAAAATAACTTCTGAAGGAGTGTGTGATAAGGATAGGGCTGCCATCCATCCGGATTTCCCCGGATTTGTCCTAGTTTGAAGGGCGTCCGGGGTCGTCCGGCAGGGGTTTTTGAAAAGTGTCCGGGTTTCACAACTTTTGTTGTCAGGGGAAATCCATTTTTTAATAGATAAGCGATAAATTGAAATAAATCTTAATTAAAAATTCATCCACAATAACCCGCATTCAAGAACACTCGGCAAAAAAGTCAACGATCGAATGGAATTAAAAAATTAGAACGATGTTTTTATTTTTGTTGCATAAAATTTTTTTCCAGAGATGTCCGGGGAAAAAACCATATTTCGCCTAAATTTCCGGGATTTTTGCCGTTTTTATCCGGCGTCGGCAATTTAGGTGATGGCAGCCCTAGATAAGGGTGATAATAGAATCAGAAACGATGTAATCCGTAGACGAACGAAAGTCTTGGACGTTGCATTCAAAATTTGTAAGCTGAGGTGGTCATGTGGTAATGGGCAAGCCACGTAGCTAGGCGGATCGAAAATTAATCGATGGGAAAAAAGATTCTTAAATGGCGACCACGTCTTAGCAAATAGAGCCTAGGCCACTCTTCAATCAGGTAGATTGACGATCTTAATCGGGTATCCACTGGATTCAAAAAGCTTATATATATTATATGTTATATATATTATAGCTTATTTGGTTCATTCTAAATAAGCAGCTCATTTCATTACGACGTTGCATTATGCCAAACCTGAGGCAGTCCTTTTACTACAGTGAGGTTATGTTCAGCAGTGAACCTGTAAAGCAAGGATGTATGAATTGATGGATCATTAAAATTAAAGATCTAATCAGTGTTTATTGGATTTTAATGAGATGTACTTACCCTAACTCCACCAACCCGCATTGGAGCATCGTGGTGGAGTAAGCTCCAGGCCTCCCCAGTAATGGGGAGAGACCCGTGCCCAGCAGTGGGGCGCAAAAAGGGTTGCAGCCACTTACCCTAAGGATGATGTTAGTAACATTTGTCTCCCGAGCGACTCTAGCAAGATACTGCATGAAGGCCACATCGACAGGCACATCGCTCCAAGTCTGTAAGGCGCCAAAGTTCAGAAGGTGCTCCTCAATAGCTTCTAGCGTGTACGTCTCGTTTTTGTCGAGAGAATATCTAAAATTAATTTCACATTTTAAATTGCGATATTAGTATTCGTGCGTTATTAAGAAAAAAGTCACAAAAAATTAAGTTTCATTATGCCCATTTGTCTTCGCACTCGAATCTTCTTTAACAGAAGTCAATCTTGTCATTTTCTCTATAATAGCTACTTTGAGTGAAAGTCAATGTTAAACAAATGTAATCAGCCTATTAAATTCGATTTTCATGTTACCCCTATCATAATTTTAATAGCAAATGATTTTTAAAATAAAATCCACAGTGTTTATAAAATAGGTAACACGTGTTATGATTGATTTGATTGATTTCAATTGCATTATTATAATTGATACGATTTCAAGTTTTTTTCAACAACAGCAGATGTGAGTCAACAGTGGTACTTTCCCTGTCAACCAGCGAGTTCCACCACCTTTTAAAATTGACTCTTACACACAACTATATAAATAAACCGAACAAAAAGGCAGGCAGTCCGTTTCCGTTAAAACAAAAGTTGTATAGATGATATATATTTTCGAAACAAAGGTTCTTGCCAGACGACCGACATGTACACATAAGGCAACCATCAGCCATCGAAGTTGCAGCGCAACTAATAGACTGACACAAGTCACACAAGTTTAGTATTCATAAACAATACTATGCGGCCTCATAGTGCTCGCCAACGCATAGGGTCATCTAAACGAATTCATAGACGATACTTGAGATGAGTGAAGCCTACTACTATGCGTTTGTCAAAATCGACATGAATCGATGGCTTGACGTAACGAACGCATGACAAATAGCGCTCTTTGCGTAGCGTTGCCTGCTTACGTATGCTTCTTGAACATGACTGTTAGGCTTACTTAAGGTTGTGTGTAAATGCCCGTGGGCTGCAGTGACCACTTAACACCATGTTCATCTGCTACTCCCATCAAATTATACGGAAATCTTGTAAATTCTTACAAGTAGCTGGCATATTCCTTCAACGCCTTCTTACTGATGACGTTGAAGCTGCAGATGGCGACTGCAGGGAAGTCCACGTACTGCACCGGATGCTGCATGGAGTGCAGATTGATCATGAACGGCGGCTTGCTGCGGTAGGTGTGCCAGTCGTGCAGTATCACCAGGAAGCCGAACAGAGTGAACAACGTAATGGTGACGATGTAGCAGCGCCTAAAATTGGTTTACGTATGGGTCGTTCTTAAATAAGGATTTCAAAATTTTCAATCCAGGATCTACTGTATAGTTACTAGGATAGAGACATCGTTTTGGTATGATTTTGTGTCTATGTCACTAGGTTACTTTTACGTTTATTTTCAACATAATATGCGTTGCCGTTTTTTATAAACATAAAAAAAAATGTTCCAATTGTCATGCTCCATGGATGTCCTAAGCCCAAAATTCAAGTTATACACAGGGTTTTCACTAATAATTGTCAAAAAATAAGAATTAAAGTATGTTTTTCACAAAAAGGCATACTTCTCGGAGTAGAAAAAGGTAGTTTATCTATATAAAAGCACATTCCAACATATTTTAAGCACTTGAATCGTATGGCCAACGAAACAAAAGTCAACTCCGTGGATGAAAAGTAAAAGAATATTTCTCACAGCAAATTGAACCGTGTATGGCTGCTTTATTAATTGACAAGCTGCCGCAAGTTCGCCATTTGCAAATAGCTATCTGTCATTTCGTTCCAGTGCGTTGTTGTGGTAGTGCGAATTTTCGAAGCAAAAAAAAAGCAAATTCAGCGATCTTGGCATACAACTCCGTGGATAACAAATGAAAGGTATTAATTACATTTATAACTATGTATTATGGATATTATTTGCGCTGAGGGGTCTTTTTTATGTGATTGATGTGAAAACTAACCTAACTTCTTTGGAGGTTATGTTATTGCGTCCACGTTACAAAAAAGTCAACTCCATGGAAGTCAGCACCGTGGATTTCTGTCCACGGAGTATGACATTTTATCCACGGAGCTGAATGTTATTTGCTTTTTATTTATTTTACAGATGGCACCGAAAAAAAGTCTTCAGAAGAAATACGTTAATCAAAAAGAGAATGTGAGAGACGCAGAAGAGCTCGCGTTAAAGCCGATCCAGAATGATACTATTGATAATTATCTATTTGATAAGTAAGCAAAAAGAAACTATAAAACCACAGCGGAGGCAAATCCATCCATCCATCCATCCATCCATCAGCCTTTTACTGTCCACCGCTGGACATAGGCCTCCCCTAACGTTCGCCACTCCTCCCGGTCCTGGGCCTTCTGAGTCCAGCGACTACCCGCTGTCTTCTTCAGGTCGTCAGTCCACCTGGTTGGAGGGCGGCCTGTACTCCTTTTGCCGAGACGTGGTCTCTATTCAAGGACCTTTCTTCCCCATCGGTTGTCGGTCCTCCTAACTATATGGCCTGCCCATTGCCACTTCAGCTTGCAGATTTTGAGAGCTATGTCGGTAACCTTAGTTCTTCTACGGATTTCATCATTACGAATTCTGTCGCGTAGAGAAATACCAAGCATAGCCCTCTCCATCGCTCGCTGGGCGACCCTGAGCTTATGAAAAAGGCTAACTGTAAAAGACCACGTCTCAGCGCCGTAGGTCATCACTCAGACTCTTCGACTTCAGGCACTGAGGTATTCTGGACGAGAAGACACTTTGTAATTTCCCGAACGCTGCCCAACCGAGGCTGCGAGCTGCACCGAGCGATGACGGTATCACATCTGAGCTGCTGAAAGCTGGAGGGAAACCCCTCCTAGTGGCGCTCCAAAAACTGTTCGATACCGTCATCAGAAGCGTAACTGTCCCGGAGGCGTGGAGCAGAAGCGTGGTGGTACTGTTCTACAAAAAGGGTGACAAAGCCCTTTTAAAGAACTATAGACTCATCGCGCTTCTAGGCCACGTCTATAAGTTGTTGTCAAGGGTTCTTAATCGCATTGCGCGCAGGCTAGACGACTTCCAGCCTCCCGAACAAGTCGGATTCCGAAAAGGCTATAGTTCCATGGACCACAACACTCGCTGCGACAGGTTATACAAAAGACCGAGGAGTATAATCTGCCGCTATGTATTGCGTATGTGGACTATGAGAAAGCCTTCGATTCTATCGAGACCTGGGCAGTGCTAGAGTCTCTCCAGCAATGCCAGATTGACTATCGGTATATCGAGGTGTTGAAGTGTTTGTACAAAGCCGCAACCATGACAGTCCGAGTCCACGACGGAAGCACTGGATCTATTCCAGTGCAGCGCGGAGTACGACAAGGGAATGTTATATCCCCGAAGCTGTTTACCGCTGCACTGGAAACGTGTTCAAGCTGATGGCGTGGAACGGGCTGGGTATTAACATCAATGGCGTACACCTCACACACCTTCGATTTGCCGATGACATAGTAATCTTGGCGGAGAACCTGGAAGAGCTCAGCACTATGCTAGGTGACCTCCATAGCGCCTCACAAAGGGTGGGTCTTAAGATGAACATGGACAAGACGAAGATCATGTCTAACGTCCATGTCACACCCATACCGGTTGTTGTTGATGGCGCTATGAAATGTGGGTGAAAGGTGGAGCTTGATCGGCGACACCAGTTTTCATACGAACGGCGCATTATTGCCGTTCTACCTCCTAATATGTTCTGTGTCCCATACCAATGTCTTCTGTGCCTAAACCTTAGTACTTACATACCTTTTTGATTTTAACTTTGATATAAAGAAAAAATTTAGACAAACTGCTGATATTTTGTCAAAATTAGTATGTAATTCTATTGAGTTGTCAGCACCGTCTATCAGACAGCTCCGTGGGTCGAACATGTCAACTCCATGCACCTAACGTCAACACCGTGGACAACCTTTTTTTTTAAATGGTGATAATTTCCAAAATTGGCCTTTTCCAAGTTGCCCATACTAAGTACAAACTAAAGGGTTGCCCATACCACCGATCTATGTCGAATAAATCAAAATCTAAAACATACGTCGCAAAATCACCTTATATGAGAACGACCCGTATAGGGATAGCATGTAAAATATTTTTTAATACAGTTGCTCAAAAAGTGACGTATTGCAGGGACGTATAGCGTGCGGGAAGTGGGCTATTACACACTCGTGCTTTTTCTTTACCTTTTCCGCACTTCTGCGTTCTCTTTACCAACTGTCAAAATAATGTCTATTAAAAAGAAAAAAAAAACCAACCACGAAGTTTTAGAAGTTTTTATGATTCATGAAAATGTTTCTAAAAAGAAGCTACTAATTTGTTTTAATATCAGATTTAATGATTTGATTCAATGAGTTAGGTTAGGTTTCATTTCATTTCATCTCATTAACATTTTCATTTCATATCAATAAAAAAATCTACTGAAGACTTGGCTGTATGGGCATAGTTCCCTTTGCCTACCCAGAATGGGTGAAGAAAACGAAAAAATCTCTGCTTATATTCTTATACGGTTGGCGCCATTTTTCAAAAATGTTCTTTGCGAGTTTAGATGATTAGTTAGTTGAGTGTATTGTGATTTTATTATTTTATTAAATTGCTTCATTTTTTCGCAACTGTATTAAAAATAGTCGTTCAGTACACGTGCGGAACCGTCATTGGAAGGAGTTCAGACTGTCAACCCTCACCTTCGGCTGCGCCTCGGCTCGGGTAGACATTTGTCGGAACTCCTTGCAATGACAGCCTTTCCGCACTTGTAATGAAATATACTATTTTAACACTAAACAAAGAGAACAGAAAAAAAGTTTGCCTAACTGTTTCTAAGTCCATTAGAACAATAGGACAAAAGTTTACTTACCATCAATATTAAGCGCACATGCACCGGCGGTTAACGTAGAATGCAAACGATCTATGCAACTAAGCCAAACGGGCGCGGTCGGGTGTGAGATGGGTGACCGATATTGGCAAATAAATTTCATGCTCGTTTCCGTGCTTCGGCGGGCACGTTAAGCCGTCGGTTCCGGTTGTTGTCGATAGATAACAGTCGTGAAACCTTGTCGGAGGCCTTATGGGCGATTTGAAAACATCCGACAGCGGGTTGGCCACTAACCCGCATCTCCACCAACCCGCATTGAAGCAGCGTGGGGGAGTAAGCTCCAGGCTTCCCCGATAATGGGGAGAGACTCGTGCTCAGCAGTGGACGCAAAATGGGTTGCAGCCATTGTATAGCACACCAAACAGAATTATCTTAATGAGAATTCTATAAACAAGAATAATACTAAGTAGGTATGTTTGTGACGAATACTTTACATATTTCTAAATCATGACAACGTATCGTAATTTTTACCTAACAAATGGAGCGATATCCCTCTCCCTCATGTACTTGATGCCTTCGTTAGAACTGTTCTCCCAGAAGTCCTTGGCAGCGTCCGCCAAGCTGCTTCTCAAACGGATCTCGAAGGCATTGGCTGTCTGTGATCCGAATACTCCTCTTTTTACTTTCTGTTCCTCTTTTATTTTCGTGGGCCATTTCTCAGGATTTACAGTACGCATTGTCAATATTTACAAAAATGAAGTCCTTAAATTACTACATGATTGTTAATAAAACATTAGTAATCGAAACTTAAAAGATAAAAATACTTTCTCCAGAAACCTAAAGTCAAAAAGCCTAAAGGCTACTTGCCTTTTCTGCTGTTTTGATGAATTAAAATAAAACCAAATACAAACCTTAGAATAATTACAATTACATTATAGAAACGAAGTTCGCGCACCTAAATTGAATCGCTGCTCCGTAAGAGTTAAGGTTAAATTTTATCACAACACTTTTTGAAAACAAAAGAAGTCTAATAAAATAACTTTTTACGGTGTTTTCAAATACTTTGTAGTATTTTATAGTTAGGTAATTTAGTCCAAATAAAAATATTTTGTTTATCAAATGTGACAGCTGTAGGAATCTATTTAGTGCTTCAATTTTGACAGCGCGCTTGTATGAAGACACTCATTCTATACGTATTTATTCTAAGATTAAAACGCGATTTTTTACGACTTATCCACATGTTTTTCACTGAACAATTAATCTTCTATCTTTTTACATTCTATTCAACTATCTCAGATCTGGCATATTTATAGTGATAAAACTACAGTGATCGGTACTGTTCATCCGCAATGTGAAGAGTTAACGAATCACAATTATCATGACCAAAAAATTACTACCCACTACATAAACCTTATTTGAATCACCATGTAAGACCTAGGGAATAAAACATATTTCAATGGCATTACTCATTCCACTTTAAACAGCGTTGTCTGTAGTGTATATTCGTGTTATAATTAATTTGATTGATTCTAATCCGCACATTAATTATCTTAATGATTTAGTTAATTATCGGTAATTAGTCTCTGTACCTGATTGAATTATTAATTTTCCAATTAATGTGTTGTGTTGTAAATAAACGATCGATAACAAAGGTTTGCAACTCTGTTATACTGTACTATGTACTGTTTTGTTTCATATCAATACACGAAAAATTCGGTAGTTGACTGCAAAATTGTACAAGAAAAATATTTATGACGTCACAATGTGGTATAGTCAATTATTGACATAATAATTATTGATTTAAAATGAAATAAAAATTATTAACAATTCACCTCCACCAACCCGTATAGGAGCAGCGTGGTGGAGTAAGCTCCAGGCCTTCCCAATAATGGGGAGAGACCCATGCCCAGCCAATTAACAATTATCCTGGTTTCCAAGCGTAATTTTGTGTAATCTCTTTGAGCTATGCATTTTGAATTTTCCAGTTCACAGAGTCAACTTTAGAGCATCAAAGGTACTGACACCTGACGGGATTGACGGGTGTCAATACCTGTGATGCTCTAAGAGTCAACTACCCACTTCTACTGAAACTTTTCGATGGAGATTACAAAGAAATCTAAAAGATTTTACAGCTGCCACTGACCATATATCTATTAGTACCTACTCGTACATAGTAGGTGCAGGAATCTTCAAACTCAATATAGCAATAAGATATTTGTAATAATCAGGCCTATCCATAAATATTTTAATTACAGCCAATCTATGAGTTTACGTTTTTAACCATTTTTAATGTGTTTCGGCGGGAAGTCGGAAAGAACATATTGTGCTTATGTTTTATTTCTATTTTCTTATTTATTTATATTTATTACAATTCAGAACTTAAGATTAAACAAATGGACTGGTATGCATGCCAGTTACAGCTTTCTTTAAAATGACGTGTTAATAATGCTCTACAAAATGGTTACTATGTTACTATAGTGACTACGTAATAGTTACATATTCAATCGTATTATTTTGTACATTAAAACGCGATTTTTTAATTAAAATTTTATTTTTGAGTTATAAGTATCGGATAAAGTTGATGGCATTTGATCGATACAGGTTAATTACAGTGCACGAGTGTTGTGAAATAAACCTAAATATTAATAAAAATATTAATAGTTAGGTTTTATAGGCATAAAACAGTGCAAAAATATGTTTTTTCGGCTTGCCTCCAAAACTCCATCGGACTCGTTCTGGTAAAGTAGCCATCGCTTTACTTGAACACAGGACTGACTAGACCGACTGATAACTGACGACTTACTGGTTTTACCTTAACTGGCTTAACCGACGACTTACACAAAGACAGAAACACAAACACCCAGACCGACTACAGAAATTTTAAACATCATTCAAATTCAAATTTCTGCTTCGCTGGGTATTGAACCCGGGACCCTCCGATCGCCAGTCCGGCATGGTAACCATTACGCCACGAGGGTCCAGAGGGTAGCAGGACAATAAAAGCAATAATCACGTGGTAACTTTATTTATTTCACATGTTTTCAACATCAATGGTTATAAGTATGTACTTAAACATCAAGACATCAAGACGATTTAGAATATCATAGTAATTGTAGACATCAAGGAAATATTAGAAAAAAAATCAGGAAACTATCTTAACAACCTTGTTTTATTCTTACTGACAGAAATCTTAAAGCAACGCGGCGATATTTTGATACACGTCAATGCATCCTTCGTTGCTCTAACACTGAAGTACAATCAGTATTTCAAATAGAAAATTATAAGAAATAACCGAACATTTTTAACCTAATTTTAGGTAAGCCGTTATTCGTTATTACATACATAATTAGGTTTTAATAACTTAATACATAATAATAATATCAATGCAAAACATTTAACATAGTATCGACATATTAGATTGTTGAGGGAAAATGGCTTATTTACGACCTAATTTTGAAAATATACATAACGAGTTCAAGAAATTGCTTTTTTAATTTTACAATTCTTAATTTTAATGTACATATATAATATAATACTGATTCGGTTATATTTAGAGAGGTACGCAAACAAAATATACATAAATAACGCAAATTAATAAAAAGTAAAACAATTTAAAAAGCTTAGCAATATATACGACCCAAAAGTTTCCATGTGATTTAAAAAAATAAAAGTAATAGTTAAACCTATTACTTCTATTTCGAACGATTTCATATACATTTTGGTCCATTAACAACGGTAACTTAAAAACTAAACCACCTTTGGCGTCTCATGTTATTAGCTAACAATAAATATAACAAAAATCATTGGTTTTCATAAACATCTCTCTTACTTTACCCTACTTTTCATTTTTCCGGAGTTTTTGCGATAAAGAGGCATGTCGTAATATTGGTTGAGATATTTTCCTTTTTTACGTGTTTACCAGTTGTATCAAATAAAGTAGATGGCTCGATATAGGTTTCAATGAAAGAGGCAACACTGGATTCTAATTATTTTACTGGACACTGACTTATGCACAGTCCATGTAATGTAGGGCAAAAATTCTGGCCGCTTTTCGAATCTTCCTTTAAAATATTCGACCCTATATGCGAACTATATTTCGAGCAACTTGCAACTAAACTAGTGCTGCAATTAATTGCCAAAGCAAAATATACAACTAATTTTCATAAATAGCAACAACCCCGAATCTTCCTTAAACATCTAGACATCAATGTTTTACATCCATTAAAGAGACACGTACTTAAAGTTAAACGATTGATCTATATTCTCACTACTCCAAAATAATTTATTTTAATCACTTGTGACGAACTGATTTAGGTAATAAAGAACATTCGCTTTCTTCAACATTGTTAATGTCCCACTGATTAATTTGGATTAAAATGTTAGACCATTCTGTACAACGCTGGTAAGTCACCTGCACTTTGTAATTGTAATATGTTTGTTTGTATCTGTCAAGTCTGAGGTACGCACGATGCATCGCAATAAAACATTACAATGATTTTCTTCACCGTGGAGAAAATGATTAATTTAATACGCATACAACAAATTTTCTTAGTTGAAGCCGGGATTTGAATACTAGCCCCTTTTATGGGAGTCCGGTGTCTTAACCACTCATCGATAATTTCTAAGACCATTAAGATTTCAATTTTAGAGAGATTTGTTTTTTTTAGTAAACCGCCGTAACTGTGCCTCATCCTCCCTTTAACATTTAATCAAAGTCAGATTTGTGTATCCATAAGTCAGTTCGTCAAATTGTTATCTATAATATTACTAAGTATAATAAATAATAACATTTTAGCTTAGGCCGTTTTGTACGTAGACATTTTGTAATTGCACTGAAAGGTCCAATAAAACCTTTTAAAAGGTATTATTATCAGCCTTTTGTTTTTAATTTAAGTCAAATGTTTGTACCTATATGTATATGTATAGTTCGCGTCATGTTAAAAGAACGCTGGAAGAAAGTGGAGGGGGTATGTTTGCGCATGGGTACACTCGCACACGAAAGTCTAGGACTATGGTTTTATTTTTGAACTAACCTTTCGCTCGTGACTTCGTATATTGGTTATCGGTAGGTTATTGAAAAACCTCATACCACCAAATAGATCGATAAATCACCTAATGCGCAGCTTGACATCAGCTTTTTACATGACGCGACCTATACTAGTTACGCTAGGGCGATTTGAGTTTCTATGACTATCACACGCGAGCAATACATTTTTCCGAGATTAAAATTGTCACCAAATTAAAAATTTAATTGAAATTGGTTCAGTAGTGCATGAAAACGTAACAGACATAATACAGAGTTACTATTTATTAGTATGAAAGTATGAATCTACGTTTATCCTCATATACTTTACGTAAACGGCCTGAGCATTTAAGTTTGTAACAGTACGAAGTAAAGAGTAGTATCTAAATACTTGTACTAATTAAACTCTAAAAGAAATATAAATATTAGTAGGCGTAGTATCATCTCATGATACAGAATAGAGTTACAAAAATAGATGCAGGGATAGGAAAATAGCTTTTTGTACAAAACAGTTTTCGTAAATAAATACAATATAATACAAAATTGGTTCCAAAAGGGGACAGCATTAACCCTGAGAATTTTAAATTACAGGAACGGAACTCACTCTTCTCAAAATGGGATAATAAATAGATGCAGAATTTGCAATAGTGTACGATAGCTCTTATTTTTATTTACATTACTAACGGAAAGATTAAATAGTTACTTTAATAAGTTATGGTGACAATAGTCAAAACTTATCCGAAGAAATATTCGCCTCATATCGTCTAATTCTTGGCTGCAACGCATTTTTGCTTCCCACAGCTGGGCAAGGGTCTCTACATAATTGAGATGCACTGGAGCTTATTTATTGCGATGTGCCATGTAAGTTGGTATTTTATTTATTTATTTGAATGGTGTAGCTGACGAGCATGCAGGCCACGTGGTGTGTGTGTGTAGCGTCCACATATACACAACCTCAAGCAAGTCTTGCCTGTGAACGTATGCGGTTGAGCGGCTGAGTTTAATGCGTATGGTTGCCTCATGTAATTCTGACCGGCAAGTGCAAATTTCCAATTAAACAAAACAAACTACACGACAAACACAATATAACTGCTTCAGGGCAGAAGTGGGTGCAGCGGTGGCACTTTCCCGAGTGAAACATTAAAGTGCTACTACCTGCAGTAGGGTAGATAAACATTTTAAATTTTACTGTCTACCCTTTTTCGTTAAGTTGTATAGATCGGTCGAAAGATGCCACGTATGTTTGGTTTGATAGAAGAAATAGATAGAACTGATCAGACCATGATACATTACACCATAAAACAAGACGATATGATGCGAATCTTTGCAAAGCTAATACAACAACATTATTGTCTACTAAACATCGAATGGACAACATCGATTGACACAGAAAATATTTGAATAACCAGCATTTTTGGAAACGACTAGAGTACCGATCAATGGACTCCTTGCTAAGTCTTTGGTACCTCAGCTAGGTAAATGAGGGTTACCAATGATTATATAGATAGAAAATACGTAGATACGCGTATGTTAATGCTGTTAAAAAATGGCCTCTCAAAATATTGCAAGTGACAAATTTGCGCGTAGCTTAGAATACACCAGCACATTCGAGGAACAATATTCGAACTGAAATTTCATTCTCATAAAATGTCTACGTATTTTTATTTATAATATCATTGGGATACACATATATGAACGACATCAATTATTGAAAGAGTTAAATTGATCAGCGGCTAATAGAGAAACTGCTGAAAATCAGCGATCAGTATAATTGCTATACACATAGAATATAGATACGGTTAAGGAGTTTTGACCGAATCGAATGATCATTTTTTGATCGAAGTGTGTATCAATAATTTGCTATAGACCCTGCAATGTTTCCTGGGTCACAACCTCACTGTACATATAACGCATCAATATTTTGTTCTCATTCAAAAAAATCACGTAATTTCTCCGTTTAGCTCGGTTCTTGTACTTTGGTTCACTTATGCATTAACGACATAAATTAAGAAAATAATAGGTCATCTTCCATCGAAGAATGCCTATCATTATCAGGAAACATTTACTAAGCCTAGCGTAGCCTAGCAATTCAGCCACTTTGATGAGGGTGACACGCATTTTACGACAGGAATGTATGGCGTGAAAGAGATATTAAAATCGTTCATTGTTGATAGCAGAATAATTATCACAACATTAGCTTATAGTGCTTCTATTCCAGCCATGAAAGGCCGCGGCTCGGCATTTCAACAGTCGGTTGTCTTCTATAGAAGAGTGTGATGACATTTTGCTAATAGTGCCCAACTGAAGCTAGAATACACCAGAATCGGATTGATCGGTCGTCCTCAATCGAGGCGCAGATTAGCTTAGAGTACTCGTATGGGAGCCAAGCTCGACGAGGATCGCGGCAGCGATGGGCCGCGGCCCGAGACTTTGAATGAATCGGTCGTCCTCAATAGAAGCATCTTATGGTCCTCAGTGGAAGAATACAAGCGTGTGGTCAGATTAGCTAATTAAATAGTCCTCGTACCGGAGTCCAGCTATACCAGTACTGGGGCGGCGAAGGGCCGCGGCACGGAGCGTCACAGGTAGGCCACGAACAGCAACATGGACAGCAACAGGAGGGACACGCCGCTCACGCCCAGCCGTGTCGAGCTCGACAGGATGCCCTTCCCTGGAACATTAACATTTTGATTAGGATTCAGTAATCCAGAGAATTTTCTTCATCAAAGTTGTGAGAAATGGTCTGCATGTGTAGTATCAAGTAGCCGATTTAACCTCTGCACGTTTACATCCAACCTTAATAAAAGAAAAATATTTAATGACTTTGCCTTTTTAAAAGACCGAAGTCGCGTTAAAATGTGCTACACAATTACATCTTTTCAAACGAAAAATAGATGTCCAATAGATGTTTTTTGGAATGATTCTGGCCATCTTCAAAATTATTTGCTTTCGTGACGAATTTTCAAATATTACAGTGTTATAATTTGCACTGCAATTTTAAAGACACCAAAACAAACGCTGGGAACAAACATTTTGAATTATCATAGTGACTCATAACCTCATAGGAACGAGCGAACTCGGCAGATACACACGGCAATAATAATTTTGGATATACATATCTATCTATAAACCTTAGAAAGATCACATTCTTGCACTGCTTCTGCTGCTGTGCTGTTGGATACTCTGGAAGAAGAACGGTCCTGCATTTAAATTAGGTGTGTATGTGTAGCTTGTCTAGCAGCGAACAGTACTCACATCGCTCGGCAAGCTTCTTGTAGCAGCAGCAGTCCCGCAGGCGGCTGTACTGCGTGCAGTCGCGCGCCAGAGGCCGGCAGCGATGCGGGCCCAGGTAGCACGTATGAGGCAGCCAAGGGAATGGCTCCGGGAAGAAGCGCCGCTCGCAGCAACAATGGTCCGCCAGCACGCGCGTCTCGCAGTACTCCATCTCCTTGCGAGAGCACACGCCACATCCTTCTCGGGTTGATGGGACTGTAATTACCAGTGTTTTGTATTAAGGTCATGTAATTAGGTAAGATTAGTTATAGGTTAACGTTGCGGCTCGCGGCAGCTGGAGAGTTAATATTTTATTTTAGTGATCGCTCTGCTCTACAGCTTAGTTTAGAAGTCAGTGAAAAGATTACAAAAAATTGGAAGGTTCTATTATTTACGAATCCTTAATCAGAGACAGCGTTGCTATGCTAATGTTAAATTCTAAGATAAATACATTATTTAGAAGACAAAAGCCGCAACAGCACAATGATACGGTATCAAGCTATTGGTATGAATAAAAATAATTGGTATGAAAAGAAGGCTATGAGGTTGTCCTTTTGCTGCATGGAGAGTTGGAGAATAAGAACATTCGCAAAAATTAAATAGCATTTAATTATGCTAACGCTTTGAAAACATTTGTTGCATCGCCAATTTGTAATTCAACCATACATCGTCGCTCATTTGCAGGAGCATTAAAATTAACAATCAGACACAGTGTCTTAAATTTAGAATTTCAGCATTGTTTCTGTCTCTTCTCGGGATGTTGGTTATCTCCCAAGTGAGTTCGCGGTAGAAACCTCACATAAATCCCTCTTTACCAAGGTACCGGATATCTGCTGAAATTTGCCAGATACAAAAAGCGGTTGGTTATTTGGTACTTACATACATCGGGTAGTTACTCTTCATACTCCACGTACATATCGAAAAGTTGTTGAAAGTCAGGTCCTCCACACGTGTGAAGGATGACACATTTCCGCGGTGGTATTATGATCTCCATATTGATATTCAGGTTTGATATAAAATCAGTGTATAATCTAAAGAAACGATACATATATTCTCTAAAGAGCGGGTCGACCCAATACAGGATTGCAGTGTAGCAGCTGCCCCCCAATATAAGCAGCTCGGTCATAGACAAAGCCTCAAGATTTCGCTGTATATGGCGGGCCAGATCAACGATTAACATATTGAAAGTTTTGATAGAACTAGGTATTTCATTACCTATGGTCACATATATTCATGAATTTTTTTTTTTTTGTAAAGTTCATTCAGTATTGTCAAAATAAGCAGCGAAGTTAATAGTGCAGATATGAATAATATTTACGTCATAAAAGCGTTTATTTTTATCACCCTACTTGGTCTATAATGGACCTGTTACATTGTATTTTACCATATTTGACATGTCCAAAATATCGTATTGTTTGAAGCAAGACAATTAGATAGAAAAGTAAAGAAGAATGTTACATAATATTCACTCTAATAATCTTGTAAGTTATTGATTACAGTTACTTATAAATTCCGCCTTAAGTTTTTTTAACTTTTATAGTTTTTTTGTTGCAAATGCCAGAATGCTTCTCGTTCATATACTCGTAGGTGTACATATTATTCGAGTAACAACGGTGAACGCGACATTTGTCGGTGGATGCGTATACGCCTAAGTCTTTCTTCTTACGTTATACTCCTGACCTGTGCCATGCCAATCATTACATCAGGTATAATTGGTATGGCACAGGTGCATCACAAAATATGGCGCCATATCATCAAAAATGTTCTAAAACTACTAGCAAAATTAAAAAAGACTACGTGTACACTACGTAGTCAACGTGAATCTGTGATCACCTTTTGGTTTTGGGGGCAAAAATGCTTGGCTTATTAGAAATGCTATTCTTTTGAGTGTTGTTACACGGCACCTATTAGATATACGAATTACGAATCACATAATGTAAATGTAGAACGAAAAAGTCGAGAACAACAATTCAATATATTATAATACCGAACCTAGTAGTTTTTCAATGAAATCGGCTTTACTCTCTTCGTAAACGAAGGGTATCCGTGAACTATACCTTTAAATCAGTCTTTATCACCAAGCAGGAATCATTGATCAATTAATCAACTAAACCCTATAAATTCAAGATTTAAACATGACGGCTCATATCGACTCGATGAGGCTCGATACGTCGAATGCGATTTTTGCATTCAAAGCATCTCCAGGCGTCCAAAGCATTTCGATGCATTCTGTGGTATCTCTCAACGGTGACGCCGGCACATTCCAAGTGATAGTAACGCATGCACATTATGCATCTCATGCCCTCCCAGACCTCATGTAAGCAACGTAGGCAAGATGACATTATTTCGAAAATCAATGTACGAAAATTCTATTTTTAACCCCCTAAACAACATACAAGACTGTAGCGTCCTAGCCTACCAAAACCAACTGTGGAGGTTAAATCAAATGTTCACTGCAAGTACACATTTCACTCTTAGTAAATCACTTTAAAAATCTGACATTACGATACAGAAAACACTTTTTAGCACTGATGAAAGTAAAGTTTAATCTAGGAAGCGTTTCAGAATGGCGTCCAGCCTGCAGCTTGCAGTAAGGACGCATGTGCAGTGGTTATCGATTGGCAG
This sequence comes from Pyrgus malvae, assembly GCA_911387765.1. Classification (NCBI taxonomy): domain Eukaryota; kingdom Metazoa; phylum Arthropoda; class Insecta; order Lepidoptera; family Hesperiidae; genus Pyrgus; species Pyrgus malvae. Next base: position 22,792,953 of record OU426964.1, on the reverse strand, counting down.
GGATCCTGGGCGGAGGCTAATCTATTTATAGGGTACCTAGATATCTGGGGACGTTGCCACCCTGTCTGGCTTGAGGGGATGGAAGCACGCAGATTGAGTTGTGAATGTTTGTTTGTCTTATGTTATCTTTCCTACCAGGTTTTGGTGCCTGTTTTTATCGTTTTGCGTTACATGTATCTGTTTGAGCATGGTATGATATTTGTGTATGTATCAGAACAACCTAAATTATATCTCTCTTCTCTCACGGAAAAGATATTTGACTACAGATATATAATTTTTTTTCAAACAAAATTTACGTATTTTCCTATTAGTACAATGGAATAATCATATTTTTTTTTAATTTTACAACTACTAAGTATGTTCTTTTTGAACATTCATACTACGTTAATAGATATTATTTAAATGTTCGTGGAGTATGTGAAAGGCCTACTCTGTAAGACGCTAATTATTGTATACCTCATATTTTAAAACAGGGCTGAAGTTTTTCTCCGTCTGCTCTTTTCTTCAGCTCAGCATTGCCTAAGCGCACCCAGAGCAGACAGAACAAAAAAATAACGTTCACTAAGAGTTTGTAAATGAACCGTACAGTGAATAAAGAATATTTCATTTCATTTCACATCATTTAATTTAATTTCATATTAATTTCATTTCATTTCATTTCACCCTGAACCTACCGAGGAACTCATGCCTTCCTTGTGCAATGGCCTGCACTGGTCAGTCTTGGGAAAATTTACTTTCATGGTCCGACAGAGCTTTCATTCTAGAACATTCCAGCGAGGAGTAAGAATTATATCTGTAGCGACTAAAGCGCAACTGTAAGAGCGGGAGCACAAAGCCTCCAGCCACTGGCCCAGGTTAGGACGATGGCATGTTGTGGCCGCACTTTGTTGAAATCTCCAGAAGGGGTAGGAGAGCATAAACTCTCCCAAGACGGAAATCATGCTCAAAGAAGCCAGCGGTTCCTTCCACTGGAGACCCCGAAACCCTTTACAAGCGCTGATGACGTTATCGAAAGAATTTTGGCAGGCTGGTTGCAACCCTTTTTCCGATCCACTACTGGGCAAGGATTTTTATTGGGACTTTTATTGGGAGGCCTGAATTTTTCTCGACCACACTACTCTAATGTGGGTTTTTTAATGAAAAGAGAGAGAGAGAAAGGATTATTAGGATTAACATTTAGGATTGTAGTGTGGTATAAATATGAGGTGATGACCTTTGCACCTTTTGTCCGTTCCCACTTTCGTCTTTCCCTGTCCTAAAAAGTAGGTTGTAAAAGAGCTTCCAACCATTAGAGCTAAAATACTGACAGACGGCAACAATGTGAATAATGCACAATTATAATTTAAGCATGCCGCATGCTGTTATTCAATTCAAAGTGACGAACGAACAATTCGCGAGGGCTGGAATGACATCACCGGCTCCCTGTGACGTCATGCATGAGCTCACATGAGGGGGAATGGCAATTTTATAGCATTTTATGGCAAACGACACCGTAAAACATGTACAATGTACTTTGTTAGGCCATTTCACATATTATTGCGGCGCAAAGATAAATAGATGGGACAAGGAACGTAGATAAATATGTAATTCTTTATGACTTCTTTGTTCGATTGTCTGTCTGGTGAAAACGGAAGACTGTTTTCTCCGAAACAGGTAGCCTGTGAAGTAACTGCCTTGTAAACGTAACCCCGTGTACAGCCACCGACAAAATGTTCGATAATACCTTCTGAAAAACTGATTCGGTAAACGTAGTCCTCGGGATCTCTAGATATTTCATGTTTCGTCTGTATGTTTGTGGACTGTTGATTTTACCTTAACTTTAGCCTTCCCTATGAATTAATGAAAATATGAATTCCTGTTATGAACATTTCGAAGAAACGGAAGGAACAAATAGTAAAAACCCATAATCACATTAAACTTCATCACTGCCATAAGCTGTAATCATGGGGCAATCACGGATGGTCATCAATTAGTTGGGCGGAGCGTCCTCGTGTCCTGCACTGTCATCTAGCGGCAAGGTTGATTATGGTTGCACTTGGATAATGTCACCGGTGGGAAATGCCAGACGATGACGAGTAAAGCTTGTGGATGATAATCTGCAGTATACTTTGATGTCCGATTATGGTGATGTTACAAAAGAAGAGGAGACGAGGTAAGGATTTTCACAATAAAAGATATCTGGAATTGATGGAAGACAATCAGACAAGCTTGCTTCGATCCGATTTCGATGATTAACTTACCCTGTAAATGTAGCCTTCGGAACTTGTAAATATCGCGTTAGCCAGTATGTTTGCGGAACACTTATTACGTTCATTTTGCTAATTATCTCTACTGCGAAGAATTTTCGGAAGAACAAACTAACGAAAACACAAGCTTACATTATTGGCTGCAACTCTTTTTTTCGTCCCACTGCTGGAAGGAAGCCTGAAGCTTACGCCATCACGCTGCTCCAATGCGGATTGATAGACAACATTATATTTAGGTAACCAGTAAATTTCAGCGCACTAATAGCGATCACTACCACAAGCTGTAAAAAATTACATCTAGTGGTGATTTCTTACAGTGGCGAAAACATGATTATTTTATATTGATTTGCTCCTTCTCATTTTCCAGTCATATTGCTTTACTTCAACATTTTGTTCAGTATAATTTTCGCATCTACAACGACTACTGGACTACTGCAAGGAATTCTATAGAAAATTCTATTTGCAAGGCAATTAAGCAAAATGGCAGCTATTCCATGACAGTGGTCCACGCTCGCTGAGCACCGTAAGTGATTAGTCACATCCTTTGCGACAAGTGCAATAATGAGACCCTTTTCGTTAATTACCTTAGCTCAAACAAGTGTTATATGAGAACGTACATAACTTTATTTGCCATTGTTCTTTCTTGTTTCAAAAGTTTTTTCGATATCTATGCCGATCTTAAAATTATCGCATCGTTCAAAGCAGCATATATTTAAGTTTCATACAGCTTTTTTTATCTGAATAGCCTACACTTTAAAAACCTATAGAAAAAAAGAAGTTCTGCATTAATATGTGAACTATAAAAAGTGAATACCTACACTAGTATGTTGTTGAAATTGTCTTCATAGATAAACAGTACCTGGACGCTCGAGCGTTGCTCGGATAAAAACAATTGATTTTTTTGGTTTATTTTTAAGCAAAACATTCATTGGCTTAGTGTTACTAAACAAAGCCTTTTAAAATACCTAGCTCCCAATTTAAAAAAAAATTGTCACAAAAAATAAAAAGCGCAACTTGCCTACTTTAGAATTGAACCCGGGTCTCTAGCTCTGTAGTCAGCTTTTGTAACCATTCGACCAAGAAAGCTTTAATACCATTGACGAAATTTTTATAGAGGTCTTTCATATCGACATTGTCATTTGTTTGAAGGGCGGATTGACGATCAACATTTGACGGCATTCTACGCACGGAGTTGCAAATAACGGCACCCCCCAATTTCTTCTCTGTGATTCTACGCCACAATATTATTAATATTATCCGAAAGATGTCAGTAAGAGTAATTTCATATTTAACGGCATAAACATTAAATAAAACGACAATTTCTATTAATAAAAATTTGCTGGATCGATTTATCATCCCTGAAAGCAGGGTACTAAATTTCATCTTTGGAGCCGTTTCGGGGATTTAAAAAATATATTTAGATATAAACAAGAATTGCTCGTTTAAAGGTATTAGATGTAAATTAGCGTAAAGTCATTATTTCATTCTAGTAAATTCGGTAAAGTTTAATAAATGCAAATCACTTATTAAAGTAAATGCTAACTTTGTGTTTATTAAAATTGGTAAAAGAAAAACATAGTAAGTATACAATGTAAATTTGAAAAATAAACTAAACATATTAAACTATGAAAATCATACTTACGTAGTAAATGAAGACTTAAATGCTAACTAACACGTTCCTAGACATAAATAACTTCAAAACACAAGACTAGGCAATCAGGAACAATCAACACCAAACAATGCCAGAAATAACACGATAGTTCCCATTCGAGGCAGAACTCCAGGACCAATAAAGATACAATTGAAATGGGAATTGGATACAATTAATTGAATACTCCAATCAACGCCTACGCTCTGTAATAAAGATGCAATGCACTTGGTTAATTCGATCTTTTAAACGTTTTGTAGATAGTTCCACTTTAGTGAGTTACACGAGTCTTACGAGTTTTCGCTCGCTTTCGAAAGCTCCACTGTTTTTTTATAGAACATGGACATAGTTATATGATAATATTACTAAGATTTTAAAGCTGGGGATCTTGGTATAGTGGAAAATTTAAGGTTTCTGATGAGTTCTAAGGACTTCAAAGACTGTCAAAATATACACTGGGAAAGTTCAAGAGTATCATAGTTTCATCATCATGCATTATCAGGTTCATGTAAGACTCGCGCATACAGTCGTCATTCGTTCTTCAATAATTTTTACCAATTATCATTAGATCAATTGTTTATTACCTATTTCTTCTAATGATAAATAATTGGTCTAATGGTAGTTGTGAAGTGCTAGTTATAGTAACATTGTTCTAATGACATCAAAATCACTGAAGTTCAGTAAAAATCAATCAATACATGTACAATGTACAGTATACATTTTTTTTAAGTATTTTGCCCCAGACCTTGGCAAGCAATCAACTTGATTCATTGAGTCTAATCTTATTCAACCCAATTCTTGATGATGGTTAATTGGATTTGATATGAATGACACACCTTGTTTTGCTTTGATAGGACTATTTCTTATTAAAAGGATGTATGAAAATATATATTTTTCATATGACTCATCTGGAGAAATTATAGATAGTATAGTAAGGGTAAGCTCCAGGCCTCCCTAATATCAGGGAGCAACCCGTGTCCAGCAGTGGGACGCAAAAATGGGTTGCAGCCAATCTGGTAGGGGTAAACCACGTACTTTGAATGATGATGATGATCAAAAAGATTGGGACTAATGTATGACTCTCTTCTTATGTATATGATAACAAGGTTCACATTCCAATCAAAAAATTCCAGAAATCGCCAGCACTTCCGTTAATATTTGTCTGCAACAACCCTTTTTGCGTCCCACTGCTGGATACGGGTCTCTCACCATTATTGGGAAGGCCTGGAGCTTACCTACTCCATCACGTTGCTCCAATGCAGGTTGGTGGAAACAGTTAGTTAATATTTACTAACATAAAAAAAATCGGATGGCACTACAAAGTAGGTTAAATAATCTTATTACCAACTTTGAAATAAAATGAAAATGAAATGAAAATAATTTATTTGCACAAATATGGGTATTACAAAGGTTGTTTTATGTACATTTATCAGTTCGCCATATTTACCTCAGCGAGGCATGCAAATTTGGAGGACAGAATTAAAACATAAGTATAACTAAAATTACTTATAACTAAATTTATTATAATTGAAGACAACGTTGATTTTATTTTAACCCATATTTTGCGGTTTTTATTGCGATGTTTTATCAATTCTGCTATAATTATAAAAGATTTATATCCGGGCCATCGGCTTTGGGCACCCAATTTACTGGGTTTTTATACACTGAGAGGAAAAAAAACCGGCGGAAAAAAAACCTCGCAGGTTTTTAGTCCCGTAAACCCGAAATCCCTCACGAAGTTAAAGTTCGTCGTTTAAAAATTCAGATACCGAATAGTACGCTTTTGTAAACAAGAACGTTTTAAGTGCTCGTTTAAAATCACAAATTGTTTTAGACTTGAGGGATTCAGGTAAGTTATTGTATATTTTTGGTCCCATGCAAAAGACGCTTTTGTTATATTGTTTTGTTTTTGATGCAATTGAACACAATTTTTAGTATGCCTTTTTGATTTTAGAGTTTCATAGTTATTTAAATCTTTTTTTACCATTAGGGATATTTCATATATGTATAGGGAGGGAAGCGTCATTATTTTCAATTCTTTAAAGTGCGGTTTACAAGAGTCTATTTGATTTATTTGACATATAGAACGAATACATTTCTTTTGAGCCTTTAATACCGTTTGAATTCCCGCTGCATTACTACTTTCCTCTACAACGCACGCAAATCGTTTCTTATGCAGACCATTGCCGTTAAGTCTTCTGAAAACGTTTCCACAGTACTTACTTTCATCTAAGTTGATGGCATTAGCGGCCGCCCTCGCCTTCACAGTGGAGACGTCATGCTCCACGAAGTACTCCTCGTAGCGGACCTCGACCGCCGGCTCGCTCCAGCGCTCGGAGTCGTTCGCCTTGCTGCTGTTCACCGGGCCCGTGCCCACCGGCTTTGATGTAGCTGCATGCCGGACCTACAGATTGAAGATTAAAGAACATATATTAGCTTTGAATAAATAGTAGATTGATACAGTATCTATTGATGCAATGCACTTATTCATCAAAATTTTGTACGCAAATAACGTATAGTAAGTCTTCAAGAAATTTAAGTTTATTTTATTACTAACACATAAATAAATGCATCTTTCTCATTTAAACTAGAAGGTAAGTTAAGGTTACCCTAGATGGATAAATATAAAATTGTATAAGGCTTCCAGACCTTCTAGTCCTCGGACACAATTTGAGTTAGAGTAAAACATTCTCACAGTTTTCATGACAACCCGTGTGGCGCAATGGTTACCATGCCGGACGGCCGATCTGAAGGTCGCGGGTTCGATTCCCAGCGAAGCAGAAATTTGAATGATGAGTGATTTTAATTTCTGTTCTCTGTCTGGGTGTTTGTGTTTCTGTCTTTGAGTGTGTCCATGCTACTCACAACACAAGGTCTACCTTTTTGTGGAGCATTTTGGGGGGGGGGGGCAAGTTCTTAGTCGGGGGGAGAGCAAATTTTTAGTTTATTGGTGGGGGGGGGGGATTTATGAGGTTCTTGGTAGGGGGGAGGCAATATTTTTGAATCTAGGCACCTTCTATCTTATTTTATGTATGTAAGCAGTCAACAATAAAATATTTTCATTTCATTTCAATTATTGAATATACAAAAAAAGCAGCAGCAGATGTATGTAGCTTATTCTTTATAGGTTTCTTTTTACGTCTAGGAGATCTTCTGAGATTTTTGAATCTCTGAATCTGGACCTTGATCGCCTTTGAACGCCACTTTACAAGTTTTCGGGCACTCAATAATACCCGACCCGTTTGTTTCTGGGATACAAAAAAACCTTAGTACTTCACACTGTCGTGAAGCATTCCTATAAATGCTTTTGAAATACTTTGAAGTAGAAAAGCGTCGAAAGCTTAGTTATGAGTACCATGCATTAAGTTGATTAGTATTCCTTCATCACATTCACATGACGCACCTCGCGTAGTTCTGCTGTTGTAATAGAAACTATAGTGAGCTTGCTACTGAATGCATGGCGGTGACATTCCAATGATTTATCAATTTGTTGGATGCATTATTGATGCATAGCGCACACGTAACAACAAGATGTTGTAAAGTCTAAAAATAATATATCACTAATAATTGATTTCATAATTCTATTATTACTAGCTTGATTCCACTGATGTGTCCAGCTATAAGTATTTTTTGATATGTAATATCTTGCATATATAAGCTCGAAAATGAAACTGAGTAGGCCTCTTCAGCATGACCACATCGCCTGACTATCTCCCTTTGCCGTACAAGAATGTGTTGCCAACCCCTACATGCACCAGCGGCCTGTGCGGCTAAAAAGATAAGTGTAGTCAATAATAATGGCTGTTACCAGAACTTCCGGCACTTTGAAGATGACATCGCCGGTGGCTCCGACGAGCAACGCGAATGTGGCGACCAGCCGCAGCGGCAGAACTCGTCGCCGCACCATACCATCTCACGCACCGACCACCGCTCCACCACACCTGGGAAAAGATGACCATGTATTTATACGGAAGACGTTGGAAGTATGTACTTATGTAATCTTTAAGTCTATGAGGAATGTGCGATTGAAAAGATATTTTTGATGAGTCTAGTTCTTTGTCTTACGCAGATACAAATGTAAAGATTGTAAAGCGGTTATTTATACATAAAAGATCACCACACAACCACAATTTTGTGGTTAATATGATAAACATAATATGAAATGAAATGAAATGAAATGAAATGAAAATGAAATGAAATGAAATGAAATGAAATGAAAATATTTTATTTGCACAAATATGGGTGAAAAAGGTTTTACAAAATATTTAGAACTCCATATTTACCCCTTAGGGTGTACAAATTTTATTATATTAAATAAAATAATTATTTTAATGACTTAACATAATGTAAACATAAATTCTTAAAATGACTATTACAGAAGGGTACATAAGAAACATTAAAGTAATTTTAAATTTTACAGTTTTAATTGGCTGCAACCCTTTTTGCGTCCCACTGCTGGGCACGGGTCTCTACCCCTTATTGGGGAGGCCTGGAGCTTACTCCACCACGCTGCTCCAATGCGGGTTGGTGGAGATGCGGGTTAGTGGCCAACCCGCTGTCGGATGTTTTCAAACCGCCCATAAGGCCTCCGACAAGGTTTGACGACTGTTATCTATCGACAACAACCGGGACCGACGGCTTAACGTGCCCTCCGAAGCACGGAAACGCGCATGAATTTTTTTGCCACTAGCGGTCACCCATCTCACACCCGACCGCGCCCGTTTGGCTCAGCTGCATAGATCGCTTGCGTTCTACGCTAGCCGCCAGGCCATGCGCGCTTCGTTTTTACTTAACAGTTTTAATTAATTAGACTTAAACCCAATTTTGTGCTTTTTATAATAATTTATTTTATTTGAACCATACGGGGTTCGCCGTCATCAGCTTTGGGCACCCACCAGGATGGGTTTTGTACACTGAGAGGAAAAAAAGCTGGCGAAAAAAAAACCTCCCAGGTTTTTATGCCGCGGACAAAATTATTTATTAATCATTTTATTTTATTTATGTTATTTTAGTTTCTTATATTTTATTAATTTATTTATTTATCGTTAATAAACTCAGTGACCGAATAGTACGCTTTTTTAATTAGATGTATTGAACAAACATAATAAGACCTCTAAATACAAGTTCAAGTTCGTAATTAAACCAGCACTCTTGAAAATTTTCAAATCAAGCTACCCGAAATAGACCCGAGCTATGCGCTATGGCTTAATTTTTTTTCCTTTAAGAGGATGCATGTGCGAAGTATTCAAAAAGAGTTGTATTTGTATCAAGCATTTTATCGCTTGTCCTTCAGTAAGCACTGAAGTATAAGCAATGAGAACGATACACGACAGTGTACGCGTATGAGTGGTCGTTTCACCTTTCGTGATGGCCACCGAATGCTAAGCGCGTATTATCGGTCAAATGGCCAGCTCGTCGTGCTTCTGCGAATGCAACTGCTATTTGGTGCTAAGACGATGTTTACAATGGTGTTTTAAAGATGTTTTAGTACGCTTTTTGAACCATGGTAAAAGTTAATCGCTGATTATTCATCGATTATTAATTATTATTTATCATTAAAAATAAAACTGAATTGCTGTTCGTTAGTCTGGATAAAACTCGAGATTGGCTGAACTGATGTGGCTTCATTTAGTTTTCTTGAAATATTAGTAGAAGTTCAAGGAAGGTTTAATCGTAGAGAAAATATGGAAAAATTGCGAAATTAATAGTAAAACAACTTATTTTATTTGCCCATATAAATTGTCAGTAACTGTCAAACATTGGTTCGCGCTGTCGTCCAGAAGTTTGACACAGTTTGAAAAACGGGACAGTTCATCTGTCATAATAATATTGTTTAGTACGCAAGTACATTATTCAGTCTAAGGTTTTGTAACTTAAAAACTGAGATGGTAAAGAAACATATCCTCTTTCAATACTTTTAAGACATTGTCCTAATGTCTGCGGGACCCACTAGTCAATATTAAATATGGGCATAGCTCTTTTTTTTGGTACCGGGGGGAGGGAACCTTCAAAAGGTACCCGACACCTTGGTAGAGATACCGGGTTATGTGGGATCTGACCTCACTAAAACCCCTTCGGTGGCCTGCCTATGCGCTGGGGGGATGACTCCGGGATCTCCCGTGGAACGCACCGGTGTCCACCACACGCGGCGCCCTAGTACGGGCCCATCTTTGGGAAAGCAAATGTGCTCTCCTGCACGTTCCGATGCTTACGGCGGCATGCGGTCACGTACACACCGCCGTCCTTCCCGGGGCTGCTGGCTGGACGGGTCGAGCTCCCACTCTCACCGCCCGTAACCCCGGAAGCCTCCTTTTAGTCGTCTCTTACAATCAGGCAGGGGATACCGTAGCTGTATTTTTAATCCCGAAGCTACAGGGACTATGGGCATAGCTCTACCGGGTAAGTACCACACGCACATCTGAGCTCATTTTCGTCGAAAAGCATTTTTGTGTTTCGATAGAATGGTGCAGTTGCTGATTATTTTTATAAGGCGGTTTAGCCTCATGAGTAAGAGTGCAAATTAATACGACTTCAAGGCTTAAGATTTGTTTGAGGCTGAATGTAATTCTCTATGGCCTCAAGACCACTTCTTCATGCATACTCGTCGACTATCCATCGTTTAAATTAAATAATTTATATCTCTTTAACAACGTAGTTTGTTACAGTAAACGCTCCTGTAAATTACAGGTATGCTCCAACAATATATCATAACTTAATATTATCAATGGATAGTTAATATAGTTATGAAAAAAATATTAAGAATAACATTTATAGGGAAAGTGATAAGACCTAGCCATAAGACTGTTAAAGTCAGTTTAATTCTCTTACTTTGTTTTGCGTGTTGCCGCAAATAATAAGAAACAGGTAAAGTTCAAAGAACTCTAAATAGTATTTCTTGTCCATCTTTTTTGGGGTTTTTAATGTTCTGCAAAAACGAGTAAACACATAATTTTTCTCCTTTAAATGCTTCTTGCTGAAGATTATTCCTCCGTGTTCCGGATGGTTAAACACATCGGTTTTTTTATTCGAATCAAACAGGACTGAGTCATTATCCAATATCTTAGCAGCTAATTATCCGCAATTATGAAAACAATGTTCATTAGACGTTGCCGGCCATCTGAAGACATTGAACTAGTTTACGGATCACGATCAACACAATGAGTTACAAAAACAATCAATATTGAATATTGATAGATATCTGCAATAAAATTAGTTTGAAAAGCGTAAGGTTTGTTAAATAGAGCAAACGTGCAACTTGGGGTAAAATAGTTACCCATGTATTTATTTTTTATTTATACTCTTTATTGTACATGTACACCATTACAGGAAAACAGCTTTTATACATTAATTATATGGTACAATTGGCGGTCTTATCGCTAAGCAGCGATTTGATCTCTTCCAGACAACCATACCATGTATATAGCTTTCTAGTGTAGGTATGCTCCCTCGTTAATTGAAGGAATACCTTTAAAACTTTCCCTCCCACTATTACCCTCCTTGGCTGTAACTCTTTTATTTGTCCCACGCTGGGCACGGACCTCTCCCCATAATGAGGATCAGTAAAGTTATAGCAAATTCAATCAAACTACAACACACTTTATTCTATATGACATAAGAATGATATATCTTTTTAAATTATCAAAATCGGTCCATAACTTACGAAGATATTAAGTAATAAAGTTGTGCCGTTCCTCTCGCTAAAAAGTACACGTGTGACGTCACAATTACCGAACCAAGCGCAGTCGGCATACGATTCGACGAGACGGATGTTTGAGATTCGAGTGTAAAGTGTAGTTCGAATGTAATTTTGTAATAAAAGTATAAAACTTACCTTAATACTTAATATTAGTGCTAATAAAGTACAAGCTCAATCAGATAAACGTCCGAAATACCTATATAGGTAGTACCTACCTACTCGTACATATTGTACTGATCTTTTAGAGAAATTCACGTATTTTTAGCGTTTTTGAAACTAGTTGAGACTTAAAATCACTCATCTCTTTTTAATTTTGATTACCTACCCACGGAAGGTTGTGGAAATAAAACTTTATAAAAGAAACGAAAGCATTATTATTTTTACACTTTTAGGCTAGATCATAATAAAAATAAAGTATTACCTTATACATAACAAAAAATCCTGTAAATTAACTAAACCACAGGCTATCGTTACAATATTATCCAAAAAATATTCATACATACCTCACACCTATATTTTTTATCGAGACGAGACCCGTGACGGTGACGACCGACCCGTGTGGCGTAATGGTTACCATACCGATTGGAGAGCCCGGGGTTCTATTCCCGGCGTGGCAGAAATTTGAATGTTGAGTTTATATTTCTGTTCTCGGTTTGGGTGTTTGTTTTTCTGTCTTTGTATGTGTCCATGTGAAAACGACCTCTGCACCTGGCTACATACAACACCAGGACACTGAGGACCGACGAAAAGATACATGAGCTGGAAGCAGAGATAGATAAGTTACGCTGGAGTATCATAGGATTATCTGAAGTCCGAAGAGAGGGGGAGGACACGGTAATCCTTAAATCCGGTAACTTATTCTATCACCGGGAGGGCGAACATCTGTCCCAAGGTGGTGTCGGGTTTCTCGTCCGCAGGTCCCTCGTCAACAATGTGACGAAAGTCGAATGTGTTTGCAAGGGCAAGGGTACCTTATACTCAGAATATCAAAACGGTATTCGCTGAAGGTCATACAGGTATATGCGCCGACGGCGAAACACCCAGACGATGAGGTTGAGGCTATGTATGAGGACGTAAGTAGAGCCATACATGCCTCTAAGACTCATTTCACGGTGGTGGTCCCCCATGGATTTCAATGCAAGACTGGGCACGCGAGACGGCGACGAGCAGAAAGTAGGGCTCTTTGGATTTGGTCAACGAAACCACCGAGGCCACTTGCTTGCTAACTTCTTGGAGAAGGAGAACCTCTTCATGATGAACTCCATCTTCAAGAAGAATCCTCATCGCAAGTGGACTTGGATAAGTCCCAACGGTTCCACGAAAAGCGAGATAGCAGACAAACGGCACATATTTAATGTCTCCGTGATCAACAGGTATGGTACGAGACACATTAAATATCAACATCAAACTGGAACGGTCATGTCTAATGAAGTCTACGCTCCGACCAACACCTGTCCAAATCCAGGGTTCCGAGAACTTTCAGCTTGACTTGCGAAATCGTTTCGCGGGCCTAGAAAAATGCGAGTCTGTGAACGAATACCACACCAGGATGGTACAAACCGTCCACGAGGTAGTGTCCAAGTTCTTTAAGGCACCCTCCAGTAGCAGACCCCAAGTGCTCTCTGAACATACCCTCGGTCTTATAAAGGAAAGGCGTGAACTATGCGTTCGGTCCCCGTCTTCAATGTCGAAGTTGAGCCGCCTGGGCTCAACAAACAGATCTCTTGCTGCAGACGACGCGATCTGCGTGCTCACAACACACAGTGCGTCAAAAACACTACTGAGCGCAACCAAGGCACAAAAGTGTTCACAAGAGATCTGAGTGTAGGGCAAAGCCAGTTAATGTGATTGAGGACAGAGTCTGGCGCTGTAGTTTCGTCTAAGCCTAAGTTTAAGCTAAGTTTCGTTCAGAGAGAAATTGAGTGGTACTACGGACGGTTGTACAGCTCCTCAAAAGCTCCCGTTACCGATGTGGTAAACGATAAGAGAGCCAAATTGACCCGACACTATACCGAAGATATCACGGACGTCAGCCTGTACGAAATTAGAAGGGCCCTTAATCAGCTTAAAACAACAAAGCACCGGGAGATGACGGTATCACATCAGAGCTGCTGAAGACTGGATGGAAACCCCTCCAAGTGGCGCTCCAAAAACTGTTCGATACAGTCATCAGTAGCGGAACTGTCCCGGAGGCGTGGAGCGGAAGCGTGGTGGTTTTGTTCTTCAAAAAGGGTGACAGAGCCCTTTTGAAGAACTATAGACCCATCGCGCTTCTGAGCCACGTCTATAAGCTGTTTTCAAGGGTTCTTACTAATAGTAGTGCGCGCAGGCTAGACGACTTCTAGCCTCCCGAACAAGCCGGATTCCGAAAAGGCTATAGTACCATGGACCACATACACACGCTGCGACAGGTTATACAAAAGACCGAGGAGTATAATCTGCCGCTATGTATTGCGTATGTGGACTATGAGAAAGCCTTCGATTCTATCGAGACCTGGGCGGTGCTAGAGTCTCTCCAGCGATGCCAGATTGACTATCGGTACATCGAGGTGTTGAAGTGTTTGTACAAAGCCGCAACTATGACAGTCCGAGTCCACGACGGAAGCACTGGACCTATTCCATTGCAGCGTGGAGTACGACAAGGGGATGTTATATCCCCGAAGCTGTTTACCGCTGCACTGGAAGACGTGTTCAAGCTGATGGAGTGGAACGGACTGGGTATTAACATCAATGGCGAACACCTCACATACCTTCGATTTGCCGATGATATAGTAATCTTGGCGGAGAACCTGGAAGAGCTCAGCACTATGCTAGGTGACCTCCATAGCGCCTCACAAAGGGTGGGTCTTAAGATGAACATGGACAAGACGAAGATCATGTTTAACGTCCATGTCACACCTATACCGGTCGTTGTTGATGGCGCTACTCTCGAAGTTGTCGACGAGTACATATACCTAGGACAAGCTATCTGTATGGGTAAGTTCAGCTTCGAGAGAGAGGTAACTCGTAGAATCCAACTCGGTTGGGCAGCGTTCGGGAAATTACAAAGTGTCTTCTTCGTCCAGAATACCTCAGTGCCTGAAGTCGAAAGTTTTCGAGCAGTGTGTGAGTACAGGCCGCCCTCCAACCAGGTGGACTGATGACCTGAAGAAGACAGCGGGTAGTCGCTGGATTGAGAAGGCCCAGGACCGGGAGGAGTGGCGAACATTAGGGGAGGCCTATGTCCAGCAGTGGACTATAAAAGGCTGATGGATGGATGGTATGTGTCCATGGTACCCACGATACACCCGACCGTTGATCGGCAGTCCGATGGTAACCATTGCATCACACGGGGTCGTCTAATATAATACCTAGTTCCGAAGTCCATAAAGGGATCCACCGGGAGTGTCCGGGAGGGCCCAAGGTGGTTTCTCGTTCACAGATCTCATGAACACAACGTTACGCAAGTCGTAAGCGTAATGTATTTTTTATTCATAATATCAAAACGGTATTCATTGACACTGATTCACTAGACAGCCATATTTTTATTTTATTTGAATGGAGTAGCGGACGAGCATGCAGGCCACGTTGTGTTATGTGGTCGCTTCAGCTCATGGACATCTACATACAACCTCTAGCAAGCATAGGTAAGTCTTGTCTGAGGTCGTATGCAGTTACGCTGCTACTCCGGAGGCTGGTGTCGCCTCATGCAAGTGTAGCCGGCAACTGCACCTTTCCACCGAAACAACCACCGACAAATATATTTAGTGAGTATAATCTATGGTGAAGAAAGGTCATCGAATGGCGACCACGTCTCGGCAAAATGAGCGCAAGCCGCCTTCCAAGCAGTTGGACTGACTACCTGAAGAAGACAGGGGGAAGCCGCTGGATTCAGAGGGCGCAGGACCGGTCGGACGTAGTGACGAATATTAAGAAGCCTATGTACAGCAGTGGGCTAAAGTACATTAAAATAATCTTTACAACAGTGTCTTGTAGTCTGGGTAGAGGCATAAGAATAAATAATTATTGTTATTAGGGTAGAGGCTGTAGTTTTATCATCTCTTTTTACAACAGAAACAATTTTTTTACGAAGTTTTGGGTCTCTCGGCACGTTAACAAATATTTTTCTGGCATTTTAACGAGCGTATTTTTAAATTTGACACTATACAATATTAATACATAGTTGAAAATGTGAATTAGATACCAATCGGACACTTATTTGTTTTTAAAGTCAAAATTAACCACACAAAACACTGCGCGCCTAACCGCTGCTAAAGGCTAACGGTAATTGTGACGTCACAGCTATCGCGGCGGCCCTCAATGTATTTTCGTTAGTAATTTGGTCATAACTTCGTAAATTTTTGTCGTAGAACAAAAAATTTTGCACTGTACGTTAAGGATTTTATAGCTCTACAAATCTGCATTCTCAACTAAAAACGTGACTGATCCTCATTAGCGAGGCCTGGTAATTAACCCACCACGCTACTCCACAACCACTTGGTGGAAGACTACCCTCCTAATACATCCGTATTAGGTGTGATCAACAAGAAAATAGGCGTGGTCAATAAACAGACCGTTGAAATTTTTAACCCGCTATTCTAAAGTGGTAGCATTTTTTGTAGGTTCAGTAACCTATTTATTTTGTATATATACTATACTACAAGTACATATCTTATACTTTGAAGGCCTATGATCTAATTCTGGAAGTAAAATCATTAGACACTAATATCACCGATTTTACAGCTTTTGTCGTTTCATTTTCATCTTTTAAATCTTCGATGCATAAACTCAATAAATTAGCAAATGTTATGCAGTGTGAACGAGACTTTAGTCGAATTAATGCACAGTTGATATGCAGACCGCAGCACCATACATTGGTGGATGTGTTCCACCTACCAAGTGTCGTGTAGAAATGCACTTAAGGCATGAATTACGAGTTGTTAGCCAGGTGTTGATAGTTTGTGTACCCCGTTTTAAAAAGTACACATGGTGAGATGTGTACTTTTTAGGGTTCCATACCCAAAAGGTAAAACAAGACCCTATCATTCCCAACAACTCTGCTGACCATTTCATGAACCATGATAGAAAAAAAAAGGATTTTTTTAAAAGACGATTTATTTCTGTTGCCGCTATAACAACAATTACAAAAAAAAAACAGAATAAAAGATATTTAAGGGGGCAAGAGAAATTATTATTTTTGTACAGTAATGTATCCGTTACGTAGATTATAAAGTAATGGATATCATCGTCCGACTCACACTTGGCCTGCATTATTTTAAATTGTATAACATTGTTGTAGGTAGGTAGGTAGGCTAGCTAGGACAGTAGCCGGTGAGACTTATTTCTACGGAACTTACGTTTACGATGTTCATTCATTAGTATCTCGATGTGTTCATTGCGCAAAACTGTGAGTTTAATAAATTAGAATCAAATGTCACTCTCTGTACGACAGACGTACAGACAAAAATTTCTAAAATGTATTTTTATCCACCCTACAATGCCCCAATGATGGACACAGGTCTCGCTCGTCTCAGAAGTGAGAGGGATTTATCCCATAGTCCATTAACTTGGTGAACAATATAAATAAAAAAATATATACTGGAGGTTTTTATGTTGTCCTTTAATCTTATAGAAGCCTAAATTGATCCAGATTCTAAGTTGTAAGCAATACTTCCGTTACAATTTTCAAATCCGGTTCAACTCTACGATAACTAGAGTGCACTAAATTTTAACGGCACGTCACCAACATGTAGGTAAGTGTAATTTAATATTCCAATCACGAACCCACTTTGAGGACCTTAAGTGGGTCAGTGGACTCTTGAACCCTAAGAAAGGACCGACTATTAAGAACTACTTTTTTGGATCGTTATAACGTCTTGTATTAGGGTAGAGTTGCGTGTTTTGAAGTTCGTTACCTCAGGAAAATAGTTTCCAATATGAATTTTCGTGACCCAAAAATATACGAAAAGTATGGTAGTCATTATGAGCAGCCAAGCGGTAAAACCCGCGATCTCCGCCACAGGAATACCGCGTTCAAATCTCCGACGCGAAAATATTGTGAACATTTAATTACAATATTTTGCATCACCCAGAAACTCATATTTTCTCGAAGGCTTGACGTCAGCGTGGAGTATGACCTAAATTCCTGTCATTTCTAAGAGGAGACCTGTGCCTAGGAGTGGGAAGTCAGTAAAAAATAGAAGGACTTTTCTATTGCTCATGTTGTACAGGTTTGTTTTCTTGAAATAATAAGTTTAAATGATGATGTAACAAAATACATAACGATTTCCAGCAAATAGCCTTGTGGTAGGGTGGTAGGTTAAGGCCTCCCTTTGATTGATAGGGTCAGACCAATGGTCAGCGTCACAGTAGCAATTCAGCAGTGGGGCGCGAAAAGAGTAGTGTTGTAGACAAATGATGATTGATGTCCAATGAACGATCTCATAAATTAAAATCCAAATTAATGACAGAAGTATGCAACGGTAGTGCTGTAGTAGTTGAAACATATAAGTTCTACCTATTTTATTTTCTCTGGTTCTACCATCTACCATGCAAGAAAACCTTGGCCAACAAACAGTTATCAAGTATATTGGTATGATTGACTAACCAATATTTATGACTTGAATCGCGGGCTATAAGTAGATTCACGACCGACCCCGAATTTTATGAGTGGCACGGGTTTTATTACAATTCCTCTTTAAAATATCTATGATTTATAATAGTGTTTATTGCTAGGCGAAGTGTTTCTACCGGTACTTGTTAAAGTGAGTAAATGGTTTGGATTAAATATTACTAGAATAACAGTTCTACAATAACATTGAAAATGTAAGGCCCAGGCTTGCATTTTTTATCATTCTGAAATCCTTTCCTTCCTTTCATGAGAAAAGTTATAGAATGTCTAAGAACGCCACGAAACTTAAAGACTGTGATAATATGCTCTCGAGTATAAAATCTTACAAAATAAATATAATACAAACGAAGATGAAAAAACTAATCTCTGCAAGTCAATATCTCAAACACCTAAGCAAAAACAATTTCTAACAAAAAACAAAACAGAAATCACGATTTCTTATAAAAAAAGAGCATAAAAATGCTACTA
The DNA here is from genome assembly GCA_911387765.1 of Pyrgus malvae. Taxonomy (NCBI): domain Eukaryota; kingdom Metazoa; phylum Arthropoda; class Insecta; order Lepidoptera; family Hesperiidae; genus Pyrgus; species Pyrgus malvae. The sequence goes on along the minus strand of OU426964.1, from coordinate 22,774,285 downwards.
GTAGAGGAGACGTGGAAGATCGACTTTCACCGATCTGATAACTCGATGAAACATATTTTTTATCAAATATAATTTATAAACATATATATATGTCTATGATAACTTGCCTATCGAAAAGTGTTCATAGCTATTTTTAATTTAATTAATTTTAATCAATTTTCTTTCATATCACCTTCACTCTTGTGATAACCGAATGAGTTTTATCTCAATTGATAGTTTTTAACACACAGAATTTGCTTAGATAGGCTTGCCTACTTATTTCCGTGCATGGCTACCTGGTAAGTAGATGTGAACAGGTAAGTCAATATAGGTACCTAGGCATACAACATAGGTACCTAAGCATATTCTGTGTGTTAAAAACTATCAATTGAGATAAAACTCATTCGGTTATGACAAGAGTGAGGTGATGAAAGAAAATTGATTAAAATTAATTAAATTAAAAATAGCTATGAACACTTTTCGATAGGCAAGTTATCATAGGCATATATGTATATAAATTATATTTAATAAAAAATATGTCTCATCGAGTTATCAGATCGGTGAAGGTCGATCTTCACCGGCTCTTAGACCATAACGAACACTGAATACAAATGTGTGTTCTGAACAAGTTTTTGAAAGTACATACATAAGAAAACGAAAGTTGAAAAAAACAAAACAATTTGGGTAAGTATAGTTTAAAGTTTCAGGCTGTGTTTATAATCCTCATGATGACGAAATTTTGGCAATATTATCAATATAAAACTTAAATAAGTACATTTCATTTTGCTTCAACCTTCAAATCTCACCAGAATAATAAACACTTTAATTCGAATACATTATGCACAATATTTTGTAATAATAAAACGTATTTCTATATCAAATAGTCGCTACGGTCCAGTGGCGCTGAAGTGTTGACCCCCGGCTCGCCTTCGAATCCGGTGAAGCGTGGATGTCATTGTTGGATCAACACTATTGACTGCAGTTTGATTAACAAAAGTCATTTCGAAAGAAACTTCCTGCCTGATTGTTACGTAATTGGTATTAAAGTAGTAAATAATTACCTATACTACCTATCCATCCATCCATCATCCTTTTATAGTCCACTGCTGGACATAGGCCCCCCTAACGTTCGTCACTCCTCCCGGTCCTGGGCCTTCTGAATCCAGCGACTACCCGCTTTAGGTCATCAGTCCACCTGGTTGGAGGGCGACCTGTACTCCTTTTGCCGAGACGTGGTCGCCTTTCGAGAACCTTTCTTCCCCATCGGCTGTCGGTTCTTCTAACTATATGGCCTGCCCATTGCCACTTCAGCTTGCAAATTTTAAGAGCTATGTCGGTATCTTTCGTTCGTCTACGGATTTCATCGTTACGAATTTTATCGCGTAGAGAAATACCAAGCATAGCCCTCTCCATCGCGCGCTGAGCGACCTTGAGCCTATGGAAAAGGCCAACTGTAAAAGACCACGTCTCAGCGTCTCACGTCTCGTCTCTATACTACCTATAGCTAGATTATTTGTACGGAGGGCTTTTTATGTGTACATATATTATTATGAACCGAGAAATATAGGCGGACATGCCGCGTGACGTCAAGCGATCACCGTCGCCTGAGGACATGACGATTTCACGGGGAGTAACCTGAGCATTACAGGATTTGAAGGAGAGCGTTTTTACAGCCTTCTTTCAGAAATGTCTTATTCCACTGGAAATGCATCGGCTGGACCACAGTTTACACGGCCGTGGTAAGAAAGTATAAAGCGCACCGCTCCGACTACAGATGGTACCTATGTATTTAATCTAACAACTTCGACTTAACACACCCATGAATTAATCTTACAGAGTCAGGGCCTCGTTCACCATCTCCAAGTAAATTGTTGATTAGTTACGTCCCAAGTAAAATTAACTGGCAAGTAAAAGCTATCAATACGGGTCAGTTTATCATATGATTAGTGCTACTCGAACACCGTGAAATAGAAATTAGCGTATTTGTCACTTTACTTGAAGGTGGTGGTCCTTAATATAAGAAAATTTTATTTTTACACATCAACCTGTCTTAACTTCAAATCGTTCTCTAAAATAAAATTTCTAACGTGCCACAAGATCTTAGGTACGGTCTCCAGTACTCCCCTTATCAGCATATCTCGAGCTTAACGTAACACGGGTTGAGCAAACTGCTTGATTGCTTATCTGCCTGTTTGTATAAGCGCCACCCCGGTTCAGGAACCGGTGTCGCGAGGAAGGATATAAAAATGTGAGCAGTTACGGAACACCTGGTAGATGGGAATGGGAAACATCTCAGTTATTTTGCACAGATAATATGCATTAATAATATTCATTAAAATTGAAATTGGTTCCAATAATGTGAACATTAAACGTAATCTTATATATAAAATTATCGTGTCACAATGTTAGTGACAGTAACCATACTCCTCCGGTACGGCTTGAACGATGAAGATGAAGATTTTATGAAATTTTATATGCATATTCAGTAGGTCTGAGAATCGGCTACTACCTATTTTTCATCCCTCTAATCCCACCCCAAACATTTTAACGCGGTACGGAGTTCGCGGCGTCAGCTAGTAAACGATAAGATTTTCTCTTAATAGTTTCATAGGCCAAAATTTTGTGACATTTAAGAGCTTACATACTACGAGTTGAAACTTTATGCTCCTAATCATCAGAATACCATTTACATAATATACATTGGACTTCTTTTACAACGAAACACACATCCGGGTTTCAGAAGTTCTTCTATAAAAACAGCAAACTTCTCTAAAGTAATAGAGAACAAAAATTCTTATTTAATCGACTGGGATTTAAAAGGTCAGGTCAACAACCTTTAAAATGCGATTTTTACCGAGCCTACTTAACAGTCCTTACTTAACGCCTATTTGTCAACATTATCTCCCAATTTAATTTCGCCACCGGAAATGATATAAATTTGAGTGTTAAATTTAGCTAAAAGCCTCTTAATAATCGTATCACACCTCGTAATCACGAATTCAAGTCTCACAGCAATACACATTACAGACAATAGGCATTGCTACGCGAATAATTCTGAGAATTGCAAGGATGAAAAGGTTTAGATTCCTAACACGAGGGGTCGCGCTTCCCGCCTTGCGTCACCCTTGAGTATAGGTTTATAGGAGCTCTAAAAAGTTACAAGTTGAGTTAAGGTCAATAAAACAATTTCAATACCTTCGAATTAAAATAAATTTATACCTTTTATGCAACATTTGGTTGGGCAGCGTTCGGGAAATTACAAAGTGTCTTCTCGTCCAAAATACCGCAGTGCCTGAAGTCGAAAGTTTTCGAGCAGTGTGTGTTGCCAGTGATGACCTACGGCGCTGAGACGTGGTCTTTTACAGTTAGCCTTTTCCACAGGCTCAAGGTCGCTCAGCAAACGATGGAGAGGGCTATGCTTGGTATTTCTCTACGCGACAGAATCCGTAACGATGAAATCCGTAGACGAACGAAGGTTACCGACATAGCTCTCAAAACCTGCAAGCTGAAGTGGCAATGGGCAGGCCATATATTTAGGAAGACTGACAACCGGTGGGGAAGAAAGGTCCTCGAATGGCGACCACGTCTCGGCAAAAGGAGCACAGGCCGCCCTCCAACCAGGTGGACTGACGACCTGATGAAGATAGCGGGAAACCGTTGGATTCAGAGGGCGCAGGACCAGACGGAGTGGCGAACATTAGGGGAGGCCTATGTCCAGCAGTGGACTTTAAAAGGCTGATGGATGGCAAAAGAGCTTTTAAGTGATATAAAACGGATTCAGACCAGTGCACCTGTTTCAGCCGTGTAAAACACTCTGTATTTCAGTGGAAAAAAACCTAAAAACTTATTTGTGAAAACAATTTATGTTCAGAATATTGGCAGAATTACTAGCAGATTAAAAAGCCTGTAGCTTTTCTATTTAAATAATGGATAGATTTTTATGAAAAGTTGTACCTTACTTCTTTTCACAAGAGATGCCGGGGACCTCTCCCCACAAGGGTGGCAAAAATAGTTTATAGGTCATAAACTGTACCAGAGAAATGTAGAATCCGCCACTGAACATAACTTATACATCAGACTTCAGACCAGTTTGTGTTTCAAATGCTGTCTGCAACGACCTCCTAAAACAATTTTATCCACCATACTTAACGACCCAAAGGGTCTCCGACTCGACTTCAGTAGTAATTTGTTATCTTATGATGATGATGTGGCGCAATGGTTACCACGCCGGACTGCCAATCAAGGGTTCAATTCCCGGCACGGTCCACCCGTGGCGCGGCGTGGTATCCACAACACAAGGAATCCTAGTGTAAGGCTACGGTGTGTAGCGAATTTATTATACTCGTATATTTTAATTTTTCAAGCTTTACCTTTCTTATTATTATTTATCTGGACAGGTACAACAACTACGATCGACAGACGGTGAAGAATGGGCCTCTGAAGTACTCTGAAATAAAATATTAGTTTAACTGGTAAACCGCCAGGCTTTACTGCAGTTTCAATATGATCAAAAGACGCATATCTATTTTCTTGAACAGATACTATAAATAATACGTACAGGGAATATTACTCATCATGGGCATCAGGAAGCGGAATCCACCGAGGGTATTGTGTTTCAAAGGGAACGCCGATGATATCTAAGTTAAGAGTATAGATACAGAACAGCCGTTATACAACGAATACCGCGATATCAGTACTGTTCAAACTACCTCTTGATATATCTGCACAAATAGGTCGTGTAGGTGATAAAATTTGCATGTTTCGACAAATACCACCGAATGACCTATTCTTAAGGCTATGCCGCATTTCTTTAGTCTTATATGATGCTTATAAGGCGCCCTTATCCTCTGGTGTAGCAACAAAGCAGCATTCAAAGATTAAATTTATTACCTTACATACAAGTACATTATTTATCTGTCAATTAATAAGCTTAGAAGTAAATAATGTTTTTTCCAAAGAATACTATACTCCACGGGGAGGTTTTTCCTTTCTTATTTTAACAGGCAGATTCGGATTTAACTTAGAACTTGTTAAATAGTTGCACAACAAAATAGTAAAGTATACAATATTACCTACTTCAAAATCTCTTTACAGTAATTATTTTGTTCTGTTTTACAAAATTCTAAAAATATATTTTTTTCAACCTTTTTTTATGTCGCACTACTGGGCACAGGTCTCCTCTCATAAGTGAGAGGGAATTAGGCCATAATGCACCACGCTGGCCAAGTGCGGATTGGTGGACGTCATGCTTTCGAGAAATTATGAATTTCTCTCAGGCATGCACGGTGACATAGAAATTAATTAAATGTCACGATATTTTCCATCACCGTGGAGCAGCGATAAATGCGCACATTAAAAATTGGAGGTGCGCGCCCAGGATTTGAACCTGGGGTCGGTCGCGTCGAAGACCGCGGTTTTCTCCACTCGGCCATCACTGCTCAGAAGTAGTTATTTAATCATTATTTTTAATGAACCAACCAAATCTTATAAACGATTAGGTAAATTTAATTAACGTGCAATTACATTTTTGGCACATGCTCATAAGTGATTACTACGATTGCAATATTTGCACGTGATTATCGTGCGTTGACCTTCAGTCCGACAGTCAAACTGCAGTCAACGACCGGCACCCCTGTCTTAGGGGGACCAAGCAGGTGCTCCCCTCACTTCTCGATGGAATTAGGTCACACATTTAAATCAACGGATTGTACTTTTTACTGCCGACTGACTCAAGGTGAAGACGAAAGTGAATGAGTTGTATTAATATACACACGACGACCCGCGTGACGTAATGGTTACCATGCCAGACTGCCGATCGGAGGGTCCCGGCTTCGGATCCTAGCAGAAATTTGAATGATAAGTTTGCTGTTCTCGGTCTGGGTGTTTGTTTCTGTCTTATATCTACTCTACTGTGGGGATATGAATGTGAAGCGTCATTTATTTATGTATGTAGTTAGTATAAGTGTTCTTAGACGACTCGTGTAGCACTATTGTTATTAGACAACCCATATGCCGAACTGCAGATCAAGAGTTCTGGAATTTTGACTAAGATATTGGGTGAAGTTAGGCCTGTTAGAGTTAGGCACGTAGATTTAGCAGCTTGGCCTTCATGAATTCTGATATCTTTTACACATGCTAAAACAGGGTACTCGTCTGGGCAACATTTTACATGAAAACGTTTTTGGAAAGATAGAATGTTTTGAAAAATACGTTCATAACACATTTCTCAGTTAGAGGTGTGTTCCAGAATTTGAACCAGGCCCTTATATATTGTGAATTGATACCTATAAATGGCATAGTGATATAAGAATAAGTAGATATACCTACATAGGTATAACGTGTGTGTATCTGGAACGCTTCCGGCAGCTGACAGCTAGAGACGTGTTGACTACACACTAACGCTATTCAAAGCCTCCACAAAGACAGTTGTAATTTGTTGTTTAATGCAGAAGCAGAACGCGTTTCCTTGAGTGGACTACACAATACCTACTAACCAGTAGTAAATAGAACAACCGCTCTTTTTAGAAATGTAGGACGTTAATAGGAGTTTACTCTATATGTAAAATATTTTTAAAAAAAGCGATCACTACATAAGTGTTTGAATTCTATGAGTACTAGTGAACCCGGCAGACGTTGTCCTGCCTTAATGTATCAGAAATAAAATAATATTGCGACTATAAATTGAGATGTAAGCTATCTTATCTTTCAAGTTGGATCAAACTGCACACGGTGTGCAAATTTTATTAAAATCGGTTTAGTAGTTTAGGAATCCATCGCGAACAAACAACGTGACACGTAATTTATATATATAAAGATTATGTAGGTGTTAACGGATTTTGGAATAATTTCCCTGAGTAATTTACGGAAAACTCGTGTTATTTTGGCATGGCAAAAAGTAATTGTAGCCACTACAAGAGGTGAACGATAAAACCAGCTCGCCGGAATTTTAGGTACATATACATGAGCTGCAAGGATCACTTAACACCGCATGATTGCGTCCATATAAATTGAAAAGGGTGACTGCAATTCCATACCTCGAATTTTATAGCGCAGTAGATACCCGGCCACCCATTTACAGGATTCGACGCGACGCAAATAACTTAGTGGATTTTGGTGTCCTTGTCTTTGTGCGTTTCCATGGCACCCACAACACAGGGAACCCTGGTATCGGCTATGAGAGTGACAAGCCTTAATATAATGCTGCAACCCTTTTCGCGTCCCACTGCTGCCCACTGATCTCTCCCTATTATTGGGGCGGCCTTGAGCTTACTCCACCACACTGTTCCAATGCGGGTGAGTATAATTATTTCCTGGTTAAATACCTGGTTAATCATATTCTCAATCTGCTATTGATCTTGGTCACGTTGAGTTACATAGGTACCGTAAAGGTGTGGATTGCAAATATGTGCATTCCCAAGAATGTTATCTGTCTGTATATCTTTGCTTTACTTGCTTACTTTATTTGTTTGCTCTAACTCAACTTACTGCGGTTATGTTTCTCTGAATTGGTTCCTGTTCATGCAGTATCTAATATTGAATATCGATTTAGTCGGTCAGTGATTGTGTTAGAATCCCCAATTACAACTTGCTTGCTTTAAATTTTGACTATAAGGACACTATTTTAATAAAGTACGATTAGTAAACCAGCATCAAGGCTTTTACAGCCTACGGTCGTCTCTTCCACGTAGAACCTAATAAACTTTACCATAAACCAATTTTTTAAAGTTTATATGTTCGTTAAGATTTCACGTTACGTGAAGAGAAATTTCTCTTTATCTATCTAAAAATGGTATATTTAGCTTGTATGGTTTCTCCATTAAGTTTCTGTAAGGTTTGTTTGTTTAATTCGTCTTAGATATGTATAAGACAAAGACAAAGACAAAGACTTTTATTTGCACAAATATGGGTGTTTACAAAAGGTGTTTTTATACATTTGGTTCGCCATATTTACCTTCATGAGGTATGCAAATATTACAATAATTAAAAACTTAACTAATTACCTAACTATACTAATATAATGCAAGTCCCTGTAGATTGGGGATTAAGAATAGAGAGCTACGGTATCCCCTGCCTGATCATAAAAGGCGACTCCAAAGAGGCTTCCGGGGTTGCGGGCGGTGAGAGTGGGAGCTCGAGCCGTCCAGCCAGTATGCGGTATCCTCTTCCAAGGTGCCGGGTACCTTTTGAAGGTTTTCCCATCGATACAAAAAAAAAGAAATACTTACTAATGCAATTGTGCTGCTATTCCGATCGCCCATGCAAGAATTAGTACAGAACCCTAAATACTCAAATCAAATCAAATCAAATATTCTTTATTGTGGACATACTATACATAAATTTTACAGATAGCTGGGTTTCTCCATTAATCGCTTAATGAGAACTGACTGTCAAAAGCAATAGCGTGGGTTATGTACCTTGACGTGATAATGGTCGGCGCCGGCGTTTCAATGAAGCAGAAAATCGAGTTAATCAAAGATATATGAAATGATTCGCGATAATCAAATATATATGAAGTTAACATGGTGGATAGCGTACAACGTAGGCGATCTACGCAGCTAAGTCGAAGTCGGTTGTGAGTTGGGTGACCGTTGGTGGCAAAAATTTTATGCACGTTTCCGTGCTACTGTCGGTTCCAGTTGTTATCGATATACAGCAGTCTTTAAAATGTTGGAGGCGAAATGGGTGATCGGAAAACAGCTGACAGTGGGTTGAATACATTTTTTGAATGACAGAAATATTTAAATCTGACCTAAACATTTTCGATCGGTTTTCGTCTATACGCTTCCAAAATTGTTCTTGATTAAATCATTATTATTATTATTAAATCATTATTATTATTATTAAATCATTATTATTATTATTAAAATTCTTATGCACCGTTCTTAGCGTGTGTGATCGTGGAAGAAGGCCATATGTGCAAACAATAAGTTGACGATAGTCTAAAATGCTACACCACCTCTGCATCTCACTGTACATAAATACGAGATGCAATTTTTCAATCATGTAAGAGCTAATCAAGTTATTAGCGCCAGAATGGCGTAAATTGTAGAATCTCGCGTGATCTTATACTTAACAAGTGACAAAGAGGACGTTCTCTTTAACGCTGTATGAGACGATGCTTAAAGTACCTAAATTGTAATTTGTAATTGAGAAGTTTAAAATTGGGTCACTAAAGGCAAGTTCTAGTTCAAGTTGCAAGTTATTTCATAAAATAGCCGAAGAAACTACAGATTTTAAGATTTAATTTTGTGATTATTCTTCGTGAGCATGAAAAGACGCGAGAAGTTTGTATCGTAACGTATTATCTGTAAACACCTGTTTACATGCAATTTTTCAATGATACTAAGACCACAATCAATTGTAAGCGGGCTATTACGTTCTCAGCATCAGAATAGCGTAAAATGTGGAATACTGGCGGGAATTGACACTTAAGAAGCGTCAAAGAGGACGTCCTCTTTATAGCTGAATGAGACATAATGCTTTATGTAATTTGTAATTGAGACTAACAGAATTATATCCTTCCAAAATTGAAACAACCTTGAGCAACCTACCAAGTTATTTTTATCCAGAAATTGGAACAGTTTCAGATACGTCTAATGTCGTCTATATTGCCAAATTGAACAAGTATATTCGAAAGTAGAAGCACCCTTGAATACATTGCCAAGTTACGATGCCTTCGAAAATTGGAACAACCTAAAGGACATTGGTTTTCGTCACTCGTGCCAAGTAATTCCTGGGATTTGGGGCTGAGTTAGGGTTATCCATTATGCCAAGTAGGTTATGAACTGAATTAAAGTTGTGGAAGTGGAAAATAATGTTATGGAATGTAAGTTGTAAAGAGGCTTATGGCTTCCCGCGCGTGCCGTATTTCACACGCCTCTTCATCTTTCATAATTTGCGTTTCTATGCTTTAGAAGTTAGAAGACGCACGATACCGGTTGTTTCGCATTGTCTTTAAATAGATAAATAAGTAAAAATCGTTAACAAACACGAGTCGGAAGCCTTATGTGTGGTTTGAAAATCGACAATGTAGCATCATGGAAAATATCTCGCCTGACAGTAAGCCTGAATCATAGGGGAACCACTGTAGACATAGTGCAGTATTAATTGTCTAAAGTACATAGGCGCTAGTGCAAGTACTCATTAACACACAATGCACAGAAAGGCGTTAGGCAATGTTACAATCGAGGCTTTCTCACGATTAGTACCTGCGTGTTGCGAAAACCCTATGGATATGCACTGTGACAAAAGTAATGATTCACATAGTGCATTACAAGGTATACTCGTAGGTAATTAATAAAGACCTGGCTGTAACCCTTTTTTGCGTCCTACTACTGGACACGGGTCTAACCACAGAGAAAACAAGACAGCGTTATTTGGAACTCCGTGGGTCCAACGGGTGGAGCGGGTAGTGGCCAAGCCGCTGTCGGATATTTTCAAACTGCCCTTAAGGCCAACAAGGTTTAACGACTGTTATCTATCGATAACAACCGGAATAGATGGCTTAATTAACGTGCACTACGGCCTACGGAAACGTGCATGAATTTTTTTGCCACTAGCGATCACCCATCTCACACCCGACTAAGCCCGTTTAGTTTAGCTTCGTAGATCGCTCGCGTTCTTCGTGAATATGACGTACCTATCTAAAATAGGAAAATTACTTCAAATCAAAGAAAATTATTTCAAAGAGTGAAGTTGTAATCCAAGGACAGCTAGACACAAGCTTAAGCATAGCTCTCTGGTTTGCAGACTTTTGCAGTTGCGCTTCCTACGTATGTCGCGCAATAGTTAACATGTCCATTGTCGACCTGCCGAGCTGATCTAGGGTCCCATATTCGGCCAACAAGGAATGATGATCCTTGTGTTACAATCCTTAATCTTTCAATTATCAAAATCTTAAAACGATGAGTATTTTTGTAGGCTCTACCTACTCTAGACTAGTTGGATCCCAAATTGGAGCCACGAAATCTCTGCGCCAATATATCGATTCTAAGAATGACAGTTTGCCTGAAGATATATGGTCTACCTACGTCTACTCCATGACTTGATCATATCGACACAACCGAGAGCAAATTGCAGAAAATAGCCAAAGTACCTATGATTCACGTCATGTCACGTCCCAAGCCAACAGGTTTCTTTGTGAAGTTTTTACAGCAAAGTGTGTCATGACTCAATAAACCATAAATTGTATAATTGAAGCCAGCTAGATTGCGAAACAACGGCATGTGGATTACAGCGACACGCGAATACACTTGTCGTCTGACTGACTTGGTGTTCCGAAACTGTTTCAAGGCGTTATTGTCAATCAGTAGTTGTTATATTTTCAATACTTGCGGCCACCCGCGACTTGTCCGCGTGGACTTTAGTTTTAGATTTTTTCTAAAATAAAAGTAACCTTAATTACTCCTTATTACATCAGCTACCTGCCAGTGCAAGTCCCGTCAAAATCGGTCTAGCCGTTTTAGAGATTAGCCGGAACAAACAGACAGACCGACACTCAAACAGACCGACAGACAGACAAAAATATGTACCGACTAACAGACAGACAGACAAAAATTGTTAAAAATTTTATTTGGTATAATAATATATATACCGTATACATATATCCAAAATAATCCATATGCATGTAGTAAAATGCGGTTATTTTTAAAATTACAGACGGAGTGTCTGTAATTTTATTTATTTGCATAGATAACTGATAATAATATATATAAAAACAGAAAGATCCTTACGATTAGTGTGGTCATGATGACGACGCATTGGTTACCATACCGAATTCGCAATGAGGGTCCTGGATTCGATTTTAGGCAAGATGGCTGCAACCCTTTATGCGTCCCACTGCTGGGCAGGAGTCTCTCCCCATTATTGGGCAGGCCTGGAGCTTTGCCACGCCACGTTATTCCAATGCGGGTCAGTATTTAACCCGCCATCCGACAGATTTCAAACCGCCCATAAGGCCTCCGACAAAGTTTAACAACTGCTATCTATCGAATCCTTTCGATAATGATGATGATGATGAAGATGATCTATCGATAGCAACCGAGACCGACGGCTTACGTACCCTCCGATTTAATGATAAAACGTGCATACAATTTTAGTCAGTAGTGGTCACTTAGGCGTGGTAGATTGAGTTTAGGTAGGGGTTCCATCCGGGTATTTCTGATTCTGTCTGATACCGATAATACAAGGCATCCTAGTGCGGGACTGATAATAACTTGTTGACAGATAGATTACTGCACTAATTTGCAAAACTAAACCAGTAGCAGCAATGCCGAATCTGTCTCCATTCACGCCACCTTACTCACACGTATTGTTCTAACTGAATTAATTAAGCTCATTTGTAATTTAAAACGCGACAGCGACACCAGGGCAGTGCATTACATTACATTATACAAAAGTGAAAAAAAAAGAATCGAATCGGAAATGGAATATTGGTGACCATCTTGTTAACTAAAAAGTATAAATACTTACTCGTCAAACAAAAGACGCAAAGAATTACGGGAAACATCAAAGAGCACCAAGAGATATGTATGCCTTTTATTTTTTTGAAATCACAATGCCCTACCTTAAAAATAGCAAAAATTAAGATAGGTAAATTATTTGAAATTTTTTTTCATAGTTTGTTTGAGGTAAAAAAAATAACTAAAGTAAACATTGAGTAGCGATAGGTATCTAAACTTTTCCGAGCATACCACAGTTTGTGACTTTCATTTCATCCCATCCCTACTTAATATTATAAATTCGAAAGTAACTCTGTCTGTCTGCTACGCTTTCCCGCTTAAACTACTGAAGCAATTTTCATGAAATTGTCAACACATAGATGGTTTTTATCCTACGGGAACCCATAAAACGGATCTACGCGGGAGAAGCCGCTGGCGGGAGGCTAGTATTATAATAATTCTTTAATCTATGTAAAGATGGCATTTGAAGCGTCATCACATGAAGCGGGGGGTGTGCGCGTTATTTGCAACTCCGTGCATGAAGCGATGGGTCTATTTAATTATAATATCTGTGATGTTGATGGGATTCCCCGTACCATATGCAATATGGGCTACTACTAGAGATTGATTATGACTTATGACTGTTTGTAGTTTGGTTAAGTGAAGTGTACGGTAAAGACAGGCCTCAAAGGCTGTCAATAGGTCACGAGAGAATGGCTGGTATGGTATTTCTGCCTTTGAAAATAAAGAACAAATCGTAGAATTCAGCTGTTTTAAATATTTTTGTTATTATGTTAATTTTTATAAGTTTGCAGAAACAATATGATCTAAATGCCCTAAATGATATTTATGGTCGTATCTGTTTACTCGTATCATCTCACCCATCAACTGACCCAGAGGTCAGTGATATACCTACATGGTGATTTATTTAAGAGCCCGTGCTTCGGAGCAGATCAATTGAGTACTTAGGTATGATTTTTTATTTCCGCCCTGCCTGTAACCAATGCTGCTGTACCTTTAATTCGACTAGCTACATCCCTGACTCTACATCTGATGCAAAATGTGTGGCTCCGCCGTTTTGCTGCTGTCACGGTGGCTTCGTCTTTACTGTTGTGGTATGTAAATAATCTAATTAACAGATTCCGATCTAGAAAATAGTGTAACGTGCTTCTCGAAGCACGTGTATGTTTTTTTTTCAACCCTTTTAATATCTCACTACTGGGCACAATTAAGTCTTCGGGTTTGAACTTGGAACCATAGATTTAAATCGGGACCCTGGCGTCAGAAATGGGTGTACTTAGCACTCAGTTATCCCTGCTCTCATGGGAATGAAAATGTATTACATAAAATTATTTGCCTCTAGTTTTCGCCAACTTTACTCTTGACAGGCCACTTTGCTTGACGTATAGTTGTGTTCTATAACAGCCGATGGGCTATGCACTTTCCTATCAGTATTATCTATTCCTAGCGGCCGCCGGCGACTCCATCCCCATGGACTTTAATTTAGTCAAAGCATAATGCTATATAGCCTATAGACTTCCTCAATAAATGTACTATTCAACACAAAAATATTTTTTCAATTCGAACCTGTAGTTCATGAGATTAGCGCGTTCAACCAAACAAACAATTTATTAATAGTATAGATTTTCCCCTTTTTTTCACTGATGCTTCGCTCCTATTGGTCGCAGCGTAATGTTATACTCGTATAGCTTAAAGCCTTCCTCGATAAATGGACTATCAAACACAAATATAATTTTTCAATTCGAACTAGCTGTAGGTAGCTAGTAGTTCCTGAGATTAGCGCGTTCAAACAAACAAACAAACAAACAAACTCTTCAGCTTATAATATTAAGTATAGATGTACTTATTCTAGTACATATTTACCATGCACAAACTCAAGCAACCCAAAACAAATCCAATCAGATAAGTGTTCGTGTCTTGCGTGCTGGTTACCATAAAACCTCATAATGCAACCGTACATCTTAGATAATTTCAATAAGTACCTATTTAGCCTGATTTGCTTTTATTGTAACGATTTAGCAGTTTAGCTAAATTTTCGTATTGCTTATAGACGTACCTGTAGACAGATGGCATGACTGTCTACATGTACTTACTTATGTCTATAAGTCTATAGGGGCCAGAGAAAAGTTCTTATTTTTATAGTTTTCTTGAAGAACCCCTTGTAGTAGTCCACAGTAAACGCCTCAGCTGGAAGGTCATCAGTCGTACAATTTCCTTATTTTTAATTAAGTATCTCATAATTTGTATGATTTTCCTTTATTTTCACAATTTATCAGTTGGGTTTATTTAACTTTAAAAGCCAAACTAGCCTTCGTAAAAAAGTACCAACAATGGTTTTTGTGGCAAATCACGCTAGAAACACGTAATCATTATTCTAGGTACCGGAGAAAAGAAATCGATTTCCCTAATTCCGCCGTCACCACCATACAAGGCCGTCTCGGTTGGCCGGCTGTAGCTTTAGGAGTGTAGCCTACTTGAGGTACCTACTGCTGACATGGCTAACTTTTCACGGACTTTTAATGGATATTTTTTGTTTCAACTGTAATAGGTATATTATTATCTATATATATATATATATAAGAGATTTCCACCCATATATTGACTCATCACGATATCTCTGGAACTATAAGACCTACCGACTTCAAATTTGGTAGGAATATTCCTTTCGCCGAGTAGAGGTCAGCTAAGAACGGATTTTACGAAATTCCACCCGGAAGGGGGGGTATTTCCACCCATATATTGACTCATCACGATATCTCTGGAACTATAAGACCTACCGACTTCAAATTTGGTAGGAATATTCCTTTCGCCGAGTAGAGGTCAGCTAAGAACGGATTTTACGAAATTCCACCCGGAAGGGGGGGTATTTCCACCCATATATTGACTCATCACGATATCTCTGGAACTATAAGACCTACCGACTTCAAATTTGGTAGGAATATTCCTTTCGCCGAGTAGAGGTCAGCTAAGAACGGATTTTACGAAATTCCACCCGGAAGGGGGGGTTGCGGGGGTGTTAAGTAATGTTTGTATATATGACATCGCAAAACTCAGAAACTATTCGACCGATTATTATGAAAATTGGTATGTACATGTATTTTTTCACGGAGAAGGTTTATATGCTATCCATTATTATTATTATTTAATATTTAAACGCGATACGGAGTTCGCGGGGTCAGCTAGTATTCTATATTATAATTCTAGATGTTAATATAGACAGAGATAAATTAAAACTGAAAAAGGACTAAATATTTATTATTCAATGTCAGAGAGAAGCCACACATTTCGACTGAGATGTAGGTAGAGTTGGTGAAGTTAGAGCTAGCTTCTTAGCTAGCTCTAACTTCACCAACTCTACTAACTAGCTTAGCTAGCTCTTCTAGCGTAAATGTTAGTAAGGGAGTGTAGATTTAGGAGCTTGGATCTACACGAGATAGTCCCTGTAGCTTCGGGATTAAGAATAGAGCTACGGTATCCCCTGCCTGATTTAGAGGCGACTAAAAGGGGGCTTCCAGGGTTGCGAGCGGTGAGAGTGGGAGCTCGATCCGTCCAGCCAGCAGGACCGGGAAAGACGGCGGTGTGTTCGTGGCCACATACCGCCGTTAGCATCTGAAGTTGCAGGAGAGCACATCTGCTCTCTCGAGGAGGAGGACCCGTTCTGGAACGCCGCGCGTGGAGGACACCAGTGCGTTCGACTGGAGGTCCCGGAGTCCTCCCCAAGCGCAGAGGCCTAAGGGGTTTTAGTGTTGTACAAATCCCACATAACCCGGTATCCTCTCCCAAGGTGCCGGGTACCTTTTGAAGGTTTCTCCCCCGATACGAAAAAAGGGTCTACATGAGATGCCGCAGGGTAAGCTATATGCACTCAACAACAAGGCAACATTCGATGCGATGCAAACATGCGAGCATTGCGTCTTACGCTCGTTTTATTAGGTATGTACCTATGTATTAAGGTACTGTAAGTTAAGGTGGTAAGTTTCTGAGTGTTAATAAGCAGGAAACGCACTGTGAATACCTTCTTTAAATCAAAAAATATTTCATATGATATATTTATACCATACTTTAAACGATTCGTAGACGGATCGCAAACGTCTCATTATCGCCAAACTTAGCAAACAGTAAATAAATGTCCTCGGAGGTCATTATAATAAGCTATTCTTAAAAGTCGTGACTGTAAGGTTTACACTGTCATATAAGGCTGAAAATAGAAATCATGAATTTTAACCGGATATTTTTAATATGTGCTTATTAATTTGGCCATCAAATATTTTTTTACTTATGTAAGTCGCATCGTAACAACATAATCATGTCTAGTGGATAATATTAAGACATTGGATAATCTATGTACATATAAATTGTACACAGAATCGAACTGTTCAAGCTGAAGACTGAACCAACGTTGTTACTTTACTCTACCATTACTTTACGCTAGCTTTAGCTTTCCTCTACGCTACGGAATACAATTGGCACGAAAAATTGTGAACTGAATCTGGTAACAATCCATAAAACCTCCTCCCTCTTTCCTTATACCACCACATACTGAGTGGTCTGTGAGTACTGCACTACACTGCGACATGGTAGTCAGATAGGCTAGTATCTGACTACCAGTATATACAAATATACTGTACAATATTAATAATATACAAAATACGTAAGTAGGTATTCAGATTTTGCGCCGTGCGTTATTGCGTAGTTACACGTAGCGGTAGAGTTTTGAATAATATAATACGGATAGCTTTTCAGCTCTGCTCGATTCTAAAAAAAGTTTAATCAGCGAAATCGGCAAAATTTGGTATATAGCCTTTGAAACATAAAAATACCAATTCCGGAAAAGGAGCTGCAGGAATTGCATTTGTATTGAAAAAAATCTATTTTATCTCAAACAAATCTGTAACAAAAACATGTTGAAATTCAAGGCAAATAAATAAATTTAAATAACAATCGCACATTATGAGTATGCAATGTTTACGTAATAATGAAATATGCACAAGAAAAATTTGCACTTGAGTTATTGCAATTAAAATATCTACGTTTATACACATTTTGAAAAGACTATAGTTACGAGTAGGTCGGTACGTTGTCATTCCTATCTAGAACACGTTTCAAATGAAAACTATCAAACATCAATTTCCCAGGATTATCATTACTAACAAATATGCTATTGTGTCCGTCAATAATTGTTGTGTAAATGAGTTTGTTATATATTATGTAGTTCTTAAATAAAGCATCGCAACGATCATGTCCTCTGTGGCTACCAGCGCGTGCCCTGTAATCTGAACCACTCGTTTTTCTGATTACTCATTCGATTGTTCGATAAAATGGATTAAGGCTGTCATTGAAGCTGCTGCGTACGTTATTTTCGTTACAGAAAAAAGTAAGAAACATTTTCTAGGTATTCTCATTTATCTCCTTAAGAAGTAGATAAAGGTAAATATTTCATAAAACCCCAATAAATCCTATAGCTTTTTATGCATTCTGACAAGTACAGATTGCAAGCGATTTACGCGGTTAAGCCAAACGGGCGTGGTCAAGTTTCAGATGAGTGTGGCAATAAATTTCATGCGCGTTTTCCGTGCTTCAGAGCAGTGGTGGATTTAGTTAGAACTGATGCCGTCCTAGGCCTCTATTAAAAAGCCGCTCTTTTTTGCTATGTTGTGAGGGGATGATTCAAATATTTCATATTAAACATTTTTATTTTTTCTTTCTGTATTTGGCCCTCGCAAAATCGAGTTTTTTTTATTTTATTGATGAAAGAGAACCTTATATAATTTATTTGTAAATTAAAACTTTGACGTCCCGAAAATTTTGTCGACTTTAAAATTATGCCGCCTAGGCCCGGGCCTCACGGGCCTATAGGTAAATCCTCCACTGTTCAAAGGGCAATTTAAGCTGTTGCTCCCGATTGATATCGATAAATAACAGTCGTTCAACCTTGTCGGATGCCTAATGGGCGGTTTGAAAAAATCATACAGCGGGTTGACCACCAAGCTGCATCATTGGAGCAGAGTGGTGGAGTGAGCTCCAGGCCTCCCCAATAATAGAGAGAGACCCGTGCCTAGCAGTGGGACGCAAAACGGTTGTAGCCTAATTCTTTCCTGAGCCTGACCCTGTGGCTACACTGTAGGTACTGTGCGTACCCTGTAATCTGAACGACTTGCTCTTCTGTGGCATTCGACTACAGTAACGCTTGTAAAATAGAATGAAAACCTCCTCCCCCGATTACACATTCGACTGTTCAAGAAACTAAGGAAGGAGTTTTTTTCAATTTCTTTTAACTGGTTTCTCCCTTGCAATAATTTTTAATTTAATTCTGTCCCTGCAAATAAAATTTAAAATTATTACAAAGGCTACTTTCAAGCACGTTTTTATTATCGAAAGGATTTGTAGAATATTTGAATAAATCCAATAGCGGGTTGCCTTTTTTGGGCTTTTTCTTTGGGTCTTTAGTATCAGGTGTATCCCAGCAGTTGGGACTAAATAATAATAGCGTGTTAAGGGTTGCATCAAATATCAAGAGCAGATAGTAATAAAATCCAAATGTCCTTTTTAATTTACTGCAGCTGGTTACGTTATAGGATAGATGGGAATAACCGATTGTTTAGAGATTAATTTAAGGAATGCTACTTAGCCTAGGGATTCGGTTATGTAGTGTCTGATATCGACTGGTGTTAATTCAAGAGCGGTCACGGTTCTCAATGAATACACAATTATGTAATGAATTCGCATTGTATTCAAATTGTTCGGCTACTCGGTGGGTGATTCGAAACGAATTCGTTTAGTGTCGGGCGCAGTGCGAGGTGTTTGCGTCAATCAAGTTTTAATTATTAACGAGCACTGTATAGAAAAACTAAATAGATCATCATACTTAATATTATAAACGCGAAAGTTTGTAAGCAAGGATGTTTGTTACTCTTTCACGTAAAAACTACTGAATAGATTTTAATGAAACTTTACAATAATGGCAACAATTTATAAAGATAAATTTATAAAGATATTGTGTGAATTGTCCTAAATGTGACGATAAGTTCCAAGTAATTAGGAAAAAATAAAAATCAGCGGGAAAAAATCTGCGGGTTATTCTGGCGTGCGCTTCCAAAACCGCTAGAGTTATCGATGGAAATGTTTATCTTAAATAATCCTACAAGAAAGTCTGCCACAGTATATATCTATATCTCATGTGTAAGCCATTATAGCCAAAACAGTGAACCATAACTACAATAAAAATTGATAATTTACTGACCCTTTCTAACGCCGGTTAAACCGCGGGGGGACCTCTTGTATTTTATAATTCAGTTTAGTTTTACTGATATGAGTTTTAAGACCTGCTAAGAGTCCAAAGTTCGTCCTACTACAAAATTTGTGGTGTGTAAGTCCAAGAATTAACCAATTTGCGCAATGGCATATAGAGTCCACAAACAGGGTGGTTTAAAGCCTTATTTCAGTCCAGTGATGACAGCTAGCAGACCGATGTAGCTGAAGTAGGAGAGGCCTATGTCTAGCAGTGGACCTCCAAAAGCTGGACAGATAATTTTAACAAACTTGCTAAATAGAGTTAAGGAAAATGTGATATCGAACAAAATACATTTGAAAGCTCTTCAATTCTACACACTTTCAGCTAGCTAAACAGCATTTACAATAAAGAAGTACCTATGTCAGAAATGGATTTCCTTTAGGATGCTGTAAAGTTAAGGATATATACCATCACGCTGGCCAAGTGCGGATTGATGGATGCACAGAAGATACTGGTTAAAAAGGTCTGGCATCTTAACTCTATTGGCATTTCTTCCTAAGTAGGTATATGGCAAGGAAGGGTAGCCACTGAAAAGGTTTAAAAGTAATATAAAATTGATTAAGAAATCACGGGTCTTCCCTTGAAAATTAGACCTATCATGTCATAGTTGATACCACGCTGGCCAGGAGCTGACTGGCGGTTTGCGGCTGAATACCCTTGAAAATCTAATAAGACAAATAATAACATTATTTTTTTATTTTAGTGACTTCCATATAAGTGCGACGAAATAATTAAAAAATATTTATTACTTGCAATTACAGCGCGACCTTTACAATTTGCAAAAACAATTCAATTATTATTCGCAAAACAAATTCATTATTATTTCATTGCCCATGGCCATTTGAAAATTTGCTTAAATTATTTGACCATCGCAAAACTGAAATTCAAGTAAAAATTCAACTTACCGTCGTCCAATCGTATCTTCGGTTCAAATCCGGTCACTAATTCGATCACTGAACACAGCACTTTTTAGATATTTCACATAATATTTAACTGTCGGCAAAATAGAAGAAATGCGCGTCCGTACGTAACAACAGACCGCGAGTGACGTTTGCCCGTAAACAAACGTGACGGCGTACGCGTGCGCGCTGCGCCTGCCGCCGCCGCAGTGACCCAGCTTGAGTAGGAAACAACCTGCACCCCTTTGACTGGACTGCGCTGCGACTTTAACCTACACTTAGAAGATAAAGGACGGTGCTCATAAATTATAAAAAAAACAGGCCAGGGACAAATATAGTATTACCCTGATCATAGATACGGATAAGTGAAGAAATACTGCATAGTTATCACCAATAGCTTAGGGGTAAATATAGAGATGAAATTTTGTAAGGCGAAACTTTTCAAGTTCCAACGATTTCCTTTAAACTTTTACATAGAAATGATGGGACACTCTATCAAAGCTTTTATGGCAAATCAGGGTTGGTTGATTATGAGGGTGTTTAATTAGGTACTGGTAGAAGATAAAAAGTCTCCAACTTTTACGGTTTCACTAATTGATTTCCCAAAAACCTTGAACGATGGGTAACCTTCGTTTCTATCAAGAAAACTGTGTGTAGGCATCTGTAGGAAATGAAAAAGTTCCTCCATACAAACTTTTAAGCTCTTGCCCACTATGCCGTAATTATTCTATGTTAATTAAAACTTTGAAGACGTTTGGCCTAAATGACTATTTATTGACTGCAGCAATCAAAATATTTTTATTTTGTACTATATTTACAGGATAAGTAGTACAGGGTGAAGACGCAATAAAAGCACAGAATTGGATTTTACAATTTTATTTCAAAAACAGGGTAACAGCAACTGATTTTAACAATTTTGTTGTATTGCTTTCATCTCAAGAAATACACGTAGGTTATTTTAAACGTTATGTTAAAGTAAAAGAAAATTGCAACATTGCTTGTTTCAGTAATACACGTAGACTTTTACAGAAAGTAGCTGAAGCAGAATAAATTCAATCACCTTAATTCTAGTACAACTTTTGCGTCCCACTGCTGGGCACGGGTCTCTCCCCCTTATTGGGGAGGCCTGGAGCTTACTCCACCACGCTGCTCCAATGCGGGTTGGTGGAGATGCGGGTTAGTGGCCAACCCGCTGTCGGATGTTTTCAAACCGCCCATTAGGCCTCCGACAAGGTTTAACGACTGTTATCTATCGACAACAACCGGGACCGACGGCTTAACGTGCCCTCTTAAGCACGGAAACGCGCATGAAATTTTTTGCCACTAGAGAATAGAAATTAACGCTCCTTGATTTAATGCTCCTTGAAACTGGCGTCTTGGGCTTAATGTCTTTATGTAATAATAATGAAAAGTAAACACAATTGTTTTAAAATTGTCATAAGTGGTCCTTTTTAACACGCAACTTGAAAATTTGCACAGGGGTCAAGGGCCCATGACAATGCAATAATATGAAAAAAAAATACAACTAAAAAATTAAAAATACATAATGTAAGTAGTTTAAAAAACTAAAAAACACGCTTTTGTGAAAATACGCTTTTTTTACAGTGAAATATATTCTTATTATTTTTTAGTTTTCAGTTAGTATTTGCACACAAGCGTGTTTTTTTTAGTTTTTTAATTTACATTATTATTTACTTTAAGACCAGCGAAATTACGAAATATTTGTTGCGAAATAAATCAAAATTCCCCGAGAATATCAATGTTTACTCCGATCAAACCCCAATACAAATGCGTTATTTACAGAATCTAAAACAGGAATTGAATAAAAGGAAGGAAAAGGGCGAAAAGGACCTCATTATTAAATATATAAAAGGAAAACCTACTATAGTTACAAATGAATCGAACCAAAAAAACTAATAGACGCCCCCGTACAAAATGTAATGCCTACAAACGAGTTTCCACGCTTAACGCACCATAAAGTACAACGATACGACGAAATTCCATTGCATTCGTCTTCATTACGTTTCCTCTACGCAAATCTCCGAAGTATACGTAAGGCTGGAAAATTTGACGAAATAAAATGCATACTAAAAGCTATACCCAAGACCACACATTTACTAATATTCACCGAGACATGGATTACGTCAGACAGCGATGCAAATCTATATCAAATGCAACACTATAAACATATCTACAACTATAGAAAGAATTGCAAAGGCGGTGGGGTTTCTATCTATGTACATGATACCATAAAATATGAAGTAACTGAGGAACTCTGTGAAAATGGAAACCACTACTTATGGATATACATAAACAAACTGTCGTTAAATATTGGTGTTATATATAAGCCCGGTGAGTCAAGCGTGAGTGATTTCTTAGATACATACTCCTTGCAGTTAGAACGACGTAAAAGGACACTAGTTTTCGGTGACTTCAATATGGACCTGTTATGCAAGAATCATCAAACCTCGCAATATTTATGTGACATGAAAGAATGTGGATATGAAATACTCAACAAAATTGACAAGGCTTACAGTACACGTGAAACCAGTACAACAAACACCATATTGGACCACGTAAGTACAAATATAACTAATCACTCCTTCACCATGTCCATAATCGATTCATCACTATCCGATCACAAACAGATATATCTTGAGGTCAGTAAACTGGCGCCGCAATACAATAAGAAAATAGAATATAAGGCCCTAGATTATAATAAATTGTACAATAACGCATTAAAATCAAAATACGAAAATGACAAATTTGATTACCATTACTTAGAGCAATTTATTTTGAATTTAATAGAAAATAGTAAGACAAATAAAACGAAATTTTTAAACCCTCCACAAAAAGACTGGATAAATAAAGAAATAATTAACTCGATTAACTTAAGGAACATTATGTGGCAACAACTTAAAATAAACCCAGAAGACGAAAACTTAAAGAGAGACTTTCTTCAAGGTCAAGAACAAGTGAACGCGTTGATCAAGACTCGCAAAGAAAACTATTACTTCTCACTATTTCGGGACAATTACAATAATTCAAAAAAAATGTGGGAAACAATAAATAGCCTAGCTTTAAATAAAATCAAAGAATGCAGTGCTCCCCCAAAATTAATATCGGATTCTAAATTAATTACAGATGGTAACTCGATTTGCGACCACTTCAATAAATTTTTTTCCTCGGTAGGTGCTGAATTAGCAAGTAAAATACCTAGTATTTATCACCATGATAACGGTAATACATTAATGTACCCAAATAATTATAAACATGACATTACATTAAGCACACTTAATCCGTGTAGTATATCCGAAATATCACTAATTATTGACAATCTAAAGAGCAACACAAGTATTGGTATAGATGGTATAAGCACAAAAGCTGTAAAATGTTTAAAAAATATAATAATTAAACACCTGACTGACTGTATTAATGCATGCTTATTAAGTGGGGTCTTTCCGGATACACTTAAGATCGCCAAAGTTAGTCCTATTTATAAGTCGGGTAGCCGAGCAGATCCCAGTAATTACAGGCCTATATCAGTGCTGCCTGTACTATCAAAAATCTTTGAGCGGGTTCTGTACAACCGTTTATACACGTACCTAACAGATAAAAAAATATTAATCGAACAGCAATACGGTTTTAGACCGAAATCTAGTACGCTTGCTGCTACGGTAGATTTAGTCACGAAAATAAAAACACATGTTGATAAAAAAAATATATCATTAGGTATCTTTATTGATATGAAAAAAGCTTTTGACACAGTAAGCCACCAGAAGCTTTTACAAAAGCTTCATAACATAGGAGTAAGGGGCTCAGCACTCGATATGTTCACATCGTACCTGCAAAATAGGACTCAAGTTGTAAAAATAGATAGCTTCGTAAGTTCCGCCCAAACATTGACATACGGGATACCTCAAGGGGCCCTAGTGGGACCTTTATTATTTTTAATTTATATAAATAGCATTAATAACATAGGCTTAACTGGACATTTGACTTTATATGCGGACGACACATCACTTTTTTACTTTGACAAATCAATTCATGACATTATATCTGACGCTCAAAAGGATCTTGACAAGCTAAGTGAATGGTTAAAATACAATTTATTGACAATTAATACCAAGAAAACCTCCTTTATGATACTTGCCGCTAAAAACAAACCAATACCGGAGTTTACACCCCTTACAATAAATAATGAAACAATAGGACGATCACACTGTGAAAAATATTTGGGACTATGGATAGATGACAAACTTAGTTGGAAACCACATATTGAACATGTTAGAACAAAACTCACAGCTACACTAGGTGCATTAAGAAAAACTTCAAATTGTATTCCACATAAAGTGCGCCCAATTATATACAATACCCTTGTTAAATCTCAATTGGAGTATTTAATTCAATTATGGGGATCGGCTGCTGTGACCAACTTAAACCAATTACAGAGAACTCAAAATAAAATAATTAAAGTATTATATCACTATCCATACTTAACTCCCACTACACTATTATATAAAAAAACTAATTTATTTAATTTACGCAAACTATATATTTATAATACTTGTATTTTAATTCGGAAACTTACCACCAAATCTATAAAATCTGATTTAGAATTGCATACAAAAACGATCACACATAATTTGAGAAATAAAAACAAAATTGAATTACCTAAGATGAGAACAAAGTACGGCAGGAAAACGATATTATTTGAAGGAGCACAGCTTTATAATAACTTACCTAACTATATAAAAAGTTGTAAAAATATCAATGTGTACAAAAATAAGTTAAAAAAACATCTATTAACGACATAATTGTAATTTATAATTCTCTTGTATCTGACATTAATTTATCCTAATTCGTATTGACATTGCACTAATTGTAATAACTTTATTTAATTTAATTGACATTATCTTAATTTGTATATTAGTTCTGCAATGTAAAATAATTATTATCTGTTTTATATTACGTGTCAATGTAACATGCTCCAGAGGCAAATCATTATTATTGACATGAAGAAAGCTATTTTATCTCATTATAAATGAAACAATGTTTTGTATGAGAATAAAGTTCTTTAAACCGATTTAATATTATTATATAAAGTGGCAGACGAACTGGCCGGCACGAGCGGTGCGCGGGCCGCCTCATCGGTTGCCCTTCAGAAACGCCACTTTCAACGAGTTCTAACTAATATTTTAGACCAAATCAGTCTTAATATTAATGCGTAATCGCAGCCACACACGTTCATTTGATCACATAAAAAATTAAAACTGCCATTTTATCATTATTATTTAAATTTGATCTAATTTTGTCACAGACCGAATTTGAATCACTCTGATCGAGTAACTTGAACGTATATGGTTGCCAAATCAATAAATCAAAATCAAACAAGATACTACATATTACGTAGATATTAATTTAAATGTAACTTTTAGTACAACTCATAGCACTACATTAGTAATACAAATATTTTTATGAATAAAAATTAATAAAATTGGCTCTCAGCCAACTTTATACGACAAATCACTAAATGCGGGAAAAATATCCTTCAATCATTATAATAAAATTGTACACAAAAACACATTTCGAGTAAATCAGTCACATTACTTCATATTATAAGCATTTAATGGTTACTGGGAAAACAATTACTTAGCATAAGATATATAACAATTTATAAACAAAAACAATTCTATTTATACCTACCTAGAAATGGTTATGTAATCGGTTTCATAATAATTAGGTGCGTTATATAGAAGCAATGTTTTAATGAAAAATCAAATTTTAACTTGCCACATTCCGAAATAATCTTCGGCTGGAGCTTGAAGTCTTGAAGTGCTTCTCAAAAAGACGCGCAAACAAGTCTTACGATCATATGAACGAATTTTCTTACAGAGGTCCTTACAGAGAAACAAATCGCTTATCTACATTTATGCACCATTTTTTATTAATTCGTTATGATATAACGATAATATGATAGAACTAAGTGAACTTATTATTAAATGAATTTTATTTGGGTAAAAGAGAGGGGATTTATAAAAAAAAGTTTGCCACTAATTTAATGAAAGGAATAGGAATGATAAGAATGATAGGAAAACTAACCTGTGTATTTAGAAAGTTAATTAAGGTTACCTCTCCAGTATAAAATTGAATAGAATCAAATCACTAGGTATGCTAAGTCGACTTACAAGTAATTTATAAGTAACTTACAACTATATCAGTCTGACTGGCCACATCGAATGGTGAGTTGGTTTTGCGAAAATCGCGGTTGGCAACACTGATGACGCCGTGTGCCTATTCTTAATATTATCTTATAAATATTCGGTCTTATTCATTACTAAATTTTAAGTTTTATAAGCCTTATAAAACCGAAATATAATTTGTCTTCTTTTAACTCGATGGTTAAGTCTTAAAAAAAAGGATACAAAATATATTTTACTCATGGGAGACTTATAAAGATTTTAATAAAAAAAATATGAAGAAAGGGGAATATAATATAATATTGAAACCTTATTAACTATTTATCAATAGTTACGATTCTAATTATAAAATTGTTAAGTATTGGAATTAAGAATCAATGAAAACCCAAAAAATGCTGGTACCTAGGTTATTAATTTATTATTTTTATTGATTTTATTTCCTATTTATGAAACTGTACATTGGCTGCAACCTTTTTTGCGTCCCACTGCTGGGCACGGGTCTCTCCCCATAATTTGGAAGGCCTGGAGCTTACTCCACCACGCTGCTCCAATGCGGGTTGGTGTAACTGTACATTATTACTCATTTATTTATTCATTCAAAAATTTGTAATTTACAGGTTACCCTAAAACATTACATGGCTTTACTTAAAAATATGCATAGATATAATTCATTGATTTACAACTTGATAAGATTCTTTGATTTACCACTTGTCGGATTGCATTACAAGATCAACTTACTACTCTTCAATCTGACAAGTCCGATAATCCCACGTCGCCAGTAAATCCCTTGCTATCGTCACGTCGGATTACCTCGATTCCGTTGTATTTCCAATGAGTTTTGATTAAAGTGACAATTTTATCTTAATCCTAGTTATGAGGTTAGGTTAGAACTACATCGCAATAACACGCATTTAATATGTATGATGGTGTTAACTTTTAAATCTTGTATCACCTGATTGTTATTTTTCGGAACACAGGGTGTTCTCATTCGAAAGAAACTTCAGACTTTAGAGGGTTTTTTGACAGTATTGTATAGTCCGACAAATTCGATAATTCGACATCGCCCTGCAAAACGTTTGTGGTGTAGCGACCTTCCGCTACTCATCAAGAGATGGAGCCACGGGTATTCCTGAATCACGCTATCGAAGTTTTCTGAATATCCGAGCATATATACAAGCTCTGAATTGAGTCAGTTGGAGCGCGGCCGCTTCCCGGGCATGACCACCTCGCCCGGCGGGAGATCTCTCTTTGCCAAAGTGGCATTACTGTCTACGGTCTATCGAACTTATGTTTTTGTCGAAAATATTTGAAGAAACCGTTAGTACATGTGTGGGCTGTGTGGCAATTTAAGAAGTGAATAGTAACCGGGAAGAGCTAGGCGTCGACCTGGTGGCCCTGCGCGTCCATGCACTCGTAGCCGTACTTGATGATGAAGTGGAACCGAGGGTCGGAGACCAGGTCGGCTAGCTCCCGCGCCGTCAGGATATCCTCCACGGGCGGCAGCAGTAGTTCCAGGTCACCGCCTGGGGAAAGGACCGTATTATAAGAAAACAATAGTAATCAGTCGCGCGCGGGACGTGTTAAGATGACAAGCATTTAAATTAATTTGCACAGATTATATGCATAAAAATATTGTATGAAAAGAAATAAATATGGATTAATAAAAAATAATAGAGGTTAACCAAGACATGTCGCCACTCCGTAAATCGGTATTATCCGCATTGAGACCTTTGCGAACTGACACATGATAACGTAACCGATCGACGACCCGTGTGGCTTAAGTTATAATGATGGACTGCCAATCGAGGGTCCCGGGTTTGATTTAAGGCGAAGCCGATATCGGAATAATAAAACGTTTCACACTCATAGCCCAACAGTAAATTAAATATACACTGTGTCGTGGGTGCCATGGACACATACAAAGACAGAAACACGAACACCCAGACCGAGAACAAAAAATTTAATTCATTAATAATCAAATTTCTGCTGCTGCTTAAAACATTGGCTTATAAAAAAAGCATATTACAATATAAACGAATTTTTTGAAGATAAGACATCGTAATACGTGCAATAAAAATAGTTTGGGGAGCTTCCGCGTAAAATACATTATAAAATAAGTGTAACTCTAAACAATGCCTGAGAGTTTTTTTTCCGCCGGCTTTTTTTCTCTCATTGACCCAGCGGTGGGTAGGCATCAAAAGCCGATGATCCGTTAAGATTATTCTTATCGGATCTTAAAATAAAATATTTTTAGTTAATTTTAATTAATAATATTGTATGCCAGAACATGGTAGACTGTTTAAAACTCCAATTATAATTTTAAACATCTTATTGTATGTGTGTAAACAGTCAACAATAAAGTATTTTCATTTCATTTCATTTTCATTTCATTTCATTTCATTTCATTTCATTTCATTTCATTTCATTTCATTTCATTTCATTTCGCCGGAAAACGAACCCGGGACCCTCCGATCGGCAGTCCGGCAAGGTAACCATTGCGCCACACATAATGAGTTTCAATTTCTGTTCTCGGGCTGGGTGTTTGTGTTCATGTCTTTGTGTGATACCTGTTATGGTACATCTATCGTGGGTATTGTGTTCATGTCTTTGTGTGATACCTGTTATGGTACTTCTATCGTGGGTACCATGGCCACCCGATGATGCTTTATCATCAGAATCTGATGAATTCTAAAATTTGAGGATGAGTGTGTAGCGTCTTTTATATATTTTTAAGTAACAAACCCATGAGATGGACGAGATCCATCAGGCGGAAGAACATTTTGTCCTGCAGCTCCGTAGAAGGAGAATCCACGCGGCACTGCGACCAATCATCGCGCCGGATGCAGGCACACCATACCTAGTAACACAAAATGTTTCTCTAGTACCGATTACTTAATGTTTAAGCTATCACTTTATTATGCTTATATTTTTTTAACTTTTTTTTATATCCTAGTCTCTCTACATGTCTAGTCTCACAAGTGAGAGGTTTTTAGGCCTAAGTCCAGCATGCTGCCCAAGTGCGGATTCGTGGACATCATACCTTCGAGAAATTATGAGTTTCTCTCAGGCATGCACAGCAATGGAAAACATCGTTACCAATTAAATATCACAATATTTTCCATCACCTTGGAGCAGCGATAAAATGCGCACATTACAAATTTCTTTTGTCAGAGGTGCGCATCTAGGATTTGAATCCAGTATCCTAACCATTCGGCCATCGCTGCATGTCGGAGACAGCGATCCTTACCTAATGATATCATCACCCTAGAGGCTGATGATCGTCTCAAGTAAGTCTGGCCAGCAACCGCATCTTTCCCCCGGAAAAGAAAAGCATTGCTACATGACATCCATTTCTGTACGGCACGAGGCATTTGTTCTACCAACCACGCCTAAAATCGATATAACCCGTACATTATAATATGTTTAACATCGAAAAATATACGTATGTATGGCTTTAAAAGACTGATGAATGAAATGAACAAATAAATAACGTAGTTTAAAAAACTAAAAAACCCTTTCATTTGATACCCATATCATGGGGGTGCATTTCAAATAGCCTGTCCGCCATCTTGGGTAGGCCGCCATATTGGATTTGTAATGACGTTTCTTAGCTAGTCATGTATTGTCATCAGAACTCAGAGCGTGTGCAAAATTTCATCCTAATCGAAGACCGGGAAGTGGGTCAAGTTAAGATTCGAAGATTTTCTTACATACATAGTTACAAGTGAAGCTAATAAAAGCGTGTTATAAACTACTATATTATAAGTAAAAGCAGTAAGCCTCACCCGCAGTCGCAGATCGTCTCGTCGCTCCATGTCCTGGATGAAGTCTGTGAGATCCAAGGCCTTCTTGAAGTCGTACTCATTAAGCGCCTTAGATTCAGACTCTATGTACATCTGCAGCAAAACATTATGGTATAGTAAAAATCATCTATAATAATTAATTATAACTTGTTCTTATTTCAATTTTTAAAAAAGTCGTGTGGTGTCGTGAGGCACCGGATAGGAACGAAGTTCTTTATTATAAAAATATTAATTTTAAATTGTATTCGAGGTATTAAGAAAATAAAAATTCAGGTATACATTTTTAATAATGATTTTTTATCGATAAAAACAAAGTAATTGCTTTAGAAAATTATCTGAACACCTTTATTTTATTTACAATGATTTATAAAAATACATAATAATACCGTCAGTCATTACGTAGACTATACATCAGGCACTGGAAAGCCATCATACATAGACTATATATAAAAATCTTTCGTTACGGTCGTTTTTTCCCGGCTAGGTTACCTCTCCGCAACGCCCCATAAGGAACTTCGTTCCAATAATATTAATGTTATGTTATAAACAGAACTTTTATTATATTTTATGAAAGCAAGCGAGCCTAAAACACATGGACGCTGACTATTAATTTAATATAATAAATTTAATCTATTCAGAGTATTCAGCAATATTTCTTTAGAAACAGGCAAATATTGGATTCAAATATTTTTAATCGAAACTGGCAATATGCACAGAAAGGAATAGAGGTAGATAGAATAAGGGAGTTGACATTACGAGTAAAGTGTAGTACCGGAGTCATCTGGAGTACAAAGCCAAATTGGCATTCAAAGAAAGAAAAAGTATTTATTTCATATTAGGAATACAAAATATTCGCTTAATGAATGTCATTTTTTGCCGGTCATCGCCTTTAAGTGCCCGTTTGGGCTAGATGTTGAGCTGAGAGAAAAATGGCGGCGGAAAAAAACTCCCAGCACTCTTTTAAAAAAACAGTACATAATAATATATTTGAGATAACAGAATGGCTATGGGTCGATAAAGGTCACACGTGACAGCTGATCGTGTGAGACACCATCAACCCACTTCCACCTGCTCACAGATGCGAGTAATTACTAAAACTAATACAATCTATGAAGAAATAGCCTTGTGTGAGCGAGATTCATTCCCACGCTCCTTTATCATTAAGATAGTCCTTAGTGTTATAATAAACCTTACGGCACAGGACTTGTTTGACTGCCTTCTTAAAAGGTTTTAAAGGCAGGGATTGAATCTTTATTGGGATTTTATTATATATCCTGATGGACATCCGAATAAAAGAATAACTTTTTTTATGAAGCCGGCATTTCGGAAATGCCAGCTTGTGGCCGTTCCTAGTTGAAACACAATTAGGACTATGCAAGTCCAATATAGTAGTGAATTTTTCTTTGTTTTTACGTACATATATGATATTATCGTAAATATCAAAAAGCTTGTTGTCCTCAACAGGGCGAGGCAGTACTTCGCTGCGGGGTATCTCCTGACGCTGTATAAGGCCCAGGTCAGACCTCACATGGAGTACTGCTCCCATCTCTGGGTAGGTGCAATAAAATACCAGCTACATCCATTTGACTCCGTTGAAAAGCGCGCAGTCCGAATCGTCAACGACTCAAGATTGACTGACAAACTAGAAACGCTTAGCTTGCGAAGAGACAGGCTCCCTCTGCGTGTTCTACTGACTTTACTATGGTGAGTGCTCCAAGGAACTCTTCAAATTGATGCCTACATCACCATTCCATGATTATACCACTAGACAGAAAAAAATTAAATTGACCCTGACATACTCCATCTACTTGATGGCGTGTACTTGATGCCACTGTGGGTTACTCCAACATATTTATCTCCAACACTTTCACAGCGACACACTTGTATTATGTTTACGTTTATTAGTTATTAAACACATACATATACACACATACACCACACACAGAGACACACGAAGTATCTGGTGTGTATTCGCAAGTACAAGCGGAATTCAGGACGCGCCAATGGAGGTCGCGGCAGCGCGCACGCATTGCGTCGGGCGTTGATTTACTCTCGTCCCGGACCGGCGTGTCGTCAGTACGCCTGGATCGCGTGTAATACTTCGTAAATTGTTATTGTGTTTAAAGCTAAGGTTTAAAGACTATTTCTCTTGTGCTCAAGTATTACTCGCAATGAAGCGCTCATGGCCCGGCGGTTAGCGTAGAACACAAACGATCTATGCAACTAAGCCAAACGGGCGCGGTCGGATGTGAGATGGTTGACCGCTAGTGGTAAAAAATTTCATGCGCGTTTCCGTGCTTCGGAGGGCACGTTAAGCCGTCGGTCCCGGTTGTTTTCGATAGATTACAGTCGCTAAACCTTGTCGGAAGCCTTATGGGCGGTTTGAAAACATTCGACAGCGAGTTGGCCACTAACTTGCATCTCCACCAACCCGCATTGGAGCAGCGTGGTGGAGTAAGCTCCAGGCCCCCCCAATAATGGGGAGAGACCCGTGCCCAGCAGTGGGTCGCAAAAAGGGTTGCAGCCAACCATTACTCGCAATACTCTTTTCTATCGATTCACTCTTTCTCCTTCCTCTTGTGTTAATGGTACTCGCATTTTATTTCTTGTGTGTGCTGTACCTCTTTCATTGACTGTGTTACTGGTGACTAGTAATTAGAGTGCTCAACGTTATTCGGACGTTTTCTCTGTAGCAACTGCTTGGACAGTTTTAGTTGTAAGTAGGACATTATGACAGACACTTTATTAGTTGGGTTATGTCTATGTCATAGTTATTAGTGATGTTCGCCAACTTGCTAACTTCATCACACACACGCTTCTTGGTAAAGCCAACCACAAACCTCTTTCTTCTCTCGATCTCCGAAGTCATCGGTGACACGTTTTTCCAATCGTCAGCAACTCACACCGTGCCAGATGTTCTACATCAAACCACTTACATGCAGCAGGTCCTCGGGGTCCAGCACGCGCATGTCCTCGGCCAGCAGGCCGTGGCGGGTGCGCAGGTCCCGCGGCAGGGCGCGGTGCTGCTCGGCCAGCGCGAGGCGGCCCTCGATCCTGCGCCACGTCTCCGAGCCCTCCACTTCGGGCTCGTCGGAAGCCAACAGGCACAGTTTTGCCATGGATGCCATTGTCTGGAAGGGAAAAACATTTCAATATGACAATGAGGAGCGATTATTGATTATTTTAGTCTACTTAAATTCTTTAGGTTTTATATTTTTTTTTGTGATTTATGATTTGTTGATTTTGTATATATTGTGTATATAGACAAGTAGTTACCGTCATCCGCGCCACGGAGTGCGCCTCCTCAGTAGCCATGTCCAGCAGCAGGGGGGCGGCAGCAGCCACCCGGCCGGCGGCCAGCTGGTGCAGCGCCAGCAGCGCGCGGCGGTCGGGCGCGGCCGCCAGCCACGCGGCCAGGCGTGCCGGCTCCCTCACCCCGAGGGAGCGCAGCAGCAGTGCGCACTTGGCGCCGCCGCGGGAGGCCAGCCACGCGAACGCCTTCTCCGCCACGCCCTGGTGTACACCATAAGTTACGTTAAACATATATTTCAATCAATCAGTCAATAACAATAAATCTTTATGTCAGGTATATAAGTAACACATAGAAATATAACTACTTCTTAACTAAAATA
The DNA here is from genome assembly GCA_911387765.1 of Pyrgus malvae. Lineage (NCBI taxonomy): Eukaryota > Metazoa > Arthropoda > Insecta > Lepidoptera > Hesperiidae > Pyrgus > Pyrgus malvae. The sequence goes on along the minus strand of OU426964.1, from coordinate 22,740,020 downwards.
AACTATAGTAAGGCCAAGGAGACGTACATGAGATGTACATTAAAAATTGTACATTAAAAAAGACGCTGTGAAGCCTGAACCACGCCTACTAACAATAGAACTTGTGCTTGATTAAAACTTAAATGTAAATGAAGCTTATAAAAATAATATAACCAATAATTAAAACAGAAATAATACCAGCAGACCAAAAACATACAGAGGATTAGCAAAGCAACCCCCAAAGTGTCAGTGCAACTGCAAACTTGAAAACCTTGTTATGTACAATGTTCACTATCCGTAAACTACATCAACCACTTAAAACTACATAAAATATCATCATATAAAATATCTTAAATGTTTATATCCTATCAATTTACATACAATAGTCACATGTCTTTTCTCTCTGAAGTTAGGTGCAACAACGCAAGTAAGTGCGGTGAACTGTTTTGATTGTTTCAAGACATTTTTTTTATTTCTGCGCAGCTACTCGCACGAAATTCCCAGACACAAAGATCTGCTTGTAAGTACTGTACACTACATTTTCAAACTTTAAAAAAATATCGATTACAATCGATAAAACCAATGGGCATGATGACAGATTTTCAAACACCTTTCCTTATTGTAGGTACACGTCTCCTAGTTTCGAAAAAAAGTTTATTTCAGCAATAAACTCAACTTTTAACGTAAATTAATGTATTTTCTACTATGTAATTTAAATTAAGCGCGAAAACGCTCGTAGGTGTCATGGCGTCGGATTGCTCGTCAAACTTCAAGCAACACGATGACATTAACTGAGACGTGACGTCATTCCTTTTGATTGGCGTTTCAGATAACATGGCCGATTGCTGTATTTAATACTTTTATTTTATTGAAAATCTTATTAATCTTAATGTTTATATTAAAACGGGATCATATTTTAGAACTTTTTTAGCATATATTTTTCTGTAAAACCGTTTATTCTCTGATTCTTTAATAGTGTCATCATGCCTATTATAAGCCAGAAACGTATCACTCCACATACCTCATTGGCGTACTTGTCGATGTAGGAGTACAGGCGGTCCATGTCGTTCTTGTTGACGCACATTTCGATCAACAGCTCAAAGTCTTTGAACTTCTCCGCCAGCACCGCTGCACGTTCTGTTTGGCCCTCGTCAACTGTACAACCATTGTTTATATTAGTAACCAGACTTAAAAAATATAGTTAACAAAACTAATAAACGCTACACTCCATTCGTCTGTCTGACACTTCTCGTTTTCTGTGTCACGCATACTACCTTACAGTACCTATCTTAATATATATAATTCTTCTGTGAGTGTGTATGTCACTGAACTCCTTAACGGCTGGACAGATTTTAATGTTTTTTTTGTGTGTATTCAAATGGATTCGAGGATGGTTTAGATTCACAATTTGGGCCACTGGAAATGTTTTTTAATTACTTTTTTACTTATTTAATTTTCCCATATAAATTGTTCCTGCCTGTCAAACGTTTTGTATTTCGTGCCGTGTCGTTCTAAACTTTGACACAGTCAGAATAACTGGACAGTTCGTATGTCATTATTTGTTTTATATTTTCGTTTGACAGTAACATGAAATCTCTTTAAGATAATAAGAAAACAAATCCTCTTTCAATACTTTTAAGGCAGGACAACGTCTGCAGGGCCCACTAGTATAACTATAAAATTAAAAATAAACACGCAAAAGAAAACAATAAAAGAAAAAAAAAATTGTTTCTTTAAAAATTATCATGTACAGTCCATTATTTAAATTATGTAAATTGAATAAAAAATATATTATCTTAAAAGTGATGCAATGATGTCTGATGCATGGAACGGAACTTCTATCAATAGAGATTAATAATACAGAATCAACAAAAAATCGATGAATCGGATAGGCCAAATTGTTATCGCGAAATTCACGTCACTACGATACAACGTGCGTCTGCAACTCTGCATTGTATGCAATTCGTGTTAGTTTTGGTAAAAATTTATTATTGAGAAACCTATTCAAAAAGTTTTATAATTTATTAAAATTTAACAGAAATCATCGATCTATATTTGTTCAGTCCAATCGGGTAATCAGTAAAATATCAAAATCTCAAATGGCCCTGATAAGTACTTGCATTTTATTCCCCACCTTGAGGAAGAATCCCAATGGCTCAATGGCTGAGTGGTGTGGTACTCGCCCACAGCCTCTGAGGTTGGCTATTTGATTCCGTGTCTCGACAGGACTCTCGATTCTTTATTTTTGTCCTTTCAATTATATACATGTAATTTACATTAGCTTGAAATGGATTTCCGCAAAGTAACGCCTGATTCAATTAATTACTAAACAAGTATTTGATCAACATATTTTTTTTTCACAACATTTGTTCTGGGTGGTGCAGCGGGCAAAATAATTTCAACACTCTGTGTGCGTAAATAAGGTTTTATTTGCCCCGTTGCCCCGGGGCCTCCACACCACTAAATCCGGCTCTGTATGTAGTCTTTAACAAGTACTACATATTTCTGCATTTTGCATATTTCAGCGTTGGTCGCTATTACGCCAGCTGCCTTGGATGAGAATTGATTATTTGAACTGAAAGTCTTTAACGGAGGTTTGAAAGCATACAACACTAGGATCAGTAGTAGCTAAACTCCTATCTCCACCAATCCGCATTAGAGCAGCTTGGTAAAATATTTGCAAATTGCCTAATTATGTAAACGGACCCGTGCCTAGTAACAGTGGAAAGCAAAAAGTGCTGCAATCAACATAAATATATTAGAATAACAGATCAGATACACATGTAAAAGTATTGAATACTTACTGTACGGCTGGATGATGTCTCTCCGCATCCTCTCATATATGTGAGCGGTGTGCGGAGAGTGCTGTAAGGGGGCGGCTTCGGTCAGGATGAGGTCGGCCAGCGTGGCCGCTGCTTCCAGTACTTGGGCTCGGAGGCTGATGTCGGGGCTGTTGTGGGAGCATTGCCTGTGTGGATGAGATAGGAAATATATGAGATTAGTGGGCCTTGTAGACATCACTTATAGAATGAAGGGGCAGGGGGAGGCGGGTACAGCTGCAGCGCGGTGTACTCACGCCACGCACGGCACGGCGCGCTTGTGCAGGTGGGCCAGCGCGGGCAGCAGCGCGCGGGGGCCCAGCTCGGGCGGAGGGGGGGAGGGGGGGGGGCAGGGGAGGCGGGTACAGCTGCAGCGCGGTGTACTCACGCCACGCACGGCACGGCGCGCTTGTGCAGGTGGGCCAGCGCGGGCAGCAGCGCGCGGGGGCCCAGCTCGGGCGGAGGGGGGGAGGGGGAGGGGCAGGGGAGGCGGGTACAGCTGCAGCGCGGTGTACTCACGCCACGCACGGCACGGCGCGCTTGTGCAGGTGGGCCAGCGCGGGCAGCAGCGCGCGGGGGCCCAGCTCGGGCGGAGGGGGGGAGGGGGAGGGGCAGGGGAGGCGGGTACAGCTGCAGCGCGGTGTACTCACGCCACGCACGGCACGGCGCGCTTGTGCAGGTGGGCCAGCGCGGGCAGCAGCGCGCGGGGGCCCAGCTCGGGCGGAGGGGGGGGGGGGGGAGGGGCAGGGGGGGCGGGTACAGCTGCAGCGCGGTGTACTCACGCCACGCACGGCACGGCGCGCTTGTGCAGGTGGGCCAGCGCGGGCAGCAGCGCGCGGGGGCCCAGCTCGGGCGGAGGGGGGGGAGGGGGAGGGGCAGGGGAGGCGGGTACAGCTGCAGCGCGGTGTACTCACGCCACGCACGGCACGGCGCGCTTGTGCAGGTGGGCCAGCGCGGGCAGCAGCGCGCGGGGGCCCAGCTCGGGCGGAGGGGGGGGGGGGGGAGGGGCAGGGGAGGCGGGTACAGCTGCAGCGCGGTGTACTCACGCCACGCACGGCACGGCGCGCTTGTGCAGGTGGGCCAGCGCGGGCAGCAGCGCGCGGGGGCCCAGCTCGGGCGGAGGGGGGGAGGGGGAGGGGCAGGGGAGGCGGGTACAGCTGCAGCGCGGTGTACTCACGCCACGCACGGCACGGCGCGCTTGTGCAGGTGGGCCAGCGCGGGCAGCAGCGCGCGGGGGCCCAGCTCGGGCGGAGGGGGGGAGGGGGAGGGGCAGGGGAGGCGGGTACAGCTGCAGCGCGGTGTACTCACGCCACGCACGGCACGGCGCGCTTGTGCAGGTGGGCCAGCGCGGGCAGCAGCGCGCGGGGGCCCAGCTCGGGCGGAGGGGGGGAGGGGGAGGGGCAGGGGAGGCGGGTACAGCTGCAGCGCGGTGTACTCACGCCACGCACGGCACGGCGCGCTTGTGCAGGTGGGCCAGCGCGGGCAGCAGCGCGCGGGGGCCCAGCTCGGGCGGAGGGGGGGAGGGGGAGGGGCAGGGGAGGCGGGTACAGCTGCAGCGCGGTGTACTCACGCCACGCACGGCACGGCGCGCTTGTGCAGGTGGGCCAGCGCGGGCAGCAGCGCGCGGGGGCCCAGCTCGGGCGGAGGGGGGGAGGGGGAGGGGCAGGGGAGGCGGGTACAGCTGCAGCGCGGTGTACTCACGCCACGCACGGCACGGCGCGCTTGTGCAGGTGGGCCAGCGCGGGCAGCAGCGCGCGGGGGCCCAGCCCGGGCGGAGGGGGGGGGGGGGGAGGGGCAGGGGAGGCGGGTACAGCTGCAGCGCGGTGTACTCACGCCACGCACGGCACGGCGCGCTTGTGCAGGTGGGCCAGCGCGGGCAGCAGCGCGCGGGGGCCCAGCTCGGGCGGAGGGGGGGGAGGGGGAGGGGCAGGGGAGGCGGGTACAGCTGCAGCGCGGTGTACTCACGCCACGCACGGCACGGCGCGCTTGTGCAGGTGGGCCAGCGCGGGCAGCAGCGCGCGGGGGCCCAGCTCGGGCGGAGGGGGGGAGGGGGCCGGCTGCGCCCACTGCGCCCACTGCGCGCGGCATTTGTGCATCTCCGCCACTACGCTCTGTAAACAAGAAAAGTAACGAGAATCATTCATGGATCATGCTGTATAATAGGTTGCAGTCAAATTGTATAATTCGCCATAATAATGACGACCCATTGTGGCATACTCTAGAGCTAAATGGGACAGCCGCGAGTAGCGATGACCGAGTTGTAAAGACCGCGGTCTTCGACGCGAAGATACCGCATTCAAATCCTCGGCACGCACATCTGATAAAGACATTTGTAATGTGCGCATTTATCGCTGTTCCACAATGATGGAAAATATTGTGATATATGATTGATTACGACGTTTTCCTTCGCTGTGCATTCCTGAGGGAAACTCATAATTTCTCGAAAGCATGACGTCCACCAATTCGCACTTGCCAGCGCGGTGGACTATGACCAAAATCCCCCCTCACTTCTGGAGGAGATCTGTGCCCAGCAGTGGGACATAAAAAAAATAACACTTCACACTCATAGCCCCACAGTAGGGTAGATTTACCCTGTGTCGTGGGTACCATGGACACACACAGAGACAGAATTTAGACCCAGTCAGAGAACAGAAATTTAAACTCACCATTCAAATGTCTGCTTCGCCGGGAATCGAACCCGGGACCCTTCGATTGGCAATCCGGCATGGTAACTATTACGCCAATCGGGTCGTCGCAAAGATTGAAAAAATAACTGGGGCGGAAGGCCTTAACTGTCTCTGTATCTGGTCACTATTACGCCAATCGGGTCGTCGCAAAGATTGAAAAAATAACTGGGGCGGAAGGCCTTAACTGTCTCCGTATCTGGTCACACTTACATTGAGCAGCGACAAGGCCTGTGCCGCATGGGCCGCAGCGGCCCGGGGATCGCCCGTAGGCACCGGCAGCGTGGCCACGGCCCGCAGCACGCGGCTGATGCGGCTCACGCGGCGGAAGCACACGTCGGCCGGGGACAGCGCGCCGGAGGACAGCGCCTCCACTATCTCAGGTTCCTCTTCGTCCTCGCCGTCCGGGCCCATGCCCGTCGCCACCTGACAAATTTGAGTAATTACGTTACGTTTATACAAGTGTGAATAAATAACAAAAGCAGTAACAGCAAGCTCGATTTCCTCCGCTAATAAAGTATGATTTCAATCTCAGCACATCAAAACTTTTGTAGCAGCGCAATGTCTACGCATATGCGTAATAAAATAGTATGAGCGCGCGCCTCAAATAAAATGCTGACCATGCAAGACGTCGACGTAAGTAGCAATAATTGTAAACAATAGGACACCTAAGTCACACTGAACTGGTCATTCAGAAGACGTATCCTGAATCACGCTATTAAAGTTTCTTAGTATCTCAGAATATACTCGTATATACTAATAATAATCTGGAAGTTAGTATTCGGATCGCTGTTCCCAGGCAGTGACATCGCCTGACGGGATATGTACCCTTTTCCTCCACACTTTTATCTAGATTTTGAGCTTCTTAATGTATTAATTTTATTTATTTCTTAACCTACTATAGTGACTACTATAATAGTATACGATATAGGTACTATAGTGACTAACAATAAATTTCAGATAAATACATAAGCTCGTAAGTTCCTTGTCCATTGTCTTTCTACGTTTCAATAATATGGTTTTTCTCGCCAATAATATTATAAAATTTCGGTCTGAAAATTATCTCCATAAATTTTTAATGTAATTTACTAGACATAACAAAAAAACGGCAAATTGTTTGTAAAATAGGTTTACGATCGAGATGTTTACGTGATAACGTCCGCACGAGAAAATCTCCATTCGTTTGTATGCCGCTAGAGTGAGAGAGACGGAAGATCGGTCCACTCACTCGAACGCTATGCCAGCCTCCGCTCGTGAGGAATCCGCGTGACAAGTTTCACGGAATGACTGGCAGCGCTCGAGATGAGACGGGAGATCGGTCCGTCTCTCTCTCGTTATACCTGCGATCGCGCTCGTGAGGTTTTGGTGTGACACAAGTTTCTGAACATGTCATCCGACTAAAACGATTTTAAAGACGTTATCACGTCAAAACTGACGCTTCTAGTATGAAGATAAATGTACTCGTATACATGCAAGGCGGCAAGATTTTAAGACGCCACTTTTTCAGAAGCAACTCTACAACATGTCCTATCTATACTCTTTTAGCTTACTTACTATAACTTTAGGATAAACTCAACTTTAGGATAACTTATAAACTTTCGAATTACGTAGTATAACACTATGTTTTCAGAGTAAAATATTAAAAATAAACAGCTTGGTATGGTAGTGCAGTGATGACACAGAAAGCGTGTGGTACCTGGTGCAGCGCAGCGTCCACCAGCTGCGCGCTGGAGAGGTGCGCCCGCTGCAGCGCGCGCGCCGCCGCCAGCCGCTCGGCCAGCGCGCCCAGCGCGTGCGCCGTGCGCGCGCAGCCCTCGCCGCCCTCTGCCACAGGTGCATACATATTCATCTACAACAAAACTGTGCCAAGTTACCAAGAAGAGTTACCAAGCCTACTATCAACCAAGCCACCATGCCTCCTAACCACACTCGAGATAGCCTTACTTCTGCTAAGCAGGCGAGTCGTTTCCAGGAAGTCCAGGAACAGCGGGAAGGTCCTGTAGAGCTGGTGACGACCACGCGGATCCAAGCCACCTCCCAACGAAGAATGCTCGCGATAGGCTTACCTCTCCCTTGCCTGATCGCAAGAGGCGACTAAAAGGGAAATTCTTGAGTATCGAGCGGCGAGAGTTGGATCTTCAACCATCCAGCGAGCGGCACCGGGAAGGACGGCGCTGTGTGCATAGCTGCACGCCATCGTTAAAACCTATGGCTTTTACAGAACGATGTAGCTCTCCCAAGACGGGTCATTAACGGCATCGCGCATGGAGGATATCGGCGCGTTACAAAAGAGAACTCGGACTCCTCCCCAAACGCTAGCAGACCATCAACGGGGTTTCTAGTACAGTACAAATCCCACATTTGAGCTCGCATGGCCCAACGACTATCCTAGAACGCAAGCAATCTATACAGCTAATCCAAACGGGCGCATTCAGGTCTGCAATAGGTGACCACTAGCAACAAAAATAATTATACACATTTCCGCGCTTCGGAGGGCACGTTAAGCCGTCGGTTTCAATTGTTGTCAATATATACCAATTCTAAATCTTGTCAGAGGCATAACAGACAGTTTGAAAATATCCGACAGCAGGTTGGCCACTAACCCACATCTCCACCAACCCGCATTTGAGCATTGTGGTGGAGTAAGCTCCAAGCCTCCCTAATAATGGTGAGAGACCAGCCACAAATGCCACATAATCCGACATCTCTTCCAATATGTCAGGTACCCTTTGACGCCTCACCTCTGCTGACCAGGCCCAGACGTCTCCACAGCATGTGGGCCCGGAGGAAGTCCAGGAACAGCGAGAAGGCTCGCTGCTTGTCCCGCAGCTGGGCACTGACTTGAAGTGCTGTAGAGCTGCCTAGAGCCACTCGTGTCGCCGCCCCGCCTCCCACCTTCCATCTGACAAAATTAAATAAAATATCTAGTTAAACAAACGTCATTGCATTAAATCGCGTGGCTCGGCGGCTAGTGATATACGCATATATTATTGTGTATATGGCCAACTACACACGTTGGCCACAACGCCATTCGTCAATTAATGTATGAATCTAGAAATAAACATTGGTCCTAGCATTGAGTCAAGTGTTGAGAACTGGCTGGCTCGTGTCGTTTTTTGAAAGGAATCTGCGACAACGCTTGGCATACGTTGGGGTCTACATGTGGGGTCGGGTTAATCAACAGGTTGGAAATTAAATGGGTGACAATAGATATCTCACCGCGGGTCCCCGGCGGGCACGTCGTCCAGCATCTCGGTGGCCACGGCCAGCACGGCGCGGTCCAGCGGCGCGTCCACGTCGCGCTCGGGGCGCTCGGGGAAGGCTTCAGCCAGTATGGCCGCGGCGTTCGGCGAGCGTCGCACGTGGAACAGGAACGCCGTCTTCAACTTGCCGCATATGTCCGTGGTTATCGCGCTCACCTGGGGGTAAAAGTAGAGTTTAAAACCCATACATTCTCCATGTACATTAGTATTAGAAAGATTTAATGTAGAAATAAACCCGAAAATCTTGAATCTTTTTTTGGAGTATCTTTACAAATTCACAATTTTCGTTTTTGTTTTTTTGTTTCATCATTCATTGTTTTCATCCTCAGTACTGTACTCATTTAAACTGACATGGAGTAGATATTTATGACTATCCATGGCTACAAAGATCATCAAAGTTATACAAAATAATACTCGAAAATTGCATGTCAAAATGTAAAAAAAATATTACCAATTTTCACCATACCATGTTCTATTTACTGTGAAAAGGTACTTACCTCATGTGGGTCTATTTCATACAGAGACAGATTGCCATCATACATGTCAGATGGACAAGGCGACCCCATAGGACTGTCACACAATGATCTGAAAACAAATGTCTTAATTAATTTAATATTTATTATCTTCCAATCCCAAGAGATCTCCCAAATAAAAAAAGAAACCTATAAATAATAAGCTAGATATGCTGCCTCCTGTTGTTTCCTTTGTATATTAAATATTTCGTGTGCCACTGGGTACGCCCATGCCTATAGCTCTTTTCATACAAATGCCAGTTTACCAAAAAAGTCTTCACTAAGTCATCAAGTTACTTTTGTAACTATAGTAACCATCAAGGAGTTATGAAACCTGAGTGACGCAGCATTGCAATTATACATCCATAGAGCTTAGTCCTTCTTCATAAATCTCACTTTAAAACAAAACCCGGTATGCACTCCTATGCAGTTGATAGTAAGGTGGATGCACCATACACCTGTCAAGCTAATGCCTCTCGGTCACAAGGCCGGAAGAAAGCAGAATCAAACTTGTATCTGAAGTCGAGATCTCTCTGGAGCGGGTCTCGAAATGGGATCAACCTTATTGAGTTTAACTTTACAAAGACACAAGTTTGGGCGTCTACCGCTAAAAAAATCTGTCCATTTGTTATAGCGCCCAAGTTCCAGGGCACAGCACTCACTGTTGGTGAAAGTGTCGGTATCTGATGGGCTGATTGCCCATGCCTTTTTGTACGGTTTATTTATAAAAAAAAGAACAATAACAAGATATTAAATCAGTTGATAATGGATGGTTATATTGACACTTACGGTGCATGTCCAGAGGGCTCGTTGATGGTGAGCAACAGGACGCCATGTTTCCTACTGAATAACAGCGGGCATCCATCGCACAAAGCGGCGCCGACGATGCGGTCTCCCTCCGCGGACACGTCGATATACTCTGCCTTATCTGATGCTGCAGTCGCTGCGGAAATTACTTTTAATTATGACACTGTAAGTCACTATCATAACATATTAATATTGACAAAGTTCGAAGGGTATAAACAAAGAATGACTTACACATGCCATAGACATGTAAAAGGTATAGGGTTACTCCAAAACATACAATTTTGTAGGTAGTAGAACTATTTTCGTTCACCCGGGGAAGTACCACCGCTGCACCCACTTCTGCCGTGAACCAATTATATTGTTTCGGTGGAAAGGTGCAGTTGCCCGGCCACACTTACATGAGGCGACCACCAGCCTCCGGAGTAGAAATGCAACGGCATACGACCTCAGACAAGACTTACCCAAGATGTTCATGGGCTGCAGCGACCACTTAACATCACATGGCTTGCATTGTTGTTTGCTACTCCATTCAAATAAAAAAAATACTAAATAATAGTACCTAAAATGGACGCATATTTCACTATTTTTTATAACATAACATTATAATATTTCATTATTTTATAACAATGTATACTAACTTTCATACATTTTTATAAAAATTATATCTTATATATAAAATTCTCGTGTCACAATGTTCGTTCCCGTACTCCTCTGAAACGGTTTGACCGATTCTCATGAAATTTTGTGAGCATATCGAGTAGGTCTGAGAATCAGTCAACATTTATTTTTCATCCCCCTGTAGTGTGTAGAGGACTCTTAATATAAGTTTAGGTTTAGTGTTATTAGAGTTAGTCTTTATTATAGACGTAATCCCGTTAACACGCCTTTCAATAAACCCGAACCTGAATAAGTCATTACACCCATAAGTAATAAGGGTGGCTCACCCCAAACATTTGAACGCGGTACGGAGTTCGCGGGGTCTGCTAGTAATTTATAGATGTCAGTAATGAAATCTGCTATGTAAACAATGATATTCAAATGAGGATTTCAATTGCAACTTCTACTCCACCCAATTTATGCATAGTTATTGCTGGATATAACTAGGAAAATCATTTTAATGTTTCATTACATCCAAGTTGTTCTTCATTAATTCTAAAGCGGCTATCCTACCTGCCGTTTACGAGCGTTAGCGTTTCGGCAACATTGTCGCAAACAACGCGACGTTATCGTTGCGGATAGACACATGCCGCGATTGAACACTGGCTATAGCCCCTCTCACACGTACAGAGGGGGATGACATGATAAAAACCGAAACGTCGACGTCACGCTAACGCGATGTCAAGTTCGCATTTGTTCATCCGCCGGGAGGATAACGGGCAAAGAGGAGGGGGGCAGGGGGCAGGGGCGCCTCACCGGACACGATGGCGACGTAGGTGGTGGAGTAGAGCGCAGCGCGCGCGCCCAGCGGCAGGCAGCGCAGCGCGGCGTCCTCGCGCGGCGCGCGCAGCGCCACCAGCGCCGTCACGCGCGGCCGCTCCGCCTGCTCCACCGACACGTGCGCTGCGGACAATATACATCGCGTTTCATTCTACCTGTACTACATATCTAATTATGGTCAATAAAACAACAAATAAATATCTTCGGACAATTGGACGTAGTTACACGAAAAGGATCCAATCCACATCAAGTCATTTTCGAGATATTGACATTTGAAGTTTATGACGTATTTCTTCATAGGTATTCATTATAAAATAGTTTGTCAGTATGTTATTAACGTGTATTATTATTATTATTTTTATTGTTTATAGTCCAATCATATACAATATTGTATTTTAGGAGATATTTGTAAAAATATGCATTTGGATCCTTTTCGCTAAATAACAGTTTATATTGTGCACGGTGAAGACTTATTTCACTAAAAAGACCCATGTAAAAAAATATTTAATAATTACATTTTTTTTTTCAATAAAACGTCAATTTATTATTATTATAACTTTAATTTTATAAAAAAAAACGATCAAACATTCTACACGCCATTCTGAAAATTTAAATAAAAATAGAAAAAGCACTTTTATGCAACAATATAAATCTTCATATAGTCTGTTTCTTTTAAATTTACTTAAAATTAAAAATAATTGCGTTTATTATTCGAAAATTAATCGCATTTCGATAAATTTGAATAATCGGCAGTACCAGTAAGCACCCTTTCCTACTTGCAAAACACAAAACATATGAATTATTTGAAGAATTATTGAAGTTTATCTACCTAACTCAATGCATTTCTTCCATCTGTTTTGCAAAGCTTCTATTCCGGATTTAAAAAATGATTCTTTCTTTCTGCAAAATACTGGTTCACTGCGGTTTCAACCACTTCATTTGATGAAAATCACTGGCAACCAAGGTGTTTTTTTAAATTGCGAAACAGATGAAAGTCAGACGGTGTCATATCAGGTGATAAGCCGGATCGGTAGCAGTTCAAAACCACAGTCACGAATTTGAACCATGCTTTCAACAGAAGTGTGAACGCAACGCATGCGTTATCCTGATGAAACAACACTTTCTTTCGCAGTAATCTCGGACGTTTTTCTTTAATTTCTTCATGCAAACGACACAATAGGGTGAAATAGTATGCAGAGTTTATTGTTTGGCCCTTTGAAAGAGAGTCCACCATTATGACTCCACAAGCAGCCCAAAAAACTGATGCCATCACCTTGCCAGCCGATAAAATTGCTTTTGCTTTCTTTGGGGTTGGTTCATCAGATTTTTTCCACCGCTTGGACTGTTGTTTGGACTTGGGCGTATATTATAGCGATGAACCCAGGTTTCGTCCATAGTAACAAAACGATCCAAAAAGTCCTGCGGATCAGCCTCAAACATCTCCAAACAGTTGCGAGAAATTGTTAAATGAATTCGTTTTTGTTCAACTGAAAGCTAGGGACCCACCTGGCTGATACCTTAGAAAGACAGAGTTCATTGATAATGATGTTTTGTGTAAGCTCATACGAAATGCCTATAGCGTCTGCAATCTCCCTTATAGTTAATCTTCGGTTTTCCAATATGAGATCACACACTTTATGGATGTTTTCTTCCGTCGTAGCGTAGACGTGGTAGGCCAGCCGGAGCGAGGGTTATCTTCAATGCTCTATCGTCCACGTTTAAATTCTGCCACCCATTTTTTTATAGTGGTATATGATGGCCCAAATTACCCTAACGTTTTTGTTGTATCATCATAGATCTCTTTCGGTGTTACTCCCTTTATAAACAGATATTTGATCACCACACGTTGTTCAATTTTGTCCATTTTAAAAAAACTGAACACTAGGTCTGTTTAGCACAGTCCCTGTAGCTTCGGGATTAATAATAGAGCTACGGTATCCCCTGCCTGATCGTAAGAGGCGACTAAAAGGGGCTAACGTGGCTGCGGGCGGTGAGAGTGGGAGAAAATATATTTATTGAAAACGATCCAAGCTTTCTGGATAGTATTATTTATTTAATTATAATGTACCTAAGCAATTCAGCAAAAAGTCCCAAGCAGAGTGGATCGTTTTCGCGCTTTTATTGTAGTGTAGGTGATGTTGGTATTAAAATAACGCAAAAAGGATCCAACCTCTTTGGTTCGTTTTACTGATTTATTTTGTAATACGGGGTAAGAACCACGACTGTTGGATCGTTTTTGGTGAATAAATATACATGAGCTGCTATACATGTGGGTTGGTTCCGATGTTCAAATTCAATGGAAAACAGCTGTTTTGACGTGGGTCTTTTTTACTGACCGATAATATCGATATAAAGCATCAGTTTGGTACACTTATGTCATTTTTGACAATATTGTGGATTGGATCCTTTTCGTGTAACTACGTCCAATTCACACAACGCCATCTGATTCCAAACTAAGCAGAGCTTGTACTATAGTAATCAGAAAGCTGTTAAACATACTTATGCAATTCTAAATACATACTTAAATAGATAAATTAACACCCAGACACAGAACAAGTAGTCATGTTCATCACACAAATATTTGTCCTGGGTGGGAATCGAACCCTCACGCTTCGCAGGAATGGAAACCAAGACCCTCCTTTCGACAGGCCAGCTTAGTAAGCATTGCGTGCGTCACACAGGTGATCATATGTGCTGATTTAAGTGAAATTAGAAAGGTTTTCAAACTTAATTACTTACTTCCACAAAATTGTACAAACTTAATTGCTTACCAAGAGCATATCTCATCTCCGGGGAGCGAGCAATATTAACAGCTGCAACTAGGAGCAACAAGCCATTCGGACCATTAGCGTGTACGTCCAACGCCATTATCTCCAGGCTGTTTAGGTCACCTGGAACAAATAGAACTGTATTTATTTATTATTATTAATAACTTCCCCACGCTATCGCAAAAACAGAGACAACTAAGTTTAAAGTAAAATGAATCCCACCAAAAACAAAAATGTAAAAATGTAGGCCAAGTTCTTGTACATAAAAAAGAGTTGAAATCCAAAATTACAGCCAAGTTAATAATAATCAGAACCGATATTAACCATTCCAACTTGGCGGGTTTTCATTACACCAATACTTCTGAAAAAAGCAAATCTTGCGGAGGTAAGTTTTAGAGTTGGACTTTTTTACTTCATTAAAATTTCAAAAGCCAAGAACTTGGCCTACATTTTTACATTTATGTTTTTGGTGGGATTTCATTTCTTTTTGCTCAGTTTGCTTTATGGTACCTATCGCAACGTTGTTCATATTATATCATTATTATTAAAATGAAGTGTGTCTGGTCCACATTTTTAAGTCTTAGAGAGAAGTATTACCAACATTATACATAATTTTGACTAAAACCTGACTCGCACTGGACCAATTTCCAATATTCGAATTTTCCCATTACTCTTACCCTGACGACTAGCTAAATGCCAAATTTCAGCTTTGTAGGTCTTCTAGAAGTAGTCAAACATTTTGATGAGCAGTCAGTGAGTACATGAGTCAGTGAGTACCAAATTTACAATTTTCTCGAGTCTATAACTTTTTTTCTGTAATAGCTACAATATTGAAACTTTTTATTCAAAGTATATTAAATGGTGTTATTATGTCCGTAAAGTTTCATCCAGATCTATTAATCAGGTAAGAAGATACAGGGGGTCAAAAGTGGCTCGAAGCGGTTCGGGTAAATAGTGCACGGTGTGCGCGCGGCCTGTACTTAGAACTTGGCCGGCGCACTTTCGTGCGCTTTGAAGATGATTCTTTCTTGCAATGAATATTTAGTAAGAATTTGAAATGGACTGCATGAAGAAGAAGAAGTCGCAGGTCAATTTACACATTGTGCAAATATTGGATTTTCAGGTATATTTTTTGTATCCTGGCGCCCCACTGCATAGCTTGTTTTACATTTTCACTCTTTACTAGTTTATACGATTCTGGCACCTCCCTAAAACCAGCTGCCTTAGACAGTGCTCAGTAGAAGATAAAAACACTGCTTTATAGAGTGACAATTGGGATTTAGATACAAAACAATCTGAATTAAAGAAACTGTGTTGTGGTGTAGTAAATACCTTGTGCCAAGTGCGCCCTAGCAAACGCTTCCGACAGTGGTCTCCGCAGGTGGTGCTCATGCAAGTCGGCCCCTCTCCACAGCTGCAGTAGAGGCCCGGTGGCAACCAGCGCCACACACTCCCCGTCATCTTCATCCTCGCTTTCCACTGGGACGGTGCCGGGAAGCACTACTACACCTACCAGTTTCTGTAATTTAGTATTTAGTTAGAAACTGGAGTAAAAATATATTTCAAGTTTTTTAATTTGTTATGACAAAATCGGTGAATTAATTAGTGTGTGAATAATTCAAAAATCTCTACATTAACAATTATTTATTAAATAGTTCAACACTCATAGAGTGTAAAACTCTAGCTAGATAGATGCAACCTGTTTCAAATCAAAATTTGTATAAAGAGAAAAGCAAATTTTTGTAAATTCAATGTAACCAAATGAGTTTGATTATAGATCCACATTAGATTTACTTTATAATCTTACTTTACTTCTATTACATATGGCACTTTAGTTTTATTTTTACAAAATAATCACCAGGAAAAATCTGCATATTTGTTTGGGTACCAATTTTTTTTCTTTATTAGAAAGGGCTTGAAATCAACATAAAACAATCGTTACATATCAATAATTCATACAATTACCTAATAACTATTTAAATATTTGTCAACAAGCAATAGTAAAGCATTCTGGCTAATACTGATGTAGGATCAGTCAAAATACTATTATAATCACCCATATGACCACAACACATATTTTGGACTTGACTTCTAAAGCTGGCATTCTGGACACATTCCATCACTATATGATATACATCATCTGGCTGTAACCCTTTTTGCGTCCCACTGCTGGGCACGGGTCTCTCTCCATTATTAGGGCCTGGAGCTTACTCCACCACACTGCTTCAATGCGGGTTGGTGGAGTAAGCTTCATCTATTGTACCACAAAATGGTCAGTTTGGAGATATCACTTTACTCAATAAAAACATGTTTGGCCCTGAATGTGACCTGAACACATTTTTTTTATTTACAATTAAATACAGTAGTGCAGTAAGCATTTAAGAAAGGCAATCTTATACTTACAGTGTCACCATGTGCCGGCATAGATCCAAAAAACAGCAGAGAAACGCGACGCCCAATGCCACCCAGCCAACCACTAGGTGGTCTTAGTGTTTGACAGGTAACTGTGGGTCTTCCCTCTACAAACAAATAAAAATTATATACAAATTAAAGATTAAAACATTTAAATAATATATACAAGTACAAAAATGTAGACTAGGAGTAGATAATTTTGCAGTAGGTGTTGGAACTCTCATGGTTTGACTGGGTACAATAATTATGTTGGGTTTTTTGTGTAAAGGTGAGATCAGTAGCAATAATAAAGTGATCAATCAGCCTTTTGGAGTAGCAGCAGCTTGCAAGCCCCAGTAGAATATAAAAACTAGCCGCCGCCCGCGACTCCGTTCGCGTGGACTTTGGTATTAGTCATAGCATGATGTTACTTATATATAGCCTATAGCCTTCCCCAATAAATGGACTATTCAACACAAAAATATTTTTTCTATTCGAACAAGTACTTCCTGGGATTAGTGTGTTCAAACAAACAAACTCTCCAGCTTTATATATTAGTATAGAATATTTCAGAAATACTACAACAATTACCTTTGCAAGTATCAATCCTGACAAGTGTACAAGTTGTGGTTGCTAACAGCAACCCTCCATTGGGTTTCAGAATCAAGCGCTCACATTCTTGCCCAGCCAGCTCACATGTTACATCAGTGTAAGCCCCCTCCTGACCAACTGAAGGCCAATAGCGTACAACGCCTTCAGGGGAGACACCCACACAGGCTGGCATCTGACCATCTTCATAGAACAGCACCACAAGGTCTGCCTTATGTGCGAGATCTGTCTGTGGCAATGCTAGCTCCTTTGCAGGGTGTGCAGCATCCCGTCCCCAGGCAAGGACGCGCCGGCCAGCAACAGCCCAGCACCAACCACATGATGACATGCGTACTGTTACCTCACCACTTGCTACAAATTAAATGAAATATAATATTATATAAATTATAAGTGTCTTACAAATTAACAATAATCAGATGAAATCATAAATTCTATTACTATAAGATTTTTTAACATTATTCATTGAGAAAATGAGAAAGATTATTTATGTTGTCCCTCAGACTTTCGGGAAAAAATGGCTATCATATAATGGTTAAATATTGTCACCAATTACAGATGACCAATAAATTGTAGCAGAGAGTGCTTTTAACTTTATTACAAAATACCTAGAGGATCAAGAGTTGCTCAGTTAAAAATATTTTTTCAAACGAATTCTATTTTATTATAGAAATATTTGCTAAGTGTTTACTTAACAACACCATCTGAAATAGCTCCCAATAAACAAATAATAAAAAAATAAAAAATAATACCAATATGATTTTGATTGAGGTTTGAACCCGGGTCTCTAGTTCCGCAGTCAGCCCATGTTCTATTTGGCCAAGGAAGCTTTAATTCAATGAACAAAATTTTTATAGAGCTCTTTCAAATCAATATTGTCATTTCTTTATACCTTACATTGACGGATGCCGTTTGACGGCGTTCTAAGCCACAATTTTATTAACACTCTCCAATAGATGTCAGGAAGAGTTGTATCTTCAGTTTAAATGTAATTTGATTATTGCTGAATTTTTTTTTTTTAATTTCTAAAAATAAAACTTTGCTGGATAGATTACTCACCTAGAAACTAGGGTACTAAATTTCATCAAAATCATTGGTGCAGTTTCCGAGATTCAAAAAATATATTTAAGTATAGACAAGAATTGCTCGTTAAAAGGTATTAGATCTATAACAATTCTAGAAAAATAACAATGTGCCACAATGACAATTGAACTTCAACAAGGACTTATTTCCCCTTCTTGAGACGTTAATATAAATGAGAGTATATTTATAGCTTTAATTTACCAAATGTAAGTGCTTCTGTAACCATAACAGGCAATGGTGTTCCGAAAGTTTCTATTGTAGTCATGGGGGTCTTGTAGATAACATCGCCACCTTGAAGTTCAGCTGACTGCATGAATTTACTGGAAACAAAACAAACATTTAAAGTGTTTGGTGGAAAACAATATTTAAGCAATACATTACAAAAGAATTGCTGTATGAAAAAAATTGTATTACAACTTACAACGTAAAGTAATGTACTTTCTACGAAGTGCAATAAAATTTCAACTCGGATACTCAGATATACTGTTCGTGAGAAAAGGTAGAACAGGAGGTATAGACGAAACTTACTTCTGGTTTTTTTTAGCGGAGGACAATCCAATAGGTCTTCTGCCCGTTATAGATGGTCTAACACGAGGGGAAAAAGGGCTCCTCACAGATCCTGGGCTAGGGTAATCCATAACTGAGAAGCTAACACAGAATTAAAGAAAAATCAAACAGGTTTAAATATATGTTGCTTGCTTCATTTGCTTTTTCGGATTTAATAAAATTTGATTGATTTTTAATTGAATAAAGTAAAGCAGACAGATGAGAAAAGAAAAATTTACTTGACTTGACATTGACATTTAACGAAAGAAAATGTCAAAATTGACAACTGTAGGGATGTCATTATTCATCAAAACATCAATGTGAAATATACATTCATGTTTACGGGGAGACATCGATTCTATGTCCACAAGCCATAAACACGATCATCGAATAATATCGACACATCATACATCTAGGTTAATTTTAAAAATAATTAATGATGTATGCCCGAATGTTTTATATATGTTTCACAGTTTCAAACTTGAATAATAATTTCTGTTTGGGACTGTATTATGGTATCCTATAGGATCACCGGTTTTTGATTTGTTTAAAAGAATGAATGTATGTAGTCACTTGCAATACACCAAGAATCATGAGAAGAGAAGTAAAATGCACTCCACCAACCTTTGAACACTCCCACGCTGCTCAGGTGACGGCGGCGCAGCAGCTCCAACGGCAGGACTCCTGGTATTCCAAGATGAACGTCACAATGGCAATTGCAAGCTTTCAAAGTTTGAATAATAACGTAGACACTAGCACTGAACGTCAACACTAGTGGAGAGTCACAATGACTTGATAGCCACAGGATATCGCTCGGGGTAAACACGGTTTACATATGTAGCATTAGCGACTACACCCGACGAAAGCTCAAACGTCTCTGTCCCGACCAACCTAAGCACGGCCGTGCCGTCGGCCAGCCAAGCACGTATGTACAACTACCCCCATGATTCCTAATAAAACCAGCAAGTACCGTACAACTTCAAACATCTGATTATGTTTAATGTAATGTTAAATTTATGTTATTTAACTGCACTGGAGAAGGTTATTTATTCTAGATTGAGTCCGATTAAGATAAACAACCATGTATTTAATATTAACCAAAACATTTTATTCGTTCAACGGAAGAGCAAAAGTGGCAACTATCATAGATGTTGCATACTAGTGGCCGCCCGCGACTTCGTCCCCGTGGACTTTGGTATTAACTATAGCATGATGTTATATAGATTAAAGCCTTCCCTGATCAATGGACTATCCAGCACAAAAATGTTTTTCAATTCAAACCAGTAGTTTCTGAGACCAAGATGACCAGATGTGGGCGTTCTATGATATAAACTCTTCAGCTTAATATATTAGTACAGAAATGTAGTTAAAAAAAATACAAAAAATTCTTTAGCAAAAATGCTAACGATAAAATATTTTCATTTCATTGCGAGCTCAGCATTAATAAAACATTCTTTGAAAGCTATGCAGCAATTTTTTATCAACAAAAATACATTACACGAAGAAACATTTTTATGGCAAAGTTATTCTTTTGTAACGACTGTAACAGAACTAATAAGGGAGGGTCTCGGAAAATAAAATAGATCAGAACATCAAAAAGACAAAGAATTGACAAATGTCCATGTCACACTTGTTCCAATAATAATTGTTGTTAATGGCTCTGGTCTCAAAATTCTTGACAAGTATCAATTTGGGACAAGTGAATGGGCAATTGCAATTCCATTTAGGGGAGGCTTACTGCCCAGAAAATGCAGTAAATGTCCAGTAAATGCATTATAAAAGATAGATAAAGTATAGTACCTAATAAATACTGAGTTTGATACTTTTGTCTATAGTAAGGCCAAGGAGACGAGATAAAAAATGTTAACAAAGTTTCAGGAGTACAAAACATTTTTATTTGAATAAATTATATACATAGCATATACTAACGACCCAGCCCAGCTTCGCTCGAGCGATTAAGTGATATACATTAAAATCTACTTTACAAAAACCCATTTTAGTACTAAAAACAACATATCATCTTTTGTTAAAACAAAATATCATCTTCTAAAGTATTTATTTGATTACATTTTGTACAATTTTAATCTTAATTGACGAAGCCAATTAACATTTTTATTTAGATTAGGATTAATACTGAACAGAATAAAACAGCTTCGAGATAACGTGATATTTTTCATTAACATTTTACACATAAAAGTAGTTATTGTAAGTCAACCGTAAGTGATAGAGTACAATTCTCTATAATTTCACTTTAATGTAGCTCCGCTGGTTAACGCGGTGCAAGAGAATATAACTCTCCCTGTAGGCAAGATTTGTGACAAAAATCTTTATGTTTTAGTCTAGTTATATAAAATCATAATCAATTATACACCTAAACCTTCTCAGAAATTACTTTATCTATTTAAAAAAGCAGCTACAAAATTAGTTGGGTAGTTTTAAAGATTGTAAGTCAACCGTAAGTGATAGAGTACAATTCTCTATAATTTCACTTTAATGTAGCTCCGCTGGTTAACGCGGTGCAAGAGAATATAACTCTCCCTGTAGGCAAGATTTGTGACAAAAATCTTTATGTTTTAGTCTAGTTAAATAAAATCATAATCAATTATACACCTAAACCTTCTCAGAAATTACTTTATCTATTTAAAAAAGCAGCTACAAAATTAGTTGGGTAGTTTTAAAGATCTGAGCATACATAGGGACGCGGGAAAGCGGTGGGAAGCGAATTTGTTTTATAATATGTAGTGATTTATTACAATACTTCTTCTAAATACCTACTTGAGAAAGTGACACCGCAATTCTAAAAATTATATTTTAAAAGTAGCGAAAAATATACACAAAACACATAACAAACTATTTTGCCAAAGGTGCTCGCCTAGGGTTTAAACTTGGTATTTCGGTGTCAGAATCCGCGGTCTTAACCGCTCGACAATCGCTGCTCGAATGAATTGATTAGTTGTATGTCTATGAGTACGTGGCTTTATACCACTGCCGCTTCTAAATCCCAATAACAATTACTCATATACCAAGAACAAGAGCACAAAATATTGTCTTTTTCGACTTCCCGTCAAAAATTGACCAAGTGTTGACAACTACGGTACTAACTGCTCTCCTGTACCACGAAACACGCAACAACAGCTGTTATCGACTTACTTACGCCATTACTGCGTATGAATGATAAGGACAGAGATAATAATTGCTCGCTCTCGCAATAGTAACTTGGTAACGGACCCTTTGTTTACATTGTTTATCTTGTCTCGTTGGCTTTATAGTTTAAGTAATTTTTGTGCTGTGGTTCACATACATATCTACTCGTAAATGAAACCTGATAATCCACATCCAGCCACTCTTTATTTGTGTAAACAATAAACTATTAAGATGAGTTATGGCGGGAACTTTTTAGATTCATGTTGTGCTCTTAATTTATTTTTATAATCTTTGTGTACTTATGAGTTCTATCGGATAAAGTTGATGGCATTTTGTTTGATATAGGTTATTATAATGCGCAAGTGCTGTGAAATAAAATAACACACCTCCCTTAGACACGTCGTGATAAAGTAGCCATCGCTTTACTTGGACATGTTACTGACTAGGCTGACTAATTATTGACGACTTACAGATTTTACCGATTTCTACTTCGTCCAGTTTCCACGAAAATGGCAATGATGCTAAAAATATACTTGACGCTGTTAATATGCACAGAGTTTGCGATGCCATAATTGAAAGAAAAAAAACTATTAAGATGCGAATATATAAATTTTAATAATATGCGATAAATTCTTTTCTATTTTCCCACATTACATTCAACTTTGCTGTCTGTGTATATAACGTACGTAATAAAACTTGTAGTAAATTAACTGGAAATTATATTCTTATACAGGTAAGTAAATTATTATATTCTTATGGGTCTAAAGATATCTTAAACCTCATAATGTATAGATAAATGTACGTCAACCATCGATATCAACATCGATTTGATCGATTGTTTTTAATGTCGATCATCCCTAAGTATTGTGTTTTTTTTAAATATCAGCCATAGATTTATGATTCCCGCCAAAATAGATCAATAATAATATACCGTTCGGTACCTACCAAAAGTCGAAAATATTTAATAAAAAAGGAAAAAAGGTCTTTTTTTTTTTTTTTAAATTTCGTTTTACGGCATTGGATAAAAATCCTTTCTGCCATTCAATATTTACTTTTCAATTTTAATAATGGCGTCGCAAACTCTGTGCATTGCCAGCGTCAAGTAAACTTTTTGCATCACTGTAGTCATAGAAAAAAGTCAGTTAGTCGTCAGGTATCAGTCAGTCTAGTCAGTCAAATGTTCAAGTAAAGTGATGGCTACTTTACCAGAACATGCCCGATGGAATTTTGGAGGCAAGCCGAAAAAACATGTTTTAACACTGTTATTTTATTTCACAACACTCGTGCACTGTCATTAACCTATATCGAGCAAAATGCCATCAATTTTATTCGATATAACTCAAAAATACACCAAGAAAATGAAAATAAAACAAGAGCACAACTTGTTCCTTCAGACTTCCCGCCAAAACTCGGAAAAAAGGTCTGTGTTATCATAGACGAGGAAAAAGAGTTTATAATTTTTTATTATTAAGGCATGTTAAGGTAATCTTATATATCTGTGACTGCCAATTATACAATTTACATTACAAATAAAGATTTTGCCCTCAGCATCAAAGATGCATATCGAACTGAAATTTAGTAGAAAATCATAATAAGATTTTATGCAGTAAAAGAGACAAAAATGATTTGGAAATGTTTGTTTTAGGCATTTCTATTCTGTAAACTTTTAAGTATTTGCTTGTAACAGAACGTGAAACAAACGTCAGAATGACATTGACAATTAATGTAATACAATACAATACAACAAAAAAATTGCGAATCAAAAAAATATTTTAACGGTTCCCGCTTTGTTGTACTTTTTGTGTGTAGGTTTAATTTACGTATTTAATAAGGTAATGATTTCGTGTAAATAATCGGGAAGTTATCGAAGCAAAATGTACATTAAGTCGATTGTGTTGGACGGTTTTAAATCTTACGGAAACCGTGTGGAAGTGACCGGCTTCGATCCAGAGTTTAACGCTATCACTGGTTTGAATGGGACTGGAAAATCAAACATATTGGACTCAATATGTTTTGTGCTTGGAATCACTAATTTATCTAACGTACGTATGATAATCTTTTGTGCATTAATTACTTGGATCCATATTTTTTGTTATTGTATAGTTTCCCGCCAAATTATGAGGTTGTTTTTCTATGTTTTTGGAAAGTCTATATGAAACAAGTAAGTACTCAAGGCCTCTGTGCAAATTATTTCCAATATTGGGTCGGAGTGTCTACTTAGGATTGACATAAAAAAAAATCTAGGCTGTATAAAATACCTACTACTACATTTTGTTCAGGTTAGAGCGGGTAGCCTGCAGGAGCTTATCTACAAACACGGTCAAGCAGGCATTACGAAGGCCACTGTGAGCATCACATTTGACAACAGAGATAAGAGACAATGTCCCATTGGTTATGAGAACCATGATGAAATCACCGTAACTCGACAGGTATGGCTTTAAAGAATTTTTCATATAACATTGGATGACAGAAATGTAAAAAGAAATATTTTTCATAAAGAATTTGAATTAGCATTATCTTCTTGTTATAGAGGTTAATATTGCTAAGACACTATTTATTATTGTAAATGTTGAATTGTAAAGAACCTGACTTCTGCAAATTAAACTAATCTTATAGGTAATATTTTCAAGAATTAGCAATTTCCTTATATTTATATGTAAAATTAGTGGCTGCATGCGACTTCATCCACATGGACTTTGATATTAGTCATAGCATGATGTTATATAGCCCATAGCCTTCCTCAATGAATGGGCTATTCAACACAAAAAGAACTTTTCAATTCAAACCAGTAGTTCCTGAGATTAGCCTGTTCAAAAAAACAAACAAACTCTTCAGCTTTACATATTAGTATAAATTTTCAACAATGAAATTGCTAATTCCTTCGCTAATCACCTCATGTAAGTCTGGCCGGCAACTGCACCTTTACATTAAAAACAAAAAAAATTTTTGACTGCATAAGTGGGTTCATCAATGGTATTTCCCCAATCAAACCATTACAGTTCTACTAACCACTTCAAAACTCATAAAACTTATCCCTTCCAGGTTGTCATGGGAGGCAAAAATAAGTACCTGATAAATGGCATTAATGTGCAGAACAAGAGGGTGTCTGACCTGTTTTGCTCTGTGCAGCTGAATGTGAACAACCCACACTTCTTGATCATGCAGGGCAGAATCACCAAGGTGCTGAACATGAAGCCTCCTGAGGTAAGGGTTATATTTACCAGACTACAACAAAACCACAAACTGGGTTATAGTTTCAACATTACATTATCATTACAATAATTAAAATACTGTTCATCATTCATTCATAAAATTCAATGTTTTTACTATAATTCGTGATAGTGCATGTCAGATTAAGATCTTGAAATTTTGACTTTTTATAATTTTAATTTTATATTTGTTTCAATTAGCTTGGAAATCATATTGTGTCTTTTCAGATCCTTTCAATGGTGGAAGAAGCAGCCGGCACTAGAATGTATGAGGCCAAGAAACAGGCGGCCCAGAAGACAATTGAGAAAAAAGATGCTAAGTTAAGAGAACTCAATGATGTGAGTTTAATTTCTTTATTTAAACCAAGTAGCAGACAAGCTTGTAGGTAGTCTGGAGTAGAGTGGTTGCTATCGGCACATGCCTAACCTGGCTAGCAATCTCGCAAGCCTCACATAAGCAGCAAAATGTAGCTGAGTAATTGTCCCTGGAAACACAATTTCTAAGACTAAATTATTACACGCACCTTGAAATTAGCGTTTACATAAAGTTAAACTTACTTTAAAATGATAATGGATTCAGCCAAAACTATAACAAAAAATCAACAAACATTTTATTTCTATCTCAATGTCAAAAAGTGTTACCATTGAATGGCCACTCATAAAGATAAAGACACTTGATAATCACTTAAAATATTAAGCCGAATGTAAACATACTATGAGTATACAATCATTATTTCTTTAAGCTATGAAGTAGACATATTATATTGTAACTTTTAAAGTTATTGGCAACCTAAACCACAGATCATAAGAGAAGACATAGCTCCAAAGCTGCAGAAGCTGCAGGATGAGCGCTCTCAGTTCCAAGAGTACCAGAAGGTTGTGCGGGAGCTGGAGAATCTCACCAGGCTCTATGTGGCGTGGAAGTGAGTTGTGTGAATATTTATTGTACTGACACTAATTACTAATTTTTTTATTATTAGAGTACTTTAAATTCAACAAACAGAAAGACATGCTACATAATGGTAAGCAATCAGTCACCTTCTTATGGATTATGGATTTCTTGAAGAACCCAAACGATGGGGCTGACAACTTAATGTTCCTTCCGAATTACTAAAACCCTTAAAATATGTGCTACCAGTGTACACCTATCTTAAAACCCAACCAAGTACGTTTAGCTTAGCTGCATAGATCACTAGCTATGCTACGCTAGCCACAGTTCCATATGCGCTTCATTTCATGGCAGTTATAACAATCTAAATATTTTCTCATAGATACGTGACCGCAGAGGAAAGCGCAAAAGAAGCAGAGAGCAAGGTAACGGAGGTGGAAGATGATATCAAGAGCAAGAAGGAGAACATAAAGAACAACGAGAAGGAAGCCAAGGACTTGGAGAAACAGGTTGCCGAGATGAACAAGAAGTTGGATGAGGTGTGTATGTTTCATAATACAATTACACAATGGCTTGTGGTTGATTTTTTGTGCACATTTTTTATTCACATATTTGATTCACGATTTGTTACTGTGGACGAAACTTCCACAGTGCAAATTGACTCAAAAAATTCTGTGGATTACGCTTCATCATATTCAAACACAGTTTTGAAATTCGCTTTCGTTCGCGTTTTTGTTTGATTGTCAACAAACGTGGCACCCATTGTGCAGACAGCTTTGTTATACTCAAATCTTCATGCACGATTTTATGTACTCGCTCAGTGGAGATGCCTGTGTTCTCAGCTATATCACTCACCTTCACTCAGCGGTCAGATTTGCTTGACCGACCATATTTCAAATCATTTATTCAGTTATAAACAGTCTGGAACGTTGGTGCATTAGTGCCATGAACAGAATCAAGTTCAGTTTTTATTGCGGCATCACTGCAACCCTTCATAAAAAAAAATATTTTATAACAGCACAAAATTTAGATTTTTTTTCAATAGTTGTTGAAAATTTACGAGTGATCATAGTTAAACAATGAGTAACCAACCAAAATTTGTTTTTTTTTTTGCTGAATTTTTGACAGTCTTCATTTGAAAGATTATGCCTGCAAGTGTTAATGCAACATACCAGAAAAAAGGTTTTAGAAATAGTTTTTAAAAGGACTTATCAAACAACTCTCTTCGTCTTGCCACAGGTTCCATGTACTGCTACTCTGGAGGCTGGTGGTCGCCTCCTGTACCTTTTCACTTAAACACAATGGAATAGCTTGACTCATATTATATAGTGTATCTGTAGAAAGACAATGGAATAGCAGCAAGCAACAGAAACGGGTGCAGTTACCCAGTGAAATCATTAAAGATGTATAAGTTGTTTTTTAGTAAGATCGATATGTTTTCCCACCAGGAATCAGGCAGCATCCTCAAGGAGCTGGAGACAGAGCTTCAGTCAGCGGAGAAAACTGAAGCATCAGTGGCGGCGGCGCACAAGGCGGCCAAGGATGCGGTGTCTTCTCACGACAAGAAAGCTCGGCTGCTGGAGAGGGCTTTAGGAGATGACAACACTGCGCTAGCTGCTAAAAAGGCTGAGTTGGATAAGGTGACCACTGTAACTGTTTTCCATACTATTTTATTGATGTAAAACATTTTACATCAATAAAAAAAAACAATAAAATTAGTTTTGGCCAGAATTTGAAAAAGCCAGTCATAATCTTGTTTTATTTTCATTTTGTTGGAGTAATTTTGAGTTATATTGGATATGATTTTAGCTATTATAATTAAAATCAATAAAATAAAACCACTTTTAGTTACACAAATAGCTGAAGATGTGTCTTGCCAAACATTGTCAACATTTGCGTGTACAACCTCATTATAAGACACTCAAGCCTGAAGTAGAGCGTGAATGTTCATGTCCTGCAGAGGCCACATATTTTTCAACATAATTTAGAACATGTTTTATTCAATTGATTCAGGTATCATCAACATTCGAGAGTCTCCGGTCGACAAGTGAGTCGAGTGAGGCTCGGCTAGCGGAGGCGCAACAGAAGTTTCTGGCGGTCAGCTCAGGGTTAGAAGGCGCTTCAGAATCGCTGCAGGATCAACTCATAGGTAACGATTTGAAGTCGTCAAGTAGTATGTGCATTGTTAATTACACCTGAACCATCAATCAGTTTACTATGCTATTTGCTGGTAACTATAGTAACTGATAACTTATGAGTACTTAGTAACTGATTACTTTTTTTAAGTAGCATGTATTTATGCATGCAGAAACCTCACAGTTTAATTGTTTAAGCCCTCTGTTACTATTTTTGCCCATCTATTGTGTTTATTAGACTAAGCATTATATTAACGTAATATTTGCTTCATTGCTATAGTTACTTATAATTGAGATTTTAGCCGCCAAACAAGAGGCTTCCGAGGCATCAACGCGCATCTCCCAGAGCATGATGGAGAAGAAGCACGCCGAGGAACGGCTGCGAGGCCTGGAGAAAGAGTTCAAGTCCAGCAGCGCCCAGTACCACCGCGACCGGGACAGCATCGCGAAGCACCAGGCCGAAGTGGACCAGCTGAAGGTATGTAGAACAGAAGGAGGCCTGGAGAAGTTCAAGTCTAGCAGCGCCCAGGACCACCGCGGTCGGGACAACATCGCGAAGCACTAGGCCGAAGTGGACCAGCTGAAGGTATGTAGAGCAGAGGGAGGCGTGGAGAAGGAGTTCAAGTGTAGCACCGCCCAGGACCACCGCGACCGGGGCAGCATCGTGAAGCACCAGGCCGAAGTGGATGTGAAGACTTTTGATGGTATGAAACGCGAATGGCACGGCGGCTCTCGTAAAACAGTGTAGAGAGATCTTATCAGCTAAGCTAAAAGCTAAAACGGGCGCGTTCAGGTGTAGAAGGGTGACTGCTAATGCCAAAAATTATGTATGTTTCTGTGTCTCAGAGGATAACTTATATGTTGGTCTTGATTGTTACCAATACAAAATAGTAGGTAAACTTTGTTGAAGGTCTTATGGTCGATTTCAAAACATTTGGACAGTGGGTTAGACACATGGTCAGTAATTTTAACAGGTTATACACATGGTTAGCAACCAATCTTAAGATGGTATACATTTTCATTGTTACCGTGAAAGCTGATTGTTGCTTCATGAAAGTGTGACTGAAAGGCAATAAAATTCCTCACACCAGAAATATGCTGCTGTTATAAAACAAGTTAAATAAATTTAGTTAGTTAAATAAATTTAGGTTTACGTGGCAGAGCATTACTCTCTGGCATAAACTGTGAAGTTTTGTTGATATTCGTATTTTTGTTCCCAGGCGCAAATATCCAGCATGCAGTTCAGCTCGGAACGCAGCGCCGAACTAAAGGACACGGTCCGCAGGGTGCAGGCCTCGGTGCGACAGACGCGGGACGCTCACGACGCGCTGTCCGCACGCCTGCAGCGCTGCCACTTCCACTACACCCCGCCGCAGCCCAACTTCGACAAGAGGCGGGTGTCCGGTGAGTATCTGAACATCATCACAGTTCAATCCTTGTGACTGGCTGGTAAGTAATTTATAAAAAGGAATTCCATCCACATTGACAACCGACGTCAATGGTGAAAATCTTGAACTTAGTTAAAACGGTTTTAACGCGGTGTCGTGCACCTAAATATATTCAGCTGTGCTGAAAGAGTTATCCGTGACATTCAAACCCCGGTACTGTGTGTCATAAGAACAGTTCAGCAGTGCTGAACCATAATAAAATTGTCCTTGAACTCTTGCTACATACGAAAGCACCTTAGTACCAAGGACATCAGCCGCGCTGTTTCGTAAACTGCGTGAGTGTTGAAGAGTATTCAAGAACCATCGGCCGTGCCGAAAAACTAGTAAAGAACACCATGCGCTCTCCATCAAGATATCAAGTACTGAAGAGCGATGGCCCCTTTCACTATCTTCAAGTAAAGTGACAAGTACGCTAATTGTAGGTTAAAGTCACCCGTAACCAGAGGTGGCTCGTCCTAAAGAGCGCTGGTGCAGTACACTGCCAAGAAAATTACATAGGCAATCTATGTCCCTTCATAATACATACCTACTATCCTTACATTGGCTGCAACCCTTTTTGCGTCCCACTGCTGGGCACGGGTCTCTCCCCCTTATTGGGGAGGCCTGGAGCTTACTCCACCACGCTGCTCCAATGCGGGTTGGTGGAGGCTCCAATGCGGGTTGGTGGAGCCTTACATTACATTCATTCTATTATACTATACCTATACAAAGTATATTATATTAATTATTACCTATATCTATGCGTACCTACATTTTCGAGTGGAGCGCCAGCGATTGCGCTCCTATGGAACGAAGTTTAGTACGATTCCTAGCGCTGTGTTTCAATGAGTGCGAAAGAGAAACATCGACACAGGCCGACGCGTGAAACAAAAGATTTCGTATGAGAAATTAACCTAATCTGGAGCGCCGCTCACGCGCGACGTTGCCAAACCGTGGGCTCAATCTGCTTATGCGATGTTGCCGTTCTTATGTATACAAACAAAACAAACGTGTCGTCGTCTTAGTCAGTTATTTCGTAGTTTTTCTTTTAAATGAATATTTAAAGAAATAGTTTATGCGCGACAGTTTGTGTTAAAAATGTAACAATACAGTGTATCTTTCATCATTTGTATCTTTTAGTAAGCAGTGTGAAAAAAACTTTCGAAATACGCCTTGAACTGAAAGCAATAATGTTGTACGAAAACTAAATCTTGTAAATTACGCGTGTTTTTAAATCTGAACAATATTTAAAACCCTTGGTTGTGTGGATGTGAAAAAAGCAATAAATTAATTTGTTTTCCGTGTCTTGTGGTTATCAACTGGAACTGACACAGACAGTGGTGGTGAATCTGCTTGGATGGCAACGGGTGATAAAATTTTTTTTTGTTTTTTTTTTGTGAACTCCCATCGAAAAATGTCACTAGCCGCCACTGCCCGTAACTTCAATTTTAATTTCATGATGTTCGAGTAGCACTAATCATATGATAAATTGTCCCGTACTCATAGCTTTTACTTGCCAATTCACTTTACTTGGGACGTAACTAATCAGCACTTTACTTGGAGATGGTGAATGAGGCTGACTGTCTCCACAGTTTGGCAGAATACTAAAATAGTATATATTGTACTTTTTTTAAATAAATAAATAAAAAAAATAAAAAGGCCCTTATCCAACGATCAAACGACGGCATCAGGCCTCTTGCCATCGCTTCTAGACAATTAAGTCAAGTTGTTTAAGGTACCGTAGCGGAAAAGTCTACCGGTACTCCTGGTACAGGACAGGCCATGTCGACCAAAGCTGTCCACCTTTTGCCCACCCGGACAAACATGAGGCTCACACATCGAGCTGGAGACCTACTGCAATACGCAGAGCTATAGGATCCAACATGGTGCTAATGTTTTTAAATGGGAGAGCTTGCAACCAATGCTCGGGGTATTGATGGATATAATCCTATATTAAATTTCTTTTACATTGTTTTAGGCACTGTATGCAGATTAATTGATGTTTGCGACACAAAATATTGTACGGCGTTAGAAACTGCTGCTGGAGGACGGGTAAGTTTATTTATCTCTTTTATAAAGTATGGACAATACAACTCAAATTATTTAAACATGTAAATAAATGTCTACGAAATATAGATTTTGAAACCAATTTCAATTTATAGTTATATAACGTGGTTGTGGACACGGAGGTGACCAGCAAGCTGCTCCTGCAGAGAGGTCAACTGCAGACGCGAACCACCATCATCCCGCTCAACAAAATTTCGGGACATGTCATCGACAGGGAAACTGTCAGGTTCGCGCAAGAGATTGTAAGTCTTGTTTCATTATTTTATTTTCACACATCTTTTTTTATAGCACAGTATAGTAATAAACCATATTTGTAATCCTATGACAATAAGGCCGATATCCTACTGTCTTTTTACGATAGTTGGAGTTTGTTTAATGTTGTCACAACGTTTACGTTGCGGTTATTAGTAAGCTGATGCAATGACGCCATCCCGCTCTGTCCGTAGGAGCGGGGGCGGGGCTATCAGATTGTCTGGCGATTGTCAGCGTCCAATCGCAGCATTGCTTAGTTTTCGTTCGTAAAACGCAAGTGGGATAGCGCGGCTTAATTTTAATAAAAATTTACACTTGTAACACTACATGTGACGATACATGATTGTTTTCCAAATGCTGTCCCATCGATACTCGTTCCACTAATGAGGCATGTTTCTTCAGGGAGGCGGGCCGGACAAGGTGCAGCTGGCCCTGGACCTGATCTCGTTCGAGGCGCCGCTGCGGCCGGCCATGGCCTGGGTGTTCGGCAGCACGCTGGTGTGCGCCGACCTGGACACGGCCAAGAAGGTCACCTTCCACCCGCGCGTCAAGCGCCGCTGCGTCACCCTGGACGGCGACGTGTTCGACCCGTCCGGGACGCTCTCCGGGGGTGCTCGCGTCAAGGTATGGTCAGGGATACACAATCAATTAAAAGGTGATTAAAAGCGAATCGCAAGGAAGCGCGAAGGACCTGGCGGCTCGCGTAGAACGCAAGCGATCTACGTAACTAAGCAAACGGGCGTGGTAGCAAGTGAGATGGGTGACCCCTAGTAGTAAAAATGTTCATGCACGTTTTCGTGCTTCGGAGGGCACGTTAAGCTGTCGATCCTGCTTGTTATCGATGGATATCAATCGTTAAACCTTGTCGGAAGCCTTATGAGCGCATCAACCCACATTGAAGCAGCGTGGTATCCATCCATCCATCAGCCTTTTAGAGTCCACTGCTGGACATAGGCCTCCCCTAATGTTCGCCACTCCGTCCGGTCCTGCGCCCTCTGAATCCAGCGGTTTCCCGCTATCTTCTTCAGGTCATCGGTCCACCTGGTTGGAGGGCGGCCTGTGCTCCTTTTGCCGAGAAGTGGTCGCCATTCGAGGACCTTTCTTCCCCACCAGTTGTCAGTCCTCCTAACTATGTGGCCTGCCCATTGCCACTTCAGCTTGCAGATTTTGAGAGCTATGTCGGTAACCTTCGTTCGTCTACGGATTTCATCGTTACGGATTCTGTCGCGTAGAGAAATACCAAGCATAGCCCTCTCCATCGCTCGCTGAGCGACCTTGAGCCTGTGGAAAAGGCTAACTGTAAAAGACCACGTCTCAGCGCCGTAGGTCATCACTGGCAACACACACTGCTCGAAAACTTTCGACTTCAGGCACTGCGGTATTCGGAACGAGAAGACAGCGTGGTATAGGCTGCTCAATAATGGGGTGGCCCGTGCCCACAAGGAAGGGTTACGGCAGAAGAATTGAAAGAAATGCAACTGTAAGGTAAGGGTGGTGGTCTTACCTTAATTCTCTCTTCAGTTTTTGTACGGTGCCGTACATTGCTTACTCTTACTGTATTTACTAGTACTTCATTGTGCATTACTATCGCCGCGCGAGGCGGTCGCGTCGTGGCAGTGAACAACTTAACTTCCATTTTCATTGCACACTCAACCAACTCCACATTAGGTCCTAACTGGAACAGTCGTCGTTGGGAATGTTATTATCGTTTTACTGCATTCATATAAAAATAAATTTGTCTTTCAGGGTGGTTCGGTGCTGGTCCAACTAGCAGAGCTGAAGGAGTTGGAGAGGGAGTTAGCACAAAGAGAGGCGCAGTTTGCACAATGTACTTCCGAATTGAGCTCCATGCAGGGCGCCGCCGACAAGTACTCCGCCCTGCAACAGAAGTACGTTACAGCTTATACTTTAAACTGACAGATTTAACCAGAGGGCTAGAAGGCCTGGTGGCAGAGTTAAGGCCTTCGTACCCATATTTTAAATTTTTCGGAATCGTTTTTAATCCCCGACGCAAAGGGCGACGCGAGAGGGGTGTTATAAGTTTGACGTCGATGTCTGTCTGTCTGCTGTGTGTGTGTATCTGTCTGTGGCATCGTAAATTTGTAACTCTCAAACGAATGGACCGATTTCCTTGCAGTTTTATTTGATTTGAAAGCCAGTTTCCGCCCGGTGGTTCTTAGCTATGTTTGGTTAATATCGGTCCGGCAGTTTAAGAGTATCAGCACTTTTTCAAAATGTTGGAAGGCATTTTGTCGTAAGATTACTCGATTAAGTGCTTCACCCGGCCAGTAATCATTAAATGACAATTGATAACTTTGACCTTGAGAGTTATGATGCCACAGACAGACACATACACAGATAGACATCGACGTCAAACTTATAACACCCCTCTTTTTGCATCGGGGATTAAAAACCATGAGCCAGCATGGGATGCCTGGTAGATGTGATACAAGTAATATGCATAAAAGACAAGCTTACGACAGGAACTAAACACAGCATAATGAAAAGGATCGGTGTCTACAAAGCTAAGCAATGTCGACTGCGGTCATAAGGATGGGTGTCAATAAAACTAAGCTATGTTGAGTGTGGTCAAAAGTAGGATGGGTGGCCATTCAGCGACATCTGGTGCGGATGACGAATATTTATTTAATAAACATTTATTTTCATTTAATACAAAAATTCAATTTGAATTTTAAGTTGCTTCAACTAAGTGTGGCGACCCGTCTCCACGTCAAGCGTCGCCACACCAACAATCTGGTTTACACGCGCCTATAGATGTTTCACGTCAAGACGTTTAATATAAATTATTTATAATATTTTCTGAATAGTTGAACTGTTTATGAATATTGACACGGTAGTTATGAACGGTAACGCAATGCCCCGCAGGCTGGAGATGTCGGCGCACGCGCTGCGCGTGGCGAGCGAGCGCGTGGCGGCCACGGCCACCGCGCAGCTGCACTCCGAGATCGAAGCTCTGAGGGAGCGGGTCAGTACACGCCAATCTATACTAATCATATAAAGCCGAGAACTTTGTTTGTTTGTTGGAACGCGCTAATATCAGGAACTACTATTTCGAAAAGATATTTTTATGTTGAACTAGCTGTGCCCGCGAACTCCGTACCGCCCTTAAATGTTTGGGGTGGGCCACCTTTATCAGTTTGGGGGGGGGGGATGAAAAATAAATGTTGACCGATTCTCAGACCTACCCGTTATGCTCACAAAATTTCATGAGAATCGGTCGAGCCGTTTCGGAGGAGTATGGCAACGAAAACTGTGACACGAGAATTTTATTTTTATGTTGAATAGTCCATTTATTGAGGATATGGGGACAAAAAATTAAAGTCCACGCGGACGAAGTTGCGATCAGCCGCTACTACACAACGCAATGAAAAGGGTTTTTTAATAAGTAACGGTCCATACTCATAGGGTTAGACTTATGCGGGCGGCTGATCAAGATTAAGCAGTAAATAACTATAATAATCTGCTGGTAACTGTATTAGTTACGCAAGGCTTGGGACGAATTTCGAAGGTGTTTTTATACATTTGATTTGCCATAATAATATATACTTTCATGAAGTATGCAAATATTACAATAATTAAAAACTTAACAACTAATTATAAATATAAAAATGTATACTGAAATAGATTTATACTATTTGTACCAATATTGCACCATTTAATTGATTAACATCTGCTAGGCATCCAGCAACGACTTATATTTTCACTAATATTCGTCAGGTGGCCCAACTAACGGCCGGCGTGGAAGAAGACAAGAAAACACAAGCCGAGACTGCGGCCAAAGCGAGAGACTTGGAGGCGAAAGTAAAGGACATTAAAGGACACAGAGAGCGGTTAGTTATTAGTTATTACTATCTGATGCGCATAGAACCTCCTACCCTATCCCGGTAGAGGCAAGCCTTTCAAAGATTTTTGTTGATCAACCCAAGTGGTGGTAGTTTGGTGAGTGTGAACCACTCACGCTACCAATAATGAAATTGTACATTGATGAGTAAAACAAAACTCTGTTTTAAAATAAAGATAAAAAACACGCTTTTGAGAAAATACGAACTAATAAATAATGTAGTTTAAAAAACTAAAAAACACGCTTTTGAGAAAATACGAACTAAAAACTAAAAAAATAAGAAGAAAATGTATATTACTGTAAATAAAGCGTGGGGTGGTTTTTAAGATACTATTGACACCATGCACCCCACGCTTTATTTACAGTAATATACATTTTCTTCTTATTTTTTTAGTTTTTAGTTCGTATTTTCTCAAAAGCGTGTTTTTTAGTTTTTTAAACTACATTATTTATTAGTTCGTATTTTCTCAAAAGCGTGTTTTTTAGTTTTTTAAACTACATTATTTATTTTTAATTTTTTAGTTGGATTTTTATTCTCATATTATTGCATTGTCATCGGCCCTTGACCCCTATACAAATTTTCAAGTTAACCAGAAAATTATATAAATTAACAAAAATCATATTTTGCAAATTGAAAAATGGAATAATTTTATCAAATTAGTGTATTGTCATCGGTCCTCAATAAATCTACAAAGTTTGAACGAAATCTGGCCGTTTAAAGTGGGTCAAAATCGCGCCCAAAGAAGTCGGTTACAAACATACAAACATACAGGTGAAGCTAATAAAAAGCGTGTAAAAAGAGACGAGAAAAAGAGAGAGAAACAAAATGTTATTGAAAAAGCATAGTGTTATCGCTTGCATGAGGTTATCTATTAAATTTACACTGCTCAACTTTTTTCTGTTTTAAATTTTTTTGTATATCCCACGAATGAGCACAGGTCTCCTGCAATTAAGAGGAATTCAGGCCACTGTCCACAGTGCTGACCGAGTGAGATTCAATTACTCTCAAGCAAACACATTAACGGAAAACGTAATTAAATATAGCATTGTATTCTCCCACCCAAGATGCGATAACTATGCACATATATCTTTTATATTCTTAAAAAAATATGCCAGTTTGGAAACATCTTTAATTCCGCCAACAAATGAGCATGAACTCTTCTTTTCATTAGGCATTCTTTGCACCTGATGCTACGATTTTTCCGCTTCACTTTTTTCTCGTTCAAGGCGAATATTATTCCAACAATTGCTAATACGTCTTCCGTCGAAGCCATCACTGACACGTGTGCGTCAGCAACGTATATTGTATAGTCTGATCGTAACGATTTATCGTAGCGTATATACCTTGTATGCCATGTACGATAAACTGTTACCGTTCGAACTGTACAGTCTGATCATAACGATTTCTTGTAGCATATAAAAATATGGCCACCATAAGACACAGACTTGCTTGAAGTTGTGTCTTGAAGACTTGCTTGAAGAATTCCATGAGCTGCAGCTACTACTGAACACCACATGGTCTGTATGTTCGTCTGCTACTCCATTGAAATATAAAAACATCTACCAAGTTCCAAAATTGAATTTTACAGAGAATTCAAGAAAGCTGAGGAAGCGTTGAAGAAAGCGAAGAAGGACGCAGAACAGCACAGTACATCATGGAAACAGAGGGAGCAGGAGTTCGAAACGTTGAGGCTGGAGGTGCAAGAGCTGGAGAAGGCAGTGGCCACTAGCACCCAGCAGCTGCAGGACACCAAGGAAGCTGCGGGGCAGTTGCAGCAGAGTTTGCAAGAGGCCAAAGAGGAGCATACGAAGGCTACGGTGAGTGTGCTTTAGGTTTTAAAGACGTGAGGTATTGTTGTAACGGTTAACGTTCAACGCGACTTATTCAAATACAATATTCAAATAATGTCCAGCATTCTGCATTCAGCTATTGTGATGGATTATGGCCCACATTCCTCTCGCCTCCGAGAAAAGATCTGTGCCCAGTAGTGGGACATCAAAAGTGTGGCGAAAATACGAAAATGAAAATGAAAAATAGTTTATTTTTAACCAAAATAATTGTTACATAGTTTTACGGGTTGGGACACCCTTTTAAGTAATTTTATACCTGTGCCAGGATGCCCCGCTCTTCCATAGCATAAATGAGTAACAAAAACATAATAAGTGTAATATTAATTTTAAAAATTTTGATATTAAAGAGTAAATAAACTAAGTATAAACTGATTCTATTGTGTGTGTGTGTGTGCGTGTGCGTGTGTGTGTTTGTGTTTGTGTGTGTGTGTGTGTGTGTGTGTGTGTGCGCGCGCGTGTGTGTGTGTTAGTTTGTAATTATGTGTTCTATTATGTAATATTATTATTTAGTAGCTCTTCAGTCTCACCATAGCTTATTTTAAATAGCCACTCAGTAACAGATCGCTTCAGTTGATGTGTATTAAGGTTATACATGTTAAGTATTTTATTAATAGTACTATATAAAATAATTGAGTGTCGTTTAAATTGATGTCGGGCAAAGTGCGTTTTAACTATTTTCGTATGTATCTTTATCTTTCCTCTTCTACTTATATCTATATCTTGTTTAATATATTTGTGTTTCTCTATTAGTGTATGTAGTATATATAATTTCCTTACGCTTAGTAATCTACAGGTTTTGTAAAGTTCCTCAGTGGAAAATCTATATGGTTTGTTGTACATTACCTTTATAAGTGATCTTTGAGCTCGTTCTAACTCCAAGAATTTTATTTTAGAAGCCCCACCCCATATTGGAATACAATATGTAATGATCGATTGAGCGAGAGCATTGTAAATTTTGTTTATGAGTGAGTGGGATGCTACATTTCTAAGATTTTTGAATATCCAGATCAGCTTTCTTAAACGAGTGGTTGTGACCTCTATCTGTTTGTGCCAGGATAGCCTTTGATCAATCATTATGCCTAAGTATTTTGTATATTCTACTTTATCTATTGTAGGGCATTTACAATTGTTTTGGCGTTTATTACAAGAATGTATTCTTAGGTTTAGTTCTAGTGGTTGTGTTCTTTTATTTATGGAGAAACATATAAAATTAGTTTTAGTCGTATTGAGATTGAGCAAATTGTTTTTAAGCCAATTATCAATGAGGGCAAGTCCTGATTCTGCTGAGTAGTGTACCTTTTCCCACGTTTCGCCGCTGAATACTATCGCTGTATCGTCAGCATAAGAGTAAATGTGTCCATTGTCAATTTTAAGGTTACAGAGGTCGTTGATGTAAATTAGAAAAAGAGTAGGTCCTAAGACACTTCCTTGGGGCACTCCAAAGGTCCAAAAATACGAGAATGGTGCGCTTGAGAATAAAAAAATTTAAACTCTCGAATTACAAAATCATTTTTAATTTCAATCTCAAACCATTCGAGCGAAGCCGGGTCGGATCACCAGTCATAATAAATAAATAAAATATCGCTTCACACTCAAAGTCTCACAGTAGGGTAGATATACCCTGTGTCATGGGTACCATGGACACACACAAAGACAGAAACAAAACACCCAGACCGAGAACAGAAACTTTAAACTCGTCATTCAAATTTTTGCTTCGCCGGGAATCCAAACGGGGACCCTCCGTTCAGCAGTCCGGCATGGTAATTGCGCCACACTTAGAAAATACGTTTTATCAATCATGTTCTCACACGAAATTGTGAATAATAGAAAGTACAGAAAATATGTCTTTCTAATTGCGCGCAATTTTCTCAGGAAGCAGTGAAGCAACTGCAATCCCGGATAAAGAAGCAAAAGTCGGACATCGCCGGGCGCAACAGCGACATCGCCAAGCTGCTGCACCGGAAGGAGCAGTTGGCCAAAGCGAACAACGACATACAGCTCAAGATCAAGGAACTGGAGTATAAAATCAAGGAGCTCTCCACTGAGGCTACCGAATGTGAAAAGAGAGTAAGTATTATTTATCAGTATACACAACTTATTGATTCACTGCAAAAGTAAAAACTGTTGCAGCAGATTACGTCTTCCCCAAAACACTCAGTATAGTATAATATTTCATTACAAGTGCGGAAAGGCTGTCATTGCAAGGAGTTCCGACAAATGTCTACCCGAGCCGAGGCGCAGCCGAAGGTGAGGGTTGACAGTCGGAACTCCTTCCAATGACGGTTCCGCACGTGTACTGAACAACTATTTTTAATACAGTTGCGAAAAAATGAAGCAATTTAATAAAATAATAAAAACTCGCAAAGAACATTTTTGAAAAATAGCGCCAACTGTAGTATTATTTATTCTTATGCCAACTGTAAAAGAATACATATATGCAGAGACTTTTTGTTTTCTTCACCCATTCTGGGTAGGCAAAGGGAACTATGCCCATACAGCCAAGTCTTCAGTAGAATTTTTTTATTGATATGAAATGAAAATGTTAATGAGATGAAATGAAATGGAACCTAACCTAACTCATTGAATCAAATCTTTAAATCTGATATGGAAATAAATTACTAGCTCTTTTTTAGAAATATTTGCATGAATCATAAAAACTTCTAAAACTTCTTGGTTGGTTTTTTTTCTTTTTAATAGACATGATTTTGACAGTTGGGAAAGAAAACGCACGAGTGCGGAAAAGGTAAAGAAAAAGCACGAGTGTGTAATAGCCCACATCCCGCACGCTATACGTCCCTGCAATACGTCACTTTTTGAGCAACTGTATTAAAAAACTATTTTTAATACAGTTGCGAAAAAATGAAGCAATAATAAAAACTCGCAAGAACATTTTTGAAAAACGGTGCCAACCGTAAAATAATACCTATATATGCAGAGATTTTTTTTTGTTTTCTTCACCCATTCTGGGTAGGCAAAGTGAACTATGCCCTTACAGCCAAGTTTTTAGTAGATTTTTTTTTATTGATATGAAATGAAAATGTTAATGAGATGAAATGAAATGAAACCTAACGTAACTCATCGAATTAAATAATTAAATCTGATATTGAAATAAATTAGTGGCTTTTTTTTAGAAATATTTGTATGAATCATAAAAACTTCTAAAATTTCGTGGTTGGTTCTTTTTTTTAATAGACATTATTTTGACAGTTGGGAAAAGAACGCACGAGTGCGGAAAAGGTAAAGAAAAAGCACGAGTGTGTAATAGCCCTCCTCTCGCACGCTATACGTCCTTGCAATATGTCACTTTTTGAGCAACTGTATTAAAAAATATGTTCTTCACAGCAAATATTTTGGCTGCTTTTTTTGTGTCGCACTACTGGGCATGGGTTTGTTCTCATTATCGGGGAGGCCTGGAGCTTATTTCACCACGCTGCTGCAATGCGAGTTGGTGGAGTGGAGATATAAAAATTAAATTAGATAAAGTTAAAGTGAGGTAAAGTGTGTGTGTGTGTTTTTAGACGTATAGGTTCTCATTTCAAAGTCTGTTGTAAATTCAGGATTCGTGCAACCGAAAAGTAATTCAAATTATATGTATGGTGGATAATCATGATGATTTAAATACTGTACAGAAGGCACTATAAAAATTAAAGGCTAAGGGGTTGAGTGTAGGTATTCTATGGAGAAGTTTTTATTTTATTATTTTAAATTTGGGGCGTTTATTAGAATTAGTGGGGCACTTTTAGGACAGTTTTAGGGTTTTTGGAAAACTCATTAATTTTTCGATTTTATAATAATTGCAAAAGATTAGAAATCTATTTATTTCAGCATTAGCAGGTGTGGGAACAGGAATGAAATACAAAAACAAGGATTTTTATTTGCAGAAGTACAGGTGTTACATAAGTGGTTGATATACATTTGATTCGCCACATTTACCTTCTTTTGGTCATTACGCAAATATCCCAAAAGATAAAAATAGGTTAATGAGGTGAGGTGAATGAGCGTTGTGAGGGTTGCAGATCAAGAGCCTGGAGGCGGAGCACGCGTGGCTGGGCGCGGAGCGGCAGTACTTCGGCGCGGCGGGCGGGCTGTACGACTTCGCGGCGCGGCCGGCGCACGTCGCGGGGCAGCGCCTGGCGCAGCTGCGGGAGCGCAAGGACAAGCTGGCGCGCGGCCTCAACGCGCGCGCGCACACGCTGCTCGGCAAGGAGGAGGAGCAGGTGCTACTTTTTTATACTTCGTTTTCATGTGAAATATCTATAGGCGCGGGTAAACCGGATTGTTGCTCCGGCGACGTGGCGACGTGATGACGTGGCGACGCTTGCCGTGGCGACGGGTCGCCACACTCAAATTTCGTACTAAATATCCGTATACGTCTATATGCAAGCGCGGACCGCACAACACTGGCATTTGACCGCCCTCGACATAACTTTGCTTTATTGACACCCATCCTTGTTATAAACGCACCAGATACTGCATATTGCCCACCCATCCTAATTTTGACTGCACTTGACATTGCTTAGCTTAGGTCCTTCTTACGCACCAGATGTAGCTAAATGACCACCCATCCTATTTTTGACCGCACTCGATATTGTTTAGCTTTACTAACACCCGTCCTTTTCATTAGGCTGTGTTTAGTTTCTGTCGTAATGTTGTGTTTTATGCATTTTATTTATACGAACACGATGTTTCACATCTACCAGGCGTCCCATGACGGCTTACGTTCTTAACAACTAAAAAGGCAGACGGGCCGCGTCATGTTGTCAGGGCAGTGTCAAGTCACTGTTGCTTTTGTAATCGAGAAGCTCCAGGGGATTGGTTACTTTGATTGAGCATTGCAGATAACCTATGGATCTTCAAGTTTTCAGAAAATGTTTTTTTTTACAACACTATTGAAAAAACCCATGTTGTACAGTAATCGCACTAAATGTGTGGAGTAGACTGTATGATATGTGTAGAAGATAATAATATAATTTAAAATCCTGCTGAAGCTATAATAAGTGGTGTTTAAACCACCAACCTTAACCTCCAAGTCGATCTGGAGCCGGTGAGGTGCACGCGGCGCACTTTATTGTTTACCCAGCAGGCCGATGGCTCTTAAACATTCTTAAATCTTGACGGAGAGCGCACGACGTTCCTCACTAGTTTCGGCACAGCCGATGGATCTTGAACACTCTTAAACACTCACAGAGTATACGAAACAGCACAGCTGATATCCTTGGGCAAACGGTACTAAGGCGCTTTCGTACGTAAAAGAGTTCGAGAACAACTAAGGTTCAACACGGCTGGCGGGGTCTTTTGGTACACGGTACCAGGGCTTGAGTATCACGGATAACACAATAGCAGAATCGCGGAAGTCTTATTCAGCACGGCTGAATTTATCTGCACCGCATCACGGTCTTAGCAATGCTAACTCCATATTTTTACGATTGACGTTGGTTGTCAATGTCGATGGAATTCTTCTTGCGGACATAAATGGGTTAATTGAATTTCAACATTTGCCTGGTAGTTTAATGGTGAACATTTAGGATTTTTGTATATGATTCTCCGACACACATGAAACAATTTTGGAACATCTACCTTACTTCAAGTGATAAATACGCACTTAGAGCCTCGTTCACCATCTCCAAGTAAAATGTTGATTACTTACGTCCCCAGTAAAGTTAATTGGCAAGTAAAAGCTAGGAGTACGGGTCAGTTTATCGTATGATTAGTGCTACTCGAACATCATGAAATTGAAGTTACGGGTGACTTTAACAGACAATTACCGTACTTGTCACTTTACTTGAAGGTGGTGAAAGAGGCCCTTAATCAATTTCTTTAGGTTGTCAGTATTTGTAGTAGAGCTCAGCTGTCATTGCTATAACACTTGTTAAAGTCTTATTTATGATAGGACCAACTTAGAATTTTCCCAAGAACATTATTAACTTCACGGTATTCCCTTTCAGTACCAAGACGTGATGCGCAAAAAGAAGATAGTAGAAGCGGACCGCGCCAAGCTGGTGCAGGTGATGGCGGAGTTAGACGAGAAGAAGCGAAGAACATTGGTGACGGCGTGCGAGCAAGTCAATAAGGACTTTGGCTCCATCT
Source organism: Pyrgus malvae (assembly GCA_911387765.1). Lineage (NCBI taxonomy): Eukaryota > Metazoa > Arthropoda > Insecta > Lepidoptera > Hesperiidae > Pyrgus > Pyrgus malvae. The sequence goes on along the minus strand of OU426964.1, from coordinate 22,696,202 downwards.
TCAGTACCTTGTTACCCGGTGCGCAGGCGCAGCTGAAGCCCCCCGCAGGACAGTCTGTGTTGGATGGCCTTGAGGTATTGTATACTTCCGTTTTTAGGATAGTTTTGGTAATGCCTAGGAGTGAAGATTCCTTTGAATGGCACGTAGTATAAAACTGAGTCCACGAACTAGTTGCGTTGGAGGTAGGACAACAATCAGCTTAATATACTCAATAAAAGAGGTAACTTAGTCTTCAAAGGTCCAGTGTATAAGGAATGCTATCAATGATGGCGGAGTTAAACGAGAAAAGGAATGAATTCAGCACCTTTTTACCCGGTGTGCAGGCGCAGCCCTCCGCCGGACAGTCTGCGTTTTTTATTTACATATCATTTATACATATATATATGTAGTGTTAATACTAATAAATAGTTTAATTTTAACTTGAACTGCTAAATAATATCTAAGAAGAATCTATTAATGTTTCTAGGTACAGTTAAAGTAAAAATGAATGTATGTCCAGGTGAAAGTAGGGTTCAACAACACATGGAAGGAGTCTCTCGGGGAGCTTTCCGGAGGACAGCGCTCCCTGGTGGCCCTGTCCCTGGTGCTGGCCATGCTGCTGTTCAAGCCGGCGCCGCTGTACATCCTGGACGAGGTGGACGCCGCGCTGGACCTGTCCCACACGCAGAACATCGGCCAGATGCTGAAGGAGCACTTCAAGCACTCGCAGGTGAGGACTGTTAGCTTTGGGAATAAGAATAGGGCTAAGGTAACCCAAGCAGGGGTTCGTTAGAGGCAAGTAGAAGGAGGCGGCCCGGGAAGGGCGGCGGTGTGGGCGTGGCCGCATGCCTGCGCAAGCCCTAAAGCATACTATAAAGTGTGTGCCATAGTATCTATGCGTCGCCGCACGCACACTTAAACAAAATCTGGAACCGTTTCTCAGTGCGCCAGTCGGGGCTAACACCGCACGAGGTTCGCTCGTCACGGCTTTTCGGCATCTCTAAATGAATGAAAAATGTGTGATTATCGCATTTGTAAGCGGTTTGGGCGAAAACCGAATCCGACGAAGCGCGGACAGTCGCGCCCACGCCGCCCCCGCTGGTTTATTTTATACCTTTTTAGGGTTCCGTAGCCAAAATGGCAAAAAAACGGAACCCTTATAGATTCGGCATGTCTGTCTGTCTGTCTGTCTGTCCATCCGTATGTCACAGCCACTTCATTCCAAAACTATTAGGACTTCAAAGTTGAAACTTGGTAGGTAGATGTAATTTCTGAACCGCTTTACGATTTTTATACAAAAAAAAAAAAAAAATAATAAGGGGGGCTCTCCATACATGGAACTCAAACAAAAAAAAATTTTTTTTCATCAAACCTATTCGTGTGTTTTTGAAATGACATTAAGGTTCCTAAAATCATTTTTTCTCAAAGTTAATCGTTTGAAAGGTAGACACTTCCAAAGTGGTAAAATGTTGCCCCCCCCCCTCTAACTTTTAAAGTAAGAAAGTGAAAAATCTATCAAAAATATATGTTGTAAATCTCAAAAAACTTTCAACGAAAATTGGTTCAAACGAGATATAGTACGCAGTTTTTGAGATATAGTAAATTTTTAAAAACCGCAAATATAACTTTGTCGTTCATACAAACACTATAAAAACAAAGTTATTTTTGCTGACAAATAAAAACGCTTGCTACTACGGAACCCTTCATGGGCGAGTCCGACTCGCACTTGGCCACTTTTTTTTATAAATAATACTGCTCTGAATCTTGAATACGTTTCTGTACTTGTTAGGAAAACCATTGTTAAACTTTATTGACTAATGGTCACTGAATTACTTATACAGAGATGTTATCTTTGGCACGGGCCGTACTTTAATCTATAATAAATAATAAAATCGACCTCACAAACCCTGTACTCAGACAATACAACTTCCCGACCCTTGCCAATTTATAGGCACTGAATTAAAATTTAGCATAAAGTGACAACCCTGAGACAGTAGGCAATTATATCGTGGATTGGGCTGGAGATAGCCTACTTCCCCCTCTTTATACTATGCCTGAGCGCCACCGCTCTCCGGGGAAGGGGCTTGTTAGGACCCGCGCATGGCATTTCTAATTAATAATATGTTTAATTTCTAGTTCATAATCGTGTCGCTAAAAGACGGCATGTTCAACAACGCGAACGTCCTGTTCCGGACGCGGTTCGTGGATGGCATGTCGTCGGTGCAGCGGACTGTCAACAGCAGGAGATAGTGATAGTGATACTAAGTGCCTTAGTTGTAAACGTGTTTGGTGCAAAAATATCAAAACAAGGACTATGTCTATTGTAAAAAAGTGTAGTCATGTGAAGTTGTAAAATATGGATTTAATCCAGCTCGTGATGAGGTGCGGATTGAATGGATTGATTTTTTTTTATTGGATTCTGTAGTGTATTCATAACATTCACAAAACTGGACATTACACTTTACAAATTATTTCTAAACAGGTACATAAATTTTACAATTGACAATAAGTGAACATCCTGCTAGATGTGAACACTGCATGCGCACAGAGTTCGTATTGAAAAGTACAATTAATATAAATTATTATCTATTTTTCACAAACAATGTAGTGTTTTAAATATGCATGTATCATCTTTAATTCAAGTTAGTTGCCGCGCGCAGTCACGCTAAACCTGCGAGCCTGCTCTGTACGCCCGTGTCTACAAATATTCGAGAGTTTTCAGGTCTCAATCTTGATAAGAAATGGAGAAATTCTACCAATATTATTCATTCCGTAACTTTATGTAATCAAATACGTTAAATAATCTCAGTATGCAAATAAATATACTTAAAAAAACTAAAAACATGCTTTTAAAACACATCAAACTAAAAAATTAAAAATAAGTCGTCGGGCGCTCGATATACGAAAAATATGGCACAAAGCGCCCACGTTTTTTTCACAATAATAATATTATTTTTCGTTTTTGTTTAAAGTTGTTGTTTTAAGCTTATTTTAAAAATGATTTTTAACTTTCTAGTTTGATATGCTTTAAAAGCGTGTTTTTTAGTTTATTAAACTAAGTATATTTATTTTTCACTTTTTAATTTCATACGAGTATGCTATGAATACTCTTAGTCCAAGGGAGAGTTACAAGCAAGCTCACAAACTCACAAACTCACAAACATACAGCGTATTTTTACATAAAAGCGTATTAAAAGTGATTCGGATGCGTACAGAGTAGGTTTAAATTGGGCTTATTCATCTAAACATGCTATATGAATGATTTATTTCCTGTATAACGCAGGTTGACGAAATTACTTGATATACTTAATTACTAGCCTTATTTGTACTGGGCGTAGACAAAATAATATAGTTGTATACTACACGAATGGTGTTCATTGTGATACTTTTATTACATGTTATGCAATAAACGTTTAAGGATTAAACTTTGTTTTATTTTCCATTTCGCTAAGCTACAGGTCACTTCTGGTCACAAGTTGCTTCTCGAAACTCTGAGATTAAAACAAGATATGTAGCGCAAGAAACGGCACGTCCTTATAATAGTTAATTGTAAACTAACTAAGTCAAAATAAGTAACGGGGACTTAAGCGGTCCACGCTCTGGCGGCGAGTCATCTAAATTTCGCTATTTTGTTTTAATCTAAGTCGGACTTAAATAAAATTTAAGCCATAGTCCGTGTCCATGTAGACCAAGTGCGGCTTGGTGGACGCGACTTGTACTTTTTATATCTCAGGCAGCCAGTGTTGGAAAACTTAGTAATTAAATATTGTTTTACCTTACTGTGCAGTGGCGGATCTAAAATTTAAGTTTGGGAGTGCTTGATTTTAGTTTGGGGCATGTGCTAATATTTTGGAGGAGGTAAAAAAATTTAAATTTGTCAAGGGTGAGCCCGAATGGTTTTGGGGGGCTTCAGGAACCTAGCCCTCCTTTTTTTTAACGAGGAGGAAACTTTCAAAAGGTACCCGAGCATTACGGGAGACGCCGGGTTATGTGGGATTTGACCTTACTAAAACACCCTCGGTGACCCTATTCAGCACCCCGGGATCTCTTGAGGAACGCACCGGTGGCCTCCTTGCGCAACGTCCAAATACGGACCCATCATGGGGAGCATGGCTCTCCTATGTGGTGGCTACACACACCGCTGGCCTTCACAGGGCCGCTGGTTGGACGGTTCGAGCTCCCAACTCTTAGTCCCAACTCTAGCCGTTCGCAACCCCATGAGCCCCCTTTTAGTCGCTTCTTACGACAGGCAGAGGATACCGTAGATCATATTCTGGTCCCGAACTACAAGGACAGCTCCCCCTCCCCCTGGATGCGCTAGTGCTGTGGAGCAGCGATAAATGAGCTCATTAAGTATTCAGAGAGATTCTAATGCCGGTGCACATGGTATTAGAATCGGGGATCTACATACAAGTACCTATGTGTCGGATACGAAGGTATCGAATGAAACATTTGAAAATAAATCGCAAGAAGTACTTGCACAGAAAAAATAATCTAGGGACGGATTACACTCTAATCCCACGCTATCAAAGTGTACCTACCTGTAGGTAATAGGTATAAGGTACTTTGGCGAAGGGAGATCTCCCGCCGGGCGAGGTGGTCATGCCCGGGGAGCGGCCGCGCTTCGACTGATTCAATTCGGAGCTTGTATATATGGTAGGATATTCCGAAAACTTCGATAGCGTGATTCAGAAATACCCGTAGTGCCATCTCTTGATGAGTAGCGGAAGGTCGCTACATCACCCCCTGCTCAGACCGGAGGTCGATAACTTCTATTCATGCTTGAGTAATCTTCGCTTACAAGCGCCATGAATGCCCTCTATCTGCGGTGAGTCGAGATGTGAGGGTGCAGACCTTGTGTCGCCCTCTGTCCACGGTGAGTCGGGATGTGAGGGTGTAGCGAAGTGTGGAGATGCCCTCTATCTTCGGTGAGTCCAGATGTGAGGGTAGGTTGGAATGTGGAGGCGAGTAGAGTGGGTACTCGAGCCGTCCACGACGTCGCAGGAGGTAGCTGGATCAGGATCAGGAAGCGTTATCACGATGCGCTGCGATGACCCTGACGAGCTGGTGAAGTGATGCTGCAGTCCATCCAGGGAGTGAAGATGCGACTGATGAAGGTCAGAAGGGACGTATTCTTGTCCGGGGTCACCAGTTTGGCAAAGGGAGATCTCCCGCCGGGCGAGGTGGTCATACCCGGGGAGCGGCCGCGCTCCAACTGACTCAATTCGGGGTAGGATATTCCGAAAACTTTGATAGCGTGATTCAGGAAGCGGATAGCGGAAGGCCGCTACATCACCCCCTGCTCAGACCGGAGGTCGATGACTTCAGTAATCCAAGTGTAGTCTTCGCTTACAAGCGCCTGGAATGCCCTCTATCTGCGGTGAGTCGAGATGTAAGGGTGCAGACCTTGTGTAACCCTCCGTCCGCGGTGAGTCGGGATGTGAGGGTGAAGCGAAGAGTGGAGATGCCCTCTATCCACGGTGAGTCGGGATGTGAGGGTAGGATGTGGAGGCGAGTAGTGGCTACTCAAGCCGTCCATGAAGTCCTTGGAGGCAGCTGTGTCAGAAACAGGAAGCGTGTACATGGTGCGCTGCGATGAGCCTGACGAGCTGGTGAAGTGATGCTGCAGTCCATCCAGGGAGTGAAGATGCGACTAATGAAGGTCAGAAGGGACGTATTCTTGTCCGGGGTCACCAGTTTGGCAAAGGGAGATCTCCCGCCGGGCGAGGTGGTCATGCCCGGGGAGCGGCCGCGCTCCGACTGATTCAATTCGGAGCTTGTATATATGGTAGGATATTCCGAAAACTTCGATAGCGTGATTCAGAAATACCCGTAGTAGTGCCATCTCTTGATGAGTAGCGGAAGGTCGCTACAGTACTATTACTTATAAATAGGTACTTACCTATTTAGGTACTAAATATTAAGAAAACTTATATTGCGTGTTCATTTTTCTATTTAACAATATTACTTTTCTCATTATTTCTCATCACAGTCATCACAATACAAACAGTATTGATGCCAAGAGGTAGATAGGTAATTCCTTATGAGTTTTTAGCTCGCACATATTCCGTTAAAATTCCATTACTCGCTAAACACCGATATAACACTCACCTGCTGCTGAGAAATAAAACTTTACTATTTCAATCCGACTTTAATATTGGAATTGATCTAGCCGGTCCAAGTATAATATTTTATAGCCGGCGATAAAACAGCGCCATCATTGCAGATTTTATATTGACGAGACGGTATGGGATCTCCGCTTTGCTTGAAATGCATCTGATATTGGAGTTTTCATGGATTTCATTTAAGTTTTCCTGATGGCAAACGTCGCTGGAACATTCTTTAGTTTTCAAATATTACGAAATGTAATGTTGACTTTCTTGAACTTATTGAAAATGAGTAGAAACGTAGCGTCGGTACTACCTATTTAAATATAACTTACGTATCTTATTTGATACGCAGACACAGTTTCCGCTGGAGCTTACGACATTACGCGGAACTCTCTCACTCTTTCTTTCTCACAACAACTTCAAGTCTCCAAACAATTCTCAATGGATGTATTCAAACCGTCCTTAAGGCCTCCTAAGCGGAAGCACGCAAACGCCCATGAAATGATTGCTACTAACGTTAACCCATGACACCCGACCACACCCCTTTGACATACATATCTGCGTGGAACGCTTGCGTTCAACACCAACTGCCGGGCCACGCGCGCTTCAGATCGGAAAAAATGTCTGGAACTTTATTTGATCCATCCATCCATCAGCCTTTTATAGTCCACTGCCGGACATAGGCCTCCCCTAACGATCGCCACTCCCTCCGGTCCTGGGCTTTCTGAATCCAGCAACTACCCGCTGTCTTCTTCAGGTCAACAGTCCACCTGGTTAGAGGGCGGCCTGTATTCCTGTAAACCTTAAAGAACTTGGACCCTACCTCGTGGACGGTTGGTACCATCCTGGTGTTGTATTTATCCATAGACTGACATTTTTCTAGGCCCGCGAAACGATTTCACAACTCAAGCGGATAGTTCTCGGAGCCCTGGATTTGGACAGGTGTTGGTGGGAGCATAGACTTCATCAGGCGTGACCGTTCCAGCTTGATGTTGATATTTAATGTGCCTCGTACCATTCGGTGATCACTTCCGGTTTTCAACCTGTTGATCACCGAGACATCATTAAATATGTGCCGTTTGTCTGCCAAAATGAAGTCTATCTCGCTTTTCGTGGAACCGTTGGGACTTATCCAAGTCCACTTGCGATGTGGCTTCTTCTTGAAGAAAGAGTTCATCATGAAGAGGTTCTCCTTCTCCAAGAAGTTACCAAGCAATTGGCCTCGATGGTTCCGTTGTCTAAACCATTATTTGATATACCTACCTAACTTATTTAAAAATGAAGCAAGACAATGGAAATTAAATAAGAATACAAAATGCCTCTTTCAAGTTAACGCCAAAACACACATCTAATTAACTTCTACTACCTACAAATTTCGACGCATAGAAAGACAAACATCCAACATCCTCTGTCCTGGCCTATCTTTGTGCTCACAAAAGTTAATTGCGTCCCTAATAGGGACCTTCAATCATGCTTCAGTTCTAATTCCCCCGTGACAACCTCGGACGCTAAGTTTGATGGATGTCGTCTATCTTCTGCACCCAGTTTTTCGCCGAGAATAATTTCAGCTTCAATCGTAAGATGCTAATTTATTGGCGGCTTGTTACGCAATATTTAAGCAGGTATTGAATATTCATTCCTCTGATAAGGCCTCGTCCGATTGCCAGAATTAAAGGGAATAAATTGAAGATAATTTAAGGCCTACGTTATTTTTAAGGAAGCTTAACAAGACTTATTACTGGGGAAATTGGGCTTAAATAATTGCTGCGATGCAATCTTTACACTTAATGGAATTCTAAAAGAACATTTAATGATGAAAACATTGGTAAATCTCCGCGAAATTAATGCCCTGTACCATAGACATTCTATAAATACATACATGTGCACTTAGGTACTTCTAAAGACATGCCTCTTACCGGAGCTTTATCATCAGAATCTATTATTATGAAAGATACACTCAAAGATAGGGAAACCTGGACCTGGAACAAGTTTTTTTTTCACTTCCGTCTCTTTCAAAATCGAACTCCAGATCGTCGATCGGCAGTTCCGAATTAATAGTGATAATTAATACGTTACTTCCTGAAAGGTACCAATCTTTTTTAAGAAAAATTAAGAAACTGCTCTAACTAAATATTTAAGATCTATATTAAAAAGCGAAATCATGAACAGTCCTTAACTTTTGATTTTGAATTTGATTTAAAAAAGGATAATTTATTCACTGTTTATTCAAATAGTTTTAGGTAAAACAGCTTAGATATCTAGTTAAACCTTAGCATTAAGCATAGGGGTTTCATCTCCTCAATATTTAGAGGTAGGTATAATAGAAATTAGATTCATTTTATAGAACCTTAAGAAAACAGCTACCTATGTTAGTATTGTGGTATGAATCCAGGCATATTAAGTTTATCTGAGGAATAGTAAAAATATATTAAAATATCATATTTAGTTCAGGATACCTACACACCCGTGAAGGACAGCGGTATGTGTGGTCACCACCATCGTAAGATCGAGGGATATAGGAGAGCCATGCTCCCATAGAAATGTATTTTCCAATATCTTTGCATGCTCCCATAGAAATCGAAAAAGGAACATGCTCCCCATGATTTACGTTGCGCAAGGAGGTCACCGGTGCGTTCCTCAGGAGATCCCGGGGTCCTCCATAAGCGCTGAGGAGGGTCACCGAGGGGGTTTTAGTGAGGTCAAATCCCACATAACCTGGTGTCTCCCAAAATGCTCGTGTACGTTTTGAAGGTTCCCCTCGTTAAAAAAAAACGGCAAATTGTTTGTAAAGTAGGTTTACGATCGAGATGTTTACGTGATAACGTCCGCACGAGAAAATCTCCATTCGTTTGTATGCCGCTAGAGTGAGAGAGACGGAAGATCGGTCCACTCACTCGAACGCTATGCTAGCCTCCGCTCGTGAGGATTCCGCCGTCCGCGTGACAAGTTTCACAGAATGACTGGCAGCGCTCGAGATGAGACGGGAGATCGGTCCGTCTCTCTCTCGTTATACCTGCGATCGCGCTCGTGAGGTTTTGGTGTGACACAAGTTTCTGAACATGTCACCCGACTAAAACGATTTTAAAGACGTTATCACTTCAAAAAAGGATATCTACACAACAAAGTACCTACAGTCGTTTCTCGTCTACGCGTAACATATTTGGTTGTAAAAATCATAGATTTAGAAATTTGGTGTTATTTTCAACATTCTGTCACCTATCTAGTCTATACATACCTACCTATGCTACGTTAATAAGTCAATTTTTAATAATACGTACTCTGTGGATGTAGCTATAGTGACAAATTTATATCAAAAATGCATACCTACTTCCATTCCAGTGCTATCAAATTGTTTCGAGTTATAAGTTAGTGAACGTTGTACTATTGGAACACGGTATCATAGGCGTTCGACAATGTAGGCGAGTACATGTAATACAAGGACGTGATGCTTCTCTGATTGTGACTCGATTGTACCTGTATTCAGTCCGTGTTCGCATGCAATTGCAATGTATAGGGAAATATGCATTGCTTTGTAGAAAAGAGTACACGTACGATTTAACAACCACATCCAACTACAATTGTGGAGGAATTGTTATGAAATAACTTCTGGTATTTTTATCAAACTGTTACTAGTCAGTGAATCGTGCACTATTGGAACACGGTATCACAGGCGTTCAACTATGGTGGCGAGTCTGTAGTACAGGGACGTGATAGGTGTTGTAATTGTGACTCATTTGTACCTGTGTGTGTTCCCTCTGTGTTCGCATGAAATTGAGATGTACAGCGAAATATTCATTGCTTTGGAGAAAAAAATTAAAGTAGGATTCAAAACCGAAAGCTAACTGAAATAATGGAATTATAATTTCTGTTTTATTTGTTTAAAAGTGATATGAAATGAAATAATATAGTAGATAGGTAATAGGGCAATGGGGCTTTTACCGGACGTACTTTCATGGGGCGATTATCGGCCTCAGCGTAGTAGCGTATCTGCATACAACATTCGAGCGTATTGCGAATAAGGTTTACATAGTTGTCCTTATGTTAAAGCGATAATATACATAAGTGTGGCCTATATGTTCACTTACTTCTATACGAAACACTTTCATACAGTAAAAAATATCATACTGCTGTCTACATACATATATACAGATGTGCAAAATATTAAAAATAGTCCAATTTGAGTTGGCGCTATCCAATTGTTAATAGTATAACAAGTCAGTGAAGCTTGCTCTATTGGAACATAGGTATAAGTATTAAGTAAGCGAGTATATAATACAAGGACTAATATTAAGGATAATTTAAAACAAGGTAAGGATTATTAAAAAAAAAAACAGTCAATTTATTGTTCACATCGAGCAGCAAATTGTTTTCGCACAACGCAAAGATTATCCCCTCTCAAAAGATTAATCCAGCTCGGAGGACCAACGGTGCCGCTACAATAACGGCTGATTATTTCAGCAAACAAGGTGATTTTTGCCGCTCAAAAAATATATTTACCTATTCATAAATCGTGTAATTGGCGGGAAATATCTTACTAATAATTTCATTTTGTAATTCGTGCGTTTATTGACTTATTTTAGTAGCGCATTGAAAGCCTATTCAATAGAACTTAAGGAAATAACTGTAGACTTCTTTACATATTTTTTTCCACTGGGTACTTTCTTACTCAATGAACTACGGTAAAAAGCCTAATCATAAAAAGCGACTATATTTTTATAAATAACTCTCAGGCATGCATGACAATGGAAAACATTGAAATTAAAATGTTTTCCCTCACCGTGGAGCAGCGATAATCTCAGAATTACTTATTATAGATGTATAAAACACGCAAATTTTTTCCTTATCTTACACGTCCAATAATTATTCAAAAACAGCGTAGTCATGCGTATTGTGGCGAATGCAGCTCCAGCTAACTTTCGGATGGATTTTTCTGAGAAATTTTAGAGAAAAAAAGTATGAACAAACTAAGTAGATACTCGTAATTAGATACCTGGATCTACAACTTAAACTAAGCTACTTTTAAAGTTAGACCATTTGGCCAAAACATCAAAAAAACCCATTTTTGCGACCTTTGACTTTGAATAAAAAGTAATGCACACACTTTTCGAGTGAGTAGTATCCCTTACGTGCTTGCAAATTTTTGATGGGTTGATGAAACTGAAAATAAAATAAATTAGAACTAAAAATTGAAAAATGGTTTTTTTTGATGTTTTGGCCAAATGGTCTAACTTTAAAAATAGCTTAGATTAAGTTGTAGATCAGGTAATTATGTGAATTAATGCAAGGGCCAATGTCTATTTTAACCGGACTATACACTCCTATAAGGAAGCGCGCATGGCCCGGCGGCTAGCGTAGAACGAAAGCGATCTATGCAGCTAAGCCAAATGGGCGCGGTCAGGTGTGAGATGGGTGACCGCTAGTGGCAAAAATTTCATGCGCGTTTCTGTGCTTCGGAGGGCTTGTTAAGCCGTCGGTCCCGGTTGATGTCGAAAGATATCGGTCGTTAAACCTTGTCGGAGGCCTTATGGGCGGTTTAAAACATCCGACAACGGGTTGGCCTCCAACCCGCATTGGAGCAGCGTGGTAGAGTAAGTTCCAGGCCTAATAATGGGGAGAGACCCGTGCCCAGCAGTGGGATGCAAATTGATTAATGAAGAAGAATTGGGTTATAATTATTGCATATATCATGACTGTGCATTTGTGATTATAATATGTTTTACAAGGCTTTACGAATAACAATAGAAAAAAAACTCATTAAACTAAATTTTTAAAAAGAAATATCCACGCATTCGAGGATTGATTCAGTTCGAAAAGTTGAAACGACAGCGATAAAACGCAGATTGGGAATCTTATCTGCTGTTCCTCAAATATCGAATCTCATCCTTTGCCTCTCGGTACGGTACGGTCCCGGTTGTTGTCGATAGATAACAGTCGTTTAACCTTGTCGGAGGCCTTATCGGTGGTTTGAAAATATCCGACAGCGGGTTGGCCATTAACCCGCATCTCCACCAACCCGCATTGCAGCAGCGTGGTGGAGTAATCTTGAGTCAATAATAGGGAGAGACCCGTGCCCAGCAGTGGACGCAAAAAAGGGTTCCAGCCAAGGCAATACCAGATACAGTCGGGAGTCAAATGGGTGACTGTTAGTAGAAAGTTTTATTAGAATTTTCACAGTGTATAAGCATTCAACAGCATAATGGGCGGCTTTAAAACATTTTAACAGAGGGTTGGCCACTGACCCGTATCTCCAGCAACACGCATTGGAGTAGCATGGCGGTATACGCTTCAGACCTATCCGGTTATGAAGAGAAAGTCATGCAGCAGTGAGTTACGAGTATAAGGATTTTAGTTAACTTTTATAGACGCCATTAAGTTGTGTATTGACGATTATTTTTCACGAGGCTCGTACATAATACGCTTTTCGTGTTATAATACTATTTTTCAATCATGACCACAGGTAAGTTAATGTTTGTTAATAGAAGCGACACGAATATTTATTTTAACAATTGACATAAAACGAACTTTTAATAAAGAAAAGAACAGAATAACTAATCATTTTATTTGTCGAATAAGATGGTTATATACTTAGATGGATAATAACAACATAATTATGAATATATATATATATATATATAAATACTTATAGGATCATGATGGATAAATTTTGAAAAGTTAAAACGATAGCAATGAAACACGTGTCGTGTTATTTTCAAAACAATCTAAGCATTGGGAGTCTTATCTGGTCTTCATAACATTCTTCAAATACCGACTGCTGTCTCATCTCCTGCCTCTCGGGATACCCCGGGCTTCAATATTAACATAAAAGCAGCTCCCATTACTCACATTCTTAAAAGCTTCTTACGTTTTTACCCCTCAAACGGCAGATAATGCGAGCAAATAACCGTGTACAGGCTTTGGCGGAATTTCTTATCGAAAATATAAACCGAAAGTCTTAATAAATAAGCTAAGCAATGTCGAACACAGTCGGGAGTCAAATGGGTAACTGTTAGTGGAAACAGGCATAATGTCACATGAGTAGATAAACAGAACTACTCATGTGGTAATGTACTATAAAATTATTAAATTATCGTAACTTTATCCGTCCACGAGTCCGCGCTTAGCCAGCGCTGTGGACTATGATGTTCTAAATCCCTCTTCCGAGAGGGGGCCTGTGTCCAGCAGTGGGACATAAAGGGTAAGAAAATACAACATTTCACGTCAAAGTAACATCGATATCTAATACATTTAAACGAGCAATTCTTGTATATACCTAGATATTATTATATTTTTTGAATCTCGGAAACGGCTCCAACGATTTTGATCAAATTTAGTACCCTGGTTTCGGGGGTAATAAATCGATCCAGCTAGGTTTATTTTTAAAAATTTTAAATTATAAAAAAATATTTTCAGCGATAATAACTTTAATATAAATTGAAAAATACGACTCTTACTATTACTTATTTATAGTCATTTTTTAGTTCGAGAATAGTTACTTAATCCTGGCGGTCTTAATCAGGACAATGAGATAATCTTATCAAACTATTGTATTGCCACCGATTTTTCATAAGTGTACAAAGTTTGACTAAATCTGTCCGTTGACAGTGGGTCCAAATCGAGTCTAAAAGAGTCGGTTCCAAACATACATACATGCACCTACAAGAGAAGCTAATAAAAGCGTTTTAAAACAACAGAGCGCTTGCAGTCAGCCCCGTACTTCAATAATGACCTCAGATATTCCGTACTTAGTTTCTCGACTTTGCATGACCTTGGATGTAGATGATACTGACCTAAACTGATCACATTAATTCTAATGGCTTCGAATATTCTTTACTCTATGACTCTAAAATTTAATTTCAACTCTTCAAATTAGTTGATTCGGAGTTTTGTAACATTGTCCTAATCTATTCTCATATGTATGTACATCTGAGTATCAAAGTAAGGATAAAGCTACTTTTGCATAGCAATAAAAAAGAAGATCAAATAGAGCATTACCTACCTTGGATATTCTCGGACACGCTAAAAACGACGATAAAGCGAAGATTGCGATTTTTACAGAAAACATGTTCTTTATAATATTTCCCAAGCAAGTCTCATCCTGGCCGTCTCATCTTTCGCTAGGGATACCCTGAGATTCAATATTTGCACCTTTAGAAGCTTCTGTCCTTTCAGAAACCATATTTCGTTAAGGACTTAGGTAAACAATTAATAATTACTTACTATATAGTTTTAAAATTTAGCGGGAAATATGTACTTTCTTAAACTGCAATACCTTTTTTTGGTATCGGGGGGAAACATTCAAAAGGTACCCAGCATATTGGGAGAGGATACCGGGTTATGTGGGATTTGTACCGCACTAAAACCCCCTCGGTGGCCTGCTCTGCGCTTGGGGAGGACTCCGAGATCTCCATTGGAACGCACCGGTGTCCTCTATGCGCGGCGCCTCAGAACGGGCCTATCTTCGGCAGAGCAGATGTGCTCTCCTGCACCTTCAGGTGTTCACGACGGCATGCAGCCACGCACACACCACCGTCTCTCCCGGGGCTGCTGGTTGGACGGGTCGAACTCTCACTCTCATCGTCCGCAACCCCGGAAGCCCCCTTTTAGTCGCCTCTTACTGTATTTTTTGATTAAATTCAGATTTGGACGCTATTTTAATTGAGGAGTAAAATGTAACGAGCTAACGACTCGACGTAAATCAAAGAGAGATTTATATCGGACATCTTCGGAAAATATTAACACATAGGAAATGTATTCTTTATAACATTTCGCAGATATCTCTTCCTAGCTGTCTCATCTTTTAAAAACTTTTCTCCTCTCGAACGGCGATAACTTTCCGTTTAAGTAACCAAATAACAATATCCAGGTTTGGTGGAAATACCATCTAAAACTGCGTAGTTTCCTGTTATAGCAAGATTGTGTCATGTATTTTTTTAAAGTGAACCTTTTTTATCTTATTTATATCGTAAATGTATATCAATAATCCTTAAGAAATATCTCTAAGTTTGTTATTTACTTCATAAATATTCTTTTAATAGTTATGATGTGTGTGTCTGCTAAACCATTTGCTTGATGATCAAAGTGAGGTTTATTTCGAATTCGTAAAGATCAAAAGTTTTTATATAATTTCGCGGAAGCAGGTAAGTATATCTTTCCGACTGTCACCGTCCTACGCGGGATTATCCTAAGATTCAATATTTACACTCTTAAGAGCTTCTCTGCGCTCAAGCGGCCGTTATATTCGGTTTAAGTAAACAAACAACAACATAGAGCTTTGGTGAAAATAACTTATCAAACTGCCTTGCTTGCTAGCTCCGTCACTTGACTATCGCAGCTAGATAGGAGGCATGAATACCTGATTCTTGTATTTTAACCGACTTGAATAAATAATTAATATCTAAATTATTATGCTTTTGTATATTTTTTCTTTGTCGACATTAATTTGCGGTTAAATTTTAATAAATCTGCTTAATAGTAAACTCTAGTTTAGTATTACAAGTCGCAAAATTAGTTATAAATTAACACAAGATTGCGAAACGGAAATGCTAAAAATAATTTTACTGACACAAAAATATAAAGTAAATTCAGGTTCATAATATATTCCTTCCATCCCAGATCGTAACGAAGCGATCGTGTCGATTCTATGAACCTGACCAAAGGATTTCGGTCCCTAATTCAGAGCCTTTTGTGCGATTCAATTATCTAATTAGCCGTTACAGAGGCGTTGGGTGGCGATGGCTAATATAATTTATCTTCTCGGATTTTATTGGAATTTAAAGTTTTAATAAATTTAGTTTGATTGGAAAATGAAACTCGTCTTCGAATTCTAAGTTGTAGAATAATCTAAGCATTTTAATATGTATATTACGAAGTAATCTAATATTCAGTCAGTTTTCTTCTTTTTAGAGTAGATTAATAGAATTTATATAAAATATAAAACACCCTGATCTTACAAATTTTATTTAACAGTGCTGCTTATGAATAATTATTAATTAATCGACCGACTAGCCTGCTTTCTTTTAATGCATGTTAATATTAAAACTGAAAATATATTCCTTATTATATAGGGGTCCAAACTTGACAGAAACAATAACAATAGAATTTAATACCAAAAACGACAGCCCATTATAAAGTAACTATCCCAAAATTATACAGCAAGACACTTTGGTGATCTCGGTCGCTTATCCCGAGCCCTTTGTTCGATTCAATTATCTAATTAATAGTTACAGAGGCGTCGGATGGCAATGGCTGATACTTTATTTGCTCGGGTTTTATTGTAATTTAAAGTTTCAGCAAGACTTACAAATTGAGTTTGATTGGAAAATAGAACTAGTTTTCGATAAAGGTTGTGGAGTTACCGAAGCGTTTTAATGTTTTTCTTACGGAATAACTATCTAAAATTAAGTTTCCAACTTTACATTCTATTTTATATAGATTTAATAACAAGATGAGATATTCTAGGCTTATTTATATAACAGTGCCGTTTGTGATTAACTTTTAATAATAATTGATCTACCGACTAGTTTTGACGAATATATTTTATAAAAATTATTTAATCGATTGCAAAGGGAAACGGTGAAAATGAAGTGTACTATTCAGTAAGTAACCAAAGGATCTCGGTCCCTAATGCCAAACCCTTTGTTCGATTCAATTACATATCAGATTAACAGTTGTAATTGCGTTTAGTGATGATCACTAAACAAAACTACAATTTCTCGAGTTTATCTTGCAATTTTAAGATTTAATAAGGGGTGAAGACTGGAGGGATAAAGAAAGAAATCATTTTATTCATGATATACAAGCGATCGTATCATGCATGCCAAAAGAATTATTCAAAGGTCCTGGCCTCTAAATACGAAACCTTTGTTTGATTTAATTATTGAATTAGCAGTTACAGAAGCGTTGCGTGGCGATGGCTAATATAATTTATCTCTGCGAGTTTTATTGGAATTTATAATTTCAACTAGCTTTCGTCGTCGTCCGTGTGGATAAAGACATGTAAATTATATTCTATTTTCAGTGCCTATTAGTCGTAGCGTAATGTTTAAAGAAAAGCCTAAAACTTTCGATCCAGTTACAGCCAGTTACATTTAAAAAAAAATATAGGTACATCTAATAATAGCGTTTTTAAGGAAATAATTCTGCTTTAAAATATTAAATTTTAATTTATTATTAATTAAGCTGACCCCTCGAACTCCGTACTGCTTTTAAATGTTTGGCGTGGGCCACCCTTATCACTTAAGGGGATGAAAAATAAATAACAATCTATTCTCATACCTACCAAGTGTGAATATAAAATTTCATCAAAATTGGTTCAGCCGTTTCGCAGGAGTATTGTAATAATTATTTATTTATTTGACATTTAATGTAATATTAAGTTTTCTACTTTATAGTCTAGATCATACTTTATATTTTAGATAAATGTAATGTTTTAATAGACTTTATAAGATGAAATACTCATGCTTCCACATTTTATTCAATAGGACTGATTTTGGATAACTTTTTTTGACCTACTAGTAGGTACTAATTCTAATCCACTTTCTGACTAACAACGGTCTAACTTAATCTAATTCAAAGAAAAACAAACTGAATTGATATTCTGACTAAAGCACGGTCGCCGAGCAGGAAGAATTTCGTACATTGACCTATTTACCTACTGACAGTGGTCACAAACATTTTTTGTCATGTACTAAAAAATATAGGATTTTTATATTTACCTACCTTGAATAACGGAAAAGTGGCAAATAAATATTTTTATTTGAAATAGGTATTCTATTCTATGACAGTTTTTGGTAATAGGTAATATAATTAGGTATTTAGATTTGATGTTAATAAATAAAATCATTTTAAAAATAAATATTTATTATTTATTAATCAGAATCAGATTCCGTGGTATCAGAGCTGCTGCTTTCCTCAGACGACGTTTCCCTGTTACATTGATGATAAAAGAATCAATAGTTTTGTCGATATTATTGTCTAAGCCACCTAATTTTATTTCCTCCTTTTTTACGTGGCTTATACAGTTTTTCCATTTTTCCGGTGTAATGTTTTTCAACGCCTCTTGGAGCAGTTTTTTTACGTCTACCATCTTAAATGTGGTATTATTTCTTGCCACGTAGCCCTTCACGTCTGCCCACACCAATTCAATGGGGTTCAACTCACAGTGGTATGGAGGTAATCTTAATACCTCCACACCCACTTCTTTCGCCATTTCATCTATAACGTACGATTGGTACTCTGTTTTTACACCTTTCACCTTTTCCAATAACTGAACTTTGGTTTCTTTTGGTTCATAAGTAATCTTCTTAGATGTGAGCCATTTTTGAATATTTGTTTTATTCCAATTTGTCACGGGGGTTTTCTCCTTTCGCCTTGAGTGGTAGCTCGCATTATCCATCACAACCACCGCGTTCGGCTCAAGTCTTGGCAACATTTCTTTGAACCAATTTTCGAATTTGGCGGCGTTCATTGATTCGTGATAATCGCCTGTACCTAAAAATTAAATACAAATACAAATGTGTTTATTTCCACAAAAAATAACCTGCATTAAAGCATAAAATAATACACGTTTACATAAAGGTGTAGGCAAAGCCTATTGCTAACCTTTGCATTCAAAAACCAATTCTGATTCTGGCACGAATCCTTCTTCGCCTCCAATATGCAGAATAATTAAGCGGTTGCCTTTAGACGTAGGATTCTTAGCGCCCGTCGACAGACCCTCTAAAAAGGCTTGTTTGCGTGACTTCACTGTAGTGTCTTCCCACACTTTGCCGACAGTGTGCCCTGAAAATATATTTTTTGTTTTATTAAGTATATGTTTAAATTGAATAGAAAAAATAAAAAAATAAATACAATTTAAAAAAAATAAGAAATATGTAGTATAGTTTTTAAACTAATGAAATCGCGGGTTAAATGTAAATCAAATATATAGTCTTACCTGCATTCACCCAAGTTTCATCCAAGTAATATATTGGTCGTCCTTGCTCTCGAAAAGTTTTCATGTTTTTCAAATATTTTATACGCCACAATGCTATGTCATCTCTATCGATTAACGCATTATTTCTCCTTCGTTTGACATATTTAAATTTCAAATGTTTTAGAACTTTTTTCAGCGATGTCAGGCCCATGCTTGGTAGGGATTCATCGGCATTTACTACCTGTAATACCTTTTTTGCTGTAGGTAACTCTCCTTTTAAATAAAAGCTATGCACAATTTTTCTAATGCACGACTTGTCGAAATCATCTATCTTTTCAATAATTGACATGCGTTTTTTTGGTGCTGCAGCTGGCTTGACAGTTTCCGTTTTAGTGTATTCGTTTAGAATACGGTACACCGCCGATTTCGAAATGCCCAAAATATCGGCCGTTTTATCTTTCATCTCCTGTTTTGAAGGATATTTATCGGCAGGCCAAGATTCTTTTACGTATTTAAAGACGTTAATAATCATCAACTTCTCACTTTCACTAAAGTGCGACATTTTTCGCTTCTTCCGCGGAGAAACAAAGTCTTTGAATGGACGCGAGGTAGACGGCCCCGGTTCCATTTTCAAAAAAACTTAACAATGTAGAACCGACTAACAAGAAAACTAAATAACGATAACTTAACAGTAATTTAACAAGAAAACAAAACAAAACACAAACGTCTGCAGAAACTATTTCACTACGAACAAATTGACCGATCACTAGCGCATCCCGTTATGGAATGTCGTCCGTTAAATTTTGATTTTTGAACAAGCGATAAAGCGTCGAGTGGGCGTTATAGGCTTGACTCAAGGTCAAAAAAATAAAAAAATGCTATAGCATATAAATATAAACCTTACGTAAGCACACAAAAGGTTTGTAACTCCTGATGCCCGCGGTCGACGCTACCGTGTGAGCGGGATGCAACTTATTCACGCGTGAGAGAGGGAGACAGGTAGAACCAGGTCAATGTACGAAATTCTTCCTGCTCGGCGACCGTGCTTTAGTAATACTGAAATGGTGAAATAAAACTTTAGCATTCTCTATGAAGTTTTCCCTATTATTACTTTAAAAAAAATCAGAAACAGTGTAAATTGGTTAAAACACGACCACCCATTATATAGTAACCTGAACCACAGAATAAATAATAGTACAAGTCCTGAATATTAAACAGGTAGGTCAGTGCCGGATTAAGCCAGCGCGGGGCCTGTAGCAAATTCTGTCAAGGGGCCCTTGGTTTGCTTTAGGTTCTCAAGTTTAGGGTATTAAATAAAACAAAACTGTTACAAATAAACTTTTCTGGATTTAATATGGGCTTTAGAGATAACACTCAATATCGACTTCTTTAAGCAAATCATGCTCTATATTCAACAAAGTGGATTAAGACGTTCTTGGCCCATCATGTTCCTTAATTCATTTTTAATACGTTTTGGCTGCTACCTTTTTTACGTCCCACTGCTAGGCACGGGTCTCTCCCCAATATTGGGGAGGCCTGGAGCTTACTCCACCCCGCTGCTCCAATGCGGGTTGATGGAGATGCGGGTTAGTGGCCAACCCGCTGTCTGATGTTTTCAAACCGCCCATAAGGCCTCCGACAAGGTTTAACAACTGTTATCTATCGACAACATCCGGGACCGACGGCTTAACGTGCCCTCCGAAGCACGGAAACGCGCATGAAATTTTTTGCCACTAGCGGTCACCCATCTCACATCCGACCGCGCTCGTTTGGCTTAGTCGCATAGATCGCTTGCGTTCTACGCTAACCGCCGGGCCATGCGCGCTTCATGCATAATACGTTTTAATGTTGAAAAAGAACGTTCGCCACTGCAGTTAGTGATCATGAGAGACAAGTAAATGCGCAAGGCAATTTCTAAGTTTGGGAAACACGATTCTAAAGAATTATTTAATAAAAGTTTATAAAATTGCTGTTCTAGAGGCTCCTGTTTCTTACTGTCTATAAAAGTAGCCACATCTGTTTTCAGCAGCTCTGCGAACTGCACTAATTCGCCACCTAGGCTGTTCTCCAAATCATCTTCGTAAGCACTGACCATAATTGAGGATTTTTCCAAAATCTCTTCTGTTGTAAGAGATTTTAGCTATCGAAATACTTCAAAAACACTAGTAATCTTATGATATGCTTTCTTACGTTTAGTTAAAGTAGACAGTACGTTATCAATAATGACAATAAACACCTGAACTTCGAAACCACGTGTTTGATTTTCAACAGTCGTCGAGTGTAGTAGAGCCGCTGAAATGTTCGTACTTTGTATTTCTATAAAATCTGGCCGCTTGAAGGGTAGAAATGTGGTATAGATGTTATAGTCAAAGTCCGATACACAGTCTCTTCGCGGAAGGACTGGTTTATCCTAGGTTTGGCCAAAGCCATCAGGCAATCCCCGAAATACATTTCAATTTCGCCCTTTGCCTGAAGTATTTTTAGTCAAACCCAGGAGCTCCTAACTTTTCAGTCAAACGTCGAAAGTAAATTATTCTGTTTCGGTTTTGGCCTAGTCAATCCTAGAAGCGACTGCAAAACTCGGTCAAACGTTGATCTGAACATGTTTAAACAGGTTTATAATGTCTCTCGCGGTGTAAAAAATGTTATTTTTTTTATACCTAATCTTACAAATTAACCTCCGTATATTCCAAAGCATTTATTTATTTATTTTATACTTTATTGCACATCGTACAAAAGGCGGGCCTAATGCCACACGGCATTCTCTCAAAGCATCTCAAATATAAAAGTGAAAATCACGTAAGCTGACCAATCAGGTGTCAGAACTGGCAGAGTTAAGCGGTTCTTAAGACTTGAAAGCTGCTTAAATGATAAAATGTTTCCAAATATACGAAGATAAGATACTTCATACCTATATCGGAGTTTGACTCATCAAACCCCGATTTAATAAAATTGTGTTTTGACGTTTGCCTGACCAAATTAGTCTCTCCCAGGTTTGACGAAAATTGTTTAGTCAAAGGCCGAAAATTTACATTTGTTTGGGCTTTGACTAAGTCATTCAGTCTGACCTGAGGATTGACCAGTCCAACCTAGGAGCGCCGGAGCTTCGGAGTTTGCCTATAACATAGATACTAGTCTAAATATATCGATTATAATTAAACATTAGAAAAATAACCTTAATAAGTTCGTAAAATACCTACTTATTTTTACGATTTAACGTGACGAAATCGAGTTTTAGATTTTCAAGTGGAAGTGAAGCATAGCCATAGTTTAAGGCATGCAAGATTTTACGCTCCTATCTAAATTAATATTTTTTAATTACGGTCAGACAGGCGTTGGAGCGCGGGGCCCCCAAATTCGCGGGGCCCGTAGCATTTGCTACTCTTGCTACGTGGCTAATCCGGCACTGAGGTAGGTGGCTAACCAAAGGATGTCGGTCCCTAATTCTGAGCCCTTTGTTAGATTCAATTATCTAATTCAAGAGGCGTTGAGAGGCGATGGCTATACGATTGATCTTCTTGGGTTCATGTTGGAATTTTATGATTCAATAGGACACTGAAATTGAGATTAGTGGAAAACAGAGACTTTATAATAAATTCAATGCCAAAATAATCAAAGCATCTTAATCGTTATATTCCGGACTATCTATGTTAATTATATACTAGGCGAGATTCGATATGACATTGTCACGTTCACGTATGTGTATATATTTTATTTAACAATCTTGTGCTTGTGAATAACTTTTAATTCATTTACCGACTTCTCTACTATAACCGAATGTAAAGGAAATTAAAACTAAAATTATATTCCGGATAACTGAATAATACTGAATAATAATACCGAAATCATAACTTATGATTTCTCCATTAAGTTTTTCCTATTAGTGGTAGAACAGTATGTCAGAAACAGTCGAAGTTAGTTTCAAATTAAACAGTAACTAACCCAAGGAGCTAATTCTGCGCCTGTTATTCAATTAAATTATCTTAAACCGATTTATACGCCTCATCGGCGATTCTAATATGATTTATCTTTCGAACTCTAAAGATATTGAATTATTGGAATTTTAAGTTTTAATGGAGCAAATTAAGATTAGCAAAATTAGTATAATTAATGTAAAATGTTCGTTATTTTGCCTAGTTATATAGAATTTTGATATTCATATCGCAGATGTGACTATCAAAGATCAAAACTGCGGTATTCTGATATTCTCAGTTATCTAGCAGGTTAGAAAAAAAACCTAACCGAAGGGACTCGGCCCCTAAATATGATCCCTTTGTTCGATTCAATTATCTTATTAACAGTAAGTGTAGAGCCGCGATATCTAAAACGATTTACGTCCCCGGGTTCATGATGGAATTTTAAGATTCAATACGAAACAGATTACATTGATAGGAAATACAGAGTATTAATATTATTCATAGAAAATTTAAAACTGAAATTATATCCTGACTAGCGAATCCAGATTTACCGGCTTCGGATGGAATTTTTTTCTAGTAAGTACCTACCTAAAAGAAACGTTAACTAACATTCCCTAATAAAAATAGTAGCAATCAATTTCAAATATGACCACCCGTTATGTAGTAACTAACAGAAGGTAATTCTGAACCCTTTGTTCGATTCAATTATCTAATTAACCGTTTCAGAGCCTTCGAGCGGCTATTCTAATGTGATTTATCTTTCGGGGTCATATTGGAATTTTAAGTTTCAATGACTCAAATTGAGTTTGGCTAGAAAGTGAAATTTGTATAAGGATTAATCATAAAGTCTTCGTTACCTAACATATAAAGTAGGTAAAGTAATTTTCTGAGATTTATATTTCAAAAGAAAACAATGAAAAGACAAGTACACTTTTAATTTTTAATAAAATTTGTTAATATTAGGCTTTCGTCTAAAGTTTAATCACATATTATTAAAATATAAGTAGACCCAGAAGACTGTGGCTTTCTTAATAAATTTAAAAGAAAAAATCCTTAAAAAAAAGCTTTTATAAAAAAAAACTAAAAGTAAAAAAAAACTTAAACCTGATTATATTTTATGTAGGTATAAACAAAAAAGCGTGTTACACTTTTATGGAAAATTAAAGAAAATTCAGCATATTACATCTTCATCATTTTTTATTTTGCAATCACACATGCATGTAACACGCTTTTATTTACAAAATTATCAGATTTTAATTATTATCAGGTTTAAATTATTTGTAACTGTTTAGTTTTTTTGATAAAAAGCTTGTTTTTAAAAGGATTTTTTTCTTTTAATTTAATTTTTAGCTATTTTGGTATGTTTGATGCTAGTTTGACTACGGGATTGTGTCGTTTAAAGACGCGTTCCCAAATCACACTAAAACTTTCAAAAATAAGCGTCAAAATGAAAGTAAACCAAATGTAACTAATAATTGCCACAGATAGATTACTTCTTTCATTTATAAATGGTACAAACTTTTATTCGCAAATATTTCATTGCAAATATTTGTGCAATAAATCAAGACAGTGACAAGTAAAATAAACCTTATATTCAAGCCATTAAGATTCATGCGTTATAGCAAAATTTGTGGAAAAACTAGACGTGATTTTTTTCTCTGAGGATTTTTGTAACATTTTGATAGTTTTTTTAGTACCTTTTTGAGTTTAATATGTCTGCTTACATAAAATATTTTTAATACATAAATTTATGTTATTAAATAGAAGAGAAATGTTCCTAAACTCAACACGATATCGTTAATTTTGAGTTGAGAGGCACGGGAAATTATTTTTTACAATTAAATTGAGCAATATTAGCGAATATAACTTTACACCATTTATAGATGAGGAAGTAATCTATCTGTGGTAATTATTAGTTACATTTGGTTTACTTTCATTTTGGCGCAAAATGTACCGACAAACTGCTTATTTTTGAAAGTTTTAGTGTGATTTGGAAACGCGTCCTTAATTACCGAGTTTCTATGGCCATTTTCCAGCTCCGTCATCAAACCCTGGTGCATCTAGTACTCGTTAAGACCGTTAATTCCTATGGCCTCCTTTCAGCTCCATCATCAGATCAGCTCTATGTCATAATAATATTGCATTATCATCCGATTTATACATACATGAAAAATTTCAGCTCAATTGGAAACCGGGAAGTGGATCAAATTTAACAGACAGACAGACAGACAACGACAGGTGAAACTAAATAATAGCTTGTAAAAAGTATCAAAATACCAAAATATTCACAGTGTCCCGTTAAAAAAAAACATAAAAAATATAAGGAGACATTACAAGGTTTCTAGGTCTACGGTACAACCGTAGACCTAGTTATCAGTTCGGTCCAATTAAAAATTAAAACGAACTAAAAATAGGAAGTTTTTAAAGCATAGCCATTTCCTAAAATAATATTATGGATAAGGAGATTAAAAAAGGCAAGTTTTTTTATCTAGAGTGACACATTACAGACATTATCAACGTGGATGAAACCAATGATGCGCCAAGCCCCTACTAGTACCTATAATTAATATTAGTATCCACTTTAGCTACTAAATATAATCGTAACTAAATATATGGGAAGCGCGTATGGCTCAGCGGTAGAACACAAGCGATTTACGCAGTTAAGCCAAACGGACAACAAACGGTGTGAGATGGGTGACCGCTAGTGGCAATAATTTTCATTCGCGTTTCCGAGCTTCGGAGGGCACGTTAAGCCATCGTTCTCGGTTTTAATCGAAAGATAACAGTCGTTAAACCTTGTCGGAGTTATGGGCGGTTTGAAAACATCCGACAGCGCGTTGGCTACTAACCTACATTTTACCAACCCGGAATGGAACAGCGTGGTGGAGTAAGCTTCAGGCCTCCCCAATAATAAACGGGAGAGACCCGCGTCCAGCAGTGGGCAGCAAAAAAAACGGCAAATTGTTTGTAAAGTAGGTTTACGATCGAGATGTTTACGTGATAACGTCCGCACGAGAAAATCTCCATTCGTTTGTATGCCGCTAGAGTGAGAGAGACGGAAGATCGGTCCACTCACTCGAACGCTATGCCAGCCTCCGCTCGTGAGGATTCCGCGTGACAAGTTTCACGGAATGACTGGCAGCGCTCGAGATGAGACGGGAGATCGGTCCGTCTCTCCCTCGTTATACCTGCGATCGCGCTCGTGAGGTTTTGGTGTGACACAAGTTTCTGAACATGTCACCCGACTAAAAAGATTTTAAAGACGTTATCACGTCAAAAAGAATTGCAGCCAACTAAATATATGATCCAGTCCAAGTCCGGTATTAACTGAAGTGTGAGAGAGTACCATTTTATTTAGATTTTGTTCGATTTTTTTACTTTATAACTGGTGTATACCTATGCAAAAATCCTGTAAATATCGTCAGTCCCTAAAATTCCTAGAGTTTACAAGGTATTAGCAGATATCAGGGTATGCGGGCGAGTGGCGCGGCGTGGCTCACCCGCCATTTGGCGGTTTTGGTTATTTATGGACGCAGCTTAACGCAGTTGCACTGTGGGAGAGAATATTTGTTTGTGTAGTTTATTTAGGTGTTTATACAAGGAAACTGCTGTAGAAATTATGAAAAAAACCTGCAAAATATCATCAGTGTGTGTCATGGGCGTTCCCAGGTTCTTGATCAGGGGGAAGAGGGAATGCAAATTTTTTTCAAGCTGGGTACCGTGCGTACAAAACAAGGTAAGACATGCACACAAAATATTTAAATATACAAAGGAAACAGCAGGAGGTAACATATCTAGCTTATTCTTTATAGGTTTCTTTTTTCGTTTGGGAGCTCTTTTGAGATTCTTGGTGGAGGACACCGGTGCGTTCCACTGGAGATCCTGCCTGGCGTCCTTCCCGAGCGCAGAGGCAGCCACCGAGGTGGTTTTAGTGCGGTCAAATCCCACATAACCCGGTATCATCTCCCAAGGTACCTTTTAAAGATCCCCCGGTACCAAAAAAAGGACATCTCATCTCAAGCAGTTGTATGCTGTTTTGGCTGCTATCTGGGCCAATGTCAGCATCCACTGCCGTACTTTTCCTCTGAAACACAATATAATTGTACTTCCCCGGTAGAACCACGAAAGATTTACCACCAATGAAATTATGAAATTATCTTCAGAAAACCATCGTTACATAACATATCCAGTTTGAGCAAGCGTCAGTAGTTACCCAGTGCGGTGAGTGGCGCAGCGTGGCTCGCCCGCCATTTGTCGGCTCTCATTATTTATGGCCGGATCCCACCGCAGTTGCATGTGGCTCATGTGGTAGAATGCCAGTTTGCTCTTGTAATATTTAGGTGACATGTATTAGGGTTATTACGAAGCTCCGTAACTGCGACTTACATTATCCAATATCTAATATAAAAATACAAAACGTAACTGAAACTAAAATTAATGTTTCGAATAGTTTTGGATGACTCAAAGTCAAAATTACATACGTTTTGCTGACATAACATCATTAACATTACACATTTTCCTGCCTACCGTAAGTTCTCACCATCACCCAGGGTTGACTGGCAGAGACTGCCATTAGGCATTAAGTAATTAATGTAACCATAAATAATTAATAATTAACCTGTAACCCTTATTTTAAGGTGATACAAATAAATACTTAAATAAATATCTCCTGGATAGCTGATTACCACCATTATTATTTTTAACCCCCGACGCAAAAAGAGGGGTGTTATAAGTTTGACGTCGATATCTGTCTGTCTGTGTGTGTGTCTGTCTGTGGCATCGTAACTCTCAAACGAATGGACCGATTTCCTTGCGGTTTTATTTGATTTGAAAGCCAGTTTCCGCCCGGTGGTTCTTAGCTACGTTTGGTTAGTATCGGTTCAGCAGTTTAAGTGATACACTTAAACGCTTATTCAAAATGTTGGAAGGCATTTTTGTGCATTAAGTGCTTCATGCAGCCAGTATAATCATTAAATGACAATTAATTGTACTCTTTACTTTTTAAGTGGTTTTCCTTAAACTATAAGTATGTTTTGCGTAGTAGTATAAACTTTTAATTTAATTATATTTTATTACTTCGAAGAAGAAAGTTTTTTTAAAGTTAAATGTTAAAACAAAATTGAGTTACTTTGAGAATTTATAACTTGCTCTGCGATGCAGAAAAATATAATTTGATGAAGCCCACATAGCTGAGATTTATCCAAAGTATCTTAAAGACAAGTTATGTCCGCCAACCTGGACCTTACTTAGAAAATAATAAAACCCATAATATGCTTGTGTACTTATTACACTTTTCATTAGCTCCATTTTCATAGATTCGTATTAATTAATGGCCGTACTATCGGAGCCTAGTAAATATGTAGTTATCTAAGTAGGTTAGTTACAAAGTCAAAATAAATCAACATCTCTTGAACTAGGATTCGAAGACTGAATTGTAATAGTTGTAAGCAATTAATCAAAGCGATGTGGGAACCCCGTCGGTTGCATCCATTGTACAGCATTCGGACAGCTTCTAGCAGACGATAGCAATTACAGATTCTCTTGGCTTCCTTACTAACTGGCAAGATAAATAAACATGCAAACTGATAGTTAAACGTGTCTAGTGGATTCTGACTCAATATACAGTGATAGCCGCAAACAAAATTCTTCAAATGTTCTCAGAAAAACATACAGTAATGGATTTACATCGTAAAGTTAAAACTGCATAAAATTAAATTCTAGCAGTTGTTTCTTGGTTTTCTTTTTAAAATATTTATGTGATAGAATGTTGTAAATGTTATTAGGTATGTATTGTAATGATTTCACAATAATTTATATGAATTTTGTAATTGGTGCAGTTTAATTAAACGAAAGGGATCTTACATAAATATTTACCTTTTTGATTGGCTCTGGCTGTATAGTTTACTTGTTGTAGGGTGGGCGCCATCTTTAAATAAAGCGATTTCCTTCAAAATTCCATCGGACACGTTCTGGTAAAGTAGCTCTATCGCTTTACTTGAATATTTCACTAATTTCACTGACTGATTACTGACGACGTACTGATTTTATCTATCACTGTCCAGTTTTATTGAAACTGGCAAAAATACATAGATGCAAAAATTATACTTGACGCTGGAGCAATATGCACAGAGATTGCAATACACTTGCAACGCAATCATTGAAAAAAAAGCGATAAAGTAATATTAATTTGTTGAAGGATTTTAAGATTTATAATGAAATACTAGCTAACCCGGCAGACGTTGTCCTGCCTTAAAGTATCAGTAATAAAATACCTAATATTGCGACTATAAATTGAGATGTAAGCTATTCTATCTTTCAAGTTGAATCAAACTGCACACGGTGTGCAAATTTTATTAAAAAATGTTAAGTACAATATATACATACAGTAATGGCCGTTGTTGGCGGGAGCTCACAACACGTGTTTATTTACATGAGATCACTTAATTAACTGAGAGTTAAAGCTGTCTTTGTCAGATTAATAAATTGTAAATAAATAATTATTGCACTGGAAATTATTGATAAATTTACGATGACAGATGATTTTTTTTAATTCTAAGTCATGACAAAATAAAAATAAAAATCTTCCCAAAAAAATTTAAAGTTTTTAATTAATAAATAAAAAATAAGGGTTGATCATAGAGGGGTGAAAATAAAGGGTTGTATGTATTTTAGTATGATGTATCATAAAAAATAAAAACAAAAAAATTTGTCCAAAAAAATAAAAAAATATTTAAGGGTGGACCACCCTTAACATTTAGGGGGATGAAAAATAGATGTTGTCCGATTCTCCACCCTAGCCGATATCCTTGCAAAGATTCACGAAAATCGGTCGAGCTGTTTCGGAGGAGTTCAATTACGCACCCCGTGACACGAGAATTTTATATATTAGATTGTTATGTTTTTTGGCGGGAAGTCGAAAAAAACATATTGTGCTCTTGTGTTATTTTTACTTTCTTGGTGTATTTTTGAGTTATATAGGATAAATTTGATGGCATTTTGTTCGATATAGGTTAATTATAGTGCACGAGTGTTGTGAATTAAAATAATTGCTTGCTTGGCTTGCCTCCAAAATTCCATTGGTCACGTTCTGGTAAAGAAGCCATCGCTTTACTTGAATGTCTGACTGACTTGCTTGACTGACTGAGTATTGACGACTTATACTGACTTTATCTATTATTACTCGCTCATGGCAAAAACGTGATGCATAAATTATACTTGACGCTGGCAATATATAGAGTTTGCGATGCCATAATTGAAGAAGAAAAAATGTTATTATTGAAAGAGTGAAACTTAATTATAACTTTATCAACACTAAATTATTAAATTATACTGAATGTACCAGGAATGACATTCTATTATCAATGATCTACATGGGGTGTTTCATTACAACACACTTGTTACAATTTTGTTTTTATTTCTTTGGAACAATATTGGAATCTAAGTGTTAGTGTTGTGTAATCGAAACATCTGCAGCGCAATATTAAATCTTAGGACGTAAAAATGTAATTACCTATGAGATTAAATGGATTTAATCTATGCTAGAACGTTAAAAAAGAAAGTAAGTATTATATTTCAAGAAAGTTAAAAAGTTTTTAATTGACAAATATTTAATGTTAGAAATGATAAATACTTTAAAAGGTTACTTTATATTTTGGACGTGAGTTACTTGATCTATACATATAAAGTGCGTCCTGAACACAGAAC
The DNA here is from genome assembly GCA_911387765.1 of Pyrgus malvae. Taxonomy (NCBI): domain Eukaryota; kingdom Metazoa; phylum Arthropoda; class Insecta; order Lepidoptera; family Hesperiidae; genus Pyrgus; species Pyrgus malvae. The sequence goes on along the minus strand of OU426964.1, from coordinate 22,665,579 downwards.
ATATTAAAAGAGGTTAGAATACGCGCCAAGGATTTGAGCAAACGCTCGTATCTCTACAGAAACACGCGGTCGTGCTACGATATGCGTGCTTGTGTGCGTGCTTGGGTGTGATTCGTTCAAGTGAAATCGCGTGATTGTGCGGCGCTAAGATTGGCTAGATTTGAAATTTCAAATATGTGCGCAAGCTTCATATTTATTTAAGTACAGATGTAATTAATGGAGGTGAAAGGTGGAGCTTGATCGGCGACACCAGTTCTCATACGAACGGCGCATTATTGCCGTTCTACCTCTTTTAATATGTTTTGTAGTCCTGAATGACTGACTGATGGATCAAGTCACAGCCAAACAGCTCGACAAACAGTTTCGAGTCGAAACTCTTATTTTTCGAAACTTTCGACCATCAATTATGCTATTTAATGAAAGGAGTTGTGAATGAAATTTTTATTTTAAAACTCTAAAACGTGCAGGATGTTAGTAGGTACTATTTTTTACAATTTTCATACGTTCATCGAGTTACAAGCTCTGCATGAATGAAGACCTTGAAACTTATCTTTAATTGTCATGCTGCTTGCTTATTAATTTTCTGGTTTTAGTTAAGTACTTGCAGTGATTTTTTTTAATTGAGGTAAGTACCTTTTGCGCCAAACTTTAAATAATCCTGCTGGCAACTGGCAACTCCACCAATTTCACCGAATATAAAAAAATGCCTTTTGGAATTTTTGCTTGCTTACCTCTCAGAATAGAACTCGGAATAAAACGTTAAAACGACATCTGTCATTTATTTATTTTCTTTCATGACGGTTTATAGGACAGGAACGTAAAACCTTTTTAAATAATATTCATAGATTTGTTGTAGATAGATTTCTGTACCGTGTAGTTAGTTTCTCGAAGAAACTAAACTGTTTAGCTTGGGATTGGTCTCTGTAGGTGGAAGTTATGATATTCATAACTGCCTACCCTGTGCAAGTCATATCAAAAAGAGGTTAATCGTAAAAATAATTCATTTGTTTTTTTATTTTTAGTGCGTTTCCTGTACTTACTATAAAGGCAACAGAAAATGAACCTTGTGTTTTGGGAGAAAGAGTTCATATTAAAAATTTATATGTACACGTCATAAAGAGAAGACAAGAAGAGAGGTATTTTTTTTTCAAAAAAATTACTACAACTTGGACTAGTATGAAGGATTATTTAAGTGTTCGTCTTTCTGTATTTCAGTAGGTACCATATACTTACATAATGTGTAGAACAAAGAATTTCACTTACTAAAATAATTTAATCCAAGGATATGCGTCTAATTCCACATACTTTGTACATTTTGCAAGATAATCAGAAACCTAATGGTTCTGTGATTAGAACAGAAACATTAACTAAATTATTATCTTACTTAAACTAAAAGAGTACCTATCAATTAGAAAAAAATGATTTTTTAGTAGAATACAATCAGTAAATCTTTGTTTGAAAACCACAATATACCATCAGATTGCCACTAAACAGGTTTTTATTTTACACTTGTCTTATCAAATATCGTATAATTAGAACTTCCGTAATTTTATATTCTTATACATAATTAGTATACCGATCAAAATAGTAAACTATGACATGTCTAATCTTTATTCCAGGGAGCCATCCATGTTATTCAAGATATTATCCAACACGGGTGGGCCCTCGAGGAGCCCACACTACAATCCCAGCTATGGGTACGAGCCCTACTGGCCGGGGGGCGAGTGGGTGTTCAGTGACGCAGCAAATGCGACAACGAGCGCCGCAACGGGTGAAATGTGTGGTCGTCCTTGCCCACGCTTCTATAAAGTGTAATGTATTACAATGTGGATTTTTTATACGCTTTATTATCGCTCAGCTCGTTTCTGAGGGGACACATGCGCCACCGCACCCATCCTTAATGCCCCGGTTGAACTATAAAAGGTCTACCAACTATGCGAATAAATGAAATACGAATTGCTGAAGAATCGGGTTGGTGGTCAACTCGTTGTCAGATCTTTTTAACCGCTCCCAAAGCCTTCAAAAAGGTTTAAAGTCTGGTGCTTACTAACGGGGCAAACATCTTCTTTTTATTTATTCCGTCCAAAGTCCATGTTCGATGTCAAAAATACACTTGTTTTTACAGTTATGGAATCATATGCGCAAAAAACAGGGATCATGTCTACAAGTCCTTTGATAACTACTGTGATTTGTACAACGAAGACTGCACTCTAAGATCAGGTAAGTAAGTAGTTATTGCAAAGTGCTCATTAAAAATCTGCTTGACATTGTCAACGGACCATGGCAAATATTTAACACCTCGGGGCATAAATATTTTTCAGTTTAATTATGCTGCTAGAAGCTGGATGAAATTTGTAAATCATAGATAGCCTAAAATTACAAAAATAAAAACCTTGGTGTAGCGCAGACTTATGGGGACCTTAATTTGACCTATACCTTGCGGCCTGCTTGTGCACAGGCAACTATACGGCATAAAGGAATTCCATAAAAACTGGAGGTTTCTTTTCGCCGACTTTTTCCTCACAGTATACAAAACCCTGCATTATGGGTACCCAAAGCCGACAATTGGATCCTACCCAAAATATAAAAAAATAAATGAATACGTACTTAAATAAATAAAAACTTGAATTTTTAAAAGGAGCAATATGCGATCGAATAAAAATAAAAATAAAATTGATATAAATGTACATTATTTTAAATGTGTTATAATTAAGTTTTTTTATCTTTGAAATATTTGCATTCCTTATGAAGTTAAATATTGCGAACTAAATTATGTTAAATAGCTTTTGTAAATACCCATAACTGTGCAAATAAAAATCTTTGGCTTTGTATTTGTTATAAATAGCCGAGAAATGTGATATTATAATCTGTAGAGCTACACAGAGGAATATGATGAATAAAATGCTTTCTATTATTTTTCCCAGCGTGGTTGATAGTGTACCGAGGGCCGTGCCAAGGCGAGCTGAAGACGTTCCCAACCGAGAGTGCTTCCATGGCCACTAGAGCTGACGCGTACCTCTCCATGCTCGAGGTTAACCACCCTTCCACCATTGACATCTTTGAACATTTAGATAAACATAAAAACTTGCCGAACAAGGGAAGAATATCACAACGTCCACAACTACGTTTAATGAGACGATCTTGAAATATACGTTACGGTGGTATCCATAAAATAAAAACAAAAACTATTTTGGAACAGTTCTGAAGATTTTTAATTAAACATTATTTTCTAAGATTTTTAATAATTTACTTTTATCCTATGGTGAAGCGCGCATGGCCTGGCGGTAAGCGTAGAATGCAAAACGATCTATGCAACTAAGCCAAACGGGCGCGGTCGTTAAACCTTATCGGAGGCCTTATGGGCGGTTTGAAAACATCCGACAGGGGGTTGGCTACTAACCCGTATTTAACAGCGTGGTGGAGTAAGGTCCAGGCCTCCCAATAATGGGAAGGAACCCGTGCATTGGGACGCATAAAGAGTTGCAGCCATCCTTTGGTATAAAATCTATAAGAATTCAATATTGTCTTGCTCATTTTTATTTTTCAATTAGTTGGAACTTCGCAAGCTGGCATTTTGCTTTATATGCAAGTAATCTTCACATCTAAGCGAAACGAATGCGGTCGAGTAAAATACCACTGGAGGCAAATCTCTTTTTCCTTGAGCGCTCAACCGCGCTGCATTAGAGCAGCGAAACAGAATGGGCTCCAGTTCTGTCTCATTGTAGAACAGACCCGTGCCCAGGAGTGGGGCATAGAAAAAGTATTACAGTCAAAAAGCAATAAGAACAAGGGCCTTGTTCACCGTAAAGTGTTGATTAGTTACATCCCAAGTAAAGTTAATTGGCAGGTAAAAGCTATGAGTAAGGGTCAGTTTATCATATGATTAGTGCTACTCGAACATCGTGAAATTGAAATTGAAGTTACGGGTGACTTTAACCGACAATTAGCGTACTTGTCACTTTACTTCGTCTACTACTGCAGGTGGTGAAAGAGGTCCTATGATTGTTAATGTCAATGAAATGTCCATGTGACTAAATCAATGTACGAATAATGTAAACTGATAAAGTTAATTAAATTAGCCGCCATGTTCCGGCTACACTCAACAACGTGTTTGAGTTAGTAGTTAAATTTGATTTGTATATTTATATACCTACTTGAGTTAGTAAGTAGTTTAAGATTTGCACATTTACACAGCTACTTTCAGGTCGAAATGGTTGCCATCTAAGAAGCTTTTGCCTTAAATTCTTTTCGGTATTGTAAAACGATCTGCTTAGTGCCAAAACAATGACAAGAGGACAATGTACAGAGCTATTGAAGAAAACAACTAACTTTCAAACTTGCGTAATTTTCGGCGCATTCGTGTGTCTTTTGTTTGTTTTTTTGAAACGACCCGCGAAATGTTAAGATTTGACATTTTCAGAAGCATAATATTATGCGCGGGAAGAACGCATGGCTCGGCGGCGTTTCTGTGTTTTGGAGGGCACGTTAAGCCTTGGGTCCCTGGCCCTGGGTTGTTGTCGATAGATAAGTCGTTAAACATTCTCGGAGGCCCTATGGGTGGTTGGAAACCATCCGACAGCGGGTTGGCCTCTAACCCGCATCTCCACCAACCCGTATTGGAGCAGCGTGGTGCAGTAAGCTCTAGACCTCCCCAATAATAAAGGCGAGTGACCCGTACCCAGCAGTGGAACGCAAAAAAGGGTTACAGCCAATGGGGGTTATACCAGTATGTTATTGCTAACAATGTCTTTAATAGTTTAATGGTAAAAAATCTACGGAACTGCATTTCTTCAAAGGTTCCCAAGCCTTAACGTGTGTTTCAATATTTTAAATTACTTTTTCAATTTATTTCCAGTATACACAACGATGATACACATTTTGGTTGTAAATGACATGAAAATCCCGGCAGGGTTTTACGAAGGGTACGAAAACAGTGACCTGTAAGTTATTACCGTTGACAACAAAGTCGTTTGTTAATTTTATGAAATATTTGTCAACTTACAAGAACCCGCATAAAACAGTCTTAATCATACCAAGACTTCCAGGATTAAGGGCGGCCAGAAAAGGAGCTTGGAGCGTTTTCACCAAGCTCAGGCCACCGAGAGAGTTTTTGTACAGTACAAAACCTAGCTAATCCGGTATATCTCCTAAGGTGCCAGTTACCTTTAAAAAGTTTTCCCCGATATCAAAGAACAGAATAGAATAGAATAGAAATTTATTTTTGTAAAGCATTTAGTGCGTAACAGTACAACTGTTACGGAGTTGTTATTAAGTATACAAATCAGTTCTAAATAAATGCTACCTTTGCAGGCATATAGGTACACTTAGTCTATCACTTGCTTAATATTTCAGAGCATTTCCTCTGATTTCACTGGCTAACTCCCTTTTTACTCTTCCAGAAACATAACGGAGTTTTATAAACGAGAAATTGAAAAGTTGACCAAGGACTACAATCCGAACGCCGGCTACGAGCCGTACTGGCCACAAGGCGGATGGGTGTTCGAGGACCTCGAGATGAAGAAGTACGGCTCCACTACTAAGATGCCGCAGGTTTGCGGGGAAGAGTGCAACTACTTGTATAGAAGGTTCCAAAAAATATTTTAAACTTTATACTTTGCATGGTTTCTCGTGTCGCAGAACGTTGCCACCGCGAACGCAACCTCCAACCTAAGAGCCATCTGCACCACCGACTGTCGGCTCTTTGATAAACATGACCGGACATTTGCTACTTTTGCTTTGCTAATTGCTAATTGCTTGCTGGTCCTTATAATGTATGTAGCCCATGTTACTTTGATATTCATATAAGTGTTGTCGTTACGAACCCTATCCCTGGAATACTAAGCACATACCTCACCTTAATATGCTATGCAGGAAGATAGTCTCACCATCACAGTCACCGTGGCTCACTATCAGTTTTTTGGTAAATGCAGCATTTAATATTTAAAAGTGGCATAAAATCATTTATTTTATTTGGCATCTAACAAGTTTTTTTTCTAGGATTAAAAAAGTATGCGGTCGCCACGTTTATAATAAAAACTATCTAGGCTGCCATTCAATCTGGATCTTTAAGGGGTGCTGGGGCGAATACCTGGATGACCTAACCCCGGGTTTTAAGACTTTCGACACGTATTGCGAGTTCCTTGACACTCAATGCAAGGAAATACCGAATAGTAAGTAACAACTGAAACACATGTGGAACAGCAGCTAGTTATTTTTTAATTGAATGGAGTAGCAGACGAGCATGCAGGCCACGTGGTGTTAAGTGGTCGCTGCCGCTCATGGACATCTACATACAACCTCAAACAAGCATAGGTAAGTCTTGTCCGAGGTCGTGCAGTTGCGCTGCTACTCCGGAGGCTGGTGGTCGCCTAATGTAAGTGTGGCCGGCAACTGCACCTTTCCACCGAAACACAATAGAATTGGTTCACGGCAGAAGTGGGTGCAGAGGGGTAGAACGCTAGCGATCTAAGCAGCTAAGTGACACGGGCGTGGACGGATGTGGATTGGTGACTTAAATAAGTAATATGAGACACTTAAACTGACATAATACGTTTAAAAACATCCGACATATAACGGATATTGACCCAATCCACATCCAAACAGGAGAAGTCAGCTCCTGGACTTGAGACTAATTTCTACAGTAAAAGTTTTATTGCTTCCAGTCACTGAATTGGCAGCAGTTTTACGACGATAGGTTTTATTTCTCCTATGTTCTGATATGTTGGAACTTACTTGCTTTGACTACTTACTTGGTTTTCAAATAAGAGAAATAATGGTTTTATTATCAGCTTGGATCTTCGTACACGCAGGGGCGTGCGTAGTGCCCCAGGACGATATTCTGAAGCCGGTACAATTCAATGACACGATCTTGAGCAGACTAGCGCAGTACATTACAGGAGTGGAGAAAAGGTTTTCGAATGCCACATTGCCGGCGCCGTTTGAAGGCTAGAGCTGGTGAAAAGTAATTTTTCATTAAAGTAAATTGCTCTAGTGTCATAGGAAACAGGCAAGATTTTTGTGTTAAGAAAAGAGAATATGAACATAAAAATAATTGTAAAAATTATAATAAAATATTGAAAAAAATAACGTTATTATTATTACCTTTTTGCACTGTTAGATTTAAAAATTAATCATGAAAATATGATTTTTAATCTAATAGACATAGGCCTAAATTTTACGCCTGTATTGTCTTGTCGCTGTAATTATATTTTCAAACTAAGACATCAGGAGACAATCTAATCCCATCAAAAACAATACTTGTCAAAAAAACCAAGTCTCGCAACTCAGTTGTTCTGCGGTAAAAAGTTGTGAGATCCATGTAATACCAAGTCGGTTATTAATTTATTCAGTCTCTACTTAAGCGACTTTCTGTCTTAATACGTCCAGTCTCTAAGACCACGATCGTGGTCCATAACAATTGAAAATCAATTGTGTCTGGAATCTCCGTACTCGAAGCATTAAGTTGTTACGTAATAATTAACAGCATCTTATAGTGACGCATATCAATATTAAAATTCTTTAATGTTTTATATAAATATATCGAGACTTGGCCATCGCACTAAATAATTGAATTTACATGTGTTTTCAGGCGATTGAATTTACACGTGTTTTCAGGCGATGGCCAAGTCTCGATATATTTATATAAAACATTAAAGAATTGCCTTGCGTACGGCCGTGACGCTTTTTTGCTCGACTTGGTGGGGGAACTGCCGTGCCCCCAGATTTAGTAGGTAATTAGCGCGAAAAATATGTAGGTCCTTTTACTATTTTGACACTATGATAGCACAGTTTGCATAAACAACGTTTATCTGATAAACTAGTTAGTTATAACTATTGGTTTCTTGGTGATATCGCCATTACAAATTAAAATACTTATTCGTTATTTTTTTCACTTATCATTACAATCTTACGAATAGATTAAGTGTATCAATCACTCCAAAAACTATAAATCAATATGAGATCCATTTAGTTTAGGATGGACAGCAATTTCATTGTACCAAGTAAATATTAAAGATTAAAGATTATTTATTTGCTTTGAACAGTGCATAAATAGGTGTTACATTTAGTCAGCGTTTAGTGTTCAGCCACTTACAGTTAGCCTCAATAACATTAAAGTGTTGTTCAACATATAACATTTATAAGAATAAGAATAAGAAGAAACTGTATTTGCTAAAATGTGGTTACAATATAGGTCTTTTTTACAATATTGGTTTCTCACATTAGCCGTCATTTGGCATGCAAATTACAAAGAATATAAGTATTATAAATTTAACAATTAATAGTATAAATTTGTATTATGATTTAAAATAATTACATTTGTCCAATTGAACATTATAATTTCTGAGTCAGATGCATTACATTACAAACAAATATACTTAATATACATTACAGTTAAATTTATTATCACGAAAGTACCTATTATGATAAGATCAGACGAGGTTACCATTACCCCATGATTATTCAACTTTGTCGGAATGTGAATCCATCCATTCATCTGAAGTATGTGTATTAACTTATTAGTGTACGTGCATATTCTCCTTTATATTAAAACGTTAAGTGTGTACGAACTATTATGACTGCTGACTAGGCTTTTACCCGATTGTCCATTTTTAACATTATATTTGATTCATTAAAGGAACTTAGAGTGAACTACTCGTCTTTTATTTATACTCACGGCCACCAACATTTCATGGCGACCCTGCCAAAGGGCTCTGCCAAGGGGCCTATAGTTTAAAGTTAACAGTGAATAAACTAAATAATTAATAGTAAAAAACATGTGTCGCTCAACCGTCGAAAAAGAAGAGGTATTTTTAAACCAAAATGCGGCCGGAGGAAACAACGACGGCCTGCTAAAAGACATTGGAGGCCACGTGGACCGCATGAGCATCGCTATGTTTGTAATGATGGCATTCGGCATCGTTATATTCCTATACTTCGCTGGTCGAGTCTACAAGAGCTGCCATCAACAGTGGTACCAGAGGGAATTCGCCCAAAATGCGCTGGAGCGCATTCGACGATCGCTTCGAGGACGTGAAAGAAGGGATGGCGAATCTGCTTAATTTTTGAGAAATCGTAAATCTTTAAAGTGGTATGTAAAATAATTTTATAAAACGTAGAGTGATTAATAAGCATACCTAGAACGCGGCGGAAATGCATCGAAGTCAAATATCGCAAGTCAGCGTTATACGCTCGGGGTATCGTGTTCGCCGATTGATTGTGCACCGTTTTAGTGATTTTAAAGAAGTGGATAATTATTTGTTTTAGAAATATGTAGAGTTACGAATGAATAGACTGTACTAAGTAAAATGTTATTTCCATGTTAAAGTAAAATATGATAGAAACTTTAAATAATTATTATGATATATTGATAGGCATTCGAAAATACTTAATAAAAAAGGGTCAAAGTAGGTATTAGAGATGATGAGGATTCCTCTTCCTCTTCCTCTTAATGAGGAAGTTACGCATTTTTTGTTACTTCCTCATCCTCTTCCACTTCCTCTTAGGGAAAGTAGAAAAATTCCTCATCCTCTTTCGCTTCCTCTTAAATTAAGAGGAATTTATGAGGAATTTTGTTTTCGCATACAACTAAAAAGTTATACTTACTTTTTGTAACTGTACTACTACTACCTTCGATTAATAAAAACTTGAGTTGAATTTAAATACCTACTGCATATTTTATTTTATTTAAATCTTACTAAACTTATATTTTTTGTAACTGCTTGACGATCCGTGTCGCCATAATAACATTAATAACCATGCCGGACTGTTTCCGGATGACGATTTCCGATTCCCGACGAGGAAATTTGAATGTTGAGTTTGAATTTCTGTTCTAAATTTAGGTTTTTGTGTATCTGTCTTGTGTGTGTCCCTGGTTCACACGTCAAAGGGAATCACTTTTTCCACTTCCACTTTTTCCCTTACTCAAAACATTCCTCTTCCTCTTCCTCTTCCTCATCCTCTTCCTCATGAATATATCCTCATCCTCATCCTCATCCTCTTACTTTGTGCTTGATACTTCCTCTTCCTCTTCCTCATCCTCATAACTCCTTCCTCATCAACCCTAGTAGGTATACATGTAAAACTACGCAGGCAAAGTTAGATGAAGCACATGAAGTATTATATAAATGTAGGGAAATTATTTCTAATATAAAATTAAGTAAAAAAATCAGCCTTTTACTGTCCACTGCTGGACATAGGCCTCCCCTAACGTTCGCCACTCCTCCCGGTCCTGGGCCTTCTGAATCAAGCAACTACCCGCTGTCTTCTTCAGGTCGTCAGTCCACCTGGTTGGAGGGCGGCCTGTACTCCTTTTGCCGAGACGTGGTCTCCATTAAAGGACCTTTCTTCCCCATCGGTTGTCGGTCCTCCTAACTATATGGCCAGCCCATTGCCACTTCAGCTTGCAGATTTTGAGAGCTATGTCGGTAACCTTAGTTCTTCTACGGATTTCATCATTACTCGGAATGTGAATAGAAAACAAAAACTCAAGTTTATCATGAACATTCAACTGTCTTGTCCACACATTCCATTTCTTATGATCAAACGGTATATTCCATTGTCCGCTAACAAAAACATTCAATTGGACAGAGCGTTGTTATCACGTAATGTGACTGTTCAACACCAGCCCGGGATCCTTTGTGAAGAAAAGAAAGGAATAATCGCAGGTCATACATATCCCCTTTATCTCGCGCGAGCAGCGGTTGATCGATGGGTCCCTTCAACTCGTTTGTTAGCGTAGTAAGTAGCCACCTGGAAAAGTAAATGGGCATACTTAATGTATGGCCCCACGTTCTTTAACAGCTATATGATTGGATGGGATGGAAGATTAAATTAATGTTTTTTTGATGTTAATAGGTTTTAGAAATTGTACTAAAACAGTAAATGTATAGTCTGTGTTGGTTCGTCAAAATATTTTTCGTCATCGTAGAGTAATTGATTAATAGGAAGTACAAAGCAAAGCTTCGGAATTGGTGTACGCTATCTAAACCCGAAACTTTAGCACGTGGACCCAATTTCACGGAAACCCACTAAGTTTTCAGTGGGTAACATTTCTTGTTCGTGTATATTGTTATGCTTTACGGGTCAAATGGGTGCGGCAGTGGTTATCGGGTCGAACTGTACAAGTTTCATTCAAAAGGGGTTACCAAGTAGTAACTTCGCATATTAAACGTAAAACGTTTCATACTCATAGGCTACAGTAGGGTAGATACCCTGTGTCGTGGGTACCAGGTACACACATAAACACTTGAACACAAACAAGCACCGAGACCGAGAACAGAAACTAAAACTCATCGTTTCAATCTCTGCTTCGCTGGGAATCGAACCCGGGACCCCCGATTGGCAGTCTGGCATGGTAACCATTGCGCCACTGATTGGCCAGTTCAGTATGACGCGTGTGACGTAATATTGTTTACAATGTTCGCTGCTTGCGTCGTCTTGCATAGTCAGCATTTCATGTGCGGCGCGCGGTCATATTACTGTAGATAATGCAAATTTGTAAATTAACAGAAACTTTAATACAGAATGAAATACTTAGTCCACCATGAGTATTCACGACCTATCACGACCACACGTCCTCGCTCCTATATTGGGCTGCCATTCTATTGTCCGCGAACAAAACATACAATCAGTTCACTAAGCGTTGTTATTACGTAAAGTGACCGCTTAACTCCATCCTGGGTTCCTTTGTGAAGAAAGAAAGGCATAATCGCGGGTCATACATCTTCGGTATATCTCGCGAGAGCAGTGGCTGATTGTAAGGGGCCTGGAAAGGTAAATGAACATCCATTTCTAAGCCAAACTAAAGGCATTTATTTCTTCTCTATGATAAAAATATATTTTCAAAATCAGCATTTCGGAAAATTTTCTGTGTGCAGTCCACAAACCTGCACTGGTGCAGTCTTCTGGACTATGTCTTTAAGCCTTTCTAATTAACAGTGGCCAGTAGTGAAACATGCAAAGAGCCTGTAAGTTTTTAGGTGTGTAACAGGAAACGAACCCCATACATCCTTGCTCCTATTTTAGACAGTTAGAAGGCAGAAGACATAGTCCACAAACCTGCACTGGTGCAGTCTTCTGGACTATGTCTTTAAGCCTTTCTAATTAACAGTGGCCAGTAGCGAAACATGCAAAGAGCCTGTAAATTTTTAGGTGCGTAACAGGAAACGAACCCCATACATCCTTGCTCCTATTTTAGACAGTTAGAAGGCAGAAGACATAGTCCACAAACCTGCACTGGTGCAGTCTTCTGGACTATGTCTTTAAGCCTTTCTAATTAACAGTGGCCAGTAGCGAAACATGCAAAGAGCCTGTAATTTTTTAGGTGCGTAACAGGAAACGAACCCGTATCCTTGCTCCTATTTTAGGCAGTTAGAGTAGAGTTGTCTTGCTGTTACAACTAAGTTGGATAGAAAAGGAAAAGCTAAGTCTATCATGAAACCAACAATCACGACCACATAATCTAATTCAGTTTCTAGAGGTTTATTCAAGTTAAGTAAAGTCAAGTAAAAAAAAAAACATATTAGGAATAAAAAAATTCGCTTAATGAATGTCATTTTTTCCCGTAAGGTGCCCGTTTAGACTAGATGTTGGGCTGAGAGAAAAAAAGGAGGCGGAAAAAAACTGCCAGCAGCACTCTTTTTAAAAAAAAGTACATATATATTTGAGATATCATGCTATGGCTATGGGTCGATAATGGACAAACGTGACAGCTGATCGTATGAATCTGCTTTAATAGAAATTGAAGCTGCTATAATAGAAACGATATTCTTTTGACCGCGAACAAAAACATACAATCAGTTCGCTAAGCGTTGTTATCACGTAAAGTGACCGCTTCACTCCATCCTGGGGTCCTTTGTAAAGAAAAGAAAGGCATTATCGGGGGTCATACATCTCCAGTTTATCTCGCTCGAGCAGCGGCTGATTGAGGGGCCCCTTTTACTCGTTTGTTATGGCAATAAGTAGCACCAGGATAAGGTAAATAATTATATATGATTAACTTTTGACAATGTTCGTTTTTCTATGTCGGCTATATGGTTTGATTCTAGGACCGACATTAATAAAGGAAAAAAAGTTATAAAATGTTATTGTAATAATATTCATGAATTATAAATAAATAAATAACGCTATACACTCATAGCCCTACACTAGGATCCTCTGTGTCGTGAGTACCATGGACACACACAGAGATAGACACAAACACCCAGACCGAGAACAGAAATTAAAACTCATTATTCAAATTTCTGTCTCGCCGGGAATCGAACCCGGGACCCTCCATCGGCAGTCCGGCACGGTTACCATTGCGCCACACGGGTCGTCAAATGAATGCTCGACTGCTCGTATTGATCATTCATGCATGATCGATTAATGCTTAACGATTGGCATTACCTGCTGTGCTTCTTTAACTACGATCAGGTAAGGGTAAATGAATATCAGATCGAACCATATAAGTTTCATGAATTTGACACGAATATTCACTTATTAGAATTATAATCTTTCTTCATTCATCTTTAATTAGCTACCACATTCCATAATCACAGATCACAAATAGTTCTTATGTCATAAAGTGGCTGTTTAAGTTAATCCCGGTGTCGTTTGTGGAGAAAGAAAGGAATAATTACGGGTCACACATCTCCGTTTAATTTTGGGCAAGCAGTGGTTGATCAAGATGCCTTTTCACGCTGTTGATTGCAGTAAGTAGCCACCTGGGAAAGGTAAATGGGCGTTCTCACCGTCGAGCACGCTGCGTTATTCCCTCTTGCTCATAATTGTGAGGATAAATTAGTAAATTGTCATGAGTTATTAACTGTTTATTAAAAAACATGTTAATATTAAGAAAAACTAAATTAGACATAGACGGAGTTAGCGTTTAGGGTTTATTACAATATTTTTGATGAAATGAAATGAAATGAAATAGTCTGAAATGAAATAGTTTATTAACATCCTGGGTAATAATATACACTTGATGTTTGTCATTGTTGTACGGCCATCAGCTGACCGTCATCCGCTTTGGGTGCGCTAAGGCTTATATGGGCTAGGAGAAAAAAGCGGACGAAAAATAACTCCAGCCCTGTTTTAAATAAATTTTCAGGTACAATGGGTATTTATTATGCAGCATGACTGTGGGGCGACAAGGAGCACACGAGACAGCTATCGTGTGTGTCAATGCTATCACAGTGCCACCCGCTCCTAGTAAAATTCCAAATCGTACTCTTGACTCGACTAGAAAATTTTGGTGGAGTTGTTATTCGCATATTTATAACTGTATGTTGAAACAAAACATCGTGATTAAACTTGAAAGTTTTTTTATAAAATTTTCTCAAACGCTTGTAAAGTAAAAATAACAGAAGTTCGATCATCTTGGCGCGTAAGCGCAATTTTCCTGCTGAGTATGCCTGAAAACGGGTCTAACTTGAGAGACAAACTGTAAAAAAGTAATGTTACAGGTAATAAACCAGAACTAATTTAGTAACTCTGTACGTTATTCGCAACTACATTCCAGTTTCTAGAGGTTTAATTATATTCTATTGTCCACGAACAAAAACATATCGTACAATCAGTTCACAGAGCGTTGTTATCACAAAAAGCAACCGCACAACCCAATTAGGGGTCCTTTGTAAGGAAAGAAAGGCATAATCGTGGGTCATACATCTCCCCTTTATCTTGCGCGAGCAGCGGCTGATCGAGAGGCCCTTTCACTTGTTTGATATGGCAATAAGTAACACCCGGAAAGGTAAATGGACATTCTTCACTTCGCTGATGTGTTTGACTAAATTGCATATACCTACATACGTTTGTGCCAAAAATCAAGTTGTCTGTTCAAACTAACTACTAAGTTAAGAACGAGTCATGTTACTATAGGTACGGGACTCGTGAGTACAGTACCGCTACTGTATACTACTGTTTAGGTCGAACCACCAATAGAATCAGCATAATATATCTGTTCCAGTTACTACCAAACAAAACATGCAATCAGTTCACAAATCGTTCTTATCACGTAAAGTGACCACCTAACTCCATCCCTGGGTCATTTGTGGAGAAAAAAAGAAATAATCGTGGGTCATACATCTACCCTTATCTCGAACGAGCAGCAGCCCTTTCACTTGTTTGACATGGCAATAAGTAGCACCCGGAAAGGTGAATGGTCCTCCCTAACGTTTACCAAACTGCGTATTTTTCTTTTCTTTTCTGGTTAGTTAATTTTAAACGAGATTACCACTTTCTTCTAAGAGCTACATGCACTTCTCTGCAAATTTGTTCATGAAATCTGCATTCCTGGGAGATAACTAAATTTTCGCATTGACACGTATTAACCTCCATTGATAAGCGTGCGTACTTAAAAATAGCCACCATTGAAAGAGGGTTGTAAATTATGCCCATGAAGCATAGTTTGGTGGCTGCAAATTTACAGGTCTGTAATAAAAAAAAAAACCAGTCAGTCATGATGTGTAATCATGACTGACTGGTTTTTTTTTATTTTTACCTGAGCACTCTGAGCATACCTTCTTATTTCAGCCACTATTATATTGTCCGCAAATCAATATTATTATGTTCAATCAGTTCACTAAACGTTGTTATCGCATAAAGTGACCGATTATCGTAAGAAAGAGAGGAATGATGGGCGTCATACATCTCCTCTTTATCTCGTGTGAGTAGCGGCTGATCCAATGGCCCTTTCAACTCGTTCGATTAGCGGTTAGTAGCAACCTGGGAAAGATAAATGAATGTCCTTAACGTTTGGCGATATGCATTTTTCTCTGTGAGCTAATCAAAATAGGTTACATTTTTGGTGTTGCACAATGTTAAATACGTTCATAATTGTATATTTATTGTTTGTATTTACATTGAGAGCCTGTTCACGAAAAAATAATGCTGGTTCCTTTTCCGTTTTTGTTCAAATGGAATAGTAGACGATCATGCAAGCTACATGGTGGTCAGTGGTAGCTGCAACTCAAGCATTAATTTAGCTATATTAGGTATCCTTTACTTTACTTTTGTCAAAAGTTTTCGCGAAGCCTGTGTTGCCCTTAATGACCTAGGCACTGAGACGTGGTCCTTTATCGTTAGCCTTTTCCACGTGCTCAATGACATTCAGCAAGCGAAGGAGAGGGCTATGCTTGGTCTACGTAATAGAACCAGAAGTGACAAATTCCGTGGAAGAACGAAGGTTACCGACATAGCTTTCAAAATTCTGTGAGCTAAAATTTCAAAAGGCAGGCCACACAGTAAGGAGGAGATCCGATAAGAAAGAAAGGTCCTGGAATGGCGATCTCATATCGGCAAAAGGAGCGTAGGCCGCTCTCCAACCAGGTAGATTGACGACCTTATAAAGACGGCGGGAAGCCGTTGGATTCAAAGGGCACAGGACCGGATGGAGTGGCCAATGTTAGGGGGTGGCCAATGTCCAGCAGTGGACTACGAAAAGCTGATGGATGGATTGTTTAAATATCCTTTACATGTGACTCAGAGGGGCTTGTGTTACTGAAAAACGTATGTGCAAAGTTATCCATTACATAGCGAACTCACATCTGGACGCGATAGGGTAGCGCGTCCTCAACCGAGTACTTACATGAATAGCTGTCATGTAAATAACACATATAAAATTTAGGGATAGGGTTCATTTTTGAATGGCTACGTTCAAAATCACAAAACGAAAATTCAAGAAGTTACTATAAGGTCCTTAGTACAAATATGTCTACAATATAATTTGAACTGTACGAACTTCCAGGCATTAAGGCTGAATTTTCAATGGCTATATTTAAGATAGACTGTTCTAGATTTGGTGAAATAGATGCAACAGCTGTGAAATGCATTCTCGACGGCACAAAGGAGGATCTGCTGCCTCTAAGCTTCGACACTATATTCCTCAACCAAATACGTGTGCTCTTAATTTTCAATCCTTATGGAATAGTTTTTTTCTGTATGATAAGTGCCCACTTAAATGATATACAAAGGAAAATTGACATGGCATTTCATCTTTTCTTAAAAGCTGGTAAGCTTAGCTTAGGGCCAATTTTTATTAGTCAATATACCTATAGCATGCGGGGTATGCGGGGACTTTCCGCAGGCGTACTAACGCCCGAAGAAAATCAACATATACAAAAGAAAATGGTTGTCTGTAAAGTCGGTTTACGGACGATAGTTTAACGTGACGTCATAACAAAAATGAAAACCACAATAACTTTTCACTTCTCTTTATAAACAGTCGACGAAACAGTTCACGTGTAGATGTAAGTTGTGTGCTGTGGCTATTTTTCTTCTCCTCGGACGCATAGGCCAATCGAGTGGAAGAGAGATAGATGCGGCGCAAGTCGAACGCTCACGCCGATCGTGTCTTTCGCTTGCTCGTGCAGCGCTCTCGCTCCGATCGTAACGCTACAATGAGCGTAATGTTACAATGAGTCATCCTTTTTCGTGCGCGCAGCCGGCGTTCATCGATTTATTAAACTTTGTCACGTCAATATAGCATATATGTTACGAAAATCTCTCGCATCCCGAATGCGGTCCAGTACGACCAATGAAACTGAGACTGATGTGTAGATATGATTCTTAAAGGGGATTTTTCATTGACTGGATACAAGTATTCCTCAATAAAAAATAGCGCTATCATTGTTACCCTTATGACGTATGAAAAAATAGCGATATTATTAACTTTGTTATTTATTTATAAATTACTTTATCTGTGAATTATTACTTTATATAAGACTTGAACAATTGGCACTTAGCCCTAATTTAGTAACTTAACTCTTAATTTAGTATTTTTTACTTGAATAGATTAGCAGATAACCATGCAGGCAGACCAAGCCTACGTCTTGTCTGTGGTCGTATGCAGCTGCTCCGAAGGCTGATGATCACCTCATGGGAGTCCGGCAATTGGACCTGTCCACCGAAACACCGAATTGCTTCATGGCAAAACAAATATCATTATCATTATTTTATATCATTTTATATAATAAAACTAAGTTGATAAAATGTGCATGCCGATAAAACTTAAAAAGGAGTCCCGCCACGATTAAGGGACTTGTATAGTGTGATAGCCCTTTATACCCCCTCGAACAAGAAAGTTCCCGTTTTAACCTAAAGAGCGTGTTTTTAAAGATAAAAGGGCTTTTCCAACCCTTCCACTTGGAAATTAAGTGTAGTGGCGCCATCTGTTGTCGAGTATTTGAACTTCATTCAGAACAACGATTATTTGGGTTCATGGGCGTACCCAGGTTCTTTCTTCCAGGGGGGGGAGGGGCAATGCTTGGCCAGGGGGGGGGACAAGTTCTTGGTCATGGGGGGAAGGGGTGCAAATTTTAAGGTTCTTATATTAGGGGTTTCACGCTGGGTACCGGAATAACGTACCGCAGTAAATTTGCTTTCCACGTTACGCGATGACACGCATACAAAATCCAAAGTCCACGCGGACGAAGTCGCGGTCGGCCGCTGGTTTATTATAAATTATATGTTTATTTTATTTCATATTTATAGTTTCCTCGATAACGAAAGAGTTGCCTTGACCTTATAATTGCGTAACGTCACTTAACAGTAATTATAAGTGATGATAACACCACAAATTGTTTATCTGTTGTGATACAGTGCAAAAGAGGTCTAGCTTTTTTTTAATTTCGTATTGAAAATTCGTAATGGATGATTTTGCAAAGAATCTTTATCTACGCCAAGATTTTTATTTATGAGTATATTTCATATTAGGAATACAAAATATTCTTAACTTAAATTTTCCTATAAGGAACTTCTTTTAGCAAAAATGTGTAGGTCTTGGCCAATGCTAAGACCTAAACTTTTAAAACGTGTATGCATCTAGGCATGTATTGTAAAATTAAATACTGAAAGAAATGTAGCAGCTTTAAGAGTTTCCATTTAATATCGTATGTGACCGTCCATCACGATGTTTTGCGAGAAATCACCATATTTATGGCATAACGAGATGTTATCGAGGGTCATATGAGTTTTCCATTACGAGGCGACCAGCTAATAGTATGTCGGTTAATAGCACGTTGTGGCCAGTATATTAAGGAGTTTGTCATAATCTGTATGTATTTGTGGATTGTAGTTGTACTGTACTGAGTGAGTTATGATTTAGAAAATAACAGTTTTTTGTGACAGGATTTGTTTCTGTAAGACAACTATTTTTTTTAAATAAAATTAGGTAACATCAGTTGAGAAAAGTGCAACTTAATCAAATCAAATCAAAATGAAATCAAATCAAAATCAAATCGTTTATTTCAAGTTATTAAATAATGTACAAAAATGTAGTTGAGAAATATCTGACTTTTACGTTAGATTTCGCTGTGTAAGAGACAGGTACCTTCCCCAAAGAGATTTTCTACATCTTCGCATGTAGCTTCGCATGTGCTTTATAAGAAAAAAAAACAGAAAGTGAATTTTTCCTTCGTTAGTCTACTAAATTAGTCACTGATTTTCTAAACGATAAAGCGGCATAAAGGAATTCCATGAAAACCTGGGAGGTTTTTTCCCCCCGGCTTTTTTTTCCTCTCAGTGTACAAAAACCCTGCAATATGAGTACCCAAAGCCGACGATCGGATCCGATCCGAAAATAAAAATAAATAAAATAAATAAACTAAAATGCGCAATATGGGTACAAACAAAGATAAATGTAGTATACATATAATAAATAACACTATTTCAATGTACATTTTTATGTTTGTAATTTGTAATTAGTTAAGTTTTTAATTATTGTAATATTTGCATACCTAATGAAGGTAAATATGGCGAACCAAATGTATAAAAACACCTTTTGTAAACACCCATATTTGTGCAAATAAAAGTCTTTGTCTTTGTAATTAATGGAAATTCCTTTGATTTACTTTCAAATAGCTATTTCGTGAGTTGTACTAAATGCTGAAATTGGTTATTTAATTTATCGTAACTTTAAACAGATACTGAAAATGAAGCTAAAGAAGCTCACACCGGAAGAAAAGCAGTTCTACAAGGAGAATGGGTTCGTTCTTCTCAAGAACCTAATACCCAAGAAGCAGTTTGAGGAGCTTTCCATGGAGTACGACAAACTGTTTAGGAGGAAGAACGAAGCAAATACGGAGAGTTCTTGGGTAGGGAGCGACGACACCTACAGGCAAAGTGATAGTCCATACACTGTAAGTATTTTTAGTGTTATAATACTTTGGATAAGGGAGGATAACTTGTAAGCAAACGTGATAATTAAACAATTATGTGCATAGTAGTAGAAGAAGGGACGCCGAATGTGGTGACGAATTTTAAATTTTGGTGTCTGTCTGTCTCTCTGTTGCGGCTAATCTCTGAAATGGCTGAACCGATTTTGACGGGACTTTCACTGGCAGGTAGCTGATGCAATAAGAAGTAACCTAGGATACTTTCATAAAGTCCACTCAGACGAAGTCACGGGCGGCCGCTAGTATTTTATACAGTATTAATGTTCACTTATAAAGAATGAGTAAATATCAACGCTTTTGTTAAGGTAAAAGGCATCCACAATCTGCAATACCACCACGCGATATTCGGCAAGGTTCTGTACAACGACAACATTCTGGACGCTTTGGAAGATGTCATGGAGACGGAAAACATTGCCCTTCACCACACCAAGGCGCACTACAAGCCTCCGGAGAAGGGCGCTGCGTATCCCATGCATCAGGTAGGTAGAGTCGACACAGCCTGCAATACAATTTTTTATTACCTCTTCACGCTTTAACCCATAAACGCTTTACAATCATAACGACAGAAAAAAGAACAATACTGGATTTCTTTGTGTTTAAATGTATGATGGCCACAATATGGGACATAGCCTATCATGCAATAAGTGTGAATTATTTTTACTTGAATAATCTTTTGTCGGTTGTGTCGAACGTAATAATAAATGTTTTTATTTATATGGATACCCTAAAATAGGGGTACCCTAACAGTTATAAATCCAAACAAAGGTGGTCCTACACAAATCAAACCATAAGAGTTCTGTCATATTTCATCAGGATATACTAGACTAACCTAAATTTAGAAATTGACGAAAAATACCCCTTTGTTATCTTTAGCATAAGTTCTTGGTCAACATACGAGTATGTATGTACATAAATAACACACGACAAGTACCTAGTAGATATTCCATAAAGTCTCTTTAGTTTAAAATTAAAATCCTACTAATATTATAAATGCGAAAGTTTGTAAGTATGGATGTTTGTTACTCTTTCACGTAAAAACTACTGAATGACAGCCTCCGTGGCGTAGTGGGTGATGAGCCGACTGCGAAGCGTGAGGTCGTGGGTTCAATTCCCACCCAGGACAAATATTTGTGTGATGAACATGACTATATGTTCTGTGTCTGGGTGTTAATTTATCTATTTAAGTATGTATTTAGAATTATATGAGTGTGTTTATCAGCTTTCTGATTACCATAGTACAAGCTCTGCTTAATTTGGAATCAGATGGTGGTGTGTGAATTGTCCAAATATATTTATTTATTTAATGGATTTTAATGAAATCATATACCTAATAATAAATTGACGACCCGCGTGGCGCAATGGTTACCATGCCAGACTGCCAATCGAGGGTCCCGGGTTCGATTCCCGGCGAAACAGTAATTTGAATGATGAGTTTAAATTTCTGTTCTCGGTCTGGGTGTTTGTGTTCCTGTCTTTGTATGTATCCATGGTACCCACGATACAGGGTATTATTTACCTTACTGTGGGGCTATGAGTGTGTAACGTTTAATGTTTGTTTAATGAAACTTTACAATAATACTAGCTGCTCCCGCGAACTCCGTACCGCGTTCAAATGTTTGGGGTGGGCCACCCTTATTACTTAGGGGGATGAAAAATAGATGTTGGCCGATTCTCAGACCTACTCAATATGATCACAAAATTTCATGAGAATCGGTCGAGCCGTTTCGGAGGAGTATGGCAACGAAAACTGTGACACGAGAATTTTATATATTAGATAGCTTATACATCAGAATAACACATAGGCTACAATTTATAATATTATGTGAATTGTCCAAAATATGACGATATCCTTCCTATCCTACTAATATTATAAACGCGAAAGTTTGTAACTATGGATGTTTGTTACTCTTTAACGTAAAAACTACTGAATGGATTTTAATGAAACTTTACAATAATATAGCTGATACATCAGAATAACACAAAGGCTACAATTTATATAGATATTGTGTGAATTGTCCAAAATATGACGATAAGTGTCAAGTAAGTAGGATGAAATCTACCATCTGCGAGCTATTCTGGCGTGCGCTGCCAAAACCGCTAGAGTTACACATATGTAATGTATGATGGAAATGTTTATCTTAAATTATAGTCCTACAAAAAAGCCCACCACAGTATACAGGGTGTCCCGTAAATAGTGGATCAACGGGTTATGGGGGGTAGTGAGACTTATTATCTGATAAAAATACTAAAATTTATAGTCCTAGGACTTGTTGTTATTAAGTTATGCTTTGTTTACAAAATTTGGTGAAATTATCATCCACGTAAGCTAAATATTAAATTTTACCATATCTGCTTTGTTATTTTGTTGTTATTTCTGTTCAAGGTAATTAATAATACATAAGTCTTCCTAATTAAAATGATATTCAACCATAATTAACAACAGAAAAAAAAATACAACCCATAATAGTTGCAAATTTTACGTTCAAAAGTTTTCTAACTGAAGTTTGAACAACGCTGGTGTAAAAAAATTGTATGATAACCTTGTGAAACTTTATTTTAAAAACATCTGCATTTCATTACAATTACAAAAAGGTATAATTCTTAGGTATAAAGTAGCATATTTCTTCATTTATTAAATATCATAGGATATTTTTGGGAGAAAATAAAAAGACGTGACATGATACGGGCGTAAATTATTCCGCTTCAATATGCGATGTACTGTACTTCTTGGGATACCAGTGCGTCTAGAAATACGGCGAGTACTAGTTGTAGGATCTTCTTCTACTTCTGCCAATATCTGACGTTCATCGACTGCTCTAGGCCTTCCTTCATGGTTTCCAGTTCCAACTACACACGTGTTTAGCTCGGACCCGTCATTACGATATTACTATTTGTTAAAGTGCGCTTGAATTGGACCTTGATTTTGCTTGTGATTTGGATATTGTTCGACTTGGTTTTTTTGAAGAAAAATGCCTAATACATACACTCCACGTGAATATGCAGAAATGTTTTTTCTTTATGGTCTCTGTGCTGGGAATGCTCGGCAAGCAGCACGTACGTATCGTGAGCGCTATCCCAACCGGGATCGCTATCCCGATCACCGAATTTTTCTGAGAGTGAATAACGCTTACCTTGAAGGTCGAATTCCTGGAACTGGAAACCATGAAGGAAGGCCTAGAGCAGTCAATGAACGTCAGATATTGGCAGAAGTAGAAGAAGATCCTTCAACTAGTACTCGCCGTATTTCTAGACGCACTGGTATCCCAAGAAGTACAGTACATCGCATATTGAAGCGGAATAATTTACGCCCGTATCATGTCACGTCTTTTTATTTTCTCCCAAAAATATCCTATGATATTGAATAAATGAAGAAATATGCTACTTTATACCTAAGAATTATACCTTTTTGTAATTGTTATGAAATGCAGATGTTTTTAAAATAAAGTTTCACAAGGTTACCATACATTTTTTTTACACCAGCGTTGTTCAAACTTCAGTTAGAAAACTTTTGATCGTAAAATTTGCAACTATTATGGGTTGTATTTTTTTTTGTGTTATTAATTATGGTTGAATATCATTTTAATTAGGAAGACTTATGTATTATTAATTACCTTGAACAGAAATAACAACAAAATAACAAAGCAGATATGGTAAAATTTAATATTTAGCTTACGTGGATGATAATTTCACCAAATTTTGTAAACAAAGCATAACTTAATAACAACAAGTCCTAGGACTATAAATTTTAGTATTTTTATCAGATAATAAGTCTCACTACCCCCCATAACCCGTTGATCCACTATTTACAGGACACCCTGTATATCTATATCTCATTGGTCTTTAGCGGACCATTTAGGTGGCTTCAATAATTGTAATAGAGTTTTTCGGAAAATAATCTATATTTTTATGCACACATTTTTGATACAAAATTGACAGTTAAAAAAACAAAGATATTTTAAATAAAATTGACAACTAGAAAAAAACTAAAAAGACTAAAATAAACAAAAAAGTATTTCATTCTTCAGAGGCCACAACATCCTCCGGCCCGTTGAAAGGCCACTTTCAACCATTAGAGTGTAACAGTGGGCATAATCTGATCACTGCCCTTCGGACATCTCCTTTGGCGGTGCTATACCGTCAGAAGCAGGAAATAACTTCTTACCGATGTAGAGCTTTAGCTGCACTACTGATCGTTTTTGCTGAGCCTAGTGCAGTTGTTGCTGTTGCGCGATGTAGAACTTTAGCTGAACTACTGATCTTTCACCAGCTCACTGCCACGAGTAGCTCGGCTGAGTTTGTCGCTGCTGCACGATGTAGAACTTTAGCTGATCTACTTGATCGTTCACCAGCTCACTCTTACTCATTCCTCAACGGTCACCCGAGTTTGTTGTTGCTGCACATTCAGTAGCTCACTCTTGTTTATGTTCCCGTTTGGTTTGGTTTTTCCGATTTTGCTTGTTTTTCGGATTAGTTCCCGTTCGTTCCCCTCATGGGCCACCAATTATGGTCTTTAGCGGACCATTTAGGTGGCTTCAATAATTGTAATAGAGTTTTTCGGAAAATAATCTATATTTTTATACACACATTTTTGATACAAAATTGACAGTTAAAAAAACAAAGATATTTTAAATAAAATTGACAACTAGAAAAAAACTAAAAAGACTAAAATAAACAAAAAAGTATTTCATACTTCAGAGGCCACAACATTCATGTGTAAGCCATTATAGCCAAAATGTGTAAGCCATTAAAGCAAAAGTTGATAATTTATTTCAAATGCACCTACTTTACTACTAAATAGTAATAAATTGATTCTTAATTGAAAATAGATACTTAAATTGCTTCTGGTATTTAAAGTAGATAAAATATGTCTTTAACGCTACATCATTTGGACAAATATTTTAATAGTTACGACGATGACAAACCGAGTGCGCGATACATAGCGATACTACGGTGCGGTCCAGCGGCACTTCCGAAGGGACTTCACTTTATGCTAATGATCCTCTCTAACGCGGGTGAAACCGCGGGGTATAGCTAGTTAAAGTATAAACGATTTCCTTAACTATTTAACTCCTTTGTTTATCGAATCCAACTACTAGTACCTATCTACTTGTCGGCGGCACCACCTTCCGCTACAGAGGGCTGGGACCACTAAAAGTTCACTAAAAGGAAAATTCATTGGGCTACAGCCGCCGCACAACACTTCACACTCATTACCCGCATTAGGATTGCCAGTGTCATGGGTACCATAAAAGGACACACACAAAGACAGGTACACAAAATTTTGCCAATTTTGTGTTTTTGTGGTCTTCCATTGATGTCTTTTGTGTACGAAATAATAGCAAAAATAGCGCAATATTAAACATTTGTCCGTCTAAAAACAGATTAATGAATCATGTTTGAATGAAATTAATTAATTTCTTGTTCTGGAGAGAATAATAGATACGCAGAATTATGAAATTTACTAAATTAACTACAGGATCGAAACAATTAGAACGAAACCGAACAATGTTATACACGACAAAGATTAATTAATTGTTACTGGTATTATATTTCGTAGAGACGCAAATTACCGATTTAGATTCGAGAAGGTATCTCGACTATAATAATAATCATATAAGAAGAAGAACACCTTTATGTAATGTAAAATCAATGAATTTATAAACCTAACTGGATGTGCCCTGTGGTTTTTTCCGAATTGGAAAGGAAAATTATTATCTATTTTGTTGTAAATATTATTCCATGAAATTCTCGTGTCACAGTGTTAGTTAAAATACTTCTGTGAAACAGCTTGACCGATTTTTATTAAATTTTATAGGAAGTTTTCAAATTAAATCAAGGGTGGTCCACCCAAATATTTACATATACATACTATAATTTGTATTTACTCAAATTGGGGAGTCATTTAGCATAATCGAATACGTTGCTCTAATAGAAGTCAAGCTGCTGTTGGTTATGTTTTTATAGGGTTGTAACGAATGAAGATTGAACATCTGTTTTTGTTATAGAATTTAATTTTGTGTACATAGTTACTGTTATTATACCTATTATTATAGAACAAAATGGTAGACATATTTAATGCTTATTATAGTTAAATTTTCAATTTAAAAAAACAGAGCACCAGTCATGTTACGATCTGTCGATACAACAGACTATTGTTTGATTAGGGCTGTATGAAAGAAAAAATTTCTACAGTTTATGAAGAGTCATATTTTCTGATGTAATAAGTTTATTGAAAAAAAATAAATAAGGGAATAGCTTAAGCAGACTTAATTAGATATTGTCATAAAAATAATTCCTCTAGAAGCATTATCCAGGGAGAAAATAGGAGAATACATTTGTATGGGAATACGCCGGTAGCGTTTCCTCTTATCAACTTCGAAAAAATTCTCCTCCTCAAAAATTCGTTCTTTAGAAATTTAATAAACGTGTTTAAAATTCCACTTGTTTCTTCAGGACTATCACTACTTCCCATACCACAACGATTCAATGGTCGCTGCCTTCATTCACCTGGACGCAGCGTCCCCCGACAATGGCGGACTGTTCGTCTATCCTGGCTCGCATAAACTCGGACCTCTGGAAGACTTCGGACCGAAAGAGGGCAGTCATTTTCATTACGTAGACCAGGTATTTAGTAAAATTAAAAATCATCTAGAACGCGACCATAGCCAAGCCAAGCCAAGTGGTTAATATATCAGTCTCCCATATGAAGAGTCCTTGATTTGAGTCCTTTTGCGCATCACTCACCACAGACCTCAAAAATCTTTCGTAACGCTCACTGTATAGAAATTGTATGTACTTAGTACGTGTCGCCATCCAGCTTAAATACACGAAAATGCGGCCCAAGCTGCAGCAGTTATGGTCATCCATGACACAGGCTGAGCATGGATCCATTTCGTCGTTCACATATTTAAGTTTAAGTTAAGTTTTGTTTTATAATTTTTTATTAAGCTTGTTTAATGTTGTGGTGACGAAATAAATGTATTTTCTTTCTTTATTTATTTCCTTCAAATATTCGTCCTTTCACGTTATTTAATTAGTTATAATGCTCTTTCAGAAAAAGTTCCCCCTAACCGGAGCCACACCAGTAATCGCGGAGGCGGGCGACATCGTCATCTTCTCGTACCTCCTCGTCCACGGCAGCACCCCTAACAGCTCAGCTAGGCCTCGGCGGATGCTGCTAATCCAGTACGCCGATGCCCACGACAAGCCCAACGCTGGGGAGCCTGGCCAGCCCGGCCGCGGCTTGGTGCTGAGAGGTGCTTGTCTTGATCGAGACGCTACAGTTGCTAATAGACATTTCATCAATTGAATTTAAGCTTATTAAATGCGAAAATAAATGTTGTTGACAATTTAAATAATGTACCTGGTTAGGCGATTAGTTATTATAATGTTACTTTCATTTTTCATAGGTTTAATATCTATATAAAACACTCTCAATTATTACTGGCTTGCCAGCATAATGTTTTCGGGAGTGCTTATCGGTTTCTGATTCGCAGTTTACCGAACTCCTTTCATATTGGATGAAGGAGAAGAGTATCATAGGCCTCGTTGTCTATGATTAGAAAAAAATAAAAATAGAATATTATCTACGCCTGCCCCAGTATGGCGGCGGGAGTTTTGGCGGGAAGTCTGAAGGAACAAGTTGTGCTCTTGTTTTATTTTCATTTTCTTAGTGTATTTTTGAGTTATATCGGATAAAGTTGATGGTATTTTGCTCGATATAAGTTAATGTTAGTGCACGAGTGTTGTGAAATAAAATAACAGTGCGAAAACATGTTTTTTCGGCTTGCCTCCAAAATTCCATCGGACATGTTCTGGTAAAGTAGCCATCACTTTACTTGAACATTTGACTGACTAGACTGACTGATACCTGACGACTAACTGACTTTTTTCTACGACTACAGTGATGCAAAAATTTTACTTGAAGCTGGCAATATGCACAGAGTTTGCGACGCCATTATTAAAATTGAAAAGTAAATATTGAATGGCTGAAAGGATCTTTATCCAATGCCGTAAAATGAAATAAAAAAAAAAAAAAAAGTATGGCGGCGCGGTTGCGTACGTACGGTACTCACGTCGACTAACGTTCTTTGGTTATGTTCGACAATATTCTTAAGTACTAATCTAAAACCCATCAAAAACTACAAGCGGAACCTTGAAGCGGCAGACTGCAGTCTGGAAGAACGTCCAGGATCCTGTGATTGGATATAGGAGAGGTGGCTTCGATTCAAGAATTCCGGTGAGTAGTTTCTGAATTCTTTGTGCTGTTACAGCAGTAATAATTGGAAAGTGTTTTAACTTTCCCAACAGTGGGCTTGGGTCATAATTGCGCGCCCGCCCATCCATTTTCTGGTCCTTCAGAGCTCGGATGAATGTCATCCAGCTTTAATTTAATTACCTAATTATAAATAATTCTCTGCGTAATTAATACTCAAATTGAACATAGCTACGTATGTTTTCTGTTATTTTTTTGTCCCATTTTACGTAATATTTTGGATTTAAGCTTGGATTAATAATATCCAGCTGTTTTTTGCAACCTTAAATTCATATTCATAGTAAAAATTACATTGCATAATATTTGCATAACCTTTTTTACATCAGTAATAAGATGGCGACCGCTCACAATAATTTAGCTCGACTTACCGCCAAGAAGGAGCGATTATACGCCCGTATGAATGAATTATATAAATTAGCATCAAATATTTCTGATTTTTCGTCTAGAAGCAATGAGAATTTCATGGTTAAGTCTGAAATCATCGACGAAATGCGTATTCAATTCGAAACATACCTCGATGAAATATACGAAATTCAAGTATCGATAGATTCGAAATTTAAAATTGATTATCAATGTTTGGATGCGTTTGATGATTTATACCTTAAAGTAAAGCGTGTTAGGAATTATATTGTTCAAGCTTCGCGATCAAATGTCTCCAAACGTGAAGATTCTAATGATAATTTCCAGTCAAAATGTAACATTAAATTGCCACCGATTGAATTGCCTTACTTTGACGGGAAAATGGAGAATTGGCCGAAGTTTTATGAATCTTTTAAATCTAACATACATAACAACAGTGATCTGACTGACTCGCAGCGCGTGCAATATTTAGTGGGTAAATTGACACACGGCGCTCTGAAGGTCACCGCAGGTATTGTACCTACGGGCGACACTTATAAAATTTTATGGGATAATTTAGTGAATAAATATCAAGACAAGCGATCATTAGGAACGCATTACTTAAATAATATTTTAGATGCTAAGAGCTGTAGTGATACAGCCGGCAGTCTCGATTCATTCATTGAAAAATATTCAGCTTCCGTTTTAGCTTTAAAACAATTAAATTTCAAAGATCTTGCCGATTTCATTTTCTTACATTGCGCTTTAAGAAAAATCGATTCGCATACTATTCATGCTTTTGAGTCGTCTGTTCGTAACGAAGACATACCTTCCTTTGATAAGTTAAATTTATTTATTCGAGATCGAGTTAAAATTTTAGAACGCTCAAACACAAATCATTCAAGTTCGAATCGATCGTCGGACCCTGTAGTGAAAATAAATAAAACGTCTACGTATCCATCGCGATATTCGCGATCAGTACATAAGTCATTTATTGCTAATAATAACAGTCATGCAACGCGTTCTAGGCGTTGTGTCTTTTGTAATAACACTGATCATTCTGTTTATAATTGTGTTCAATTTAAAAACTTAGATACACCAGTAGCCCGATTTGAATTTATAAAGTCGAAAAATGGCTGTGTAAATTGTCTTGGTATTACACATACTGTAACGTCCTGTAAATCATCTGTTGTATGCGAGCTATGTCAAAAACGTCATCATACCCTCTTACACTTTAAAAATAGAAACGTAAAAAAATCTAAATGTCTTTCTTCTGCGTCTACATCGCATAGTATATCTAATGAGGGTGAGTCGTCGACCACTAGTGCGACGCGTAGTGGCCCTGTGAGTGGCCCGAGTTCGAATTCGTTTACTGCAAACGCGAACATGGCCAGTGAGCGCCACGCGGCTCGTGCGTCTTTCGGGGAGCCGCAGATGCAAGTTTTACTGTCGACTGCTCAAGTTTATGCAAGTTCGAAAAATAATAATAACGGGAAAGTAATAGTAAGATGTTTAATTGATAACGGTTCACAGAATAATTTAGTTACACTTGATTGTTGTAAAGCACTCAAATTGCCGATAATTCCTTTAAATAATTCTTTTATTAAAGGAATTGGTTTAGCCTCGCGTCCTATACTGGGCTACGTATATTTGGACATTGAGTCCCGCGTATACCCAAATAATAAATACTCTATATACGCGTTAGTAGTTGATTGTATTACAGATCAACTGCCCAGTCATTATATATCTAAGGGTGACATGGGCTACCTAGAGGGTATACCCCTTGCTGATTTGTCATGGAATGTTCCTGGCAATATTGATGTCGTGTTAGGTGCACAATTGTTTCCATATATTTATTTAGGTGACAGAATCGAATCGGGGACAAAGTTGCCACCCGCTTTGTCGACTGCATTCGGTTTAAAGGGTGATTACCCCAGCAATGCCGCTGTACCATCTTCGTTCTCTGCCCTTGCTCTTAACGATTTAATGCAAAATTTTTGGCAGATCGAAGAGATACCGAGCATAAAATATTTAAGCCCGGCTGAGACCGAATGTGAAAATATTTATTTATCGTCGGTTACTCGCGCGGTCGATGGCAGGTACAGTGTTGCTTTACCCTACTGTAAGAATCCGAGTGACCTTGGTTCTGCCGCCTTGCGCCGACTTATGTCTTTGGAGCGCAGATTTAAACAGTCGCCGGACTTACGTTTAATTTACAATAAAGTAATTAGCGACTATATAGAAAGCGGTTACCTGTCTGAGGTCAATGAATACGATTTTGCTGATGAGGGATATTATATTCCTCACCATGCTGTCATACTTAAGTGGACGAGTAATTCTTTAGTTTTACTTAAAAATGTACCTGAGTCTCTGCGCGACTCAATAAATTTTTCTGAGGGCTCTAACAATGCCACTAAGGTGTTAGGCCTCTCTTGGCAACCAGCCGACGACAACTTCTTTTTCACTTCTTATGTCCAGGAGAAGTGTACGAAGCGGACCATACTCTCCATAGTCGCCCGCTTGTTTGACGTCCTAGGCTTGGTAGCTCCTGTCATATTATATGCCAAATTACTTATTAAAGAATTGTGGCTATGTAATATTGGTTGGGATGATACACCTCCAGGAAACGTTATTAAAGGGTTTTCTGATCTCATACAAGAGTTTTCCTTATTATCTACTCTGAAAATTCCACGTCACAGTGGTGTTTTGAGCAACAGTACCGTTCTGGTTGTCGCCTTCTGTGACGCCAGTATGAAAGGTTATGGATGTGTCATATACTTACACACCACCGCTTCAAACGGAAATATCACTTGTAGATTGCTGTGTGCGAAATCAAAGGTTTCACCCACCAAAATTACGACACTTGCTCGTTTGGAGCTTTGCGCAGCGGTACTTATGTCTAAATTAATCAAAACTGTTCATGATACTTACCGCTCGCGTATTCCTATTGCAGGAACATATGCCTTTTCGGATTCGACTATCGCGTTATCTTGGATACATTCGTCACCGCATCGTTGGTCGGTGTTCGTTAGTAACCGCGTTGCTCAGTGTCATGAAAACCTTCCGCCCGAAAACTTCTATCACGTCGCAGGTAGCGACAACCCGAGTGATTGTTTATCGCGTGGTATGCTACCTTCGCAGCTTATCTCACATGAGTTATGGTGGAAGGGGCCAACGTGGATGCGAACGCCAGTTTCTGAATGGCCGGTGAAAACTTTCTGTCCAACTAATGCTGAAAAAATACCCGAGCACCGACAAAGGTTTTTACAGCGACTGTTCATTCGGAACTTTCAGTCTTTACTTTATTATTTGAACGTGTGTCTTCATGGGATAAACTGTTGCGTATTGTAGTCTATGTCCTAAAATTTATAAAAAAGATAAATCGTTCGTCTGGAGCTGTTCATAACCTGATGGTTGCAGAAAGATATGTTATCTCCGCTGTTCAAAAATTTCATTTTTCAAATGATATAATTGCCCTTAAAAATGGCAAATCCCCTTGTAATAAATTAAAAAATTTGTGCGTGTTTCTTGATGAACATAGCATTTTGCGTATTGAAGGACGCTTGTCTAAGGCAAATTTACCCTTCGAGGTAAAGCATCCCGTTTTACTCCCCAAACGCGATCGGGTAGTAGATTTAATAATAAACCATTATCATGTTATTAATTGTCATACCGGCCCGGGACTTCTTATGTCCATTTTACGACAGCGATATTGGATATTAGATGCCAGAACTGTCGTAAGGGCTAACGTGCGTAAATGCATTTCTTGTTTTCGTGTACGTCCTTCACATCCGACGCCTAAAATGGCTGATCTTCCTTATTGTCGCGTGACGGAAGCAAAAGCCTTCGTTCACACTGGAGTTGACTATGCAGGCCCTATTAAAATTACTCTTACTCGGCGTAGAGGTCAACGATCCCAGAAGGCATATATCTGCCTTTTCGTCTGTCTGGTAACAAAGGCAATTCACATTGAACTAGTCTCTGACTTGACTTCTAACGCTTTTTTAGCAGCCTTCAGCCGCTTTATATCGAGACGTGGTCCTGTATCGTGTTTATACTCTGATAATGGAACGAATTTCATTGGTGCAAAGGTCCACTTAGACGATCTTTATAAATTTCTTATGAAATCAGAGTTCCATACCGCTTTAGGGAAAGATTTAACTAGCCGTTGTATTGAGTGGAAAAAGATTCCACCCCGCGCATCTCACTTTGGAGGTATGTGGGAATCCAACATAAAAAGTTTAAAGACTCATCTTTATAGGGTTATAGGAGCCCAAATACTTACGTATGAGGAATTACAGACGGTGCTAGTGCAGATCGAGTGCATTTTGAACTCGCGGCCACTCACAGTAATGTCTTCCGACCCTCATCCTGAAGTAATAACACCGGCTCATTTTTTAATGTCCACGCCACTGCAGTATTTACCTGCAGCGGACCTAACAGACACGCGAATTAGTTTGGTCGAGCGTAAACAGTTGCTGGATAGTATGATTCAATCCTTTTGGAAAAAATGGCGTCTAGAGTATATGCATACGCTGCAAGTTAGGCAGAAATGGTCTACTCCGGACTATCCAGTTCAGATCGGTGCTGTCGTACTCGTGGGACAGGACGATTCTCCTCCATTAGCTTGGCCGCTAGGTATTATTACAGAAATTCATCCTGGTTCGGATGGAATAGTTCGCGTTGCAACGGTTAAAACCAAGTTTGGTATGTTTAAACGTCCTGTTGTAAAACTATACCCGATACCTAATCAATAACGTCTGAGATAATTAAAATAATAGTTTATTAGTTAAGTAATAGGTATTAATATAACCGTATTCTTTAAATATTTGCTATTGTAGCTTTTAAAATTAAATTAATGTATCGAAGTTACGTGCTTCAAGCTTGACCATGAAACTTCTCCATTGCTTTTAATACTCTTAAATTACATATACTTATGATCTTCAGTTTTCTTTCTCTTTGAAAGTTTTCTCCAAAACTTCCAAGGCGGGGGAGCATGGTAAGGCGATTAGTTATTATAATGTTACTTTCATTTTTCATAGGTTTAATATCTATATAAAACACTCTCAATTATTACTGGCTTGCCAGCATAATGTTTTCGGGAGTGCTTATCGGTTTCTGATTCGCAGTTTACCGAACTCCTTTCATATTGGATGAAGGAGAAGAGTATCATAGGCCTCGTTGTCTATGATTAGAAAAAAATAAAAATAGAATATTATCTACGCCTGCCCCAGTATGGCGGCGCGGTTGCGTACGTACGGTACTCACGTCGACTAACGTTCTTTGGTTATGTTCGACAATATTCTTAAGTACTAATCTAAAACCCATCAAAAACTACAAGCGGAACCTTGAAGCGGCAGACTGCAGTCTGGAAGAACGTCCAGGATCCTGTGATTGGATATAGGAGAGGTGGCTTCGATTCAAGAATTCCGGTGAGTAATTTCTGAATTCTTTGTGCTGTTACAGCAGTAATAATTGGAAAGTGTTTTAACTTTCCCAACAGTGGGCTTGGGTCATAATTGCGCGCCCGCCCATCCAGTACCTATTGTTTTCTTTTCTAGAATATCTCCTTGTATTGTGTCTTTACCTACTCTGTTTATTCCATCTCAATGCGCATCAATTAAATTACAGATAATAAATTATATTTGCACAGAGAATGTAATTAATTGAAAGTAAATACGTTGTTTATTAGACTGTATTACCGACTACCATAACACGCATTGAAGTTTTTCCCTTGTTTATAAATTTGTTTTGTCTCAAATTATGAACAACACAAATCTATTTAAGGCTTAATTGCTTGCAGTGGTAGTACTTCTCCGATTGAACCATGTGTTCGCGCCAATTAAGTCATTTCACCTTCATCCTCCCTCTCTTTCCCGCAAGCGCACTATTGTATAGTATCGGCATCGTTCGCACCTGAGCAAATGTATATGGATCAGGAAGATCTATCAGTCAGTCTGGCTTCGTCCGCCGCGCCGCCGACGCGCATGCAAGTCCTCTCGTGACAAGTGACAACCGCACCGCAAGCCACCTCACACGTGGTCAGACTCGCCGCATCGCCGTCATCACCGCTGTCAATAGTTTGTGATTTAACTGACTCAAAGTGTATTGTGAAAGGCAACTATAGTGTATTGTGAAGGACAACACCAGTTCCCGGGCAAGAGAAGATTGATCGAGGCTTCATCAGTACACGAGCATACCATCTGCTCCAGCCCCTGGGATACCCCAAGTAAGTGCGCTTTCTCCCTTTATCAATCCTTCTCGTTTTCCACCTTTAATTCGACACGCAACTTACAGTCCACAATTCCTACACCCGCAACGGGGGACCACCCTCCTTTCCACCCTTTATTCCACCACCATTTTTGGTCATATCGAACCGGAGGTCCCACCCTTTCTCCATCAATTCTGGTCCATGTCGAGCCGGATTTCGAGCCAATAGTTTGGTCACATCACCCGGGTTAATTATTTAATCTCATAAATACGCATATGTATGTATTTCATGTAATATATTATAAGTGCCTATTCATATTTATTTTTGCAAATAAGTATTATATCTGCGATTATTTTATATACCGCATATTAATAACGCACCGCTCACGTAGGTATATTATTATTTTTGCAAAACGCACCGCACCATCCGCTATTTATTTTTGCAAATAAGTATTATATCTACGATTATTTTATATCCCGCATATTAATAACGCACCGCTCACGTAGGTATATTATTATTTTTGCAAAACGCACCGCACCATTCGCACCATTATTTACCTATATTTGTAATAGAAATTACACCTCATAGGTACGCATTCTATTTTTCATTAATTGAAGCCCGCCATATTGTAACTGGAACCGACGCGACCGGCGATCGTTGTTTCGCTAGTAACTACCTACGTAATCATTCATTCATTACGCCATACATAATTTTTATAATTTCAACTGTTTTAACTGATTTATCTTGTTCACGACAAAATGTCTACTAAAGGTAAAATTGAATCTGAAACGCTTTCAAATGACGAGATTAGATTGAAAATATTAATTGCAAAACGAAATTCTATTTACGAACGTTTACAACAAATTTATAATTTATCTATAAGTGCATTAAGTTCGTCAGACGCACAGGACACATTTCTTGACACGGCATCTGACCTTGAATACTTGCGTACTGAGTTCAAGGACACGTTAGAATCTTATAATGTTACAAATTTAAAATTAAATCCAAACGCGCAAGTAGATTTCGGATCGTGGAAATCTTTTCATGATCTATATAGTCGTATTAAAAGTCAAGTGTCCAAATTAAACGCATCATCTTCAAGTAAATTATAGAATAGTTTATCTACAAGAATTATACCATCGCTTCCGCCCATAGAATTACTTTCTTTTAATGGTGACATACGACACTGGTCTATGTTCTACCAACAATTTAAAACATTAGTTCATGATAATCAGCAATTAACAGATGCTGAACGCGTTTATTATCTTGTTAGTAAACTTAGTGATAAGGCATTATCAATCTGCTCAGGCTTAATGCCTACAGCTGAAAACTATTCTGTGATATGGAACGCGCTCATACGTAGATATAACGACGAGCGTGCGCTCGCGACTACCTACGTCAGTCAGCTGTTAGAACTGAAGAACGTAAACACTAACACATCCGCTGGTTATCAAATATTTATTGATAAATTTGATGCTTCTATTAACGCTCTTAAGCAACTTAATATTGATGACGTATCTGATTTTCTATTTCTAAATATCGCGCTTAGAAAATTAGATAACGATACCGTAAAGTCGTTCGAAATGTCATGTCGCAACGTAAATATACCTAAATATTCCGCTTTGGTTCAGTTTTTACATGACCAGAATAGGGCTTTGTGCCATACAATAAATACTTCGCATATGTCTAACAATAATAAAATTAAAGGTAATTTGGTTCCCGCTCCCGCTAAGAATATAAGCAAAACTTTTATTAATACAGATTCGTCTCGGTCATGTATTTTCTGTAAATCGGGTGATCACGAACACCTATTTGTCTGTCCGCATTTTTTAAAAATAAATGCACAGGACAGGTACAATTTTGTAAAACGAAATAAATGTTGCACTTATTGTTTAAGTAATAAACACGCCACTCCTTTTTGTAAGTCACAGCGTAGATGTAGGTATTGCTCCCGCTCGCACCATACGCTACTTCATTTTGTTAGTAGTAGGAATAAGGTCGATCAGCCTTCGGAACAAGGTCCAGGAGAACAAAATACATCCACGTCATGTAACGTTTCGCGCGATTGTGGTAATGCGCCGCACTGCACTACCTACATTATTGGGGACTGCGAGGATTAAAGTTTGTACTGAATACGGTCACCAATATTTGTTGCGTTGTTTAGTGGACCCTGGCTCGCAATGCGATTACATTACGAAACAGTGTTGCAAACGGTTATACCTACCGATCTCAAATAAAACACCAGTTAAAGAGGCGCAAGGAATCGGTGGAGTATCGCAGAAGGTTTTAGGTGTTACTTCTTTCAGTTTAGCTCCCGCTTTAATGAAAATAAACTTTATCATATTGAACCGTTAGTCGTTCCCACTATAACTGGACAATTACCCGAGTCGTTAATAGACGTTTCGAAAATTAATTATATAAATAATTTACGTTTAGCTGACGATCAATTCCATACACCAGGTGACATTGACGTTTTATTAGGGGTTAACACTTATTTACAAATTTTGTTAACTGATAAAATGATTAATTCACAATCGCCGAGTGCCATAGAAACGTCATTAGGATACATAATAATGGGAGACGCAGATATCGACTTTCCTACTTGCATGCCGCGTTCTTTAGTTTCTTATCCTACTCGTATGTCAAACGTCGCTAAAGTTAGAGGAGCTGCCGCAAAAAACTTATTTGAGTCCTGATGAGCAGGAATGTGAGAATATTTATAATTCCGCTACTCGTCGCAATTTGAACGGACGATATGTTGTCGCCCTGCCCTTCAAGGACACGCCTGATAAGTTAGGTGATTCTTTTCCGCTAAAAAACGCTTCTCGCTCATAGAGAGACGTTTTAATAAATGTCCCGATCTTCGCTCCCGCTACAATGACGTCATTCAAGAATAAATCAACAAGGGTTTTTATCATTGGTTGTTTCAAATAATTTTACGGAACCTTGCTTTTATCTCCCGCACCACCCTGTCATACGTAATGATAAAAGTACAACTAAATTGCGAATAGTACTCGACGCAAGCGCTAAGTCAGATAATGACATTTAATTTTCATTAAATGATATTTTACATAGTGGGCAAAATTTACAGTCTGATATTTTTAATATTTTAATAAACGTACGAGTTTATCGCATCGCCTTTTTTGCCGACGTTAGACAAATGTATTTATGCATTGAAGTACAAAAATCGCACCGCGCGTTTCAACGCATTCTTTATCGCTTTTCTAATGAGGAAGACATACAAACATACGAATTTAATCGTGTGACTTTTGGTTTACGCTCTTCGCCTTTTCTTGCGCTACGCACATTACGTCAGTTGGCTTCCGAGGAGAGGGAGTCCTATCCTCTGGCTGCTTCGGTGGTCGAGCGAGATATTTATATGGACGATATCGCGTCCTGCGCGCCCTGCGTCAACATCGCCGTTGACGTAGCCACTGAACTAATTCAAATGTTTCAGCGTGGAGGATTTGAATTGGTTAAGTGGACTAGTAACAGTTCAGAGCTTTTACAGCACATCCCCGCATCGCACCGTCAGCTTGACGAGGTCTCATTCGACGACCAAAATATTTTTAAAATATTAGGTCTTCGTTGGCACCCCGCAACTGATTGTTTTTCTTTTCTAGTTTCGCCGCCGCCGCTCGCTTGTACCAAGCGTTCTATTTTATCCGCAACCGCTCGCTTATATGATGTTCTGGGGCTCGTGGGTCCAGTAATTCTTTTCTCTTAGCTTCTCATTAAAACCTTATGGGTTCTCAAGCTTGACTGGGACCAGGCTCCGCCCGCTCACGTTGTTACTGCTTGGCAACAATATATTTCAGAGTTACCTTTGATATCGAAATTAAAGTTTCCTCGCCATATGGATATAAATAAAAATTCGCAAGTCTCGCTAGTCGCGTTCGCTGACGCCAGTGAAAAGGCTGTATGGCTGCGTGATTTATTCGCACATCGTTAATGATGATGACTCACCAATGGTAACGCTGATTTGTTCTAAATCAAGGGTGTCGCCGCTAAAAACTATTTCGTTAGCTCGGCTCGAGTTATGCGCCTTAGTATTACTCGCTAATTTACTGCGTACCGTACATGACACGCTATCCGCTAGACATCACGTTAGTAACATTTATGCATTTTCGGACTCTGAAGTCGCCCTTTGTTGGGCCCGCTCCTCACCACACAGGTTCAACACATTTGTAGATAACCGCATCACTTGGAAACTTAACCCTCCAAACGCTCCACATTTTAGTGGGCTTTGGAAGTCAAATATAAAGATAGTAAAGTATCATTTATTTCGCGTCATAGGTAAGCAAATCCTCACGTATGAGGAG
Source organism: Pyrgus malvae (assembly GCA_911387765.1). Taxonomy (NCBI): domain Eukaryota; kingdom Metazoa; phylum Arthropoda; class Insecta; order Lepidoptera; family Hesperiidae; genus Pyrgus; species Pyrgus malvae. The sequence continues at coordinate 22,626,279 of OU426964.1, read as the reverse complement.
TTGCTTACTGTCCTCACTCAGGTCGAACGCATTAATCTTTTATCACGTTTTTCATTGCTTGATTCGATAGTTCAGTCATTCTGGAAGCGCTTCAGATCAGAATACTTACATACACTACAAGCAAGAGAAAAGTGGAATAAACATTCTATTAATTCCATTTCTGTAGGAACCGTTGTTCTTATCGATATGGATAACGCTCCGCCTCTTCAGTGGCCGCTAGGCGTCGTCACTGAACTGTTTCCTGGTAGGGATGGTGTGGTGCGCGTTGCACAAGTGAAGACTAAGAGCTCCACTTTGCAGCGGCCCATTGTTAGACTTTGCCCTCTACCAACACAATAATATTTCTATATGCCTATGTAGTTTATATTTTATAAGTTATAGTTTAAGCATAAATTCTCATCCCGCTATTATAATATTTTTATTAATTTACTAATTATATTCATCGCATCGCCTCTGTTCACCGCATATATAGTTTTTTCTATATGATATTAACTCCGCTGTATATATTTATGTTTTTTTTTTTTTAATTCGCTATTTGAGGAGACCTCAAGGCCGGGGGGATGTTCGCGCCAATTAAGTCATTTCACCTTCATCCTCCCTCTCTTTCCCGCAAGCGCACTATTGTATAGTATCGGTATCGTTCGCACCTGAGCAAATGTATATGGATCAGGAAGATCTATCAGTCAGTCTGGCTTCGTCCGCCGCGCCGCCGACGCGCATGCAAGTCCTCTCGTGACAAGTGACAACCGCACCGCAAGCCACCTCACACGTGGTCAGACTCGCCGCATCGCCGTCATCACCGCTGTCAATAGTTTGTGATTTAACTGACTCAAAGTGTATTGTGAAAGGCAACTATAGTGTATTGTGAAGGACAACACCAGTTCCCGGGCAAGAGAAGATTGATCGAGGCTTCATCAGTACACGAGCATACCATCTGCTCCAGCCCCTGGGATACCCCAAGTAAGTGCGCTTTCTCCCTTTATCAATCCTTCTCGTTTTCCACCTTTAATTCGACACGCAACTTACAGTCCACAATTCCTACACCCGCAACGGGGGACCACCCTCCTTTCCACCCTTTATTCCACCACCATTTTTGGTCATATCGAACCGGAGGTCCCACCCTTTATCCAACACCATGAAAGCTCCTATATTATTTATTAATGTGAATAACACCGGTTAACGGTTTAACCTAACGCCCATTTATTTATTTATTTGCATTGAATATGTTAAAATTATTCTTATATTAACAGGTGGTATATCAAATTAATTAAGTCTTACATATTCAGCTAGTCAATACCTAGCATGCAAATTTATATTACCATTAATTAGGTAAGTAGTTTCTAATGACTTGTATTAAATTATATGAATAGAACAATATTACTAATTTTAAACATTCTATAGATATTAAATACTTAACACTATAACTTAACACTAATACATTATATAAATTTATGGTCTAAATATTCGTTTATATTGTCATTGTCATTGGCATTGTCGTTTTTAGGCGTTTAGGTCCGAAACTAGTCGGCCTCGTTCCGAGAAAAAATGTCACGTGAGTTAAGTCGTATATAAACATTATAAACTATCATGTTAAGTTACACTCACGATTCGATATATAATAAAATGATTTGCACTTGTTTCGATCGATTTGTTTTGATCAATATGCTTCAGTTGCTAACAGCCATAATGACAGATATCATTTTTAATGAATATGGCTTAGCATTATTTTGGATTCAATATATTCAATACTGTTTTCATTTTTATCTATAACATATTTCGTCTCAATGAAGCTTATTAGTCAAATGATAAATCATATTTACACAAAAAAACATTGAAATTAATTGGAAGCCCGAAGACTGTTATCTTATTTATTAAACTGTACTATATTAAATGGGTAAATATTGAACGCTTCGTAATGTTTACGTACCATTTTCCTTCTCTAGCTCTGAAGAATTTTGTAGTAAAACGACCGGATACGTGACGACAACTGATTTATTCAAAAACGGAAAACATAACTTTCAGCAGAGTGGTGCAGTGGAAGCGTGCTGGGCCCATAACCTTTTTTTTTAAATTCGTTTCACGGTATTGGATAAAATCCTTGCATCCTATCAATATTTTCGCTTCATTATGCAATAATGGCATCACAAACTCTGTGTATCTTGCCAGCGTCTAGTATTTTTGCATCATTTAGTCATAGAAAAATCAGTAAGTCGTCAGGTATCAGTCAGTCGAGTCAGTCAGATGTTCAAGTAAAGCGATGGCTACTTTACCAGAACGTGTCCGATGGAGTTTTGGAGACAAGTCGAAAAAACATATTTTCGCACTGTTATATTATTTCACAACACTCGTGTACTATCATCAACCTATATCGAACAAAATTCCGTCAACTTTGTCCGATATAATTCAAAAATACACCATGAAAATGAAAATTAAATGAAACAAGAGCACAACATGTCCTTTTAGACTTTCTGCCAAAAACCTACCCATAAGCTGTAGTAAAACGGAGAGAATCCAAAATTTTTTTTTCATTATGTTTTTATTTATGCTTTTAATAAATTGGATGGAGTAGTTCGATTCCCGGCGAAACAGAAATTTGAATGATGAGTTTAAGTTTCTATTCTCGGTCTGGGTGTTTGTGTTCCTGTCTTTGTATGCGTCCATGGTACCCACGACACAGGGTATTAATTACCCTACTGTGGGGCTATGAGTGTGTAACGTTTAAAGTTGTCGCTGCAGCCCATAAACATCGCAGCAAGTCTTGCTGACGGTCGTATGCAGTATATAAATTATGTACTCTGTGTATGCAGTTGCGCTGTTACTTCGAAGGCTGACGGTCACCTCATGTAAGTCAGGTCGTTGTAATATTCAAATGCTGTAAGTGTATCCTGTTGGGAATTGAAAAAAGGATCCTTTGAAATGAAGTGAAATGAAATTAAATATTCTTTATTTAAAAAGGATCCTTTTTACAGCATACCACGTGATTGACGATTTGTTTGCCATAATTATACGAGTATGGGTTCTCAAAAAATGTTTTCAGAGCCGTTTTACACCAGCGAATTTTACCTTCGAAAATTTTGTTGTTTGAAGTGCGCAAAACGGTACCTAAAATCCGACATTTTTATGTGCAAAGAATAGCGCGCGTGTAAGTGCCTTAGAGCATCAAAGTTACTGACTCACCCTTCAGGAGAGGCGGCATAGCGCCTCGCTTCGATACATAATTTTTGTGCCAAATCTGGTGCGGGGAAAGAATGCACACATTTTAATTTTGTCACACATTCACAAATATTCTTCCATCGCTACAGACGCATACATTTCCAAATATGTCAATTTCAATTAACAACCTCATTTTCTATGCACCGTCAACACTGACACCGACACACACTGACACAATTGTTGTATAACTAGAAGGCACATTGTGCATGGACGTTGGGACGAGGGGTTCGCCCGTAAAGGCCACTCCTCTGACGGGTGTCATACCTGTTATACCTTGATGCTTTAAGGTAAGCGCGTTTGCCTAAATGAACGAATATAATTTATAATAGTTAATAATAGTTTGAAACTAAAGTATAGTTTTTCAAACTTTAAAGTTTCATTTTCATAAACTGTACTATTATCACGACCTATTTATCAATATTCTCATTTGAAATACAAACTCACAGCTAATGGTTAAACATGAAAACAGTGAAAACTGAACAGTATCTGATGAATAATGCGGTTATAACCACATTTCACGCCTAACGGGATACATAAACTGAAGCCTCGTATATTCATTCGATTAATTCTAGATATCAGTAATAATGAAATTTACCTTTAGATAACGGCTGTTTCCAAGGTGAATCCTGGTATAATCCTGACAAGTTTCTCTGACTAATCAAGTTGAACAGAAAAAGATGTGTTTCGATGAAAAGCTGCGGTTAACAGCCATACCTACTTATATGAGGCGACCTCCAGCCTTTGCAGTAGCAGACGACCTTAGGCAGAAGTCAGGGTTGGTTGAGGTTGTGTCTAGCAGTCCATCCACTGCTGTGCCACAAGCCCTAGATTCTTATCTGCTATTATTCAAATTAATAAACTCTTAGCCCTACACAAGCTTTGTGAGGTGGAGGGCTAGCCCTAAACATACTTTCCGACATACATACGTGGCATCCACGATACAGAGCACAGGTGGGTACCACACAAAGACATTAACACACATCTAGACCGAGAGTAAAAATTGAAATTCATCATTCCTATTTATGCTTCACCGGAAATCGAACCCGGGACCCATGGTTGTCAGACCGGCATGGTAAACATTGCGCCATACAATTGTCATAAAGTATCTATTTAAATGATGTATTTAATAATAATAAAATATTTATTACCGTAATAATATTAAAATATTTGTAGGTGGTAAAACTATTATGGTTCGCCCGGGGAAGTACCACCGCTGCACCCACTTCTGCCGTGAACCAATTCTATTGTGTTTCGTTGGAAAGGTGCAATTGCCGGCCACACTTACATGAGGCGACCACTAGCCTCCGGAGTAGCAGCGCAACTGCATGCAACCTCAGACAAGACTTACCTATGCTTGCTTGAAGTTGTATGTAAATGTCCGTGGGCTGCAGCAACCACTTAACACTACGTGGCCTGCATGCTCGTCTGCTACTCCATTCAAATAAAAAAATAAAAAAATCTCATAATATATGGTTCAAGCTCAGCAGTGGGAACGTTATTAACTCTGATGTTGTTAATGAAGATGATGGTATACATTATTTATACAGAAGTAAAAACGAATTCTCCATCGATATTCCGCTATGAATATCGGTCTACTCCTGTTGACAAATGCGCCATAACTGCGAATGTAACATCGATATACGAGCCGTGTGTACTCGCACCCACTTACCCTCCACCCTGAACTAATATTTATTGCCCCACTCCATCTTATACTGGTATACATGAATAGCGCCTTAGTTGAATCATAACTTGTTTATTCAGTAATCCCAAAGATTGTGCTTATTTATTTGCAATGGTGACGGTTACTCGAGTTATGTAAGGCTGCAGAGGGAGGAGGCGAAATAAAACTTACTACGAGAACTAATCTATTTTAATTTAAAAAAACTACATATAACTGGGACAGCCTGGCCCGATGTTAGGAACCAGGTTGCCTTAACTTAAACTTTACATTATTAAATCTAAACTAATTCAATGTTGGAATCAGTGTCTATCCTAAATCCCTAATCTACCCTAAAAACTACAATCTGGAAACAATATTAGGAACCGAATGAAATAAATCTAGGTACTTAATTCTATACACAGAAACTGAAGTGTGGGAAGGTGTAAAGTTCAATAATTCTGCTGCATCGGCGCGTTGTTGGTGGTGGTCGCCTCCCGCGATGCGCGTCGAGCGATCGGCGATGAGCGATATGCTAAATGCGATGGTAGCATATAACACTCGCAAGTGACTTTGCTTTGAAACACGTGTTGGTGGTGGTAAGTATTTTGGTGCATATTTTTTATTGTTGCATGTGCATGTATCCTATGTGGGAGGGAGGGAGGCGATATTGTATGAAAAAAGTATACGGACACCATCATATATGCTGATTGTTGCAAAGTAGTTTTTACCTAACTTTATAACAATGGAGTTCCGCAAAGTACTGCCTGATTTTATTAATTATATAAAACATCGTAATTTTTTTAACAACCTTTTTATGTCCCATTGCTGGGCTCAGGTCCCCTCGATCAAGTGGGAGGGATTTAGGCTCTAGTCCACCACTCGGGCCAAGTGCGGATTGGTGGACATCATACCTTCGAGAAATGATGAGTTTTTCTCAGGTATGCACGGTGCTGCCTCCAATCCGCACTTGGCCAGCGTGGTGGACTATGGCCTAAATCCCTCTCAATTGTGTGTTGTGTGAGAAGGAGACCTGTTCCCAGCAGTGGGACATAAAAAAGTTTGAAAAAAAATTGCACGGTGCTGCAAAGCATCGTAATCAATTCAATACCTATCACAATATTTTCCATAACCAGTAATGAAATAAGCAGTAATGAAATGCGCACATTAGAAATTTGTTTTGTCAGAGGTGTGCGCTGAGGATCTGAACCCAGCATCTCCCGCGTCGGAAACAGTGGTCCTTACCACTCGGCCATCGGCGCTCTTGCCGCTCGTAATTAATTAAATAACATAATTTTTTCCCTAGCGCGCAGCAGCCATTGATATTTCTTTGTCAGAGGTGCGTGGGATTTGAACTCGGTAGCCCCGTATCGGATATCACGGTCATTAGCGCTCAGCCATCGCTGCCCAATGTTTTAATAAAAATGAATTACTTTTTGATGACGAAGTGGAGAAGAGAAAATTTTATAAAATTAAAATGATTTGATAAAATTATTGAACTTGAAAATTCCATCACGTTTATAGCCAAACTCCGTTATCAAGGGTCACATAATTTTATAACGATATCCAAATATTATGACCACCCGAAGATAATTCAGTAAGGTCGGTTTGACTATCTTAAATCTGCCAGTACGTGACTGAGCTGTGCTGTGTTTAGTATAAGAAATTATTAAAAGTGGTTTTGTGTCTTTAGCTAGATAAATAAAAATAAAGAGTTTTGATTAAAAATTGAATGAAATTTGAAAATAAATTGAATATTGTATTAATTTGCGAAAACTTGCGATACGTAAGAAAATTATATTTCAGTAGGTAAAGATTTATAAACACGTCTCTTCTAAACAGTTGCAAAATGACGTTAAAGAAATTAACGCCTGAACAAAAAGAGTTTTATAAGGAGAATGGTTACATTCTACTGAAGAACCTCATATCAAAGAAGGAGTTTGAAGAGCTTACTCTGGAGTACGACAAACTATTCAAGAGGAAGAACGAAGCCAAGACTGAGAGTTCCTGGGTTGGAAGTGATGACACGTTTAGGCAGAGTGATAGCCCCTATACTGTAAGTACTGTTTTTATTGTTATGCTAGTAGTTTCTGACGATGAGATTGTTACGTAAAAAAGTGTGGATACGTATGTATACCAACCCGCTCCAAAATTTAATGTCCCTTTGAAATATATGTAAATGAAATTGCCCTAATAAAGGCATGAGCGAGCGTCAGACATTAAAAGGTGAAAATGCTGCCGTGTGTTCTGAACAAATTACATCTTAAAATTCAAACCACAAGATCAAATATAATTTGTGTTTTATAAAAGTTTAGTGTGCTAATTTCATCAAATAATAATAATTTTTATACACCATGATGCGTTGATAGTACATTGTAGCGGCGCTGAAGACGTATGCCTTTTTTTGTGTTTCTCCTTTCAAAGACCTTACAAATTTCATTTGCATAAATATGGGCTTACAAAAGTTGTTCATATATATTTAGTTCGTCATATTTACTATACGTTCTTGAGGTATGCAAATATGACAAAGATAAAAATATACAAGAGAAAGAGTTAATTATAACACAGTTATAAAAATGTACATTTACAATGATTATTATATTTATTTGTTCTTTTATAAATTAAAACGTTTGTTTCTATAAATTAAAACTAGACAATCACACTTGTATTAATATTTAGTAGCCATTATGCTTTATTCGTGAATTCGGTGTCCAATTTTTGTAACCAGCTTTGCCCCGTGGTTATATCCACGGTAACAAACAGTGAATATTAAAAAAAACCTACAAATTGTATAAATTGTTAGGTGAAAGGAATACACAACCTGCAGTTTCATCACGCCTGTTTCGGCAAGATCCTGTACAACGATAACATTCTGGACGCCCTGGAAGACATCATGGACACAGAGAACATCGCCCTTCATCACACCAAGGCGCATTACAAGCCACCCGCGAAAGGTGCGGCGTATCCCATGCATCAGGTTTGTATTTTGAACCTTTTTAACGACCCTCAGTTAAGCAACGGTTTCCTTCCGGAATTGATAAGGGTTAAGGTCATAGACCCACAGTCACGTCACGGTCATTGCAGACCTTGTCTGAGGTCATATGCAGTTGCGCTGCTACTCTAGAGCTGATGATCACCTCATGTAAGTCTGGCCGGCAAATGCATCTTGCTAAACGTAGCGATTATGCACCGAAAACGCGGGATGCGGATGCCGCGTCCAACTCCCAAAACGCGATCTGAACCTTTTTTTGTATCTACTTTCAAAAGGTACCCGGCACCTTGGGAAAGGATACCGGGTTATGTGAGATTTGTACCGCACTAAAACCTCCTCGGTGGCCTGCCTCTGCGTTTGGTGAGGACTCCGGTGACTTCAGTTGACCGCAACGGTGTCCTCTACGCGCGGCGCCCCAGAACGGGCCCCTTTTCGGGAGAGCAGATGTGCACTCCTGCACCTTCCGATGCTTACGCTGCCACGCACACACCGACACCTTTCCCGGGGCTTCTGGCTGGACGGATCGAGCTCCCATTCTAACCGCCCACAACCCTGGAAGCCCCCTTTTAGTCGCCTCATACGATCAGGCAGTGGATACCGAAGCTCTATTCTTAATCCCGAAGCTACAGGGACTACGGTATCTGAACCTGGGCCTCCTTTTTTGAAGACCTATATCTTAACCATTCCGCTATGACTTCACTTTGCACTTTAAGCTAATAACATTTTTTTATAGGATTACCACTACTTCCCATATCAAAACGACTCCATGGTAGCAGCGTTCATCCACTTGGATGCAGCGTCACCTGAAAACGGCGGACTATTCGTGTACCCTGGCTCGCACAAGCTTGGACCTCAAGAAGACTTTGGTCCTAAAGAAGGCAGCAACTTCCACTTTGTTGATCAGGTAAGGAGGACTATAAGGAAAAGAATGTGTGCGTATTCCATGTTTAACCTCAACGGCACTATAGTTACAATTCCTGCAAGTAAAGGAAGGGAGACTGAGCTGCGGAGGCGAGAGTGCACCTGCTCTCCCGAAGACGGGCCCGTGCTGGGCGCCGCGCGCGGAGGATACCGATGCGTTCCACTGGAGATCCCGGAGTCCTCCCCAAGTGCAGAGGCAGGCCACCGATGGGGTTTAAGTGCGGCACAAATCCCACATAACCAGGTATCCTCTCCCAAGTAAGGGTACTGGGTTCGATTCCCAGCGCGGCAGGAAATTTGCATGATGAGTTTCTGTCCATTACTGGTTACCATGCCGGAAATGGTTACCATGCCGGACTGCCCTTAAAGTACTACTACATAATATTAACGATATCAGGTATGTAAGCATAATGTGCGACTGCGTATGAACATAACTTGCGTGAATTATTTGAATGACTTGGTGTCTGTATGTGTGCGGTATTTGTATGTTGTATGTAATTGTCATGATACTGATTACGTGATTGTCAAAGAACTTGCTATGCATATTGTTTCCTTAGCATACGTTTTAACTGAGCCTATTTCTCTCCAACGAGCAGATTGCGTGGCAGATCATTACATAGCACTAACTAGCCTCTCTACTATCCCATTTTGGAGCAGCATGGTTGAGTAAGCTCCAGGCCTCCCCATTATATATTAGAGTTCTATTTAAACAACTTTTTTTAATTTCATGTTTCAGAAAAAGTTTCCCATATCTGGCGCCACTCCAGTGGTAGCTGAGGCCGGCGACGTGGTCATCTTCTCGTACCTCCTCATCCACGGCAGCACTCCCAACTGCTCCTCCCGTCCTCGGCGCATGATGCTCATCCAGTACGCCGACGCCCACGACAAGCCCAGGGTCGCAGACCGGGAGCGGCCGGCCCAGGGGCTGCTTCTGCGAGGCGTTTGCTTGGACAGAGACGCTACTATTGCTAATAGATTTCTTAATAATTAGCTCTTGTAAGACAATCTTCAATGTAAATGACTAAAAGCATAGATCGTTATTATTTGGATTTTTGATTGACGACCTGCGTGGCGTAATGGTTACCATGCCGGACTGCCAATCGAAGGGTCCCGGGTTCGATTCCCGGCGAAATAGAAATTTGAATGATGAGTTTAAATTTCTGTTCTCGGTCTGGGTGTTTGTGTTTCTGTCTTTGTGTGTGTCCATGGTACCCACGACACAGGGTATATCTACCCTACTGTGGGGCTATGAGTGTGAAGCGTTATTTATCTATTTATTTAGATGAAAGTAACACGACGCAGAGCAAGCGTAGAGCAGCGATGGTCGAGTGGTAAAAAACCGCGTTCTTCGACGCGACCGATCCCGGGTTCAAATCCTCGGCGCGCACCTCTGGCAAAGAAATTTGTAATGTGCGCATTTATCGCTGCTCCACGGAAAATATCGTGATATTTAATGGATTACGATGTTCTCCATCACCGTGCATGCCCGAGAGAAATTTATAATTTCTCGATAGCATGACGTCCACCAATCTGCACTTGGCCAGCGTGGTGGACTATGGCCTAAATCCCTTTCACTTGTGAGTAGGAGACCTGTGCCCAGCAGTGGGACATATAAAAAGGGTTGAAAAAAAAACACGACGCAAAAAATGTTTTACCTTCGGATGAAGAATAGATATGGGACATAATATATCTTAGTATAAGTGTAAGCCAGCTATAGGATATTGAGTAAAGTGAATAATGCTCAACATAAGGATTCTTGTAGTACCTATGACACATCGTGACCACCATATGCACATACAAACACCCAGACCAAGAATTAAATTCCTGCCTCGCCGGAAATCGAACTTGCGGCTGCGGCAACCGTTGCGCAAAACATGTCGTTAGTCGTCATAACAATATTGTCTTTCAGTCAGACTACTACTCTTTTGGCTGGTAGAGGTACAGAAATTGTCAGATACTCTTGAGGACTAAACCGCCTCAGTCCTTATATTTCCAACTCGAAAGCAATAAATAATGTAGTTTAAAAAACATGGTGCATGGTGTCAATAGTATCTTAAAAACTACCCCACGCTTTTTTTTACAGTAAAATACATTTTTCAGATCAGCCGCCCCTCGTATATTTTTTTTATCCTGATGATCCTAGTTAGGACTTTAATATAAAGTTATGAGATTATTGTATTGTCATCGGCCCTTGACTCCTGTGCAAATATTCAAGTTAATCAGACTCCTAGAAGTAAGTGAAAATGAAGTTAAAAGATTCCGTTACATACATACATACAAGTCAAGCTATTAAAAGCGTGTTAAAAAGGCTTGATTTCCAGGATATTCAATCGATGCTTAACTTACACTTTAAATATATACAGTACTAAACTTTTCACTCATAGTCCAACAATAGCGTGGATGCACCCTGTGTCGTGGGTACCATGGACACATACAAAGACAGAAACATAAACACCCAGACCGAGAACAGAAATTTAAACTCACCATTCAAATTTCGGTTTCTCCGGGAATCGAACCCGGGACCCTACGATAGGCGTCCGGTGTGATAACCACTGCGCCACACGGGTCCTCAATATCCACAAATACTGTCCCTTTTTAATCATGAAACTCCATCCAGTGATATTATTGAGTGGAAAATATTTCCGCGCAAAGAGAAAATCGACTGAAAGCGATGTGTAACGGACGCACGGAAATCCGATGTTAATATGTAGTGGCAATGCGATGAAATTATACAAATTGATGAAATCGGAAGCTTTTTAGTGTATTGCATTCCCGAATATTGCATTAAGTTAAGAAATTATTTAAAATTATTTCATAAAAAAGGAAGGAAAAAGTTATTTTGAATTTTAATAGAGTAGCATAATCATAAATTAATTATGACTTTGACTTACGTAGTATGTACAAAAAATCTATTAGCATAATACACAAGCACGCAAGCCACGTGATGTTAAGTAAGAGGCCGTACCCGAAATGATTCCGATTTTTGATTTACCTCAGTTTTAGGGTTGCCACCCGTACTTTATAATAAAGTATTGTACGTTATTTCAGGTAATTGTACCTACTCTATACTTTATGAGAATAATAAAGTACACGAAAATACTTTATTTCGTTTGATTTGATTTCTTTGAGACTTCGAAAAGTTTAGTCGTAAGTATTTTAAACGAACGAAGTTATTTCATTTTTATTGTCAATTCCTGCCACGTCAAACAGTAAATGGCGAGTCCGAATTACTTCCATCCATCCATCCATCCATCAGCCTTTTGCTGTCCACTGCTGAACATAGGCCTCCCCTAACGTTCGCCACTCCTCCCGGTCCTGGGCCTTCTGAATCCAGCGACTACCCGCTGTCTTCTTCAGGTCGTCAGTCCACCTGGTTGGAGGGCGGCCTGTACTCCTTTTGCCGAGACGTGGTCTCCATTCAAGGACCTTTCTTCCCCATCGGTTGTCGGTCCTCCTAACTATATGGCCTGCCCATTGCCACTTCAGCTTGCAGATTTTGAGAGCTATGTCGGTAACCTTAGTTCTTCTACGGATTTCATCATTACGAATTCTGTCGCGTAGAGAAATACCAAGCATAGCCCTCTCCATCGCTCGCTGAGCGACCTTGAGCTTGTGGAAAAGGCTAATTGTAAAAGACCACGTCTCAGCGCCGTAGGTCATCACTGGCAACACACACTGCTCGAAAACTTTCGACTTCAGGCACTGAGGTATTCTGGACGAGAAGACACTTTGTAATTTCCCGAACGCTGCCCAACCGAGTTGGATTCTACGAGTTACCTCTCTCTCGAAGTTGGACTTACCCAAACGGATCGCTTGTCCCAGGTAGATGTACTCGTCGACAACTTCGAGAGTAGCGCCATCAACAACAACCGGTATAGGTGTGACATGGACGTTAGACATGATCTTCGTCTTGTCCATGTTCATCTTAAGACCCACCCTTTGTGAGGCGCTATGGAGGTCACCTAGCATAGTGCTGAGCTCTTCCAGGTTCTCCGCCAAGATTACTATGTCATCGGCAAATCGAAGGTGTGTGAGGTGTTCGCCATTGATGTTAATACCCAGCCCGTTCCACTCCATCAGCTTGAACACGTCTTCCAGTGCAGCGGTAAACAGCTTCGGGGATTTACCGAATTACTTACTTACTTTAATTTAAAAATAGGCTGCAAAGGTGAAAATTTGATCCAATCTGCTAAAAGCGATAAGAAATATGTCTTTAAAAATAATAATAATAATAAAAAAATATACTTTATTTTGATACTGTGTACTTTATTTTTCTTACCTATATAATAACCAATGTACTTTAATTGCAAAAAAAGGTGGCAACCCTACTCAGTTTACACATGAAATTTTTCAGATAAACTATACAATATTTCCATTAGTTTTATTGCAGAATATGACGGATTTTTTTAATGCTAATCTAATACCTACAGTATCGCAGATCGAAATCGCTTATAATATATGCATGGGCATACCCAGGGGGCTAGGGGGGGCAGGGATCCAGGGGGGCTCGTGGATCAAGGTCCAGATTCAGGGATTCAAAAATCTGAAATGATCTTCTAAACGAAAAAATAAACCTATGAAGAATAAGCTTTTGTATCTATACTAATATATAAAGCTGAATTATTTGTTTGTTTGAACGTACTAATGTCAGGAAGTACTGGTTCAAATTGAGAAAATATTGTTATGTTGAATAGTCCATTTAGTATAAAAATAATAGAATCAGACGCTACTTTGCGGAACTCCATTGTTATAAAGTTAAAAGTAAGGTTAAAAGTATAGTAACTGTAGTTAGTATTAAATATTTTGTGGTCGTGTATTTGCTCCTCCCGCCCCGACTAAGAACTTGCCCCCGCCCTTGAACAAGTACTTGCCCCACCCTGACAAAGTTCTTGCCCCCCCCCCCCTGACCAAGAACCTGGTACGCCCATGAATATATGTCTCGCGTATGATGTCTTACACGATCAGCTGTCTCGTGTGCCCATTATCGATCCATAGCCATTCTTTAATCTATTAATATCTATAATAAATTAAATGTATGTACTATTTTTTTTAAAAGTGCTGCTGCGAGTTTCTCTCCGTCTCATTTTTTCTTCCAGCTCAACATCTAGCCCAAACGGGCACCTAAAGGCGATGATAAATGACATTCATTAAGCGAATATTTTGTATTCCTAATATGAAATAAATATTTTTTTCTTTTTTTCTTTTCTTCTTTTCTTTTCTTTCTTTCTTAACACCACGCGGCCCGTCTACCTTTTTGTTCTGTTTATGTCTGTATGTATACAAAAATGAATTGCTTGTTGTCTCTATTTCCTATTTTGGTCTTGAAATATTAGTAGAAGTCCAGTCCATTTAAACCCTTAAATGGTGAGAAAATATGGAAAAATTGCGAAATTAATAATAAAACGTAGTAGCATTTTATTTTTCTTTATGAATATACAAACTGTTAGTAACTGTCAAACATTGTTTCTTCGCGCCATCGTCTACAAGTTTGACATAGGTAGTCTGAAAAACAATTTCATATGTCACTATTTGTTTATATTTTTTATTAGATAGTACATAACATAAAAACTCTTTGAGATAATAAAGAAACCAATCCCCTTTCGATACTTTTGAGGCAGGATAGCGTCTGCGGGGTCCACTAGTTTATAATAAAAGTAAATGCAACGATGGTACTTTTACTACTTACTACTTGCTTACTACTAAAACTTGTACCACATACAACTTTTGTATTTTTACAAAGTCCCATGACTGTAACAAAGTCGAAACCCCCAGTACTTGATAATGTATATTATTATGTAATGGTGTTAGAGAGCCTACACGTGCAGCTTGAACTGAGCCTCATTATCTGCCTTAAATCCCGGGTCGTGCTTGTAAGCCGGGATTAAGGCTTGAATGAAGCGCTTTCCTTTCTGCAAACTTTCGTAAGATGTTTTTCTTATTCACTGATATAATGTAGGTTATTATGAGCGTAGCACTAAAAATAACTCTTTTTGTTAGCTGAGCTACTTTCAGCGTAGGTTACAAACGAAATTTAGCGCTATAGATAACTTAAAACTATTTTGGTTTCAATCGTCATTAAGAATAGAGCTACGGTATCCCCTGCCTGATCGTAAGAGGCGACTAAAAGGGGGCTTCCGGGGATGCAGACGGTGAGAGTGGGAGCTTGACCCGTCCAGCTAGCAGCCCCGGGAGGGACGGCGGTGTATGCGTGGCCGCATGCCGCCGTGAACACCTGAAGGTGCAGGAGAGCACATCTGCTCTCCCGAAGATGGGCCCGTTCTGGGGCGCCACGCGTGGAGGACACCGGTGCGTTCCTATGGAGATCCCAGAGTCCTCACAAACGCAGAGGCAGGCCACCGAGGGGGTTTTCCCGGGGTTAACCCGGTATCCTCTCCCAAGGTGTCGGGTACCTTTTGAAGGTTTCCCCCCCCGATACCAAAAAAAATGGTGTTTGGTTTGGTTTGGTATGGCGTATTTTCGTGTCATAATTTGAAACCTAATTGAAAATACATGTACAATATAATACATTTTTTGTGTCTTTTATTGTTGAGCTGCTACATTTTTTAGTTGTTGACTGAAAAATAATATATTCTTCCCGTTTACCCTAAGAATCATCATTTCGGAGAACTAAATTACTGTATTAACCATATTGTATAAATTTTTTCCGATATTCGAATCCGAATGTAGGCCATTGGATTATTTGTTGCTCGACATTGAGCAAGCAAGACGTCGCATTTACGTGGCTCATTATTCCGGCTGAAATCCCGGAGCGTGCTTATAATCCGGGATTAGGATCCCACGCAAATGAATCGTTCTTTTCTGCCAATTGTTCGCTATTTTAAGAAATCCTGTTATTGCCTTGTTTTTAATAAGAGATAAGCCATGTTTTTGTTTTTCTTATTATTTCTTATTATTTATTGTTTATTATTCTTATTACTTATTTTTATATATTATCGTTTGTTCAGCAGAAGATAAATATTATAGCTGAAACAAATTAATTTTGGCGTTCACAAAATGTTGAGAAATTGTATTGAAAGAAATTGCTGAATGTTATAATGCTAAGACACTTTGTAAATTTGTATAAGTAAAAAGAATTATGTTTTTATTAAAACCAATACCTGTACCGGTATTCTCGAATTTCGTTACGACAGCTTAGCGACCGAAATCGGTCGGTAACTCGATTACTACAGCTTTTTAACGAACTTTGGTAGTCTCGATTGTTTGAAATGTCACCAATTAATAGTATTTTCACGAATTGAAACGTCAAACTGCCGATGAAAGTCGTTAACTTAGCGATCCATAATCGATCGATAAGTAAAGAATTTTGAAAATACTAGGCCTGGATGACCGAGCTTCGCCCGGATAAAAACAATTTTCTTGACTTTCTTGTTCACTGTACCAATGCCCTGTAATAACAACGCCATCTACTGAAGTACCTCCTAACAGAAAAAAATGTCAGGAAAAATTTTCAGT
Organism: Pyrgus malvae; assembly: GCA_911387765.1. Taxonomy (NCBI): domain Eukaryota; kingdom Metazoa; phylum Arthropoda; class Insecta; order Lepidoptera; family Hesperiidae; genus Pyrgus; species Pyrgus malvae. The sequence continues at coordinate 22,610,023 of OU426964.1, read as the reverse complement.
TTATGTTTAAGTTGATTATAGCTGAAAACACGGATAAAACGACATATTCTAAAAAAATAAAACCTAGCATTAAATTAAACATTAAATAAATAATAATAAAATAAACATAATATAAATAACATTTAACCCAGCATTCTGGGCACACACCCTCAGGGCAGTAATTTTGATGCCATTTTTTACATTAATTAGTTCATAGTTTTATTTAGTGTTAGTTTATTTATAATTTTCAAATGTTTGCTTTTTTATTCTTATTGTTCTTAAAATTTAATAAATGATTTAAACCTAGCTAGATCGATATATCGCCTAAAACTCTCTGTATATTTATTAGTTTCATGAAAATCGTAGGAGCCGTTTCCAAAATTCAGATTATATATAAAGTTACATTTTAGTTACATTAGTTTTACTTTTAATACGCTTAGTTAATTTTGTTAAACTTATTCACTCTTGTGTTTGGTTCCTAACTGTAAGCAAGATGTTGACAGCTTGAATAATAAATAAATAAATAAATAAATATGTATATATACAAGAATTGTTATTTACATGATAAACCAATTGCAGCAATAAATAAATGCTTTCTTTTTTCTTTCTTATCTTTGTTTCAGCGTTCGGAGCTGACTAACGTGCCAACGAAATTCTACCTTGTCATAAATAAACAAGCTGTGGGCAATTATAATTGCTCGGAGAACTAAAATTTATAGCTAGCTAATTTCGCTTTGACTAAGTTCGAAATATGGACAAACTGTTGGCCAATGCGTGAAAACCATGGCTATTATCCAATGATTTATGCGCCCATAACCTCGATTCATGCCTAACGAATATCTGCTATTTATTTATTTATTTTCAACCTTTTTTTTATGTCCCACTGCTGGACACAGGTCTCCTTCTCTCAAGTGAGAGCGATTTAGGCCATAGTCCACCACGCTGGCCAAGTGCGAATTGGTGGACGTCATGCTATCGAGAAATTATGAATTTCTCTCTTTTTCCGATCCGAAGTACAAATAAATATGAATAAATAATTAAATAAACAAACAACTAAATAAATACATACTTGAAGAAATAAAATTTAAAAATTTTAATTTTCAAAATGCGCAATATGGGATCAAATGAAATTAAATTGATATGATAATAATGTACATTTTTATAAATTGTGTTATTATTAAGTTTTTTTCTTTTATCTTTGTAATATTTGCATACCTCTTGAAGGTAAATATGGCGTACTAAATATGTATTAACAACTTTTGTAAACACCCATATTTGTGCAAATAAAGTTCTTTGTCTTTGTCTTTTATTGGGAAGGCCTGGAGCTTACTCCACCACGCTGCTCCAATGTGGGTTGGTCGAGATGCGAGTTAGTGGCCAACCCGCTCTCGGATGTTTTCAAACCGCCCATAAAGCCTCCGACAAGCTTTAGCGACTGTTATCTATCAACAACAATCGGAACCGACGGCTTAACGTGCCCTCCGAAGCACGGAAACAAGCATGAAATTTTTTGGCACTAGCAATCACCCATATCACACCCGACCGCGTCCGTTTGGCTTAGTTGCATAGATCGATTGCGTTCTACACTAACCGCCGGGCCATGCGCGCCGAAAGTTATATCTCTTAAAACTAATTTAAAGTCGAAACCCATTCAGCTAGAATAATTAAAATGATAGGTACGCCGTTATATTAAAAGCACAACCACATAATACTAAACAGTATTAATTAGCTTCATACGTCTAATAAACAAAGCAGTAATGGTAATCCAAATGTTGAGTAAAGTACTGTATGTAGAATGACTTTTAAATCTTTGCATACCTCATGAAGGTAAATATGGCGAACTAAATATATATAAACAACTTTGTAAACACCCATATTTGTGCAAATAAATGTCTTTGTCTTTGTCTTTCAGTACTCCAGAGTAATTTACTTAAAGCATTAATCTAAGGTGTAAAATTAAGTTGTGTCTGAGCTTAAGCTGAGCAGAGAAATATGGACAATTCCCTAAGCGATATTTCGCTACGAATATTCGCTATAATCCATTAATAAATTCGCCGAAACCGCAATTTATGCACCGATATTCGTGGCATATACAGCAAAATATTAATTATTGTCTCAAACTTTATTAGTATAGTTAATTGAATGTATTGTATTTTAACCCCTTTTAATTTACCAGTATGAAGACTCTTCTAGGAATTTTAGTGAATTTATTATTAAGTAATCTTTTGAATTAACATATCGTAACCGCTTTCGTTATTTAAAATTAAATGTCCATACATTTCCCATAAAATGCACAACGTCCTTGTAATCTGCTTTTTTTGGTTTGTAACGATGACAAGTGATTTATATAAAACTAGCCTTCCGCCAGTGGCTTCGCCCGCGTGGGCCCGTTTTTTAGATTCCCGTAGGGTAAAAACCATCCTATGTCCATTCCCAAGATCCACTCTATCTGTGTTCCAAATTTCATTAAAATTGGATCATTGGTTTAAGCGGGAAAGCGTAGCAGACAGACAGACAGAGTTACTTTCAAATTTATAATATTAAATAGTAGGGATGTAAATATTCTGTGAATATTCCAAGTGTGTACCTGTTGCTATATCTATATCTATGGCTAAAAGGAGCAAAAAATTCACGTTTATTGTAGGGGAGCACCCTTGAATATTTATTATATTCTGTTTTTAGTATTTATTGGTATGGCGGCAACATAAACACATCATCTGTGAAAATTTCAACTGTCTTACTATCACGGTTTATGAGATACAACCTGGCGGACAGACGGACGGACACCGGAGCCTTAGTAATGTGGTCCCTATATAATTAATAGCCTTCCGCCAGTGGCTACGCCCGCGTGGATCCGTTTAATGGGTCCCCGTAGGATAAAAAATAGCCTATGTGCTATTCCAGGCTTCATTGTTATATTAAAATCATAGGCGTTTAGCCAGTTGCTTCAACTGCGTTGACCCTATTAACCGTTTTCACGTAGGAATGACGCATTTCCCGCGGTAAAAAGTTGCCTATGTTACTTAGGGTGAATGTAGCTTTCTAATGGTCGGAACAGTAGTTTTTGAGTTTATTCCTTACAAACATACAAAAATACAAATCTTTCTTCTTTATAATTAGTAGTATATATGACTTTGTTTGAAATAGAACAAAGACTTTTTGCATTGTAATATTTTGAAACAACCACCTAGGGCTAAGAAAGAAGCTCTTTGTATTGTGCCTAGGAGGCTAGATTAATTTACCACACAGCTCGAAATAAAGACAAATCTGTAGCAGATATACGCCTATGAATAGTAGCTATAATCCGTTGACAAATGCGCCATAACCACAATTTATGCACTGACATACGACCTCTGTGTTAGCACTGCACTCACACTCTCAGGTTACACTCAACGTCATTATCTTATATACATATACAAATAAATAAAATTTTAGTATCTATTTGTAATATTAAAATAATCGCTTTTTACTACATTCATATGTATGTAGGTATATACGAAATATGCCAAAATAATATTTTTTGAAGTGAAAACTTCTTTAGCGGCGTTGAGCACTTTTGTGGGATGGGTAAAAACTGTGAAACTCGCGTCAGGTCACGTGTGCTGATCGAAAAACCGTAAGACGGTTGGAGAGTAGTGTTGTAACATGGAAATCGATTAATCGAACAATCGATTGTTTATTTTTTAATCGATTGTAAGGGTTTCGATTAATTAAAAAAATCGTTTTTTTTTAATCTATTTTCATAAAAAATGGGTTAAAATTTTTTTTTTCAAAGTATAAAAAAAAATAATTGAAAAGAATTAGAAAATGAAATATAAATTGTAATGTTTGTGTACGATAGCGCAATAAATAAATATTGTATTTTACGACATAAATAATAGTTCTTTTATATTGATAATAAAAGCAATTCGTTAAAAATTATTCCCTAACTATTCCAATAAATCAAAAATGCACAACGTTAATAATCAAGTTTTCACTTTTTTTTTACAATTTTTGTTCGTCTATCTATGAGTCTGTCTATCGGTCTGTCTGTCTATTTGTCCCGGCTAATCTCTGCAATGGCTGGACCGATTTTGACGGGACTTTCACTGGCAGGTAGCCGATGTAATGAGGAGTATTTAAGGTTAGGTACTTTTATTTTAGAAAAATTATACAACTAAAGTCCACGCGGACCAACTTAACTAATTTGTAATTCAGATCGAAACGATACTAATGTCTGCCATAATTTGTTGACTAATGCGCCATAACCACAATTTATGCACTGATATACGACCTGTGTGTAGCACCGCACTCACACTCAACGTCATATTTACTGAGGTACTTATCAATTTTTTTTTCAGTAAGGTTATTAGTAAGTAGATAATAATGAATTAACAATTATGTATGTGGAAGTGGTGGTACCGATTATAATGGTGCTGAAGGTATAATTTTTCTAAGGTAAGTACAAGTACTTCAGTTGTACCCTAGATCCGCAAATCTGGAACTATTATTCGCTATTATCCGTAGATAAATACGGCATAACTGTTATTTACGAGCCGTACTTGAATGGTACATATTGCCGCCTACTGGACGTATATTAATGAACAAAACTCATTTTCTTAGTAGTGGATTATAAGTATGTGGCATATGTACATTATTTTACAGGCATTTTTAATAGAAAACATGAATTTCCACCAAAAACATATTGCTGCAAAATGTTGCTAAGAGCCATAGGCACTGTATATGGCTTATTCTATGAAAAATATATCAGATCTCATGTTGAGCTCCTGAATCTACGCCTCCGAAGTCTACCAGCCGTACCTTCACCAATTCTACATTTCAGTCTAAGTTTACAAAATTCTATTTGGAATATGTAAGTGTAAATTTTTATCTAATTTAGTATTGGAATTAAGTGACATCTCCATGGAGCAAGGTAGCAACGATACATCAAGGCGGAGTGAGCCGCTGCTGCGACTGTGTAATTCAATAACAAACAGCACCTACTACACACGATGTTGTAACGTTTTACTAATTTATGTTTCCACACGACTGCAAGAAAAGCTTATGGTTGAAGCCCTTTTATCTCGACGTACGGGTCTCTCCCCATAGTTGCGAAGATATAAAGCTTACTCCATCATGCTACTCCAATGCGAGTTGGCGGAGATACGGGTTAGTGGCCTCCCCGCTGCCCGACGTTTTCAAATCGCTATAAGGCCTCCAACAAGATTTAATGATTGCTATCTATCGGCAACAGTCAGAAACGATGGCTTAATGGGCCTTTTGAAGCTGGGAAACCATCTTACACCCGAACGCGTCTGATTCGCTTAGCTCAGTAGATCATTTAAAAAATTCAACATATTTGTCGAATTGGAATTCAGATACTAATAAACGTCAATCTTTTCGCGGTCATCTGTTCTAGTTGTCCGTATGGGCAACGAGTTGAGCTGAGAGAAAAAATCAGAGGAAGAAAACTCTCAGCAGCACTATTTTTTAATGCAACTGCCAGTAAACATAAATATTAATCAACACTATGTACATATAGTTATGAGATGCTACTGAATACACGTCACGATTCGTTTGCATTCCATAGTATAGTTTTTGAGTACACCAACAAACAATTTCCCAAATGAGCTATACCTAATAGGGAGCATTTTGTTTTTTGATTAGGAGCGGCTGTACTTTGTACTAGATCTTATAGTTGTTGAGTTAAGTTGAAACATATAAAAATCCAGGTTACATTTCGGTGTAATAGCAGTCGTCTCACAGACGTGACAAATGTTGCCGCGCGTCGAGGCGTCTCTGTCACACTAATTATTGTTATGACGCGGAAAATATTATGTTATCACACCTCCTAACACACATAAAACTTTTTGTAACAATTTCTTTGAGTGATGTTTATCTTCTTGACAATATTCGCTGATATTTGTTTGACGAACCCTCTTGTAGGAATGGGTATTTTTTCGATAAGGCTTGAATAATTATAATGAGGATTGGTGGCATACTCGTTGTCAGAAGTTTTAGCGGGACCTGAATAAGGCATGTCGTATTCTTGTTTTTTTCCCGACTATTTTTTGTTTGCTTGGTATATTCTTGAGATATATCGATTAAAGGTGATGGCAGTTTGTTCGATATTGGTTAATTACGGTAACCAAATGTTCTACGTAGAATTAAACTAACAAAAAGGTGAGCATTGTAAGGGGTAGCGTTTTTTTGTAATTGTTAATGTTCATTATTTTAAACAGTAATAAAATCATAATTTATAGACAATACACCTTGATATTAATTTAAATAACTATTATTTACATATTTGAATTTGAATTTGTTAATGCACAAATCTATAGGCGTGACAGTTTTTCAGTAAAGTGTACCACATAAATACTCAGGTTGTGGGATAGTGTTAGGGATGTTTCGCTCGTTCTGATAATAGTGTAAAGACATGTCTTTTCGGGTTGTTTACAAATCTGTGTAGATCTCCTCCTTCCGATTAAGATTTAGGGGCTATATGGGCAACGTGAAGGCGCGCAATTCGCGAGTCGTGAATAAGTACGTTACTTGAGGAATATAGGGCCGCTCGTAATCTATGTTTTGTTTATTGTTTGCGGCATTTAGTTTTATTTGGCAGCATTGCAGATTGCCATGAATGAGTTTGAGGGAAAATTTACAAATGCTTTGTCATTTGAAAAAATTTCGCTTCTTTGTTTTTAAAATTTTTGGTAGGTCAACGAAAGATAAGAGGCCATGTATGCAATTTATACCAAGTTATTTATTGGTGGCGTTGCAAATTTTGCCATGCCGTTTAAGGTTAAAAAAATTGTAGGTAATCGAGGCTGATATTTCCGTATGATAATGCTTATTCGTACGCCTTATATAAAATTATACCTATAGAAATTAATCAATCTTTTCTGAATGTGATTTTATACAGAACATAAACTTAGGCCGACTGTTTTCCATGCTTATATTCCGTTTTATTAATGCCCTAACTTTAATCGTATGCATTAATGTTTTTATGAAGCTTGTTCGAGACTTAAAACGTCTTGGACTGATAGATGCAGTAAATGGTAGAATGCAGTGGATGCAGTAATGGTGAAAGGTAGAGAAATAAAAATATCATTCAATTCAAAACGGACAGCCTCCGTGGCTTAGTGGGTGATGAGCCGAATGCGAAGCGTGAGGTCGTGGGTTCGATTCCCACTCAGGACAAATATTTGTGTGATGAATATGACTATTTGTTCTGTGTCTGGGTGTTAATTTATCTATTTAAGTATGTGTTTAGAATTATATAAGTATATTTATCAGCTTTATGATTACCATAGTACAAGCTCGGCTTAGTTTGGAATCAGATGGTGTTGTGTGAATTGTCCAAAGATATTTATTTATAATTTTTAGTTAGAGGCAAGAGGATATCCTGTTTCATCTAAAGATTCACTGTTGAAACAGTAACAACAAGCTCAACGCGCAGTAACCGCAATATCATAGATTTTTATCCTGCGCATCCATCATAGCAGCTCCAGTCGGGACCGATCCGACTGTTATTAAATTGCCAACAATTTGTTTCCTTTGATAAAATTGTACATGTTTATAACGACATTTATTTACACCTATAATTTTGTTAATAATACTCTAAGTAAGGGGCTTAAGGTTGATTTTCAAATGAAAAGCATGTGTGTGACGGTTTTGATAAAGTGGCAGGGCTTCCGATTTTGATTTATAGGTGATACAAGAAGGAGGCGCGGAATTCTCGATCATGAATACGTAGCGTGAAGAATGTAGTGTCTTTCTCGAAATTTTACGCTAACGTTTCTTGTTTACCGTTTGCGGCGTTTTGTTTTATTTGGCAAGGCTGCTGATTGTAGGAGTGAGGAATTTACGAATGTTTTTAGTTTTCGTATATTTTTATTATATTATTATACTTGCAAACCTCAAGAAGGTAAAAATGGCGAGCTAAACACACACACACACACACACATATATATATAAACAACTTTTGTAAACACCCATATTTGAGCAAACTCAAAGCTCACAACTCCGGACAACTCCTTTAGTCGCCTCTTACCATCGGGCAGGGGATACCGTAGCTCTATTCTTAATCCTGAAGGAACTAAAGCTTAAGTACCTGCGATATTGAGGCAATCAAATGTCATACTCTCACGTATTCGGAGCTTATTCATTACATTGCACACGTTCTATATTTGCGAAAATTCACAACATAATATTAACATTTTTATGATGTACGGACTATAATAAAATTGCCTGTAATATAATAAACTGGCGGCCGCCCGCGACTTCGTCCGCGTGGACTTTGGTATAAGCCACAGTCATGATGTTATGTAGTCTAAAGCCTTCCTCGATAAATTGACTATCCAACACAAACATATTTTTTCAATTCAAAGCAGTAGTTCTTGAGATTAGCGCGTTCAAACAAAAAAACTCCGCAGCTTTAAATATTAACTTAGATTCATCGCGCTCTTATACATAATACTCATGTTGCGTAAAAACCCAAAGATTCGTTATCTCTAAATTAATTTGAAAATAGCTTTAATTGTGCGGAAGTTTTCTTAATGAATAATCTCCTTACCTTAAGAAGCATTATTAATTAAGGTATTGATTAATTTAATGACTTCATAATTCTTAGATTTTTCCTTGTTTTTAAATTTTCTCCTGTCTTTCGGTTTCATTTATAGACTTAAAAAAGTGTAAGACTAAAATTATTTTATATCAATTAAAATGAATAATCCAGCAAATTAAACTAGGTACGATTAAAATTTAAATAAAGGCAACTGAATTTTTTTATATGTTCTGAACAAACTTATGCTTAACTTATTAATTTAGATGTCATATAGATACCCATAACAGCTGGCTTAGTATTTATGGCTGATAAAATGTTATTAATATAACTAAAATAAAATAAAGACCAAAGTCAAATAGCTGTAGATTTCAAACTAACAGCGCACCTTCAATAGTCATCTTTTGTTGTAAATATTGAATAGCTTCTGCTTTGTAAACTCATTTTGTGAGCTCGCCATCTCAAAAGGTATTTTAGCGAGGCTTTACATTGTGAAGAAACCTTATCTCGTTAAGTATTTTCAACGAAGACTATATTTACTTGAGACATTCTTCAGTCTCTGGGAATACCTATCATCACCAATCGTTTCATCAATAGCTAGAGATTTTAAAGGTAAAAGGATTGTATTTTTTGCACCGGTGGCTTACAATATTTTGTACATTTAGCTGCAATAATGCATCAATGATTATAGCACAACATAATGTAGCGACTTTATTACTTGACAGACAAGCTAAAAAAAGTCGAAAATGTGCATAGCCTTGCGTCTTGTGTAGAACGCTAGCGATTTACACAGTTAAGATATCCGTTATAAAGTAAGATGTGATTTTTTTACCAACAAACAGATTGATCATTGTTATCTGAAAAATAAATGGAATTGAAATTAAATTGAAATGTTTTATATTTTCATTATAATAATATACATATTTTCTTGCTTCAGAGTGAAAGTAGTCATCGGTTCCGGTTGTTATAAGGTATACCTTATGGAGACGGTATATGGTATACCTTATGGAGACGGTATATGGTATACCTTACCTATTAGAGTAAGCTCCAGGCTGGGGATTATGGGGAAAGACCTGTGTGTTGCAGAGGGATTCAAAATGGGTTGTAGCCAAGACGGCTCTTTCTTCAGATTAATTTTGACTAACGTTATACCACTAGAGTCTTGACCAGAAATCACAATAATAAAATAAACATGAATCTAATACCTTTAAAGGAGCAAATTTGATGCTAAACAATTTTGATTCGGGGGTGATAAATCGACCCAGTTAGATTTTATTTATATAAATTTTAAATTATAAAAAAATATTTGAGCGATAATCAATTTAAATAAAAACTGAAAAATACTACTCTTCCTGACATCTATCGGAGAGTATTAATAATAATGTGGCGTTAAACGCCATCCGCCAATCCGAAGTTCAAAGAAATGACAATGCCGATTTGAAAGAGCTCTATAAAAATTTTGTTTATTGAATTAAAGCTTCCTTGGCCGAATGGTTACGTAGGCTGACTGCGCAACTAGAGACTCGCGTTCAAACCTCAATTAAAACCATAATGCGTTTATTTCTTATTTTTTGTAAAAAAAATAATATTGGGAGTTATTTAAGCTTATAAATAAAATATTTCATCTAAAAAGTGCGTGTGAGGCATGGTAAGTAGATAAAAAATAAAAAATAAATTGTTTTTATCCGAGCAACTTTCGGTCGTCCAGGTACTTAACCTTTAGTACAAATGCAGTATGCATATGTAGTGCAGTACAAGTGCAGTGCAGTACAGTGTACTTACTGCACTTAACTGTACTGTAAGATAATAAATAACTTATAACTACTGATATACAATAATAAATAAATAATAATAAACGTTACACACTCATAGCCCCACAGTAAGGTAATTAATACCCTGTGTCGTGGGTACCATAGACACATACAAAGACAGGAACACAAACACCCAGACCGAGAACAGCAATTTAAACTCATAATTCAAATTTCTGTTTCGCCGGGAATCGAACCCGGGACCTCTCGATTGGTAGTCCGGCATGGTTACCATTACGCCACGCGGGTCCTCAAATACAAAGTAACTCCAAAGTGATCGTTGTTGGACTGTTTCCTGTACAATTAAGTAAATTTGGTAAAGAAAATCGTAACTTTGAAACAAATGGAACCTTACGCCTCGTTTACTAAACCCATCTAACATAACGGAAAGCCTACGAAAACGAAATGACATCTGCAATTTTTTCGCTCCTTCAGCTTCCAGCGAACTAAAATAAAACGCGGCAAACAATAAACAAGAGACGTTAGCATAAATTTCAGAACGGCTTCCATTCCTCACGTTACGTATTCACGAGTCGCGAATTTCGCGCCTTCACGCTGTATCGCCTATAAATCAAAATCGGAACTCCTTGCCAAAACTACCAAGAAACTGCTTTCATTAGAAATTCAACCTTACGTTACCTTGCTCAGAGTAGTTGTCACAGTTTATTAGCTGCAAAGTAATTTTGGTATAAATATGAACAATTTTATGAAAGGAAACAAATCTGTGGTTAAAGAAATACATACAAATAATGATAGAAACAGAAACACCCAGACCAAGAACAGAAATTTTCAACTCATCATTTAAAAATGATGATTGAAAATAAAAATGATTAATAAGAATAAATAAATAATATTAAACTTATAGATCAAAGTAGAGAATGAATGGTGTTCAGTGGTCGCTGCAACCCAGGAACGTTTTTTCAGATCGAGAGAAAAAGGTCGACAATACACTGTTTTTATTTTATTTTAGATAGTTTTTGGCATAAAATTTGAACAAATGGAAGCTTACGTTACAATTCGTTACTCACAAAATATGTAACAAAACAGAAAGCCTATAAAATCAAAATAACATCTGCGAATTTATTGCTCCCACAGCCCCCGCCCTCCAGAGAACTAAAATAAAACGTGGCAAACAATAAACAAGAGACGTTAGCATAAATTTAGAGAACTGCCTACATTTCTCACGTTACGTATTCACGACTCGCGAATTTCGCGCATTTACGTTGTATCGCCTATAAATCAAAATCGGAACTCCTGGCCACTTAGCTACAACACCCAAGATACTGTTGTCATTCTAAAATCAATCTTACGTACCTAACTTAGAGTAGTAATAATAGTTTATTAGCTGCAAAGATACGTTGGTGTAAATATGAACAATTTTATGAAAGGAAACAAATCTGTGGCAATTCGATTACTGTAATGGCGGCGGATCGGTTCCGATTGGAGCGATGATGGATGCGCGGGATTAAGATCTGCGATACTGCGGCTACTGCACGCTGAGCTTGTTGGAACTGATTTTAATGAAACTTGGGATAAGTTTTTTACTTCCTTCATAGCCCGGCTTGACGTTTATTGTTTTCAGTCACTGGATTTTTATCAAATATGTTTTAGGTAATCTAAAGGATAAAATTAACATCATAATAACTACATTGTGCAGTTGATGTTTAAAAAGTTTAAAAAATAAGACAAGGTAAACCAGCAAGCATGCCGACAAACTTTATAAGGCATGAGTCCTTTGTATAGTCAACATTAAACTTTTTACTAGTAGTATTGATATTCATTTTATCTTAAAAACTTTTAGGAGACTGTGTACGCTTTTTTGCGTCGCAATGCTGGGCTCGGGTCTCTCTCCAATATTGGGGAGGCCTAGAGCTTTCTCCACCACGCTGCTTCAATGCCAGTTGGTGGAGACTTGTTTATTAGTAGGATTCGTTAAAGTTAAATACGGAATCTTTATAGGATACACCTTATAGGGCTGTGTCCTTTAATTTACTATTTTGGAAAATTGGTGGACAATTCTAAAGCTGTTGTTTGTTTTTGATCTATATAGTGTAATGTACGAGTAGTATAAAATGTCCAGGTTTAAACAGCATGCATTTCTGGCTAATGACATTTGTTCCAATTTTCAAAGTCATGTCAACAATCTTGCCATGTGATGACGTGACCAAGGTATGACAGGTGTCACACCCGTCAGAGAAGTGGGCTTTACGGACGAACCTCTCGTTCCAACGTGTATGCACAATGTGCCTTCTAGTTATACAACTAGTGTTCTGTATGTGTCGATGTCAGTGTTGTCGGTGCATAGAAAATGACGTTGTTAATTGAAATTGACATATGAAAGAATATTTGTGAATGTGTGACAAAATTAAAATGTGTGCGTTCATCCCCCCACACCAGATTTGGCACAAAAATTATGTATCGAAGCGAGGCGCTATGCCGTCTCTACTGAAGGGTGAGTCAGTAACTTTGATGCTCTAAGCGTGAAGACTATAATTTGCGACCGGCGGCGGGAGCTGTAACTAGTCGGGCATCCCCGAATAAAACTACGTGAGTACAGTCATGATATTTATATTGTTACGCCTTTGAGTACCTATATCTCAAAAACAAAGCGTCGGACAAGACATTGTGATTCGGACTCTGTTAAGTGGATTTTTGTGGAAGCTGACAATAAACGTCTTCTACGTTACCAACGGCATTTTCATTACCCATAGCGCGTAACAATATTAACAATATAAGTTTACACTCACGATTCGTTCTATAAGAAAATGAATATAGTCCATCTGTTCAATCCTTGCGACTGGCTGATAAGTAATTATAAAAAGAATTCCATCGACATTGACATCCAACGTCAATCGTAAAAAAGGTGGTGTATTATGAAGACCATGGTGCCGTGCACTAAATATATTCAGCCGTGCTGAAGTCTTCTATTCTGCTACAACGCTAAAAAGAGCGAGATCCTGGTTTTCAGGGGGAAAAATAAACCTACTAGCTTTACGCCCAAATTTACACTATGCGAATCTCCCCTGAGGCAGGTGGCTCAGTTCAGGTACCTCGGCCACATAGTTGATGAACGCCTCGAAGACGACGGTGACGTAGAGAGGGAGCGGCGGGCAATGTCGGTTCGAGGCAATATGTTGGCCCGCAGATTTGCACGATGTGAACAGCAGGTAAAGCTGACGCTGTTTAGGGCATACTGCCAATCATTTTACACGTGCAGTCTGTGGACGGACTATAAGCAGCGGACCCTCAGAGCCCTTCGCGTACAGTACAACAATGTTCTGAGGATGGTGCTGAGGAAACCCCGTTACTGCAGCGCATCCGCCATGTTTGCGGAGGCGAGTGTAGATGATTTCTACGCTCTCATCCGCAAACGTGTGGCGTCGATGATGAACCGGATGGTGGGGAGTACCAACACCATCCTCAGCACATTGGCGTACAAGCTAGACAGCCCTCTTTGGGGCGCCTGGAATAGGACACACACGCTCCCGAATAGGCGTGTGTGTATATAGTTGCTTAATTTTTAAATACATACTAACATAGGATAAGTTTGTGTACTAACCCAAAAATGTATTATGTTTTCTGTTTTTATTTACTAACATAGTTATGTAAGCATTTGTATTTTACTAACCTATTGTATGGACTTATGGTCTGAAATAAATGAATTATTATTATATTATTCTCCTATCGTGACCCATCGGCCGTGCCGAGCAATAAGAAAAGAACGCCGTGCGCTCTCTATCAAGAGTATCAAGATAGTGTTCAAGACCTATCAGCCGTGCCGGACAAACAATAAAAGTGCGCCGTGCGCACCCACCAGCTGCAGATCGACTTGGAGGTTAAGGTTGGTGGTTTAGAATTATTTATCAAAGCAGCAAGAACTTGAACATATCTCCTACACATAGGTACATACATATTATCTAGTGCGATTACCGCACAGTCTTTTTTGGTCTTCGAGCCGAACATAGAACATAGGGAAAAACAAGGGCAATAGTAATTTCCTTGTTCGGTTTTCATTTATTTTATTCTTTTGACATTTCTTTGTTTGGTTTTCATTTATTTCATTCGTTTTGTCAGTTCATACATTTTCCAATTTCGAAATGGCTCCTAAGAAGGAACAGAGCCGTACAGACTCTATGGATGTCAACTTAACCGTATTAAATAAGAAAAAAGAATGCGTATTCGAAGAAATGCAATTGATTTATGATTTGTCAAATGATGAATCAAATATAGATTTATTCCTTTTACGTATGAGTGACGTCGAACATTTACGTACATCATTTAAAAAATATGTCTTTGATATTTTTGAATACGAATTTAAGAACGATCCTGACATTTCGCTTAGAAGTCAAGAATTGAAAAGCTTTGATGAATTATATTTTCGTAGCAAAGTCATATATTCAAAATTGCAACTAGAAGCATCCGATAGTAATGAATTAAATAAAACTTTAACTAATCCTGAATCTTCAAGGGAGTCTAGGCCGCGCCTTCCAAAATTAGAATTATTTTCCTTTGACGGAAACGTTGAGCATTTTACTACATTTTACGAAACATTTTGTTCGTTGGTTCATAATCAGCCTCATATACCGAAAATAGATAAATTTCACTATTTACTTTCTTGCACGAAGGGTTCAGCTCTAAACATTGTAAAAACCGTTCCGATATCTGCCAACAATTATGATATTGTGTGGCAATGCTTATTAGATAAATATCAGGATAACCGCATGTTAGTTGGTACATATTTAGATAAAATGTTAAATTTTACACCTCTGCCGAAAGAGTCGTCAATCAACTTAAATAATTTCATAGAAACGTTTGAACACTCATACAAAGCAATACAAGCTTTGAATATTAAAGATTTGCAGAGCTATATTTTGTGTCATATTGCTTTAACCTTTAACTACTGACGTGGGGGCCTCACAGGCCTTCAGAAAGTTAAATTGTTGAATTTCTCCTCTCTTCCGCGCACGCCGCACGTGCATCTTCTAGTACCTTCGAGTTTAGTTGCGCCGAGGCTGTCGACGACTGTTCAGGTGTTTGCTTGCACAATTTCGGTATGTAAAATCATTTTAAAGTTTCTCGTTGGCCTCTCAGACCCCACCTCAGTATTCACGTAACTTTTTTGTAGACATTTCAAATTTAGGTGTTGCCCTTTTTTTGTAGTATTAGTAAAACTTTTACAATATAGAGCACATTTCATCGTCCGGGAGACAACGTTCTATCGGGAATCAAAATAATCAACATGTATCGAAAAATAGAAGAATAGTAGTGCCTGGAGATATAGTTTTTGAGACAGTCGTGGCATCGTAAATAGATTGCGAAGACTCAAGCGGTTCGGAGGCCGAAGATATCGATGATACCTTTACTCAGGAGCTTCACGAACATGAATCAGATACGCAGAGTAAGACGGATTACAAACAACAGTTTGTGCCTGTACCCGAAGAACAGACGTCCCCCGAAGACGATGTACCTCCATCGTCGATTCGATATTTTATGGGAAAAATCGCTGCAAATTGGTATGCCAAACACCATGTAGAGCCATTCGAGTTCCTCAACACAATATTGTTAGACAAACTAATTCTTCAAATGTAACAGAAAACAATACAAAAGATCCTTTTTATATTTGGAATAAATACTAACGAAAGATTGCCACGTGAGTTACGTTTGAGTTTGGCACGCGTGTTAGGAGATGATATGCCTGTATCTGACCATCCAGATGCTAACGAAGAAGAGCCCATGAAAAGGAGAAGGTGCCATACATGTCCTCTGAAGCTTCAAAGGAAATCTACACACATTTGTTATACATGCAAGAAACATGTATGCCTACAATGTGCAAAACAAGTTTGCCCAGACTGTGTTTAATTCACATTTTTTGATGTCTGTGATTTCTTTTTTATATTTTTAATATAAAGGTTTTTGATATTCCATTAGATAAAAAGACTAATTGAGATTATGATTTCAAGGAGATTTGTTGATTTTTTTAAATATATTTTATAATAACTTTGTGAATTATGATATCATGTGATTTTTGCCAAAAAATGTTATGTGTTTTCTAGATTTTAAAATAGTACTTAGTAGTTAAGAAATAAATAATATAAAAATGTTTTATGTAATTTAGATATAACCTATAATAATTATAATAAAACATAAAACCCTAAAAAATCTTTAGATTTTAAAATAAAAGCACACATATGTATGGGCCTCTGAGGCCCCCACGTCAGTGTCTATGTAAAAATAAATCCACCTCAGTAGCTAAAGGTTAAGGGCCTTAGATTCAACCACTCGTAAATCTTTTGAACAACAATTAAACCAGAAGTCGATACCTACATTTTCGGAGCTTATGATTTTCATTCATAATCAAATCAAGGTACTGGACCATTCGGCGTCGTATGCGAGTTCAAGTGGTACATACAATATGAATCAAAATAAACGTCAACAAGAACATGGCAGGTATCCGATGCGCTCGATTAAAACCGATTCTTTTCAGAAATATTCACACGCTGCACCAATTACTTTTAGCAATAAAATTTCTTGTTTACATTGTGGTGAAAATCATGTGATTTTCCGCTGCGAGAAGTTTCGTAAACTGACCGCTGCGCAACGCCTCAGCCGTGCTGAGATGCCTAAGTTGTGCCACAATTGTTTAAAATCAAATCATAATGTTAGGGATTGTAAGAGTGACTTTAGATGCATGATTTGTCAACAGCCACATCATTCGTTACTGCATAGGGTTGACGTTCATTCTACCAGCAGTACGGCCGTGCCGACGTCTGCCATTCTTTCAGCAGCGACTGTGAGCAGTACGAGTGCTGTCAATAATAGTTGTCATTCGGCGTCATTGCACTCATATAATACAGTGATCTTGGGAACCGCAGTCGTTCATGTCTTAGATAATTTCAATCAATATCAAACATGTCGTGTTTTAATTGACTCAGGCGCGCAGTCTAATTTTATAACTATTAATTGTTTACAACGTTTAGGTTTATTTCAGCGAAAATGCCCTTTTAATATTTTTGGATTAGCCGGAGAAAGTGTAAAAAATTATGGCATGACCTCTTTTATCATAAAACCGCGCCACACTGATAATCCAATTTTTAATATAGATGCTGTAGTGCTTCCTAAAATCACTTCAGATCTACCTACTGTCAAAATACCAAAAAATATAGTAAAGGAATACAGTAATTTATTTTTAGCCGATCCTTGTTTTCACAAACAGTCGCCGATCGATATAATTTTGGCTGGTGACGTGTTTCCATTTTTATATGATGTGAAGAAGTTCATTTTAGGTTCAAATATACCTGCCGCTTTGAGTAGTGTGTTTGGGTATGTTGTAGCAGGTAAATTAGTTGTACCGTTGACGAGCGATGTCACGGATGCTTGTGTTGTAGCGTCTACAACCATGGTGTCGTACACCACTGAAGACAATGATCTTAATGACATTCTCAAACGTTTTTGGGAAGTGGAGTCTACGCCGTGCGAATTCCAGATGATCAGTTAGCGGAAAATATGTTTATTGAGAAACATTATCGTGAAAAAAATGGACGATACGTTTCACCCATTTTACAGAAGCCTGACCATTTACCTTTAGGCGATTCTTATGATGTCGCCTTTAGACGACTCGTGCAAGTGGAGCGCCGTTTGGCTCGTTCGTCCGTTTTACAAAAAGCTTACTCTGATTTTTTAAAAGAGTATGAATCATTAGGCCATATGGAATTGTATCGGGGTATGGATCAAACTCAATATTTTATCCCGCATCACTGCGTATTACGGCCTTCAAGTAACTCCCTTGCGCGTAGTATTTGATGGTTCTCAAAAAACAAGTACTGGTGTATCTTTAAACGACACATTATTGACAGGACGAAAACTTCATCAAGATATTTTGAAAATCATTAATAATTTTCGCTTTTATGATGTCTGTTTTACTGCTGATGTGTCCAAAATGTACCGAGCCGTGCTTATTGATCCCGCAGATCGAAAATATCAGCATATCTTGTGGCGTGAAAAGCCATCAGACCCAGTACAAGTTTACGAGCTTAAAACAAATACGTACGGACTACGCAGTGCACCGTATATAGCAGTTCGCACACTCCATCAACTTGCACAAGATGAGCAGTCTGATCCAGAAGCTTCCAGAGTCCTATTGGAAGGATTTTACGTAGATGTCTTACTTTGGTCATGTCAATCTATATCTCAGGCTTGCACGTTGCAAGATGGATTGACATCCCTTCTAAAAAAGGGAGGGTTTGATCTACGAAAATGGTCCAGCAATTGTCCTGAATTACTTACCCGAATAGGGGCAGATCAAATTTCAGAAATTAATTTTCAGGACGATACGTTATCGTCCTCTATAAAAGTTTTAGGCCTAACCTGGTTACCCAACCTCGTTTTCCTTTAATTATAATTTTAATGACAGCCATAGCACCAAACGTTCGGTACTTAAATTGCTTGCTAGTATATATGACCCAGTAGGTTTTATTTCACCGTGTACTTTTGTAGCCAAATGTCTTATGCAAGACTTATGGAAATTAAGCCTGGATTGGGATGATCCTTTACCAACGGAATTGTTGCAAAAGTGGGTTAAATTTCTGGCACAATTACCAATCTTGTCGCAGATTCGTATACAGCGACATTTGTTATTACCAGCGTTTGTTAGTGTGCAGTTAGTCGGTTTCTGTGATGCATCGTCGCAAGGCTATGCTGCATGCATTTATCTACGAAGCATCGATAACTCAGGCAATGTCAAAACCAGGCTAATAACGAGTAAGTCAAAAGTCGCACCTTTGAAGCCTCTGCTTTCTATACCTAGGCTTGAGCTCATGGCAGCCGTGCTATTATCTAAGCTCATACGTTTTGTCGTACAAAACGTAAAAGATTTTAAGTTAGCAATCATCGCCCTTAGCGATTCTACTGTGGTCTTGTCATGGCTTCAAACGCCGCCGTACAAATTAAAAGTTTTTATAGCTAACGGTGTTAGTGAAATTATTGACGTGATTCCACCTAACTGTTGGTTTCACATAAAAAGCGAAAATAATGCAGCCGATCTTTGTTCACGCGGTGTATTGCCTGAACAATTAATCGCTGTGGCCGATACGTGGTACAACGGTCCCACATGGCTTGTTGAAACTCCTCAGAATTGGCCAACAAATGCTTTCTTTTTAAATGAAAATGACAACATACCAGAATTAAAGCAAAATGTAAACACATTTACTTTTAATTCGTGCGAGCAAACAAATAAAAATTATAACGATCTTGAGGAGACTTTCAATAGGATTTCTTCGTTTAACAAATTACAGCGTATAATATCATGGTGCCATCGCTTTATCAATAATCTAAGATGTAAAAACAATATTAAGAACAGTGGACCTCTGTTATCTTCCGAACTTAAACAAGGTCTTAATACTATTTTACATGTAATTCAAAATAATTATTTTAATTCAGAAATTATAACCCTAATGAAAAATGGTTATGTACCATCACTTCGTAAGCTTTCTCCTTTTATTGATCCTGACAATTTCCTCAGGGTGGGGGGTCGGTTATGTCAAGCACAACTACCGTTTAATACAAAACATCCCTTATTGTTACCTAAAAAATGTCATGTAACAAACATATTGATAGAATATTTCCATAAAATATATATGCATGCAGGTCCTCGCACACTGCAGGGCATTTTATGTACGTCTTACTGGATTATTAATGCTCGTAGTATTATTCGTTCAGTGTTATCCAAATGCAAGAACTGTTTTAAGTTTCAACCTTCTAGTATACAGCCGATGATGGGTACGTTACCTTCATCCAGGCTTGCACCAAACAAGGTATTTAACCATGTTGGATGCGACATAGGAGGACCTTTTTTCATAAAAGAGAGCTTACGACGTAATGCAAAGATTAGCAAAGCATACTTATGTTTGTTTGTATGTTTTTCTACGAAAGCAGTTCACCTCGAAGTGCTCAGCGACTTATCGTGTGAATGTTTTTTAGCTACCTTTGATCGGTTTGTTGCCCGCCGCGGTTTATGTAATTGTTTGTATTCAGATTGTGGAACAAATTTTATCGCAGCAGCTAAACATTTAAAAGAAGTACATAGTTTCTTGAATAAAACTTCAAATCGCGATGCAATTTTGGTAGGACTTTCTTCACGACTTGTTGAGTGGCGAACTAATCCACCCAACGCTGCTTCAATGGGGGGCCTATGGGAGGCCGGTATTAAATCTGCAAAACATCACCTCTATCGTGTAGTAGGTGATCGGTCACTCACGTTCGAAGAGTTAACTACTCTTTTTTGCAAAATAGAAGCGATTATGAACTCACGACCTTTATGTTTTCTTTCAAATAATCCAAATGAGTTTGAGGTTTTAACACCTGGTCATTTTCTTATCGGACAAAGTTTGTTAGCGGTTCCTGAATATAACGTTGAAGAAATTGAATTTAATCGGCTGTCACGTTGGCAGTTTCTTCAAAAGGCCTCTCAGTCATTTTGGAAGCGCTGGTCAAATGACTATTTACATACTCTTCAGCAGAGAGAAAAATGGTCATCTATTAGTCGAAATATAAAGCAAGGTGACTTAGTGCTACTGAAGTCTAACTTAACAAAGGCTTTGCAATGGCCTCTTGGAAAAGTAGAGGATGTTCATCCTGGGGTCGATAACGTTGTACGCGTAGTTACCGTACGTACTAAAAATGGTGTCGTAAAACGACCCGTTAATAAAGTTTGTCCTTTGCCCTATGCTAATTAGATATATATTTGTTTAATGTTAGAAGTTACATTTACTTTACATAATTTATACTTTACCTAATTTTATTTTAAACATTTTACACAAGCTTCGTAAGCTTTTTAAGGTACCCGGATACCTTATTCATTCATTTACATTACTTACAGTCACGTAGGAAATCATCACAGTGATTTCGGTGGGGGGTATGTTCAATCCTTGCGACTGGCTGATAAGTAATTATAAAAAGAATTCCATCGACATTGACATCCAACGTCAATCGTAAAAAAGGTGGTGTATTATGAAGACCATGGTGCCGTGCACTAAATATATTCAGCCGTGCTGAAGTCTTCTATTCTCCTATCGTGACCCATCGGCCGTGCCGAGCAATAAGAAAAGAACGCCGTGCGCTCTCTATCAAGAGTATCAAGATAGTGTTCAAGACCTATCAGCCGTGCCGGACAAACAATAAAAGTGCGCCGTGCGCACCCACCAGCTGCAGATCGACTTGGAGGTTAAGGTTGGTGGTTTAGAATTATTTATCAAAGCAGCAAGAACTTGAACATATCTCCTACACATAGGTACATACATATTACATACAGTCCACTCTATATTATCTAGTGCGATTACCGCACACCATCCCTATATGACACTATACAACCTTTTTAATTTTTAAAATAACCCTGTAGTAGTTGAATTTTACAAAAGTAGCAAAAACGGGTCAAAGTAATGATTGGATGACGATGCGGTATTTCAGAGCCTGGAGTTCTTCCTTCCTTTTTTGTTCAGAGTATTCAGCAGATATTGCATCATAAACTGCAAGTAAACTATAAAAAACAAAGCAGTTAAAAGAAATTCCTTAAATACGCAATGGGACAAGAAGCTAGAGATCTAATTAATGGCTTGCTTTCTCAGGTCTTTTGTTGTAAACTAGGCTTTGTAAGCACATTTTGTACTGAGCTCGATCTCAAAGGCATTGAGAGTCATTATTTCTTCATAATTTTCTGAAGTGAAAACTTCTTTAGCGGCGTTGTGCACTTTTTTTGAGACGGGTAAAAATGTTAAACTCATCAGGGGACACGTGATTTGATCGAATATTCGTTAGACGGAGGGGTGAGAGCCGATGGCTCGACTGTCTGTATACTTACTTTTAAATTCGTGTATACTTGTGAAATTGAACAAAGTGCATTTATTAATGAAAAAAGTGACGAAGTAATAGTGAAAGAAAATGAGTGAGTACTTTATAAAAATACTAGATGAAAACTTACTGAAAATACTAGATGAAAAATTATTAAAGCAATTCCTGCGAAATTATTCCCTAACCATTCCAAAATATCAAAAATGCACATTGTTAATATTCGTTTTCACTTCAGCCGACACTGCCGACACCCGTTGTTTTTTTTTCCAACCTTTTTAAGTCTCATTGCTGGGGCACATTTCTGATAGTCCACCATGCTGGCCAACATACCTTCGAGAAATTGTGAGTTTCTGTCAGGCATGCACAGTGGTGGTAAATATCGTTATAAATTAATATTACAATATTTTCCTTCACCGTGGAGCAGCGATAAATAATTAATTATGAAACAGCAAAATTTCGAAAAATATTTCTTGTGTCTTGCATGTAATCGAAATAACCTTTTTAGAGTTTTTTACCACAAAAACATAAAAAAACCGTACGTTACCCGTTTTATGGGTCCCCGTATTATAAAAATAGCCTAATTCCAGGCTATATCTCTAACTTTCTTCCATCCATTTGTAATACGACATAAGACGATATAATTGTTACTCGTATATTAAAATCAAAGGCGTTTAGTCAGTTGCTTCAACCATGTGGACACAAAATTTTAAATCAGTATAGTAGTTTCGTAGCCTATTCAATACAAACAAACAATCAAATATTTCCTCTTTACAATATTAGTGTAGATAACTACTTAAATCAGACTTTTTTGTGTCTACCTGAATTACTAGTTAGCGAAATGGGCACAAGAAGTACTTTACGTTAAAATTCTATGTAGATACCCGTGTAGGGTTACCAACATTCTTTAACTGATTGTACATTTTTTAAAACGTAATCGTTGTAGGTATTTGTTTCTTATTTTAAACTTGTAAAAAAACTTTTGGCACATCATGCAAATTTTATATATTTTTTAAAGTGTTATAGGCTTGCCCATGTTTAATTTTTAAATTAATGTAACTCAAAACCTCATTTTTATTAACTTGACTAGTTTTATTTCTTTCTAGTAAGACAGCGTGGTGATTTATGGCCTAAATTCTTCTAAAATCTTTGAGACTTGTGCCAAGCAGAAGGATTTAAAAAACGCATGAAATAAATTTTCAATAGCATTCTGTATTGAGCCTCAAAATACAGCACAATACCGTTGACAACCCTAAGTAAGAGCCAGTGTAATGCTGTTTTATCCGGTTCAAACTAGTCCGGTGCGCACTGCAGTAGCTCTAGCCGCTTTGGGATCTAAGCGGCGGGTGCCAAATTGTTTAGGCATTCCCTGGACACAAGTTGAAGACTTGTTTTTAAGAAATAAATCTACAGGCCTGAATGTATCGGCATTTATAATGATACAACCTAAGAAAGCAGGAGAATTTTAGAATGTAACGAAGATGCTTAAATTGAGAACATCATCAGTTTTTTATAAGGAGTGTAGATCGCAAGCAACACACAGAAACACGATACGAGTATTTTTTCTCTCTATTAAAACCTTTCTAGTACCAGATTACAGTAGGAAAACATAAAAAATTGTCCCAGTTTTCTATATTGAGAGCCTGAGTTATTTAGCGACTTATTTTATTTGTATAACTTTTAGACTCTGCATTTTTTTATGTAAAAAACTAGCAAACAGGCATACGGGCCTCCGTCGTCTATGGACATTTGCAACCCTAGAGGCGTCACCAATGCGTCGCCAGCTTTGTTTTCAAGGGCTCTTTTAACATATAGTAAAAATAAAATAGTAATATATAGATAGTGTCTCACACGATCAGCTGTCACGTGTGCCCATTATCAACCCATAGCCATGTTATCTCAAATATATAATGTACTTTTTTTTTAAAAGAGTGCTGCTGGGAGTTTTTTTCCGTCGCCTTTTTTCTCTCAGCTCAACATCTAGCCCAATCGGGCACTTAAATTAAAGGCGATGACCGGGAAAAAATGACATTTACTAAGCGAATATTTTATATTCCTAATGTAATTTTTTTTTCTTTTTTCTTTTCTTTTAAAGCCTTTCTTGAATAACCCCATGTTAATCCTAAGAGCTTATTATGCATTGCGTCCTTGTATCCCGATGTTATTTCATAATCCTTGTTTTATTTTTCTTTGCTGCGACTGCATTCGTTTTATTAAAGCTGAGAATAGAAGATTATTTCAGGAGGTCCAAACTACTTTATTTTCTATTTCAACGTTTACGTTTAGGTTCCTCGTGATGCAACTTTGGACAAAGTCCAAAACGCTTTTAATTTGGTTGAAATTCTTTGTTTCGCTTCATTGTTCGGATACTTTCTGGATATAAACGAACGTAAGGTTCCATTGCATCTACTAATTGTGTTTTGGGAAGAAGTTCGGTAACCTTGGATGTTTCGATGTATTTAAGTAGTAGAACGGGCTTGCCCAAGAATATTTTTTTTAAATATTCGCAATATCTTTATTTTAAAAAATTGTTTCAAGAAATTGTAAATTTGCTGGTAAAGATGCAGAGCGGAGAAGAAAAGAGGAAAAAAAATGTTTATTAGCTTCATAAAAAATGCGAAAGGTTTAATGTTAATTAAGAAAAAGGTAATTTTATTCACCGTAACATAAATTACGCTTCAGCAAACTGTGTTAAGTTTTTATTATAGGTACTGAGTTTATTATCATGCGGACTCTTTGTAGACACCACCACTTCATAAGAAAATTATCTAGACTTAATATGCGTGTTTTGATTGGTTAATCTTATGGAAACCATTGATATATCACTAGTGAAAAACGTAGATATGTTGTACACGTTCGAAAAAATTACACATAAAATATGAACTACTCGTAATTGCCTCATCTGAGCTTAGTCACGTTCCGCGCTGCGAGGTCGGAAATTGTTGTCCACGTTCGTATTTTTGTGTACATAAAAAAAAAGTCTGATCCTTTGAGATTTTTCTTAAACAAAATAAAGAAAAATAACAATAGCGATGGAATTAGTTATCATTCGTAGGTTATTTTGTAATCATAATAAGTTATTTAAGATTTTTTGATAAATTCTGCTGATTTGTAATAAAAAATAATAAAAGATTGGCCAATAGTGAGCATGTATCCTCAGCTAATTACACATTATATCTATCTTCACGGTCTTCCCTGTATACATTCGAGGGAGGTTTCGAATTTGGACACATTTGGAGACATGGATTCATGATAAGCTAGGTAAAGTAAGATCTACGGCGAAGACCCGGGTTCATATCTTAACGCACATCTTTTACCGAGAAAATCTGTGCACGATATATTATGATAACTTTCTCAACGGTGGATGAAAACACCGTAATGATTGTTTAGCACGGTGTTTTCATTGTAAATATCTGAGACTTATACGAAATTTCTGAAAGGCATGTCATGTTCTCCAAACTGAAATTAGAGAATTTTATGCACTAAGGCACACACTAAGGCCTAATCCTTCTCAGTTCGGTGATAAAATCTGAGCTTAGCAATAAAACATTAAAAAAGGGGTTATTTTATAATAAATAAAGCTGAAGTAAAGATAAAACATTTCATTTCTAAAATATTATTAAATATAAAAACACTTTTTAAATCGAAAGTCATTAAAAGGTTCCAACAAGGTATAGAGTTACCCACCAACTAGGTATAAGACTTAATTGCGAATGCCTAGGTCATTGACCTCTGCCCGGGGGATTGTGCTTGAAAACAGGTCCAGCAGTCCTTTGTGCAATGCAAGAGGACTAATTATGGAGACAAGCAGTTTTCTGAGGCCAGCTACGGTATATAAGTGTCCTCTGTCCTTTGCCTAAGGTCGATGACTGCAATTAAACTAAATACTGAACGATAATTCCCCTATAAAAGAGTAAATCAACTAAAAATATTTCCTTGTGATAATCGCCATTATGTGTCAGTCGTGTTGGATTTAAAATGACACGCCAGAATGAATTACATATTTTGAATTTTCTAACGATTCTTTTTTCCCTTCAATTATGGCATCGCAAACTCTGCATATTGCCAGCATCAAGTATAATTTTTGCATCACGTTTTTGCCAGTTTCAGGGTGAAACTGGACGAGTAATAATAGGTAAAGTCAGTAAGTTGTCATTAATCAGTCAGTCAAGTCAGTCAGACACTCTCAAGTAAAGCGATGGCTTCTTTACCAGAATGACCAATGGAATTTTGGGGCAAGCTGAAAAATCATATTTTCGCACTGTTATTTTATTTCTAACGATTCGTAAACAGTTCAATCACTAAATTCGAAATAGGAATACTCGAGCCTAAATTTGAATTTGAATTACCGAACCAAACGAAATATTTGAGATCAAAGTGAATAGTAGAGCAATAATTTCGCATGGATACAATGACACAATGTAATTAATTGTTATTAATTCTATAACTGGTAATTAGATAGCAGTAAATATGTA
The DNA here is from genome assembly GCA_911387765.1 of Pyrgus malvae. Lineage (NCBI taxonomy): Eukaryota > Metazoa > Arthropoda > Insecta > Lepidoptera > Hesperiidae > Pyrgus > Pyrgus malvae. The sequence continues at coordinate 22,583,381 of OU426964.1, read as the reverse complement.
GGTATAGGAACTCGAGTGCAGTGCTCATAGCCCGGCAGCTAGCATAGAATGCAAGCGATCTACGCTGTTAAGCGAAACGGTCGCGGTTAGATGTGAGATGGGTCACCGCTGGGTGGAAAAATTTGTGCTTCGCAGGGCACGTTAAGCAATCGGTCCCGATTGTTATCATGACATATCAGTCGTTAAGCCTTGTTGGAGGCCTTTGGGCGGTTTATAAACATCCGAAAGTGGGTTAGTGGCTAAACCGCATCTCCATCTACCCACAACGGAGCAGCGTTGTAGAGTAAGCTCCAGCAGTGGGACTCAAGAAAAGGTTGCAAGCATAGGTACTCGTAAGTGGCTGGTAGGAAGGAGTTTTTTGTGTGTTTTTCTGTTGTACAGTGCAATTATAAAAAAAATGAAGTTTTTTTTTACCAAAGATTAGCGACAACAATTAAACACTCTATGATACTTCTTAACTTTATAAGATAACTAGGTTGCGCGTGTTGCGCTCGCAGCAAGCTGCTCGCGTGGCATCCTTTTAGTTGATTTTTGTAACAAATTCTCAATCATGTTTATTTATTCATATAGCAACATTTGACAATTTCGTTTCCGGGCAAAGAAGCGAGAAGATCTACAAACAAATGGAATACCTTGTACTCCTCTGCGCTGCACTCTACTTACTTCCATTTTTTCATTTTCAGACACATACGGAATATTTTAATATAAACATTGAACAAATTGAACAAATCCAAATATTTAAAGTATACAATCTGCATCGAACAAAAAATGCTATCACTTTTAAATATTTTATAAAAGCACTCAAAATACTCAAAGTGAAGGGAAGAGGAGTGAAGGGAAGGGGAGGGAAGGGAATGGGGGGGTTAGGGAAGGAAAGGGGAGTGAAGGGAAGAGAAGGGGAGGGATCATTTCATATCATTTCGTTTAGGTGGACAGTTGCAGTTGCTGGCCACACTTATGGTTATCTTATCTATGGTTATAACTACGAAAGTATTTCCGTTGAATTTACTTGAACACCGCGAGGACTACAAATGATACTACGTGTGAGATGGGTGACCGCTAGTTGCAAATTTCAAGAGCGTTTCTGTGCTTCGAAAGACACAACAAGCTGTTGGACCTGGTTGTTATCGATAGTAATGTAGTAGTCGTAAAATCTTGTCAAAGGCCTTGTTAAGGTTTGAAAACGTTCGACAGCTGGTTGGCAATTAATCCGCATTAGAGCAGCGTGGTGGAGTAAGCTCCATGCTTCCCCAATTATGGGAAGATACCCGTGCCCATTAGTCGGACGCATAAAGGGTTTCAGCCTTGCATTACGAATTACATCGAAACGGAAAAAAAATCAATTTATTTGAGCAGTGATAGCCAAGCGGGAAAGAAAGCGATCTCCGACAGGGAGACATTGAGTTCAAACCCTGGCGCGCACTTCTTACGAATATTTTTTATGTGCGTATTTATTGCTGCTTAACGGTGAGGGAAAACATGGTGATATTTAATTACCATTTTCAAACAAACCAAGTTTTCAATCACCATGCATGCCTGATAGTTACTCATAACAACTCAAAGGCATGATATTCACCAATCCGCAATTGGCTATCGTGGTGGACTGTGACCTACATCCCTCTCACATTCTAGAGGAAATCTATGTTCCGGAATGGGACATAAAAGGGTCGAAAAAATAATGTACTTAAGGTAGTGGTACCCAAGGAACCAGAAATATAAAATAAAAAAGGAAACTGATTCCATCATTAAAATCAAAACCACTTTTACGTGTATGTACTTTATAAAAGCGTTTAAAACACTTTTGGCAGAAAGAGCTTAAATATTCTCGAAATAATTTAATACATTAAGGTAATAACATAGTATGTAATCATATTATTTAATCTAACGCAGAGCAACACGATTCAAGTTAAAAATAATATATATTACTCTTGACATGAAATGAGTTTGGTATGTAAATTATTAAATTAGGTATTTGATCAATTAGTGGTCAAAGGTGAAATATGGCGAACAATATGTTAATTTTGTAAAATCTTTGTACATACCCAATTTCTCTTCAAAATAAATGCCGAAAGTTGTGCTTATTACGCGAAATTAAAAAAAATCCACAAATACACATTCAAACACATTCAAATAAATCACTTATTGAAAACAATCCACATTATTACGCAAAATTTACGAAATGGTTGCGGGAATCAAAAGAAACTTGAGGCAACTATTTACCGCCAATTAACTTTAAATTTTGAACATGAGTTTTTTTAATTCCAAATTTAGAGTACAATCTATAAATGGCCAGTACAATCTTCAGATTATTTTTGTATACAATAGCCGTACAGTCAGTAATGGTAAGTTTGAACTTGGTTAAACCTTGTTATTTTTTTATAAAGTTTGACGTATTTAAAAAAAATACCAATAATAACTAATGTAAGATGCAACTACAGATGAAAAAAGATCATCAAAGTAAGCATATTACTATTAAGCAGTTATTGATTTTATACGTACTTTATTTTTTAAAGAATTAACTTAGACTTAGATTTTAACATACTTTACTGATGTAATATCTGATTTTAACATACTTTACCGATGTAATATAGATGTATTTTAGTAAAAAAAACTTTATTCTGTCATATTAATCAAAATCACTGAATTGTTCCTAACTTTGAAGGGTATTCATATCAAAAGAAGACTATACTGTAAAATATTTCGCACAAAAAAGCATTTGTATAAAAATGTTTAATTTATGTATGGCAACACAGAAATATTTTTGCAACGACATGTAAGGTGAATTGGTACCTAGAAATGACCCATACATTGCACTAAAATCAAAACGACGTAATAACCTTAAATTTTACATTAAAAAAGCGTTTGTATGAGAATTATAATTTTTTGTATGACAACACCAAAGTATTATTACTTAAATATGCACAAAATATTAGTACTTACAAACTTACATACATTTGTATTAACGTCAAAAGGAACACTCAGCCCAAACTATCACATAGAAAAATGCATTTGTATGAAAATTATTATTTTTTGTATGGCAACACTGGTATTTTTTGGTACCAAAATAAACAAATCGTTTGTTCTTCCAAACGCCTAGTACATTTTAATGTTCTTAAATAGCACCGACAGACTGAAATGTTGAATACAAAATAACAATTTTATGCCATATTCAATACTTGAAAGATTTTGTAAGAATTTTTTTATTTTTTGTATGGCAACCCTAAAATATTTTTTCAATAATATGTACAGTATTGTTGTATCTTGCAACGCTTCATACATTGTAGTATCGTTACAAAGTGGCAACAATTTGAAATTTGATATAAAAATATATTTGTGTATGAAAGTCGATTTTTTTGTATGGCAACCCAAAAATATATTTTCTCTGAAACATTAACAATATTTTTATCTACCATAAATTCAAAGTTAAAATTATGCCAAATGTTGCCAACAGGCTAAAATATTCCATACAATACCCGATTTGTCGGGAAAATTTTAAATACTTGTATGAAAAAAAATTTTTTGTATGGCAACATTGATTTTTTTTTGCAAAAAACTTATACTGTTCAATAAGTTCTACAAACGCCTCATACCATTTGTTGACATCAGAAGGAGACAAAACCTGAAAATTTAACATACAAAAATTTGTTTGTATGAAAATCACTTTTTTTGTATGGCAACACGAAAATATTTTTCTACAAATATTTACTATTTGTGAGTATCTACAGATTAAAAGTAATTAAAATTATATTAAATAGTGCAAATAGGCTATAGTATTCGAAGCTAAATTACTTATTTTCAGGCAAATTTGATAGGGTAAAACACTTGTATGAAAACTTTTAGTTTTTGTGTGGCAACACTGAGTGATTATTGCAATAATTAGTAAAGTGAAGTAGTAGCTTCGAACGCGTCATACATTATAACAACATTGAAGGAAAACAAATGCGCGAAATCTTACATACAAAAATATAATTGTTTGGAAATTTAAATTTTTGTATGGCAACACCAAAATTTTTTTACCTTCTAATTTGCGATTTGTTACTAACTACCAAATATTTATACACTGAATGGCATTAATTTATGGTAACACACTGAAATATTCGATATAAAATTTCATTGGCATGAAAAACAATTTTTGTGTATGGCAACATTGTGATTTCATATTTTTCCCATAATTACCATACTATAAGGAACAAATCTCCCACACATTGTTGATACTCCAGATTCACAGATTTTGCTCCACTATTCGAAACATTAAGACCAGGAAAAAAATAGAAAAAAAATTCTATCTCCCAGTGTTGCCAAGTGGTAAAGATAAAAATAGCCAAATGTCATTGAGACAGCCACTTTAAAATATCTGGGTCAATATTTTAATCAAAAATGTTTCTCCTTCTACTTTTCATGTTTTTGAATGGAAAGTTTACAAATTTGTATGAAAGAAAAAAAAATGACAAAACCTGGCAATACTTCGAATCAAGGTACATAATCGCTCGGTACAAAGTAATCCGCTGTAACGTTGCCAACCACCAAAATTTTCACACCGAAAAATAGCATTTTTTGTTCTTTTTACAAACTGGCCACCACGGCGTCCGCCATCTTGAATAAAAAAAAATGTAACACAATCCTTCAAAATTGAGAATACACCAAAGCCAATAGATGTCAATTGTAAAATAAACGATTAAATTCCTTGAACAAAAAGCTCCCGTAAAGTTACCTCGAAAATTTAAAATTTTCAAATTCAAAAATCTCGGCGGCCATTTTGTTTTTTTATTTTTTTCTAATTTCATCGTATTTGTCGTCCCAGTATTATTCGAAAACATGTCCAATATTGGGTACGTACAGAAAACAAAAATAAACTTGACCTGCTCAGCTCGGCCGCCATCTTGAATTTCTAACGTTTCGGATTTTTCCTATAGACACGAGTGTAAATCAAAAATATCACCCATACATTATTATTACCTCCCATGTTTACTTTTGGCTGTGTAATTCGAAATGTCGAAAAAACGGAAAAAAAATTCTAGCTCCTAGTGTTGCCAGGTGATGAAGATAAAAATGGTCAAATGTCATTAAGACAGCCCCTAAAAAATATCTGGCTCAATATTTTGATCAAAAATGTTTCTCCTTCTACTTTTCATGTTTTTGTATGGGAGGTTTCCAATTTTGTATGAAAGAAAAAAAAATTGACAAAACCTGGCAACACTTCAAGTCAAGATACACAACCGATCAGTACAACAAGATCCGCTGAAATGTTGCCAACCTGGAAAAAATTAACGTCAAAAAACTCGATTTTTCGTATGTTTTACAAAATGGCCGATGTGGGTCAGCCATCTTGTTCAAAAAAATAATAAATTCCAATCTGTCAAAATTGAGCATGTGCCAGATACAAAAGTAAAAAAAGCATACTTAAATGTCAAAAACCCACAAAATGGCGACCCCGCAAACACACCTCGAAAATCGGAAAAATTCAATTTTATGTATCTCGGCGGCCATCTTGTTTTTTCAATTTTTTCAATTTTTTTCGTTTTTTTTGTCCCGCTTTTACTCGAAAACGACACCCATCTCGGGTCGGTGCGAATAAAAAAAAAATAGTCATCTGCTCAGCTCAGCCGCCATCTTGAATTTTTGACGTTTCGGATTTTTCCCATAGACACGAAGGTCAACCAATAATATCACCTATACATCATATTCACCCCCCGCCACTCTCCGCTCCGTGGTAATAGACAATGTGTGAAATGGGAAAAAAAATCCTGCGGCCAGTGTTGCCAGTCGACGTCTTCAAAAATGGTCAAATGTCATTGACGGCATCACAATACGTCTGCCAATTAATTTTTTTTAGTAAAAAATCTTCTCCTTCTATTTTTCATGTTTTTGAATGGAAAGTTCAAAAAAATGTATGAAAGGAAAAAAAGTTGACCATACCTGGCAACACTTTGAATAAAGTCCCACAGTCGCCTGGAACAAAGCAACCCGATCAAATGTTGCCAACCTCGAGATATTTCCCCTCGAAAAATGGTGTTTTTTGCTCTTTTTACAAAATGGCCGCCAAACGTCCACCATCTTGTTTAAAAAAATTACTACCCACATCTCGCCAGAATTCAGGGTATTTCCAAGACATTTTAGAAAAAACATCAAAAATGTATCTAAAAACCACCAAATGACAGCTCCTCAAACACACCTCGAAAAGGGCAAAAATTCAACCAAACATATCCGCGCCGCCATCTTGAATTTTCAAAAACGGCCATTTTTTTCGTAATCTCCACCTCAAGGTTACTCGAAAAGGACACCCATATTGGGCATAGGGAAATAAATAAAAAATTTGACATTTCAAACTCGGCCGCCATTCCCGAGAGGGGATAGGGGAAACCCCTCATACATCACTTTGACCGTATCAAGCTCCTTGGGGGAGAGGGGGGGCGGTGAAAAACGAATCCTTTTAAGATTATATAATATAAAGATAAAGTTTCTCAATAACTGGACTCCAATATTTAGTATCAATAAAACTGTTTGGTCAAAACAATAATGGACACCACTATTCTATGAATGAAGGGATTTGGATATAATAATATAAGAAAATTTGGGTAGCCGAGATTCTATCACAGTTTTTCATCTACACATACAAATAAATAAAATTGGAGTCTGTAATATTTAAAAAAATGTCTTTTTACTACATGCATATGAATGTCGGTATGTACAGTACACATACCAAAAAAACATTTTTACAAAAAAAATCTGTCTGTCTGTTTGTTCCGGCTAATCACTGAAACGGCTGGACGAATTTTAATGGGACTTTCACTGGCAGGTAGCTAATAAGGAGTAACTTAGGTACGAGTAACTTTTATTTGAGAAAAAATCTAAAACTAATAAAGTCCACGCGGATGAAGTAGCGGGCAGCCGCTAGTTTCAATTTATAGCAAGCGATGAAAAACACATCGTAAACTGTTTAGTAAAATTATAAACGTTAATTCTATTTTAATTTTATTGGTAATAATATTTGTGATCTTATTGGTTATTGTAAATTTCTTGGATTATGATTGGTAATTGGTTGTTGATCGCTTTTATATAAATATGAGTTGACTTTCAAATAAAGGTATTCCATTCCGGTTCACTTTCCACATATCGGACTTACCTGCATCAGTTGTTTCACTCCGCTCTCCACAAATTAGTAAGGAACCCTAACCAGCTAGGGCACCCCCTTACATGCACATAAAGCGCATAGCACCTTGAGGCTAGCGTAGAACGCAAGTGAACTACGCAGCTATGCCAAACGGGGTCGAATGTAAGATGGGTGATCGCTAGTGGCGTTCCCACGCTTCAAAGGGCACGTTAAACTGTCAGTCCTTGTTATCGATAGATTACAGTCGTTAAACGATTTCGTTAGAACTCGGAGAACTTTTTTGGCGATTTGAAAACATCTGACAGCGAGCAGCATTTCCACCAACTCGCATTGGATCAACGTGGTGTAGAGAGCTCTAAGTTGTGGGAGATAAAAAGGGTTGCAGCCCGAAGTGCACGCTGGGATTCTACTGATAATAAGATAAATAAAGTAAGGATCTTAATAGATTTTCCTCTAATATTAACTATAGGTACTTGTACGATCGTGCGCAGTGGCGGCTAGTGACATTTTTCGATGGGGGTTCACAAAAAAAACATAAAAAATATTTTACCACCCGTTACCATCCAAGCAGATTCACCACCAATGTCGGTGTCAGTTCCAGTTGATAACCACAAGACACGGAAAACAAATTAATTTATTGCTATCTTCACATCCACACAACCAAGGGTTTTAAATATTGTTCAGATTTAAAAACACGCGTAATTTAAAAGATTTAGTTTTCGTACAACATTATTGCTTTCAGTTCAAGGCGTATTTCGAAAGTTTTTTTCACACTGCTTACTAAAAGATACAAATGATAAAAGATACACCGTATTGTTCCATTTTTAACACAAAATGTCGCGCATAAACTATTTTTTAATTTTAATTTAAAGAAAAACTGCGATATAACTGTCAAAGCCGACGACACGTTTGTTTGTATACATAAGAACGGCAACATCGCATAAGCAGGTTGTACTCGCGGTGCGCGGTACGGCCGGCCGAACCTTAAAGCATCAAGGTATGACGAGTATGACACCCGTCAGAGGAGTGGCCTTTACGGGCGAACCCCTCGTCCCAACGTCTATGCACAATGTGTCTTCTAGTTATACAACTATTATGTCTGTGTGTGTCGGTGTCAGTGTTGACGGTGCATAGAAAATGACGTTGTTAATTGAAATTGACATATTTAGAAATGTATGCGTCTGTAGCAATGAAAGGATATTTTGTGATTGTGTGACAAAATTAAAATGTGTGCGTTCTTTCCCCGCACCAGATTTGGCACAAAAATTATGTATCGAAGCGAGGCGCTATGCCGTCTCTTCTGAAGGGTGAGTCAGTAACTTTGATGCTCTAAGGGCCGAACCCACGGTTTGGCAACGTCGCGCGTGAGCGGCGCTCCAGATTAAGTTAATTTCTCATACTAAATCTTTTGTTTCACGTGTCGGCTATGTGCTGCGATGTTTCTCTTTCGCACTCATTGAATACAGCGCTAGGAATCGTACTAAACTTCGTTTCATAGGAGAGCGCAATCGCTGGCGCTCCACTCGTACAATATGACGATAAATGTACGCGTAGATATAATGTAAGTAAGGATAGATGATAGATGTAATGTAAGGATAGTATGTTATGTATTATGAAGGAAGATTACCTATGTAATTTTCCTATGTAATATTTAAGTTTTAAAGTGGGAGTGCACTGCACCAGCGCTCTTTAGGATGAGCCGCCACTGATCGTGCGTTAGCCGGATAAAAACAATTGATTTTCTTATTTTAAACAAAACACTTCATTTGCTTCAACGCCATCTGAAATAGATCCCAATTAAAAAATATTGTAAAAAAACGCAACATACTTGCTTGAAGATTGAACCTAGGTCTCTAGCTCCGCAGTCAGCTTACATAACCATTCGACCAAGGGAACTATAATTCCATCGAAGAAATTTTTATAGAGCTCTTTCAAATCGACATTGTCATTTGTTTGAATGGCGGATTGGCGGATGACGTTTGACGGTGTTCTACGCCACAATATTATTAATACCTATTCTCCAATAGATCTCAGTAAGAATCATATTTCTCAGTTTATATTTGAGTTGTTTATCGCTGAAAACTCGAATAAAATGACAAATTCTAAAAATAAAACCTAGCTGGATCAATTTATCACCCCTGCAACCCTGGGCACTACATTTCATGAAAATCCTTGGAGCCGTTTCAGAGATTAAAATTATGTATATGTAGGTATTTACAAGAATAGCTCGTTTAAAGGTATTAGATAAAGGTGCAGTGTACTATATAACAAACCTACTTCTACTGTATCTTTACTTTTCGCAAACCCATGAGACCCTTGTGTAAAACCAATTTTAAAGCGACCGTGAAAGTTTAATGAACTACGAGCCTTTTAAGGACCACATAATAATAATATGCGGTAACTTTGCGTATCTTATGATGTATTTAATAACGTTGAATAATTTATAGTTGAAACAGATGGAGATTATGATGGTAGATAACTTTTATTTTTTAGACTCGAATTAGGTCATGGCTAAAGCCCATCACATCTCATTATAGTGAGAGACCTGGGCCAAATAACCATGCTTTTAGCGCCCATAAGACGTCCAATATATTTTTTCAGATTGCCTACATGGTTATTCGACTGCTATGTTTCGATTTAATATTTGAATTCGACAGTTGAACGTATCCCTCAAAAAACTGAAACTGACAGAAAAAAATGAGCTATAAGACTGCGTGCTTTAATTGGTTCTTTGCTCTGGTATGACCACCAAGGACACCAATGAGAAAACGCACAAGAACATCTTTTTATGAAAATTCTACCCGCGATATGTCTATAATACTGAGGGTCCTGAGTTCAATTCCCAGAATAGCAAAAAGAATGATGAGTTTAAATTTGTGTTTTTGGTTAGGGTTTATCTTTGTTTTATAGTAGATGCAACGAAAACACGATATTTGTTAGCAGTAAAAATTAGTTTCCATTTACGTAATAATACGTTTACATTCGGAACAAAAACACGTCTCACAATTCATCTTTGTGATGACAGGTATTTGAATACAATTTCGATATATTCTGATACTAGACCGCAAATATGGTCCGATAAATTGCGAAGAATTCCATGTAGACCTGGCAACTTTATTCTTTTTCTACCTTTAGACCTACGAAATACGGTTCATATTTGAATGTCGATTTAATGTAAGGTACTGTCTCAAAGGGAAGAGAGGGGTAAAATGAATATGTTAGCCATTTGTAAAGCAGTGAAGTAGCGACAGATGTGTAGGACATGTTTGTTGTGTGATATCTATTATCCTAATGCTGCCCGTCCCACGATAACCACAATAAATTGGAATAAAATAGTTTCCCATTTGCCACGTTTCTATGAAGGCCCGTCCGAAGACGTCACTCGCATATGGGCTTGGGACTACCATAAATATACACAGAAATCACAGAATAGGTATTGTACTTGGACCGTGTACTTGGACAATTTATTATTTAGGACGTTGGATGAGGTTGATACATTAATTGACCCCGTAGTTCGTAGCTTGGGATTCAGAATAAAGTAACGCAACATATGCAACACACTCATAGGATCAAAAAAGGACTTACTGTATCGTAAGTAGTATGAACCGAGACACCCAGACCAAAAAAAGAATTTTTTTATTTAATTTATTTATTTAATTTTTGTAGCACCTTAACTAAGTGTTACAGGGTTCAACTTAATGCCTAATGGCATTCTCTGCCAGTCAACCCTGGGTGACGGTGAGAAACTTAAGGTAGGCAGGAATACTACGAGAAGGTTTTTTAAGTGAAAGTAGGTAACTAACAATTCTAATAATTTAGTCAAACATTCTGGTAAGTATATGCACATGTATACATACCAATATATATAAATACATACATACACACATACAAATATACATACATACATACATACATGACTAGATAAAGACACTTGTTTATAATACCAAAAGGTAGCGGACAGAAAGCGTATTTACACTGACTCATCATTTAGTCGCTAATAGGTATTTACGTAACATACCCTTAAATGCAGTCCTTGTTCGCGTCTTTCTGATATTTTCGGAAATTGAAACTCATCATTCCAATTTCTGCTTTTCCGGTAATCGAGCCCGGGACCGTGGCGGTTCAGTATGGTAACCATTACTTCACACGGATCGCCAAAGGTTGCCTTGAACTAGCGGTTCTGGGGTTGCAGTTAACGAGAGTGGGAGCTCGAACCATCTTGCCAGCGTTTTGAGAAGGATGGCGGTGTATGCCGTTGTAAGCATCTCCGATATAATAGCTTCCAAAAGCCAAAAGTCAAAATATTTATTTCTTATTTATTAGGAATACAGTACCCGGATGACCAAGCGTTGAGAGAATACCGGGTAATGTGGGATTTGTACACCTCGGTACCTCTCTGCCTCTGTGCTTGGGGAGGACTCTGGGATCTCCAGTGGAACGCACCGATGTCCTCCACGCGAGGTCTATAGTGGTCTTTCAAATATACATTGTTATTTGTTTGATTCAAATTATATATATATATATATAGGTATTAGATAATATGCGCTTAATGATTGTCACTTTTTCCTGGTCATCGCCTTTAGGTGCCCGTTTGGGATAGATCAAACTACAACAATTCAACTGAGAGAAATAAGGTAGCGGGGAAATCTCCCAGCAGCATGCTTTTAAAAAAAGTACATATAAATTTAATATACGCCCGTTTGGCGCAACATGTATTGAGAATACATAGCGTTATAATATGCGTTGTATTGAAAATCTTGGAGTACTCTGATATCGTTGAGGCTGGCCATCGAGGAGATTTTACTGTGATAAAGATCACACATAACTCACACGGGGTGGGATTTGCACCCTCACATTTTTTTCGTTAATTTATAAGTTAAATTTTCTCACAGCACCTTAGTTTGTGGTTTTAACTTCGACTCGATATCTCCGCGCATTCCCGATCCTTATTCGGAACATACATGGACTTACGGACGGACAGACGATCCGAAGGTCAGATAGGCAATAAAGTAATATTATAAGATTCTCTTTTTTCCTTTCGAGGCATGGAACTCTAAAAATATAATGTATAGCACTGTTCATAAACCTATACACCAAAACAAAGTTATTCTGCTGTTTGTTCAGCCGTAAGTCATTACCAAACTTGATTATAAGCAGATTTGGGTCAGAAAACTCATCAAGCCGTCAACTTATCAGAACGAGAGACGTTCATTTAACTTGACGACAGAACCGTGCTAAATAAACAGGGGAAGAAAAACAACGTGATAGCAGGGCCTAATCACAAAATCGATTTGCGAACATCAAAGCTTTGGGGACAGTCCGAAAAATACATTAGGATCATACTCGCCATCGGGAAGTGGGGCGCGCATCAAACGTCACATAAATCAGAACTTATAGAATCTTTTGTAGCTCATTTGATATTCAGCCATGATATTCACATATGCCGTACCAAGCGCGGGATGGGACGGCTCGTCGTAAAATTGCCGATATTACGTAGGCTTGCCTCTCCTCGGCATTCAATATCTCTTGTAATGTTATTCGCCTGAACGGGATACATATTTTCTTTCGTTCCATCGAATTGAAAGGGGCTGGGTACTTGAGTGAGCTCGAGTGATTCTTCTTTTTATGCGGAGTCGACGGAGACTGGATAGATTTACGACTGCGGCTATTAGATTATTCAACGGTTTTAGAATTCTTACGGTTGAAACCTCGCCAAGGCAATAGCTTGGATTGAGGTCCACTGAACTATATTCAGTAGCCGAATACGACCAAATACGTCTTCGGAAAAGGCTTAAACACTACTTGAGATTAAATTAGGAGGTTCGTGGGTCTGTAGTTAAATTTATAACTCATCGGTATATATCAATTTAAAAGGCATTTAGAACTAAAAATGTTTTTCCGATAAAATAATAGTCTAAAACAATTGGATTTTCACATAGGTAAGTACTGTAGAAAATGATACTAGTGTCTACTTTTCTCTCTCGTGCCCAGCTTTTCAATCCTCGTGGTTTTATTTGTGTCATTGACTGTACTCAAAATTTGAATAATTTTACATTCGGAATGAATTGAACGAAAAATGAAACATAAACGCCCAGAATAAATATATTATTGTTTTATTTTCATATTCATGGTTTATTTTTGAGTGAAAGAAAGAAAAAGATACAAGTTCAAAATTTTTAATGATATCTGAACTTCCCCTTACCGGTCCAATATTTTTTCAATAGGGTTTTTTTTACAAATATCGAAATAACCAAAAATCCTATAAAGGATAAAAACTGAATCAACCTTTTTAAACATTATAATTTTTAATTAAACCCTATTAAAAGTTACTCGTTATGACTTCCTTAAACGATTTTATTTCAAACGAATTGGGCTCATTACGGACAACTTATTTGTTTATTTTTTTAATAAAATTAATTTCCGATGAAGCTCTTGTAATTTAATTTACCACGTTAATAAAATCATATTAAAAATAAGAACCAGGTTTAGCAAGCAAAATTTTAAAAATATTTGAACGGTTTGTCACTTTATTTTTTTCATTTTTTGGTAAACTGTATTCCTCAAAACCTTTGTATAACATAAATAAATTTTTCCTATTAATTTAGAAAATTAAACATGATAAAACTACGATTCTTTGCGTATTTATATTACCAAAAATATCATACACTAAGCACATGAACTCATGACAAAAATCCATTTCAATTTACTTGTTTAATTTTTTTTTAATTGTGTTTCAAAATAAAAACTCCTTTCAAAATCTTTATTATGATTGTTTTACCAGGAAATCACAGTGCGATAATTGTATTCATAATAGATGAGTAATTAATACATATCATGCGAGATTAATGCGATATTAGTGTATTATCTCGCCGCCTAATGTTCTTGTCATTAGGTAATTAGCAAATTGTAGGATTAATTTTAATGATTAGTTGATGGTGTACACGATGTGTACACGTGATAAGTACATAGGCTAGTAGATCTGTTTTATTTTGGACAACAAAACAATTAGTAAAAAAACTAGTTAAATTAGTAATGGCCCTGATTTATATGATGTTGTTAGATTACTAAGCAATTTAGTTTAATTTCATTAAATATATGTATCTAAATATTTTTTACAAACATATTTAGTTATTCATATTTATCCCTTAAATAATTAACTAAATATTTACAATAAGGTACAATAAAAACAGTCAGTATAAATCATTTTTCACTTACAACTACATTTTGTGCATTTTATAATTGTATGGGAAATTAAATATTAATTTACCAGTTTTCAGAAAATAATTAATTTAAAATAAAACCTTAAATTTACTTATTTAATACAGCGTGCTAAGTATGTTAACAATGAATGTATAAGAAAACAAACACAATAAATAATATAAATAAAATTATTCCCAAGTAAAATACATACCTGGGAGGTTTTACCTGGCTAGCTTTCTTTCCTCTCAGTGAACAAAATTAATGATAATTTAAAAAATTACTTTTTTTTTTAATATTTTCCCAATGTCCAGTTATTCATCAGGTTATAATTACCCTTTCAGCACGCTATCATATACAAATTATAAACTTAATAGATGAAATAATATAACGAGAGACTTGAGCGATATCGCACAATATCGACATCCATCCGCTTTGACACTGTGAAATCAGTAAGAAAGAAAGAAAGAAAGAAAAAATATTTATTTCATATTAGGAATACAAAATATTCGCTTAATGAATGTAATTTTTTCCCGGTCATCGCCTTTAAGTGCCCGTTTGGGCTAGATGTTGAGCTGAGAGAAAAAAGGCGGCGGAAAAAAACTCCCAGCACTCTTTTAAAAAAAAAGTACATAATAATATATTGGAGATAACAGAATGGCTATTGGTCGATAATGGTCACACGTGACAGCTGATCGTGTGAAACACCATCCAGACAGTAAATTGAAATAGGTATTAATATTTATGACGCTGTGAAGAACTATATTCTGGTATGTGATTGACGTGTAAAGAGTGTTTATACAGCTGCATATTGTTCTATTATTACCATTCTTTGCTTTGTTTGTAACTTCGCTTTTACGTGAATTTTATACTGCAATGTTACTGATATGGAAACCAACGTAGATGGTAGCAGTTACGTATATGACTGTAGATTATTATTATAAAAGATTATATTAAAAGCAGAAAAAAAAACTTTTTGTAAAAACCTCTTATTAAAGTGCTCTAAAAATTAGAACATAAAAATTTTCTTTAAAATTTTAACTATTAACTTATAACATCATTATAAACATTTATATGATTATAAAAGGGGTTTGCGTAAGTACTTATAAGTATTTAAATCGCGCGACAAGCTTTTATGATCATATAAATTATTTATAGTGAGGTTATAACTTGAAAGTTAAATTTTTAAGAAAAATAGTATATTGTGTGGCAAGGGGTGAAACAAGACGATTTCTGACGAAGGCGAGAGGTGATTGCCTGAGCGAAGCGAGGGCTGTCATCGCCCTGGTCTGAAATCGTGTTTCATCCCGTGCCACACACTGTATTTTTGAGAAAGGTGAGGTTGAGAAAAAAAATATTCGTACAACCTTACAAAGCTGCAGTATATACTTGACACGAGTATGTACTTATAGTGTACACGTTCGTATTACGCTCGTATAATTCTCCTAATCCTTTTATGATCCTTTTGCATTTGCATTCTTTTATATTAATTTAATATATATTTATATAATTTAATATTTAAATAACATAAAAGCTTCGAACAAAATATGATTGATAAGCAGTTTAAAATCACATTGCAAGTCCTTAACACGTCAAAGATTTCTTAATAGGTATCTTTAACTAGTTATGGACTTGCTTATTAGAATAATAAAATTTAACATTTAACATAATATAACATTCCAAGATTTTTCAAAAGTAAATTTAATTTAAAAGTCTGCAACTTAAAACTCATATTTCCTCATGAAATCCTTTCGTGAGGAAATACGACTGCGTTAATTACAAAAGTAATAGATTAGTTAATATCGCGGGAGATTAACGTAAGATTACCGCATTATCTTACCTCCTAATGGTCTTGTCATTCGGTAATTAGCAAATTGCGGGATGAATATTAATGTTTAGTTAACGGTGATTATAATGCTGGTATGCGTTTGACAAGTAGGGTGTTGCAGCTGTATCTATGTTATTCTATTTAAAATATTTTTGGTTTTGTTTCTTATTTTTACATTACATTTTTACATTGTGGATTAGAAACAGCAATGCGCATAAGTACCTATTGAGAGTACTAAATTGATACGGTATACAGTTACTGTTGACCACAACAAGCGAAGCCGTGTTCTGACTGTTATAACGAATGGTCAATCGCCACGAGTCGCCTGCATAAAAAATAGGGAGATTCCACGAGCCCGTAAACAAGTACGGCTTCGAACAAAATTGCATTAGTTGCAATTTTAATTTGAATGAATATAGTTTTTTTATGTTCATATTTCATTTATTATTCGGATTTAATTAATCACTTAAAAAGTCATTTTAATTATTTTATGTGGATTAATATAAATAAATGTCAATATTATGTGATGTTTATCGTACAAAGTTACAAAATAAAGTAATTTTTAAGTTAGGTTTGAAACTATTAGCTATATTGTATCACAAACATGTTAAGTGTGACAGAGAGTAAATGCACCTTTCATGCAATTTTAACATTAAGTGCACAAAAACATCGTATTATGTTACAAGCAATAACATCAGCAAATCATTTACTTAATGTATTTTCTATATTTCCTGCCCAATAATGTCAGAAAAACTCAATATTGGCCAGAAAACCAAAACTGACTGTATTATTTAAATCTCGACCTTTTTATTAAGAGGCGTAGGTAATTAGCCTCTAACTATACTCTTTCATAAGAAAATCGTATTACGGTAATTACAAACGCTATAGAGCAGTTAAGTTAGCGAGAGATTAACATTACATTACCGCATTGTCTACCGGTCTTGTCATTCAGTAATTAGCAAATTGCGGGATTTATACAATGTAATGATTAGATACCCACATAAAGTTATGACATATATGTGTAAAATCTAATCCTTTATGGTCCTTTTGGTGTGCATTTACACACATCTAAAATGAAATAAAATAAAACGCTTCACACTCATAGCCCCACAGTAGGGTAGTTATACCCTGTGTCGTGGGTACCATGGACACACAAAGACAGAAACACCGAGAACAGGAATTTAAATTCATTATTCAAATTTCTGTTTCGCCGGGAATCGAACCCGGGACCCTTCGATTGGCAGTCCGGCATGGTGACCATTGCACCACGCAGGTCGTCAATGAATTTTTATCATATCATTTTTTCTGTTACAAAATTGATGACCAGACTTATAAAATATAATGGTATCCATCTTTCTCCGGAGTAAGTGCAACTGTACACAATCTTAGGCAAGACGTTTTTGTAAATGTATCGGTTGTAAGTTGTAAGTTGTTAGTTGTTAGTAGTATATAATTTTTTTTAATTAGTTAATTGATATATTATTGACGATTGTTATTGTAATTTTTATTAGTTTTAGTAGATTGAAATACTGCATGTTGGATAAAATTTTGTATGTCAAAAATATTTGGCTATATATTGGAACTGTTTGGAATTGGAACTGATATATTGGAACTGTTGACAATTTTTATGTAAACCCTTACTGACCTATACTTATTGACAAATAAATACTGTTCTATTCTAAAAAAAATATAAAAAAATACTATCTAGAGGCACATCGGATAAGAAGATGCCTGGCTGCAACCCTTTTAGCGTCCCACTTCTGTGCACGGATCTCTCCCAATTATTGGGGAGGCCTGGAACTTACTCCACCATCCATCAACAACAACCGGGACCGACGGCTTAACGTGCCTCTGAAGCACGGAAACGCGCATGAATTTTTTTGCCACTAGCGGTCACCCATCTCACAACCGACCGCCGCCGTTTGATTTGTTGCATCTATGCAATGCAAATTTGTGCGATCTACGCTAACCGCCGGGCTATGCGCGCTTCAGAAGATGCCTATCGGCGTCTTACTTGTGACTTTGTTGAAGGAGTTTCTTTTGCGTATTTAGATATTCATAACTGCAGTGACCATATAACTTCGTAACCATCATAATCGTCTGCTATGGAGAAAGTTACGCACCGTTGCCTCAACTTCTGTTGTAAGTCAATTTCTAGGTATTTTCTAGTACTTGTAGCCGATGATGTGATGTTGTTGAACGTAGACGCTCTTTTGCATATTACTTTATAATGAGGCTATATTTTATACTGAGATAGAATCAAATTCATCTTCTTTTTTAAAGTTGGCTAAAAATTATTATAATTATGTATTAGAAGTTATACTATAGAAAATATTTTGAAATTATTAACACCGGTTAAGTGTTTGAAAGTCTACGTTTAAAGATGCCTTAAAGGTCTGTACGACCGCATTTTTTTCAGTAAAGCAAGAAATGGCACATTCAGCCCTTAGAAAGCAACAAGTAATGTTCACGTCTGGCGGTATATTGTCCCTTTGTGGACATGGGAAGAGGGGCGCCAAACTTCTCCATTACTTTTGCAAAGGGTTTTGTATGTTTTCTTTTGTGGCTAGCTAGAATAATAGCTAGATTGTGTTCTTTTGTAATTTTTTTATCATTATAATGTAGTGTCATCCATGGCGCTTGTTTTTCTGTAAATAAATAAATCCCGTAGTGAAACATAAACGGGTTGAAAAAAATTCTGCTGTTGGTAGAACGTCTACGATTAGATGGGAGACGTACTACGTACTACTCTTTCCGTTTCTGCAGTACTCACATGGAGCTCCTTTCATACTTTTTTATTGCCCCACAGAAAGGCAAAGGGCGTAGTTTTCCTTGCTGACTAAGTGCCGGTTGGCGTAATAGTCAAACCATAACAAATTAAACAATACATTCTCATGCATTATTCCATCTTACAATAGACATTTTAAAGCCTCTCAAAGAAATAATTGGCCAGTTTGACCCAATCTCGTTTCCAGAAAAAGGACAATATTCCGCCTACATCTACGTGAACATTACTTGTTGCTTTCTACGGGGTAAACGAGCCGAAAAAGGCCTTGATAAGAGTTTATGAACGTTTATTGAAATTATTTGATCAAACGAACTATTCAGGTGAATTTTCCTTTTTTCGTTTGCAAAATGTTTATAGTTTTAGCGTGTTTGTTTGACCTACTTTGCAAGAAACAGAGAGATTATTTGTTCTGTTGAAAGCAATTTTCCTCAATTACATTTCTTAACGCATAAGTAAAACTTTGTAAAATTGTCTGCCATAAGTGAAAGAAAACTTTTATACGTTTTTATTTTATATTTTTTTACAGTATTGATTAGTTCTTGCAGTCTTTAAGCGCTGTGAAATTAAAAAAAAAAACAATCTTTTTAACGTCCTACCGCTGGGTACAGTTCGGTTCTTGGAATAGAGATGTAGGCTATAGGCCACCATGCTGTTCAAGTACATGGTCAAGTTAATGGTCATGATGCCTTTGAAAAAAAATATTTGTGTCCCTCTCTGATGCACACATGAAGCATGGTAATAAAATGGAACAAAAAGTTTTCTCTCACAGTGGGACAGATAATTCACTATTTTACGAAGATGTAATGTTCGTGAAGTTAGGCGCACAACGTTAGCAGCTTGACTCCACATGGGATTTGATGATGTTAACAATCAATGATCGCAACCCTATCCCGAGGTTGCTGATTAAATTCTCGGACTGTTGGCATACAGTTACGAGTTAGGAGCCAATTCAATGGACACATTTCGAATTACGAACGAGCAGTCCAGTTTGAGACTTTGCACGCTATTTGCTTAATGTGGGTTTGATAAATTAAATTAATGATAAATTTCATTTTCGAAATTAATTTCAAGACCAGTATGAAAATTTGCTTAAGATTCCACAGTAGATTATTTGAAAACCGTTTCAAAAGTTGGAAGGTTACGAAGTATTTTTCGTTTAAAATTAACTTGGAACTTTCATGGTCTTACACAGTTGTGCTGGTACTCTGAAGGCTGAAGGTCGCCGTTTGTAAGGCTGTTAGCTGTGAGTGTACTGCACCTTTCCACCGAAACACAATAGATTTGCTTCACGGCAACTATTACTGTCACGTGTGAAAGTTTAAAGTAGGTACATGATGGAACTTAAAAAGTTTCTTCATAAAAGCTTCTTATTCCATCCCACATATGAAATAATTAATAATTTAATTTATTGATTGATTGATTGATTGATTGATTTATTTTATGTCACCAACATACTGTACAGTTTGACATCTAAATTGTACACAATGAATAGTGTTGCTGCTTGAGTGTCAGTACAGTTACAGGTGAAGAAAGCATGCTAAACATCATGTGGATTAATTGAATTTAAGATTTAAAATTAAATAATAATAAATAATATTAAAATTTAAAATTAAATAGTAATAAATAGCAACAAATAATACAATTAATTAAAACCTTAACCATACATTTCGATGGCATCCACCTTTCTGTTTTTATTTTTTATTTATTATGTATGATTTGATTTACTTTTTGCAACTGGGTCTGCAATATTTTATATGTATATTTTTTATTTTAGTAAATTGATTACATGAACCAGTGTGTAAGTCATGACTTACAATAGTATTCACAGCTTCAAGGCAATTTGTAGTAAAATACCAGAAACTGTGATACCATGAAGAATTTGTTAAGCAGTGGTCCTGAATTCTTGATCTTGTAAGTTAATTGCCGCGACCGACTTCTTCAACTCTCCGCTCAGCCCGACGTTTAATTAGTTTAAGATTAGTTAGACGAAACCGTCCGTTTCTACTTCTGCGGCAGCACAATTTGCCTTTTGATATCTGTAAGGGCTGTTTTATATTATCATCTACATTTTTTCTAAAATATTCAGACTAGACTTAGGCTCACAGACGTAGTCCCTGTAGCTAAGGGATTAAGAATAGAGCTAGCGAGCTTAGCGACTAAAAGGGGGATTCCAAGGTTTCGGGCGGTGAGAGTGGGAGCTCGATCCGTCCAGCCAGCGGCCCCGAGAAGGACGGCGGTGTGTGCATGGCTGCATGCCACCGTAAGCATTTGAAGGTGCAGGAGAGCACATTTGCTCTTCCGAAAATGGACCCTTAAGGGACGCCGCGAAGAACACCGGTATGTTCCACTGGAGATCCCGGAGTCCTCCACAAGCGCAGAGGCAGGCCACCGAGGGGGTTTTAGTGAGGTAAAAATCCCACATAACCCAGTATCTCTTCTTATCTCTCCATTTCCAAGGTGCCGGGTATCTTTTGAAGGTTTCCCCCCGATAAAAAAACAATGACCTAAGACTTAAAACAAAAGTTTTAGGTTGTGTCTAGTTGAGCAACACTGTTTACTTCACATTTCGTGACCTACATGCTACTTTGCTACTCCATTTTAATTAAAAGAAACCCACGGACTTGAACATGACGCTTTACATTTTCACGTTCATATTTTCAAATGTATAAAAATACGTATGGTGGTACAATTTGCACGGAAAAAGTAACAGCGCTGTACTGATTCTGCCGTTAAGAAACTTTATTGTGTTTCGAAGGAAAGATACATATAACCTGTAAGCTCGTCAGCTACTTATTAAAAAAACGGCAAATTGTTTGTAAAGTAGGTTTACGATCGAGATGTTTACGTGATAACGTCCGCACGAGAAAATCTCCATTCGTTTGTATGCCGCTAGAGTGAGAGAGACGGGAGATCGGTCCACTCACTCGAACGCTATGCCAGCCTCCGCTCGTGAGGATTCCGCGTGACAAGTTTCACGGAATGACTGGCAGCGCTCGAGATGAGACGGGAGATCGGTCCGTCTCTCTCTCGTTATACCTGCGATCGCGCTCGTGAGGTTTTGGTGTGACACAAGTTTCTGAACATGTCACCCGACTAAAACGATTTTAAAGACGTTATCACGTCAAAATCTGTTACCGTTCAAACAGCTACTAAAGTATCTTCTTAACTCCAATTCCGATTTCAGAAGTTTGCCCATAGTGGAAGTTATCTAACGACGTATATGATTGTTAAAGCAGTTAATATCACCTTGGCTTAACGGCTATTGACCCTTGCTCCTAAATTGGATTAAAGAGATTAGGGTGTTCTAAACATTTGTTTGCGTAGGACCTTTTGTAAGGATCGGATTTGACTTTTGGAGAGTTATCGATATAAACTAAAAGTGATATAGAATTTATAAATGCTTTTGTGGATACGACTGTTTCTGCATTGGTTTTCATTGCAGGCTGTTATTCAAGAGTCCCGAGTTCGATTCCCGACGAGGTATATATTTGACAACGAGTTTAAGATTCTGTTCTGTTATTCTTTCGAATCTATGCAGTTTATCCAGACGAGCGCGATCGGGTGCGAATTGGGTGAGCGCAAGATATTTAATGCGCGTTTCCGTGCTTTATAGGGTACATTAAGCCGTCGACCTCGGTTGTTATCAATAGACTACATAATACAACTAGTCGGATTCCTTATATGCGGTTTGAAAACAACAGCAGCAGCGGGTTGCTAACATTGAAACAGCGTGGTAAAGTATGCTCTAGGCCTCCCCAATAATGGGGACCTGTGCCCAGCTGTGGGTTGCAAAAAGGAATACAGTCAAACTTTTGAGGAATGACAACATCTGCAGGGCCCGCTAGTTTGTATATATATAAATAAAGTCTTTTGCCGCAGAAATAGCGACTAAAGTATGTCTTAAACTCCGATTCTGATCAGAAGTTCGTCCGTCACTAAAGTTCCGTAACGACGTTAAGTATGTGATTGTTAAAGCAGTTAGTATCACCTTAGCTTAACGGCTACTGACCCTTGCTTCTAAATTGGATTAAAGAGATTTGGGGTGTTCCATATAATTCCTAAACGCTTGTTTGGGTAGGACCTTGTGTAAGCATCGGATTTCACTTTTGGGTTTGTGTCTGAGGGTATTGTTTTAAACCAAGTATGATATGGAAATTAATAAATGTTTTTTTTCCCAGCGAGGCAGATATTTGAAAGATGAGTTTAAATTTCTGGTCTCCCGTGTAGAACGCTAGCGATCTACTCAGCTTATCCAAACGGTCGGGAGTGAGATGGGTGACCGCTAGTGGTAAAAAATTCAGCCACGTTTCCGTGCTTCGTAGGACACGTCAAGCCGTCACTGCCAGTAGTTATCAATAGATAACAGTCGTTAAACCTTGTTGAGTCCTTATGGGCGGTTTGAAAGCCTCCGAGCACAGATTGGCTACTAACGTATCTTCTAAAGCTCCAATTCCGATTCCAGAAGTTCATTAATCGCATAGGTTCCCTAACGACGTTACGTATGTGATTGTTAAAGTAGTTAGTGTAAGTTCTCTAACGACGTATGTGATTGTTAAAGTAGTTAGTGTAAGTTCTCTAACGACGTATGTGATTGTTAAAGCAGTTAGTATCACCTTAGCTTAACGGCTACTGACCCTTGCTCCTAAATAGGATTAAATAGATTTGGGGTGTTCCGTATAATTCCTAAACGCTTGTTTGCGTAGGACCTTGTGTAAGCATCGGATTTCACTTTTGGGTTTGTGTCTGAGGGTATTGTTTTAAACTAAGTATGATATGCAAATTACATAATAAATGATTTTTTTCCCAGCGAGGCAGATATTTGAAAGATGAGTTAAAATTTCTGGTCTCCCGTGTAGAACGCTAGCGATCTA
The DNA here is from genome assembly GCA_911387765.1 of Pyrgus malvae. Lineage (NCBI taxonomy): Eukaryota > Metazoa > Arthropoda > Insecta > Lepidoptera > Hesperiidae > Pyrgus > Pyrgus malvae. The sequence goes on along the minus strand of OU426964.1, from coordinate 22,559,586 downwards.
CTCAGCTTATCCAAACGGTCGGGAGTGAGATGGGTGACCGCTAGTGGTAAAAAATTCAGCCGCGTTTCCGTGCTTCGTAGGACACGTCAAGCCGTCACTGCCGGTAGTTATCAATAGATAACAGTCGTTAAACCTTGTTGGAGGTCTTATGGGCGGTTTGAAAGCCTCCGAGCACAGGTTGGCTACTAACGTATCTTCTAAAGCTCCAATTCCGATTCCAGAAGTTCGTTAATCGCATAGGTTCCCTAACGACGTTACGTATGTGATTGTTAAAGCAGTTAGTGTAAGTTCTCTAACGACGTATGTGATTGTTAAAGCAGTTAGTATCACCTTGGCTTAACGGCTACTGACCCTTGCTTCTAAATTGGATTAAAGAGATTTGGGGTGTTCCATATAATTCCTAAACGCTTGTTTGGGTAGGACCTTGTGTAAGCATCGGATTTCACTTTTGAGTTTGTGTCTGAGGATATTGTTATAAACTAAGTATGATATGGAAATTAATAAATGTTTTTTTTCCCAGCGAGGCAGATATTTGAAAGATGAGTTTAAATTTCTGGTCTCCCGTGTAGAACGCTAGCGATCTACTCAGCTTATCCAAACGGTCGGGAGTGAGATGGGTGACCGCTAGTGGTAAAAAATTCAGCCACGTTTCCGTGCTTCGTAGGACACGTCTAGCCGTCAGTGCTGGTAGTTGTCAATAGATAAGAGTCGTTAAACCTTGTTGAGACCTTATGGGCGGTTTGAAAGCCTCCGAGCACAGATTGGCTACTAACATATCTTCTAAAGCTCCAATTCCGATTCCAGAAGTTCGTTAATTGCATAGGTTCCCTAACGACGTTACGTGTGTGATTGTTAAAGTAGTTAGTGTAAGTTCTCTAACGACGTATGTGATTGTTAAAGCAGTTAGTATCACCTTGGCTTAAGGGCTACTGACCCTTGCTCCTAAATAGGATTAAATAGATTTGGGGTGTTCCGTATAATTCCTAAACTCTTGTTTGCGTAGGACCTTGTGTAAGCATCGGATTTCACCTTTGGGTTTGTCTCTAGAGAGTATTGTTTTAAACTAAGTATGATATGGAATTTAATAAATGTTTTTTTCCCAGCGAGGCAGATATTTGAAAGATGAGTTTAAATTTCTGGTCTCCCGTGTAGAACGCTAGCGATCTACTCAGCTTTTCCAAACGGTCGGGAGTGAGATGGGTGACCGCTAGTGGTAAAAAATTCAGCCGCGTTTCCGTGCTTCGTAGGACACGTCAAGCCGTCACTGCCGGTAGTTATCAATAGATAACAGTCGTTAAACCTTGTTGGAGGTCTTATGGGCGGTTTGAAAGCCTCCGAGCACAGGTTGGCTACTAACGTATCTTCTAAAGCTCCAATTCCGATTCCAGAAGTTCATTAATCGCATAGGTTCCCTAACGACGTTACGTATGTGATTGTTAAAGTAGTTAGTGTATGTTCTCTAACGACGTATGTGATTGTTAAAGTAGTTAGTGTATGTTCTCTAACGACGTATGTGATTGTTAAAGTAGTTAGTGTATGTTCTCTAACGACGTATGTGATTGTTAAAGTAGTTAGTGTAAGTTCTCTAACGACGTATGTGATTGTTAAAGCAGTTAGTATCACCTTGGCTTAACGGCTACTGACCCTTGCTCCTAAATAGGATTAAATAGATTTGGGGTGTTCCATATAATTCCTAAACGCTTGTTTGCGTAGGACCTTGTGTAAGCATCGGATTTCACTTTTGGGTTTGTGTCTGAGGGTATTGTTTTAAACTAAGTATGATATGGAAATTACATAATAAATGATTTTTTTCCCAGCGAGGCAGATATTTGAAAGATGAGTTTAAATTTCTGGTCTCCCGTGTAGAACGCTAGCGATCTACTCAGCTTATCCAAACGGTCGGGAGTGAGATGGGTGACCGCTAGTGGTAAAAAATTCAGCCACGTTTCCGTGCTTCGTAGGACACGTCAAGCCGTCACTGCCGGTAGTTATCAATAGATAACAGTCGTTAAACCTTGTTGGAGGCCTTATAGGCGGTATGAAAGCCTCCGAGCACAGATTGGCTACTAACGTATTTTCTAAGGCTCCAATTCCGATTCCAGAAGTTCATTAATCGCATAGGTTCCCTAACGACGTTACGTATGTGATTGTTAAAGTAGTTAGTGTAAGTTCTCTAACGACGTATGTGATTGTTAAAGTAGTTAATGTAAGTTCTCTAACGACGTATGTGATTGTTAAAGTAGTTAGTGTAAGTTCTCTAACGACGTATGTGATTGTTAAAGTAGTTAGTGTAAGTTCTCTAACGACGTATGTGATTGTTAAAGTAGTTAGTGTAAGTTCTCTAACGACGTATGTGATTGTTAAAGTAGTTAATGTAAGTTCTCTAACGACGTATGTGATTGTTAAAGTAGTTAGTGTATGTTCTCTAACGACGTATGTGATTGTTAAAGTAGTTAGTGTATGTTCTCTAACGACGTATGTGATTGTTAAAGTAGTTAGTGTAAGTTCTCTAACGACGTATGTGATTGTTAAAGTAGTTAGTGTAAGTTCTCTAACGACGTATGTGATTGTTAAAGCAGTTAGTATCACCTTAGCTTAACGGCTACTGACCCTTGCTCCTAAATACTTAGGATTAAATAGATTTGGGGTGTTCCGTATAATTCCTAAACGCTTGTTTGCGTAGGACCTTGTGTAAGCATCGGATTTCACTTTTGGGTTTGTCTCTTGAGGGTATTGTTTAAAACTAAGTATGATATGGAATTTCATAAATGATTTTGTGGATTCTCTCGAGTCTCAGGTTGGAGTCTCAGGTTTGATTCCCGGCGAGGCAGAAATTTCTTCAACCGGGAACAGCGATGGCCGAGCGGTAAAGACTGCGGCTCCTACACAGAGAGGTTCAAATACTCGGCGTGCACCTCTAACAAAGAAGTTTGTAATGTGTGCATTTTATCGCTGCTCCACGGTGATGGAATATATTGTGATATTTTATTGATTACGATGTTTTCCACAGTCGTGCATGCATGAAAGAAACTCATTATTTCTCAAAGGCATAATTGTGGTGGACTATGGCCTAAATCCCTCTCACTTAGAGACCTGTGCCCAGCAGTGGGACGTAAAAAAGGTTGAAATAAAATTTCTTCATATTCAACATCATGAGTGCCTTTTAGAGTATTTCTTAGAATTTTCAGTCATGCCTATAATTCTAAAACAATTTACTGAAGTCGTTATTTAATACCTAATACATAAATGAATAGCATCTTCTAGTTTGCCTCCAATTATTTTCTTCGGGCAGTGAATATCATATTTCTATTTTAATTATCGCTTCCGATGTTTGTGTGGTTGAACTGATAGCGATTTTATAAACAATGAACGGGAAATATCATGAAATAATTTGATTTTTTATCTTTATCTGCGATTTCAAAGTATCTTGTTTTTTGGTGACAAACAAACAAAAGACGCTGGTTTGAGACCGCTCTCCCTCCTGTCTGTCTGTCTGCTACGCTTTCCCGCTTAGACTACTGAAACAATTTTAATGAAATTTTGAACACAGATAGAGTGGACCTTGGGAAAGGACATAGGATAGTTTTATCCTACGGAAACCTATAAAACATGACCATGCGGGCGAAGCCGCTGGCGGAAGTCTAGTAGTAGGTACATATACGAGTACATATTTAAAGTCTTAAAGCTTTAGGCAAAAATGAAGGACCAAAAAGCAAGCATCAGCTCAACTTAAATCTATGCGGTACTTTTTTTAACCAGTTAGTAACCAGTTTGTGCGTCATTTAACGCACAAAATTACGCCACTATTAGTAGGAACGGAGGATCTGTGAAGAATAATGCAGAAATATCCATCAATCCATCCAATTATCAGTCTGAAACATAAGTGAAAGGTTATAGATGTAGTAAATAATTCAAGATTGCATTTGTCGAGCGCGAATTTATTAATAGACCAATAATTCTTGTACAAAAGACAGACAGAGTGTTGCTATATGAAAAATACAGTAACCAGATCTCAGTAATTGAGACAGGGTTGCCAATATGAATCTGTGACATTACAATAAGCTCAGGCAAAAACATAAGCTTTAATTAAACCCGTGTGGCGCAATGGTTACCATGCCGGACCTCCAATCGGGGCTCCCAGTTTCGATTCCCGGCGAAACAGAGATGATGAGTGAATGATGATTTTTGGTTTCTGTTCTCGGTCTGTGTGTTTATGTTACTGTCTTTGTATCTGTCTAGGGTGCCTTTGTATGTGTTTATCTACCCTACTGAGGAGTTATGAGTGTGAGACATTACCTAATCCAAAACAAACATAGCTGTCTGTCTATCATTTATTATTACTAAGGTTACTGCTTACAACCATAACACTGAGATACAGTGGGCGCTCGAATTCCAAAAAATAAAGGTAAATATAAACTTAATCACCCGAGCGAAGCTTAAGTTAAGTCCCCGCTTTTACTATGCCCATCAGCTAACCTTGCAATAACGTTGAATCTGCTTAGTTGCTGTAATACTGCTCTAATTTTAAACCTAAGCGAAACGAAGGCTCCATCCAAATTTATTCGCGCCGACTCATGGCACTGGAATAACAACCAGTTAGTAAATTTTTTTCCATAGGTACTTTTTATGTCCCACTGCCGGACACAGGTCTCAAGTCAATTATGCTATTGAAAAATTGTGAGTTTTTCTCAGGCATGCACGGTAATCGAAAACATCATAATTAATTAAGTATAACGTATCTTCGCGTCGGAAACCGGTTTTTAGCACTCAGTCCTCGCTGCCCAGTTACAATAAAGAGACCACCCGCAACCCGACTTACCCGTGACTGAGAAGTCGATGCAATAGAATGCACTTCATAACTCTTAATAATCGTGTACATTGTAGATAAATAAGTGCTTTCGTTCTAAGGCCCCTACAATACAAATGCTTTATTGTACACCATTACAATAAAACCAACATATAGCAAAATTTAATATCAAGGACAATCATCGTTTTTGCATTGTAATTTTACTATTTATTTGTTGCCCTACTTTTAAAATTGATATAAATACAAACTAGAAGTCATTCTTACTTTTAAGTATTGCTTAAATTTATTAGTAACTAACGAGAATACGGCTTACATTAAAATGTTACAACCTCAAACACATAGACTTGCCGCAATAACCATTCATATTCAGTTCCTACAACCATTTCCTTTGAAACAAGTTTCGTATTTCGGTTGTATATGTGGTCGCCAAATTATTTCTCTCTTGTGTCACTTGCTAAAGGAACACGTGCAAATACATCTTCCTGCCATATGCTATTGAAATCGAACAGGGAACTAATACTAAGGGAACAGGTCTTTGCGGTGGGTATAGAACACATAATGTAGTTAACAATGTGTTGTAGGATGCATGGTGTCAATAGTATCTTAAAAATCACCTCACGCTTTTTTTACAGTAAAATACATTTTCTTCTTATTTTTTACTTTTTAGTTCGTATTTTCACAAAAGAGTATTTTTTAGTTTTTTAAACTACATTATTTATTTTTAATTTTTTAGTTAATTTTTTTTTCAATAATTTCGTATCCCATTCAGCAAACCCTTTCATTTAATACCCATATCATGGGGTGCATTTCAAATGGCCAATCCGCCATCTTGGATGTCCGCCATGTTGGATTTGAGTCACGTGACTATTTTTTCGTATTCCTGACAGCAAACCCTTTTATTTGATACCCACATCATGGGGCTGCACTTCAAATAGCCTGTCCGCCATCTTGGGGAGGCCGCCATATTGGATTTGTAATGACGTTTCTTAGCTAGTCATGTATTGCCTTTGCCGTCTTTTGCTTTCGTGTTAATGTATCTATGTAATGTATGTTTTCCTTGTATTGGTGTGCAATAAAGAGTTTGTTACCTACAATATTGTTTTGTATTGTATTGTCATCAGAATTCAGAGCGTGTGCAAAATTTCATCCTAATCGAAGACCGGGAAGTGGGTCAAATTAAGATTTCAACATTTTCTTACATACATACATAGTTAGTTACAAGTGAAGCTAATAAAAGCGTGTTAAAAATTTAATGTGTACTACGAGTATTATTACAAAGCTGAACAGTTTGTTTGAAAGCGCTAGTTGATTTATCGAAGAAAGCTTTAGGCTATAAAACACCACGCTATAGTGCCAGTAAAACCACGGGGCACATCTAGTGACCTATAAAGTTAACGAATGTGGCTAGAAGTTGGATGGTTGGTTATCTAACAAACAAAAAAAAGGAGTAAACTGTTCGCATATTTTGTATCTTCTCCTATTTATATAGAAGATACATTTAACTTTTTATCGAATAAACCAAGCTTTATAACGTTGTTTGCAGTTGCTATGCTACTTCAGAGGCTGATGGTCGTCTCGCGTAGGTGTTACCGCCGACCACGCCTTTCTATGGTAATGGGTGCAGAATCTCCTTCTATAGCATGTTTACTAAATTAAGCCATATCCATGATTTCCAAATTCCTTTTTATACTTGTATATAGAGAGAGTAAGGTCAACAGAGTCCACGCGATGTATCACGGGTGAGTTGCTGAAACGCTGCCAGATATGTGAGCTAATTTTCGGCTTCATTGCTTCCGTTCGCCATGGTTTCTATGGGGAGTATTTTATTTAAATCGTGATGTATTTCTAACTGTGGTGCTACCAAAAAGTTTAAATAAAACTAACCTTCCGCCAGCGGCTTCACCCGCGTGGACCCGTTTTATAAGTTCCCGTAGGATAAAAACCATCTTATGTGAAAGGGGGACCTATGTGAAACCATCCTGTGGGAAAGGTCCCAAGGTCCACTCTTTCTGTGTTACAAATTTCATTAAAATTGGTTCAGTAGTTTAAGCGGGAAAGCGTAGCAGACAGACAGACAGACAGAGTTACTTTCGAATTTATAATATTAGTAGGGATTATGAATGGCGGCTAGTGACATAAATTCGATAAATAGCAGTCGTTAAACTGGACGCATTATTGGCGGTTTGAAAACACCCGACAGCGGGTCAATATACGGTAAATATACAGACTAGAACCATGAAGACGACCAACAAGCCCTTCGCCAGCGTTGCTACGCCAATTGAGAGGAGACCTGTGCGCAGCAGTAAGATATTAAAAAAAACGGCAAATTGTTTGTAAAGTAGGTTTACGATCGAGATGTTTACGTGATAACGTCCGCACGAGAAAATCTCCATTCGTTTGTATGCCGCTAGAGTGAGAGAGACGGAAGATCGGTCCACTCACTCGAACGCTATGCCAGCCTCCGCTCGTGAGGATTCCGCGTGACAAGTTTCACGGAATGACTGGCAGCTCTCGAGATGAGACGGGAGATCAGTCCGTCTCTCTCTCGTTATACCTGCGATCGCGCTCGTGAGGTTTTGGTGTGACACAAGTTTCTGAACATGTCACCCGACTAAAACGATTTTAAAGACGTTATCACGTCAAAATATTTTAAAAATTACAGAGATGACATGTAAACCCACTCTAAAATAGGACAATAGCCACTAAATTTTCCTGCAAACTATCGTTTCATTAGAGCTCATTGGTTTATCCTTAATGTGTTTGTTTAAAATCTCATTAATTTAGTATTTGCCGATTTCGTGAGGTCTCGTTTTGATTTATCATCGTTAGCGATTTCCTATTAATTTATTCCCAGAACTAACGCAATCATGTTCATGAACCTCAACTGATAGAGAGATTTTTGAAGACTATGTTTGTGATGAACAATATTACGAAATTCATAGAAAGTATAGCGGCAGCTCTTTTCGCGTCCCACTGCTGGGCACGGGTCTCTCATTATTCCCCAATGGGAGCGGCCTGGAAATTACTCCACCACGCTGCTCCAATGCGGGTTGGTGGAGATGCGGGCTAGTTGGCAACCCACTGTAGGATGTTTTTCGTGTTTCAAACTGTAATGTATGTAATGTAGTCTATGGATAATTTCTTCTTCTTAAGAATGTAGATTGACAACTCATGTCACTTCCGAATTAAAATGTGGAATTCAATATTGCATTTTATTCTGAGACTACTAAAATGTGTATATTTAGTTGGTTTATTACCTCTTTGGCAAAGGGAGATCTCCCGCCGGGCGAGGTGGTCATGCCCGGGGAGCGGCCGTGCTCCGACTGACTCAATTCGGAGCTTGTATATATGGTAGGATATTCCGAAAACTTCGATAGCGTGATTCAGGAATACCCGTGGCGCCATCTCTTGATGAGTAGCGGAAGGTCGCTACATCACCCCCTGCTCAGACCGGAGGTCGATATCTTCAATCCATGCTTGAGTAATCTTCGCTTACAAGCGCCTTGAATGCCCTCTATCTGCGGTGAGTCGAGATGTGAGGGTGCAGACCTTGTGTCGCCCTCTGTCCACGGTGAGTCGGGATGTGAGGGTGTAGCGAAGTGCGGAGATGCCCTCTATCTTCAGTGAGTCGAGATGTGAGGGTAGGTTGGAATGTGGAGGCGAGTAGAGTGGGTACTCGAGCCGTCCACGGCGTCGCAGGAGGTAGCTGGATCAGGATCAGGAAGCGTTATCACGATGCGCTGCGCTGACCCTGACGAGCTGGTGAAGTGATGCTGCAGTCCATCCAGGGAGTGAAGGTGCGACTGATGAAGGTCAGAAGGGACGTATTCTTGTCCGGGGTCACCAGTTTGGCAAAGGGAGATCTCCCGCCGGGCGAGGTGGTCATGCCCGGGGAGCGGCCGCGCTCCAACTGACTCAATTCGGAGCTTGTATATATGGTAGGATATTCCGAAAACTTCGATAGCGTGATTCAGGAATACCCGTGGCGCCATCTCTTGATGAGTAGCGGAAGGTCGCTACACCTCAAATACTTTTCACAAACCTCTCATAACTCCTGACAAGGTTCAACGACTCCTAATTAAAGAATACTAACGATAACAACCGGAGCTGAGCGTAAGCGGGAGCGCTTACGGCTCGTTCACACATGGGAGTCCGTTTTACTGTGGTACGTTTTTAACGGATACGTCATAAATTTATGCTCAGAGCCCTTAGTGTAAGTTTGTAAACGCGCAAACGTTACTACTGCGTCAGAGTTACAATTGGACAGATAGATCTTAACCTGAAAGGAATAAGGTCGATAATTAAATTCTTAACGCAAACGTGTTAGTATCGTTTTCGCGTGTGCAGACTTACACTAAGGCCTCTGTTCACACATAGGCACCGTATAACGTTCAACGTATCCGTCATTACTGGATCCGATGTGTGAACAGAAAACTCGCAGTACCTATACCGCCGCTATTCTACAAGGATGGACGCATCACTCCCCCTCCTACACCCCGCACACACCGCCCGCCACGCACACAGTATCTATCCGTTAAAATTCTACGTACCTGTATATTTTTACTGTTCCGTTGTCCAGTATTCGATGACAAAACGGAATGAATTTTTTTTACGGAACGACATTTTTTACTGTATACAGAATACTGTGTCATGTGTGAAGTCGCTCATACAACTACATATGCCATCGACGAAAAAAAAAACATACACGATAAAACGGAACAGTAAAACGGAGACATGTGTGAACGGGCCGTTAGTGTTGAACAACGTCAGCATGACAACCTGACAAATTAGAAGAGTTGTGCGTGTAAGGTTTAAACTTTAAAGTATCTATTTTGTTAATAATAGAGATGATCCAATTTTTTTGCTAACGGTTCAAAAGCTAACGCACATAAGCACGGTTGTCAGTACACATAGGGCATCGTTCCGTCCGTCGTTAGTTACCTACGTCCCAAGTAAAATTAATTGGCAAGTAAAAGCTATAAGTACGGGTCAGTTTAGCATATGATTAGTGCTACTCGAAAATCGAAACGCGCGTGGCTCGGCGGCTAGCGTAGAACGCAAACGGTCTACGCAGCTAAGCCAAACGGGCGCGGTCGGTTGTGAGATGTGTGAGCGCTAGTGGCAAAAAAATTCATGCGCGTTTCCGTGCTTCGGAGGGCACGTTAAGCCGTCGGTCCCGGTTGTTGTCGATAGATAACAGTCGTTAAACCTTGTCGGAGGCCTTATGGGCGGTTTGAAAACATCCGACAGCGGGTTGGCCACTAACCCGCATCTCCACCAACCCGCATTGGAGCAGCGTGGTGGAGTAAACTCCAGGCCTCCCCAATAAGGGGGAGAGACCCGTGCCCGCAGTGGGACGCAAAAGGGTTGCAGCCACTCGAAAATCGTGAAATTGAAATTGGAGTTACGGGTGACTTTAACCGACAATCAGCGTACTTGTCACTTGAAGGCGGTGAAAGAGGCCCATAGTGATGTAAAGTGTTTTTGTACTTTTTAGTTATTCTTTGTACTTATTTTTTGTGTTTCTGCCTTTGTGTGTGTCCTTCGTGTCTCCAACAGAGAAATCCTGGAATGGGTCTCTATAAGTGCAAAGCGTTTGTTTGTTAAATTTAATAAGTGCTTTTTGAGCTTTGTTTCGAATTCAAAATAACTTTAATCAAGTAAATTAACAACAAAAATAACATCGGCAGCATCATCGAAAGTCCAATTTCATTGCAATTTCGGCAATTGGGGTTTAGCTTGATATAATTCGAATGTAATTTGAACATCGATACACTTCGGTATAAAATCTACATTACCAATTAATTTCTGAACATTAATGGAACGTTGATTCCGAAATTTATGGTTACAAATCATTTTATAATTATGAGTTGATATTATTTTAAAAATTAGATCATAATATACTTAGAATAAATATGTATAGAATGAGTGTCTTCATACAAGTGAGTTGTCAAAATAGAGGCACTAAATAGATTCCTACAGCTGTCACATCTGACGAACAAAATATTTTTATTTTGACCAAATTAATTAAAAAATACTACAAAATATTGAAAACAAAAAATTAGACTTCTTCTGTTTTTAAAAAGTGTTGTAATAAAATTTAACCTTAAGTCTTACCGAGCGGCCCGGCGTTTGGTGCCATTAATAGGCTTCAATTTCGGCGCGCGAACTTGGTTTCTATAATGTAATCGTAATTATTCTAAGATAATATATAATTTTAGCTTTAATTAATATAGGTATTCCCCTTTAAATGCACGAATTGCCCTATCTGACTTGGTGAATGAACAACCATTGACAATGTTCTAGTAACATGCGGGAACTTAAAAGTGGCATGTCGTTTCCTTTTTTAGGGTTCCGTAATTTGCATGTGCAAACGGAGCTTTATTACTAAGACTCCGCCGTTTGTCCCTCCGCTATTTGTCTGTCATCAGGCTGTATCTCATAAATAGTTATAGCTGGACAGTTAAAATTTTCACAGATGGTCTATTATGGTTGCCGCTATATGATGTACTAAACCAGAATAAAATTTCATAACAACAAACAAGTAATTTCTTGCAGTTTTTTAAATATATTCGAAAGCTCTCATGCGCGAGTCCAACTCGCACTTGGCTAGTTATATTATTTTTATTTTCATATTTAATTTTTGATTTATATCAAATACAGTTGGTCTCAAGTCAAGACAAGAAGTGCTTTTATTTCCGCCATATTACATTTGTAGAAGGAGATCACTTATTTATCTATTCTCCTTACTTATATATTGCTTGCTCACCAATTGGCAATGGAGCAGCGTGGTAGGGTATGATCTAGTCCTCTCCTATTATGGGAAGATGTGCCCAGCAGTGGGCCCTGGAATAGTAGACCAAAGGAATGCGAACTCATGAAAAACTTGAGCTTTAGAGTGGGTTGCTTTGCAGCAACGATTTAATGGCACATGACGTGCTGCTTGCTTCTTTAGTATATTTTATAATACAAAAAATACTTAACAAATTTTCATGCAGTTTCACCAACAGATAGAACAGTAAAGATGAAGAACACTGTAAATATAAATATCACGGCTGTACTCACGTGGTTTTATTTGGGGATGCCCGACTAGTTTCTGTCCTAACCGCGGACCTTAGTCATGAGCTCCCGCCGCCGGTCGCGGTGACATCACTGCGGAGACTCTGTCGAGATATTTACAATGTTAGTTCACACTCACGATTCGTTCTATAAGAAAATGAAGAACACTAAAAAACCGGCCAAGTGCGAGTCGGACTCACGCACGAAGGGTTCCGTACCATTATCGATAAAAATCACGTTTATTGTATGGGAGCTCCCTTAAATATTATTTTATTCTATTTTTAGTATTTCTGTAACAATAGCAGCAACAGAAATACATCATTGCCTTTGATCATCCATAGAAATCATTGCATTAAGATTGAATGAAAGGTAAATTGTAGTTTACGATTTATGACGTATTAAAAAAGTACGTACTTACTAGATCTCGTTCAAACCAATTTTCGGTGAAAGTTTGCATCGTAATGTACATCATATATATTTTTTAGTTTTTTTCTCTTATTTTAGAAGTTACAGGGGGAACACACATTTTACCACTTTGGAAGTGTCTCTCGCGAAAACTATTCAGTTTAGAAAAAAATTATACTAGAAACCTCAATATCATTTTTGAAGACCTATCCATATATACCCAAAACGTATGGGTTTGATGAAAAAAAAAATTTTTGAGTTTCAGTTTTAAGTATGGGGAACCCTCATAATTTATTGCTTTTTTCTATTTTTGTGTGAAAATCTTAATGTATACAGTATAGTTCTTATAGTTTCGAAAAAAAAATGGCTGTGACATACGGACGGACAAACAGACAGACAGACATCACGATAAGGGTTCCGTTTTTTTGCCATTTGGCTACGGAACCCTAAGAACACCTTTCTGTAAATATTGTACCGTAAACATTAACATTTGCTACTCAGTACTAGCGTCTAGAAAATGTAAAACGTCTCTAGGCTGTATCTTGAAGGTATTTACGTCAGCTTCAGCGTGAAAATCAGCGGCTCACGTCTTGTTGCAGCCAATCGGAACGGCAAGAAGAGCTCGTAAAATCACAGATGCGGCAGCCATTCTAAATAGTTCTATGTACAGAGCTAATAATGCATAGTACTGGCCAGAACCATATTTGACAAATCCCGCATTCATTTCTACTGTAAATAATGTATGTATGTTGTATTTTGGTAGAAAGACACTCTACATCCTCTACCTTTTAACTAATGTACTTAGCTGAAATATAATTTGTCTTCTATATTTTTTTTATTTCAAAAGAAAGGCAGATCTTTGAGCATGCATATCACTTACTAAGGACGTGATCATGATAAAGGACTTCAGTAAAGTCCGCCAATTTAACCCCCCAAAATTGGCTGGCTGGCTGGCTGGCTGCAACCCTTTTTACGTCCCACTGCTGGGCACGGGTCTCTCCCCACTATTGGGGAGGCCTGGAGCTTACTCCACCACGCTGCTCCAATGCGGGTTGGTGGAGATGCGGGTTAGTGGCCAACCCGCTGTCGGATGTTTTCAAACCGCCCATAAGGCCTCCGACAAGGTTTACCGACTGTTATCTATCGACAACAACCGGGACCGACGGGTTAACGTGCCCTCCGAAGCACGGAAACGCGCATGAATTTTTTTTGCCACTAGCGGTCACCCATCTCAGACCCGACCGCGCCCGTTTGGCTTAACTGCACAGACCGCTTGCGTTCTACGCTAGCCGCCGAGCCATGCGCGCTTTCCCCAAAATCAAACATGACAGAAACCGGGGATTTAGTAAGGAAACTCTCTTATATTTTTCTATTACCTCTAACAACATGATGTAAAAAATCATTGGTGATTTCAAACTTGGAATTGCTCATGATACGCACAAGGACTCGTGGCATTTCTAATAGATTTATGGTTTGTGGTACCGGGATCGAGACGTGAATCACTGAGCATTAAACAAAAGAGATATTTGCGGCAATGTGGTATTCTGCTGTTTCCGTTGCTAATTCTATCGTATAATGCGGTAATAAATGGTAGCAGTGCAACCTAGCGATTAAGACATCTGCCTCGGCTTTCAATTCAGAATAATAATATGTATAAGAAAAAAGAGGTACATTACTTAAAATCTGGCACATGACATATTGACCTCATATTAAACATGTTTACTCTTTCACCATCTTGACGTGTGTCGCACACTACATCAAGACATTCAGGAGACAATTTTCGAATTGAAATTTCATACTTACGTCAATACATTTTCTTGATTCAGGGATGTTGTGGATATAAATTTTCAGATCCAGTTTTCTGAAAAATATTCTGCTGGTTCCCGGATATAAATTGAAAAATAAAAGTGCCTACAAATAGGTATTGAATTAAATGAAACCATTGCGTCATGTTTTTATGTAAGGAACTAACACAGCAGCTAGATAAGAAGTCAAGACTTCTCAAACTTCAAATTTGAAATTATTGAAAAAAATTGTATTTGTTTTCGTTACAGTTTCGGATAAATTGTTATCTATCGTTTCAAATACAGTGATAAACGTTACACACTCATAGCACCACAGTAAGGTAATTAATACCCTGTGTCGTGGGTACCATGGACACATACAAAGACAGAAACACAAACACCCAGACTGAGAACAGAAATTTAAACTCATCATTCAAATTTCTGTTTCGCCGGGAATCGAACCCGGGACCCCTCGATTGGCAGTCCGGTATGGTTACCATTGCGCCACGCAGGTCGTCAAAAAGTGATGAAGTTCCATACATCTTCTAGATCATATCCCGTCACGTAACTCTGACTCTATTTAAATTTTTATGTGGATATTTACGACTTGCTGCTTTTCTTTATGATCTTATCCTATACCGTGCGTGACAGAAAGTCATAAAGATTTCTCATAGGTGTGTTTTTGACCCTCACCGACATAGCCTGCACTCTTTAACATTTTGAAGAAATCCCTTTGCCACAGCAGAGATATATGAAAAACGTAAAAATATCTACTACACATACATTTTTTCCTACAAAGTCAAAGTTACACAAATATAACTGTAAACTGTTAAAACACTACCATCTTTGTTTTTTCATTCTTAACAAGGTAAATGGATTCAACTGCGAGTTCACTAATGGTTGACGTTGACGAAAATTGAATTCTTTACACGTGTAACATTGTTTCATATACATAGCTAAAAGCACGTGTAAGACCTGTCAAAGTTTGAATTTTTTTCCTGTTACTATTACTTACAAAATCTTAACATACTTTGACAGTATTATTTCACTATTATTGCATTGACTACGTATATCGGGGTTTGATTGGCTGGCTTTTTTGCATCCCAAACCTTTCTGCGTCTGGCCAAGGGTGCCATTATTAGGGGAACATACTGAGCCACCTTGCACCAATGTGGGTTAGTGGGGAACAAGAACATTTATTTATGAGGAGATCATCAGCCTCTAGAGTAGCAGCGTCTTTTTTATCTTCTTAGTTAAGAATTTAATCAATTTATTGCCGTGTGGTGTCCGGCGTTAGAATAGCACCACTCCCACTGTTCCCACGGGAGGTCGTAAGAGGCGACCGAGGGACAGATACCAGGAGATGGGCAGCAGCGTCTTCCTGAGGAACATACCATCAACTGCGGTCACCAACACGCAGTGCCAAGCGCGGTGACTATGGCAAAAACCCCCTCATGAGAATTTAATAAAAAAACAGTATAATCACAGTCATATGAAAGAAACAAACTCAAATCAAGGTGCACTTGTAAATTTCAATTTGATTGATGTACAATAAAGAGAATTTGCATTGAATTTTATTGTTTTGTGCTTGATTTCATTATAAAACTTTAACCTCTTAAGTGTGCTTATAAGTTTGTTTCTATGACATTCACATTCAGTTTGAAAGTCTCAACATATTTCATATCTCTTTACGGGCTGCGGAAGTCTGCAAGTTTTGAATAAAGCGTAATGAATCTTTAGTGCTTTTGAACTTCGCAGACGTAGAAGTTTTTTGAAAGCAGCGTTGTCAAATTTGAAAAATAAAGTGAAATGTCGGAAGCTTGTAATTAAGGTGCGAAGGAAATTGGTGCAACGCTGTATAGATGTTCTATGATTTTTGTATTGGATGTGAGTGTACTGATGAGTTTCGATTTTAATGATTGTGATCATAACTCGTTATTACCCAGGTTATGCCAGAATATACCGTCGGAAAAGTGACACTGACACATTTCTGTAACAAATTACGTGAAACATTAAATGCGGCAGAATATAAATAAATAATAAATTGACGACCCGTGTGGCGCAATGGTTGCCATGCCGGAACGCCAATCGGAGGGGACCAGGTTCGATTCCCGGCGAAACAGAAATTTGAATGACGAGTTCGAATTTCTATTCTCGGTCTGGGTGTTTGTATTTCTGTCTTTGGTACCCACGACACTGGGATTTATTTACCCTACTGTGGGTCTATGAGTATGAAACGTTATTTATACAGAGTAGCAGCGTCTATGTATTTTCTTCTTAGCCGAGAATTGAATTTAAGTATATAAAACAGCGTTGAGTAACAGTCAAACGCAATCCAAACTTACAGGCGCTTCAAATTTTGCCAGAGTTAACTAGACTATTAACGAATGGGATAGAAACCAAAACAGATTAAAGCACTGTACTCGTAATTTTAATATTGTTTGTACGATATTCATATTAAGTTTGAAAGACTTAACTTATTTCATATATCTTTATGAGCTGCAGAAGTCTGCAAGTTTTGAATAACGCATAATGAATCTTTAGTGCTTTTTAACTCCGCAGAAGCAGAAGTTATTTGAATGCAATTTGCCAAATTACAAAAATAAAGTGAAACGTCGGAAGGTTGTAATTAAGGTGCGACGGAAATGGATGCAGCGCTGTATTGAGTTATGATGCTTATTTTGGATGTGACGGTACTGATGAGTTTCAGTTTTAATGATTGTGATCACTTTTGACATCACAGAATTTGTAGTTTGAGAAGCGCTACCAACACATTTCTGTGATATTTTTTATTGCGTTTTAAAGTCCAACTGCTGGTCATTGGTTTTAAGTAAGAATTTAAGAAGGTTAAGGGCATTATCGACTATCCTAACCAAGTGCGACTTAGTTGAAGTTGACGCCTTCTTGAAAATTTGCCATAACATAATAAAATAGACGATGTTTTCTCTCACAATCCAAAATACGAACTGTAGCCGCTCGGAATGTGACGTTTTTTAACTTTTCACACTCATAGTCCCATTGTGAGATAGATATATCCTGTGTCGTGGGTGCCATAGATACACACAAAGTCAACACCCAGACTGAGAACAGAATCTGAAACTCATCTTTTGAATCTCTTCTTCGCCGGGAATAGCACCCTCGATTGGTAGTTCGCATCGGTAGTTCGGCATGGTAACCTTTACGCGACGTGGGTTATCATCGTTGTCGAATAAAACTACTCATATAACAGCCTCAAGTAAGCCTTTGTAGACTTGAGTTGCTTCAGTACTGCCTGAGGTGGGATTTAGTTTCGCTGCTACTTTAGAGTCTGAAGTAAAGTGACAAGTACGCTAATTTTCGGTTAAAGTCACCTTTAACTTCAATTTCAATTACAAGATGTTCGAGTACCCGTACTCATATTTATTTTATATATTTATTTTACTTGCCAATTAAGTTTACTTGGGACGTAACTAATCAACACTTTACTTGGAGATGGTAACGAGGCCATAACTATCAAACCTTATCTTTTATTCGAAACGCATTAGATTAGCTTTAAGGCAAAGCGGTGGTACTGTTCTTATAGTCGCACCATGAAAGTTACCGCCATATTTTGTTATGAAATTTGATTTAATTAGAACAAGAAAACAAAAAAATGCAAACATTCAGTCCTTTAATAAGTTTTTGATTTCACATATTCGATTCAAAATGGAAAAGTTCAGGACTTCTAACATCTTAAATTTCAATTATGAGTTGAAATATAGAAATATTGCTAGACAACTATATGGATTCTTTGCTTCAAAAATTTTAAGTAAAGCAAACTCGTACATAACCATCTTTTAAAGGTTGTTGTGTGGTGTAAAATAAATTAAATACGAAATTGGCAGTAAAACTTATAAGATTTTATTAATAACAATCTCTATATTCATGGGCGTACCCAGGTTCTTGGCCAGGGGGGGGGCAAAGTCTTAGCCAGGGGGGGGCAAAGTCTTGGCCAGGGGGGGGCAAAGCCTTGGCCAGGGGGGGGCAAAGCCTTGGCCAGGGGGGGGGGCAAATTCTTGGCCGGGGGGGGTGTCAAAATTTTGGTGGGGGGATAGGTTCTTGATCGGGGGGGGAGGGGCAAATTTTTTTTAGCTGGGTTTCACGTTATAGACCAGTGTCGATAATTTTTGAGACCAAAAAAAAAAATTATAGTAGGATGAAACCCATTGAAAAAGGTAGAGAATATGTATGTATAACATAAATGAAAGGAAATTTTTTTACGCGCGATCTGAGATCGAGAAGGGGTGGGGGTGAGTTTTTAAGGGTAAATAACGGTTTGTCGATTTCTGATTTTTATCTTTTGCTAAAAAAAAATATTTTCACAAAATTTGTCGATAACCTACCTTTTTATGAACCAAACATACAGTAATTTTTCGGTTTAACATAATATTTATTTTTTTCACCTCATTTTGAAAAATCACCCTAGTTTTCAATGGAAAATTCTCACGTCAAATTATCTGCTTTTTTTAAAGGTCAGTGTGCTTTTTATTCGTTGAAATCTCTACTTTCTGATGGTATAAAAATATACAAAAATACAAATAATGAAAACTCGAACCCGAAGTTCTTCTGAATCATTATGTACAATTTTGGGCTATATATTAAAATTTATACTTTAATTTAAGTATTGAAAAACATATGTCATGTATTTTATGATATATTGTATACTTATGTGTTTCGTAAATTTTTTTTCCTTTCATTTTTGTTATATTCTCTACCTAACTGCCCTTTCCAATGGGTTTCATCTTACTATATTTTTTTTTTACATTTTACCATTTTCAAAATTATCGACCCTGGTTCTATTACACGAAGACACGCATACAAAATATTAAATATACAAAGGAAACAGCAGGAGGTAGCATATTATCTAGCGTACTCCTTAAAGGTTTCTTTTTTCGTTTGGGACATCCTTTGGGATTTTTGAATCCTTGAATCTGGACCTTGATTCCAGGGGGGGGCAGCTGCCCCCCCCTGCCCCCCCTGGGTACGCCCATGTCTATATTATATAAAAATGAATCCCATTTTCCCTTGGTCACGACATCACGCGTTGGCGCGGTTGGACCGATTTCGCTAATTCTTCTTTTGTTGTGTTTGTTATTGGCAGGAGAAGGTTCGTATGTAAGAAAACATCAAGGAAATTGAACGAAAGATTAGAAAATTTAAAAATACTTAAGCACCATCCTTTTCGAATGCAATATTCATATTTAAGACAGTGCGACGTCTGTCGTATTTGTCAACCTTTGGTACGTCTCGCCGTGTCCTTCAAAAATTTGACACAGATGAAATATTCAGAGTGCTAAGCAATGAAAACTTGCAACCATTTTCTAATAATA
Organism: Pyrgus malvae; assembly: GCA_911387765.1. Taxonomy (NCBI): domain Eukaryota; kingdom Metazoa; phylum Arthropoda; class Insecta; order Lepidoptera; family Hesperiidae; genus Pyrgus; species Pyrgus malvae. The sequence continues at coordinate 22,540,183 of OU426964.1, read as the reverse complement.
TTTTGTTTTAATTACGTCACATCAGCTAAATTTCTTAGTGTTTGTAATTCATAATGTACTGTTACACCGTATTAAAAAATAAGCGTTGATCATCAGTTATGGAAATATTTAAGGAATGGTACAAGTTCTAAATGATTTTTTTATATGAAAACTCTTGAACTTGCAAAATGTTAGTTACTATTTTTAACGACTTTCATACGTGATACACCGAGTTACAATTTTTGCATGATAGAACACTGTGAAACTTATCATTAATTAACATACTGCTTGCTTCTTATTATTTATGGTTTTAGAAAAGTAATTGCAGTGAATATTTCTTTTTAAATTCTATACTCAACCAATTTGACAGAATATAAAAAAAATGCTTTTTGAAATTTTTTGTACTTTTTCGTCGCTTTTTTTACAACCTTTTTTATGTCGCACTGCTGGGCACAGGTCTCTTTCACACAAGTGAGAGGGGTTTAGGCCATAGTCCACCATGCTGGCGAAGTGCGGATTGGTGGCGATTTTTGTCGCTTACCTCTCGGTATCAAACGTTAAAACGAAATCTGTAATTATTTTATTTTGTTCCATGATAGTTAAATATATATGGACAGTAATCTAAAAACTACATAGATAAAATACTTAAAAAATACTCTTCATACATTTGTTGTAGGTTTTTGTACCATGTATGTAGTTTCTCCAAGAAACTAAGCTCTCCGTCTTAGAGCATTTACCCCTAAGGTCTCCGTAGGTGGAAGTTATGAATGTGAGCTACAATAAGACTAGATACAGTAAGAACAGAACAGCTACCTAATCGTAAGAGGCGAATAAATGTGAACTTCTGGAGTTGTAGGCGGCAGTTTGGAGCACTGCGCATGGAAGATATCAGCACGTTCTACTGGAGATACCGGAATCCTCTGAGCGCTGAGGCAGGCCACTGAGGAGATTTTAGTGCGGTATAAATCCCACATAACTCGGTATCACTCCTCAATCTGACACGTATCTTGCGAAGATTCCATCCCAAAAACAAAAAACTTACCTCGGCATTAATAATATGACATAAGGTGTCACCCACGTAATCATAAAAGGCGACTAAGTAGAGGCTTTCAGGGGTGTACACGGCTATAGTGGGAGCTCGGAAAAACAACCACGGGAAAACGACGGCGAGTTTGGCCGCTAGACTCTTTTTTAGCTAGCTAGAGCTTTCTTTTTGGTATCGGGGGGGGGGGGGGGAGCTTCAAAAGGTACCCGGCACCTTGGGAGAGGGTACCGGGTTACGTGACATTTGAACGCACTGAAACCCGCTCGGTGGCTGCCTCTGCGCTTGGGGAGGACTCCGGGATCTCCAGTGGAACGCACCGGTGTCCTCCACATGAGACGCCCCAAAACGGGCCCATCTTCGGAAGGGCAGACGTGCTCTCCTGCACCTTCCGATGCTTACCGGGACTGCTGGCTGGGCGAATCGAGCTCCCATTCTCACTACCCACAACCCCAGAAGCCCCCTTTTAGTTGCCTCTTATGATCAGGAATGGGATACCGTAGCTCTATTCTTAATCCCGACGCTACAGGCACTTGGCAGAGCTAACTACATTGCTCACCCAATAGCCCATTTGTAATGTCGCGCCACAGAGTACATCGCCGCGCATGGAAGACATTGGTAGGTTTCGCTGAAAATCCTGTTCAGTGGGTTTTAGTGTGGTTGAACGAGGGTGACATAGGGGGGTGAAATTAACATGCAATTTTCTCATTTCTGGACTTGGAATTATAAGTAGAGTAAGTAAAATATGTGCTTGATTATAATTTAAAATTATTTTTGCAGGTGAAATGGACATAATTTTCGCCTAAAAGGGTAAAAAGGCGGGGGAAGGGTTAAGTTTGTATAAATGTTCTCATTCCGGAACTTAGCAGCATAAAAATTGGAATATAGGGCCTGACTTTCTTATATATTTCTAGGCTTAAAACTATGATTATGACAAACTTTATAATCCGCCGGACTAAATTTTAAAAAGGGGGCTGCTTTTCTCACGGTCAGCTTTATGTGGATTGCTAGCGGGTTAGTGCACCAAATATCATCATTCTAGCACCAGCTTCAATACGAAGTAGGTACTGTAGTAGACTGTTACCTATCGTTTATAGCAGTACTTGCAGACGCAGAACAGATACATAATATATGTCACAATTATAACGGGGGTTAGTTAAAACTGTGCCCTGATAACTAAAATACACGCGGAAGATGTCGCGGGAAAAACCTATCTTGATCTCTTTATGTTTGAAAATGAATCCCTATATCCCTTGGTCTCGGCATCACACGTCAACGGTTTGACCGATTTCGATAAAAAAAAGTTGTTATTATCAGGAGAAGGTTCTTATCAATGAAAAAAATAAGAAAATTCCAAGAAAGTTTCCAAGAATAGTTCTCACAATTATAGTAATATTTCAATAAACTCAACTTTAATATTAATAACATGGCTCCGGCATTTCAGTCGCAAACAAAATGTAGGGGACACATCAATAACCTTATACGGGCCGGAATAATATTGTATGCGCTATATTTCTGTACGTAAATGTATTGTGGCCACGAAACCGGCGATTCGTCAGACAGAGTTACTTTCAAATTTATAATATTAGTATGGATAACTTTACATGGGGTGACGTTGTATGCGAAATACCGCTCCACGTAAATATTCTGCGTCCACAAAATTCGCGACTCGTCACGCCCAAGAATGTAGTGGTCTCAAACTGGGCCTAAATATTGATAGTATAGTTTAAATTGAGGCAAAATTTTCAAACATTCAAAATGTAAAGTCACTTTATTAAAGACACAAAGTTTGGGCAAAGGCTAAACTCTGTTTTCCTGTAGTCTTGTGCAGTAGCACTGTAGCTGATGGTCTCCGCATGTATATAAAATTTATTCACGATAAAAACCTTTACGATTCTGAAGTAGAGCCTTTGAGGTTGTACAAACGATGTAACTACGGCAAAAATATATATACCAGTGGTCCGGACCAGCCCCGCTCAGGCGCTGACGTTATCCTGCCTTAAAAGTATTGAAAGAGGATTTGTTTTTATATCTTAAAAAAGATTTCATATTACTGCTATCAAAAATATAAAACAAATAATAACATACGAACTGTGTTGTTTTCTGACTGAAATATATTAAGATTCGTACTTACACGAATATAACGTCTTTATGTCTATATCTTACTTTGGTTATTATATTTCAATACCGATCATTTTACATTGTAACTTTTAGATGATAAAAGGCAATCGTACGTGACAGCTAACATAAGATGAAATTCGATAAAAAATCCGACAACACTAAACATAGAGAAAGAGTACAAAAAATATAAATAAAAATACTACGTATTTTATGTTATTGAGACTCCGTTTGATGTGATAGCATCAAGAATATTCTAGACAAAAAACGGTGTTACATCGGGATATATTTTTTGGGTTGAGACCTTGGCATAGCTCTATCATAATAATATGTATTGTTCTTTGAGAAAAGTATATCGTTGTACTCAGTTCTTTTGTGAATGTGAACCTGCCTTTTGGGTTTCAATTCAAGTTAAGGTAAGTTGTAGAACTTTTAGTGTCTCACTTATAGTGTCTCAGACGATCATCTGTCACGTGCGCCATTTATCGACCTATAGCCATTCTGCAATCTCAAATAAATAAATGTACTTTATTTAAAAGAGTGCTGCTGGAAGTTTTTTTCCGCCATCTTTTTTCTCTCAGCTCAACAACTAGCCCAAACTAAACGCGATGACCGGGGAAAAATGACATTCAGTAAGCGAATATTTTGTATTCGTAATATGAAATAGTATATTTCATTACAAGTGCGGAAAGACTGTCATTGCAAGGAGTTCCGACAAATGTCTACCCGAGCCGAGGCGCAGCCGAAGGTGATGGTTGACAGGCTGAACTCCTTCCTATGACGGTTCCGCACGTGTACTGAACAACTATTTTTAATACAGTTGCGAAAAAATGAAGCAATTTAATAAAATAATAAAAACTCACAAAGAACATTTTTGAAAAATGGCGCCAACCGTAAAAGAATACCTATATGCATTTATTTTTTTTCGTTTTCTTCACCCATTCTGGGTAGGCAAAGGGATACTATGCCCATACAGCCAAGACTTCAGTAGAATTTTTTATTGTTAAGAAATGAAAATGTTAATGAGATGAAATGAAATGAAACCTAACCTAACTCATTGAATCAAATCATTAAATCTGATATTGAAACAAATTAGTAGCTTCTTTTTAGAAATATTTGCATGAATCATAAAAACTTCTAAAACTTCGTGGTTGTTTTTTTTTAATAGACATTATTTTGACAGTTGGGAAAGAGAACGCACGAGTGCGGCAAAGGTAAAGAAAAAGCACGAGTGTGTAATAGCCCACTTCCCGCACGCTATACGTCCCTGCAATACGTCACTTTTTGAGCAACTGTATTAAAATAAATATTTTTACCTTCTTTCTTTCTTCTTCTTTTATGGTTCGACCGGAAAGTGTCAGGCATACATTTCTGCCATGAAGCCAGGGTGACAAGTTGACGGTCAGCCTTCAAAGTAACAGCGCAACTGTATACGACCTCAGGCTAGACTCAGGCTTGTTTTAGGCTGTGTGTAGATGTCCATGGGCTGCAGCGACCACTTAATTTCTGCAACTCTAATAAAATTATAAAAAAAATTTGCTCGTTTGGGGTGGAAGTCCAGAGGTTATTTATTTTTTATTAACTAGTTGCTGTAACACTTAATTATTAATTTTGACCAAGCTTTTGTATGTTCCGCTGCTGATCTTTAGCTTTGATTCAGGCCATAGGCCACCATGATGACCAAGTGCGGAATAGCGGACATAGCCTTTGTGTTTTTTTGTTATTTTTTAACTTATTTATTGCATATACTTACAGTTAACATTAGTAACTCTCAGGCAATCACGGTGATAGAAAACATCGTATATAATTAAATATGATAATATTTTCCCTCACCGTGGAACAGCGATTGCTTACTTAACAAATTTCTTTATGTCAGAGGTGCACGTCAATTTTACCTCGGTATGTACGTGTCGGAGACCAGGGTTTCTACCGCTCGGTCATTGCTACTGTACTTTCGAACAGTTGTTATAAAATGTATATCTTCAGGGCCCCACGTACTTGGCACTAACGCAATACGTTACAAAGTATTTGATGCATCAAAATTCGTTCGTTCTGCAGAATACTTGTCGCTCTGTTTCTTTGCCATTTTTCTCATTGTTTCTCTTTATATAACAACTAGCTATGCTCCGTTACTTTACCCGCGTTAGGATCAGAAACATAAAATAAATACTCTCCGTATGGAAAACCAAACTTTTATTACTTATTTAAGGCCTTTAGAATAAACTAGTGAATTGTATTTGAAACAGAAAAAAATACTCATCTTGATCGAGTTCTCTAAAAAATTAAGGACTTTAATACAATGAGTCCTTAGATTGCGGCTGTATTAAGAAGGTTCTTAATACAGCCGTATTTAGGAGGTCATGGTCATGTCTACGTGACCTGCTCTTAGCAGACATCTGCTTACTATTAACTACTTCTTTGCCAAAATTTATTTTAATTTTTGAGATTTCGCGATGAGTGATTGGGTTAACTTTCACTTTTATACATTTAACTACATACGTTAGCAGTCTGCTGTAGTCTTTGGGACATTTTCTCCTAATTTTATCCTAAGTGTGTAATTAAATCAAGATGTGAAAAAAATGAAAGTTTAAAATCAATTCATATACGGCTATAAAAATATTTTAAATCTGATATCCGACAACTGAAATTGGTAAAACTGTAAACCAAAAAACGATTGCGCTCTGAAAAAGTTATGTAGTTTACCTGTGCCCGAATGGTACTTAACACCAAATTGCATACGTTTAATTACTACATCAACCGTGATAAATGTAGAAAGTGATAATTATGGCAAAAGGAAATCAACTAATAATCACTAAAATAATTGTTAATTTATTTATACATACTCATTTATTCATTAATCACCCCCCCGGTTAAGCCTCGCTCAATGCTTAATTTTAATGAACTTAATTAAGGTATAATAGTTTAATGGTGAATGAGCAATAATTCAGGATTCATAATGTGTATTTACGTATTTATAACAAATTTTAATCAAACGCTAACCCAACACAATTACTTCTACTTGTATTTTGTACTAGTGTTTTTTTTGTAATTGTGGTAAAACGTATTTTTTAATAAAATTAATAGAATCAGGCGTTACTTTGCAGAACTCCATTGTTATAAAGTTAGGTAAAAACTACTTTGCAACAATCCGCAATCAGAACGTATGACGGTGTATACTTTTTGCATGCAATAGCACCTCCCTCCCTCTCGATTCAGCTGTCAGCTGTCATACGAGTTGAAACGGTTCTCCTTAAAATATAGAAATTAAAATATTTTTGATAGTATTTCCCCCTAAAGTAGTCATAAAAGTATTTATAAGTGTGTTGTGCAACTGTGACAGTGTTATCCAAAGTTAAAACCCAGTAAATTAGTAATATTAGTGAATAATAATTTGTGTATGTAGTTATTTTTATGCCTTACAGTTTACTTATAAATGTTGTTTGCATTATTAAAAAACATCAACAGTGCATTATAATCATCAAAACAGTGGTGAAAAATTATAAATAACGTAATAAACTTCAATTAGTGACTTTCATAAAGTGATTTCTTAAATCTTTGTTTGGTTATTTCTTCCATCTTTTAGTAATACGGGTGTTAGTGAAATAAATTTATAAATCTTGTAACGGGTAGACCTAACGTCACTTTACACCCAATAGAAATATAATAGCATCATATGATTGTTTTAGTCAGTCAAAGATAACACTGTCTGGTACAGCGGCGAAATACACGACCGATATTCGGGTGATCGCAAGATCGATACCCATAGATATTAAATTATTAAGTTTTTTTTTAATATTTTTAATTTCTATCTTTTTTATTTTTATTTTTTGTTCATTTTAATTTCGTAATTTATATAGTATTTTTATAAATAACTTTTTTTTTTACATTTTTTGTTTCTTTTTGTTTTATTTTTAAATATTATTATTTTTCTTAAAAAGATAATTAAGGACTTTTGTTTTAAGATTTTAAATTAATTTTATGTACTAAAACACACGGAGAACTGTTTTAACTCTTAGATATCATAAAAATTAGATTTTTTGACATAATTAATAATTTGATTTTTTGACATTTTTTTTATTTAAATTTCTTGACATTTTTTTTCTTTAAATTTCTTGACATTTTCATTAATTTCAATCTCTTTGACATTGCTAAAGATTCGTTGTAAGAATTCGGAATTTTGGATAGTTAAATTGTTAGCACTCCTTAACTTGTTTTATACACCATATCACTATTTCCTTTTGTGTTATACCTTATTCGTTATTTCGCCATTTGGTCCTAATAGTATTTTGTGTAAATGTCGCAGTCGGATCGAATAATCCGCCGTATTACATTCCGGCTAGCTATTTCCTAAAACAGGGCTGTATTGTAATGCGGCGCACTCTCGTTCAGCCGGATTGCAATTCAGCTAAATTAGCGAACGTTGTCTTGTATGAGCTCTTCGCGTTCGTCAAAGCGGCGTAATATCGTGCCGCCCAATTGCCTATATGTTACAGCCAAAGTAATAAATCCGCATATTGCATATATAGGTATCATCTTATACTAATAATTGATAATTGACAATGAAAGGCTTGGATAATGTAATAAAACAAGTGGCTCTGTGACATCTCCGGCGCTGCGGGAAGACCACTCCCTCCGCGCCTCCGGCTTTTTATATACACTCTAGGGGTAGTACAGACAAGACCACGTGGATAGTGGGGTGCTCTGATTCGGTTTGGGTATTTTTCGAATATAAATAATTATAGTGAAAATGTGTTTCAGGGTGCCTACGAGGCTTCATTACAATGAGGCTAAACGTGAGCCGCCATATTGTAGAACGTATCGCAATAACAATCCGGCTAATCGTGGACCCGCCACAATACAGAACGGCCCTGTTTTAGGAACCGGCTAGCTGTAATGTTATACGGCGGATTATACGATCCGACTGCGACATAAATACTGTAAAGAGACGCGTTCTCACTGCTTCTCTCTTATTTATTCATTCTAGATTATTCGTATAAGTAAGTCTAACTATGAATACTCGTAGTGTTACAGCCCGCCAGCTGGAAAGCCAACTCCAGCTCGCGCGCCAACAACTCTGCGAGACAAAGAAGCAGTGTGAACAACTACTGAGGGAGAGAGAGGACAATGAAATAGAAACCCTAGAAGTGATTAAAAGGTACAATAATATTAAGGCGGAAATGGCGGAGTTACACGCTCAGTATCTGGAGATTCGCGAGGAACGGGACCGTCTTAAAAGGCAATCGAAGGATTTTGACCGTTGCTACGATGAGTATGATAGCAACTTAACAATAATTACCCAGCTCCGTTCCGAACTCGCGAGTGCCCGGGAGCGCATTGACCAGTTCGAAAATAAGTGCACTAAACATCACTCTCAGAGCAGCAATAAAAGCTTGTTTGAAGAGCTGGCCTGTGCTTCCTATACTCCCGCCTACTCTCCCTCCCCCGCTGTCACCATCGACTTGACCGGTGAAGACACATTAAATGCGTCAAGCCAGGTTGGTCGTGGCAGCGGGAAAAAGATTAAAAAATTGGCTAAATTAAATAGATTCATTAATAAAACCAATAAATTAATTAAGAAAAACAGTGTTGTAAAAAATCACAAAATTTTATCAAAGAAATATAAATCACTTTTAGAAGAATGTAAATCATCCTCAATAGAGTTTGATATTCTAGCTAAGCGTTATGAGACTGACATTTTTGATTTAAATAATAGAATAACCACCTTGCACCAATCCTTACAGGATATAACATTAAAATACGATGCCGCCCAGAAGGAATTAGGGGAGCACGTGATGGTCATGGACGAAGTGATTCAATTATCTAAATATAATGAAGAGCGATTCCAGTCTCTTATCAATAATGGCCAATACTCGGATTCTGTAAGTTCAGGGCCTCCGTCTCAACTAACTCCTTTAGAAGAAAAGAGTCAAAATGTCAGCTCAACAACCTCAGCACCCTTTAAGAATCAAATTTTAATGTTCAGTGACGAATTAGGTAAAAACATGGGTACGAAACTGTTTAATCTCACTGACAAAAACATCTGTAATTTTAGTATGCCTGGGGCCACAATGGCGCAAGTATTGAATAAGGTAATTAGTGGCACTTATGACCCCAGCTCTACACTAATCTTACTTTGTGCAAGACGGGGTAATATGAAACAAAAACTGTTACTTACATATTTGCAAAGATTACAAGAGTTAAATGTCAATAAAATCATAATGTGTACAATTCCTTATGTTAAGGATGACTTTACTGAAAACAAATTACGACAACAATTAAATATACTTTTGTATAATTCAATTGGCAACAACAATAATGTCATAACACTTGGATCTGATTGTAACGATCCAAATAGGTTTAGATTCATTGACATAAATAATTTATCTAGAAACAATTTTAATATTACGAAAGATAGAATTATTCTATCGAATTATATTTATAAACAGATAGCATATTTGCTATCTTATTATTTAACTGATAATGTATGTAATACTTTATCTTCCAAGACTACTGCTTCTATTGAGCACACCTATCTTTTAAGTAGTAATACTTGTTGTAGTACTACTTCGACTTGTTTGGATGTTGCCCCAAACACTTTAAATTAAGTAATCAGACAACAGAGGCTCACGTCTCTAGCAATAAAAATATGAACATGTATATTGAGAGCCCGTTGTCGAGTAGTTTTTTAAAGAACAATAATTGTCTAAATTTGGTGCATCAAAATATGCAAGGCTTACAAAATAAAGAGCTTGAATTGGACTTATTTTTAAAATATTACAATATAGATGTTATTTGCATTACCGAACATTGGCTGAAAGATTGCCAAGTTGTGTTTAACTTTGATAAGCACCAAGTTGCCAGTTCGTTTAGTAGAACGACAGCTATTCGCGGTGGCTCATTAATTATTTTAAAAAACGACCTGAAATTTAAGGTCCGTAAAGATATAGTGAGCCTTTCTATTGAGCGAACCGTAGAAATAGCTTGTGTGGAGCTACCTTATTGTGTAATTGTTTGTATTTATAAACCTCCAAATGCATTGTTTGATACTTTCGCGTCAGTTCTTGATGAATTATTTCTTAAATTATGTACCAAGAAGAAGAAGGATATTATTATTTGTGGTGATTTTAATATTAATCTCTTGGAGGAATCATCAGTTAGCAAAATGTTTTTATCGATAATGAAATGTTGTAATCTTACTAACCTGTTTTTAGAACCTACCAGAATTACTGATTCCACAGCAACTTGCATTGACAATATCTTTACTGATTGCACACCAGCTCATTCAACGATTATCAGTAATCTAAGTTCAGATCACTGTGGTCAACTCGCATGTTTTAAATATGAAATTGCTAAACGGGTTGATAAGAATAAAGTGGTCGTTCCGGTGAGTAATAAACGAATGGAGAGATTTAGAAGTAAGTTTGTAAATGGATTGTCAGTTCCTTTCCATGGCAGTGTAAATAAACAATATGGTATACTATCCGATCACATCAACAAAGCATATAATAATGTATTTACCCCAAAGACAATCTCTCCAAAGATATGTAAGTCATTCAATGATTGGGCAACATTGGGACTACACCGAAGTAGGCAAAAATTATATGACCTTTATCATGAGAGGTCCTATAACCATAGTGAGTCCTTTTGTAACCATGTAAAAAATTACTCAAAAGTTTTTAAGAAAGTCTGTATCGCGGCCAAGTCATTGCATATTAAAAATCAGATTAAATTCAGTAACAATAAAATAAAGACGACTTGGAACATCATTAATGCCGAAACTGGAAGAGGCAAGGACCGTAACCATGATTTTAAACTTATTGCGGATAATACTGTGGTCAAACAAGATGAGAATGTAGCTACTATATTTGAGAATTTTTTTAGTGACATTCCAGTTTCGACAACTAAATCGCTTAACTCTTCCCCCGATGTTGCTGAATTGTTGCTCAAAGAAAATGTGAGTGAATGCAAATGTAACTTTAAATTCAGACCCATAGACGCCAATCATATTGTAAAAATATTCAGGACATTAGATGTTAAGAATACTACTGATCTTTGGGGTATTTCTGTAAAGATTCTTAGTTCCATAATAGACTTAGTTGCTCCACACTTAGCCCTAATATTTAATAATTGTATAAAAAGTGGTGAATTTCCTGACTTAATGAAACATAGTAAAGTGATTCCTTTGTACAAATCGGGCAGTACTACTGACCCCATGAATTATAGACCAATTTCTGTTCTCCCCACGTGTAGCAAAGTATTCGAAAAAATTCTTCTTAACCAGCTATTGTCTTACTTCACAATTAACAGACTCTTACATAAGAACCAATTTGGCTTCACTAAGGGTCGTTCAACAACCGATGCAGGTGTTGAGCTTTACACAGTTATTATAGAGGCTTGGGAGAGATCACAGGATGCCCTGGGTGTATTCTGTGACCTATCTAAGGCATTTGACTGCGTTCAGCATGAAACCCTTATCAGGAAACTCAACCACTATGGCATTAAAGGTACCGCGCTCAAACTCCTGTCATCCTATTTGAGGGATAGGACTCAGAGAGTTGAAGTGAATGGTAAAAGGTCGTCTGGGTCACCTGTAGAGATGGGGGTCCCGCAAGGTTCCATTTTAGGACCTTTTCTGTTTCTGTTGTATATAAACGATCTTCCTTTCATGGTTGAAAACAGTCATGAGATTGTATTGTTCGCAGATGATACTTCTTTGTTATTTAAAATCGATAGACGAATTTCCAATTATGACGATGTGAACAATGCTCTCTCTAAGGTAGTTCAGTGGTTCAATGTAAATAATTTACTATTAAACAACAAAAAAACTAATTGCATAAGGTTTTCACCCCCAAATGTTAGGAAAGAAAATGTAAATCCTCAATTAAATGGTGAGGATCTTGCCATTGTTGAAGCAGCTCCTTTTCTGGGAATTACAATAGACTCGAAATTACAGTGGGGACCCCACATCTCTCAGTTGGCGAATAGACTTAGTTCTGCAGTTTTTGCGATAAAGAAAATTCGTTCCCTCACAGACATTGAAACAGCCAGATTAGTTTATTTCAGTTACTTCCATAGTTTAATGTCATATGGCATTTTACTGTGGGGTAATGCGGCTGATATTGAATCAATTTTTATTTTGCAGAAAAGGGCTATTCGCGCAATTTATAACTTAGGTGTTAGAGAATCACTTAGAGAAAAATTTAAAGAGATCAATATTCTTACATTTGCTTCGCAATATATCTACGAAAACATAATGTATGTACGCAAAAATAAAGAGAAATTCACAACCATATTGGACTTGCATAGTCCTAACTGTGTCTCAACTAGGAACGGCCACAAGCTGGCATTTCCGAAATGCCGGCTCCATAAAAAAAGCTCTTCTTTTATTGGGATGTCCATTAGGATATATAATAAAATCCCAATAAAGATTCAATCCCTGCCTTTAAAACCTTTTAAGAAGACAGTCAAACAAGTCCTCTGCCGCAAGGCTTACTACAACACTAAGGACTATCTTAATGATAAAAGAGCGTGGGAATGAATCTCGCCCACACAAAGCTATTTCTAAATGAAATGTAATATATAGTTTTAGTAATTACTCGCAACTGTGAGCAGCTGGAAGTGGGTTTATAGTGTCTCATACGATCAGCTGTCACGTGTGCCCATTATGGACCCATAGCCATACTGTTATCTCAATTATATATGTACTGTTTTTTTTTAAAAAGAGTGCTGGGAGTTTTTTTCCGCCGCCTTTTTTCTCTCAGCTCAACATCTAGCCCAAACGGGCACTTAAAGGCGATGACCGGGAAAAAATGACATTCATTAAGCGAATATTTTGTATTCCTAATATGAAATAAATATTTTTTCTTTCTTTCTTTCTTTCCCACATAGGACACATGCACATGCAAGAACAAAAAGTATACACCAACATACGCACCATCACCAACACGTGTTTCGCCCCAAAATGGAGCATCATCAGGGTTATTGACTCTACAACGGTTGGTCGTAGAGCATCATCAGGGTTATTGACTCTACGACGGTTGGTCGTAGAGCATCATCAGGGTTATTGACTCTACGACCAACCGTCTCTGATGCTCTGTTTTGGGGCGAAACACGTGTTGGTGGAGGTACGTATGTTGGTGTATACTTTTTGTTGTTGCATGTGCATGTGTCTTATGTGGGAGGGAGGTGCTATTGCATGTAAAAAGTATACACCATCATACGTTCTGATTGCGGATTGTTGCAAAGTATTTTTTAATGTTAATTACGAAATTCAAAAGTCAATGACAAGCAGAGCAAAATAATTATTATTGGGTCATGTGTAAGTAAGGTAACAACAGAACAGAACTGGGTATACTGGAACCCTTGCAGGACCCAACTGTTCGACGGGGCACAAGCGCAAACGGAACGCTGTCTAGTGCATCGTCTACTTCAAATAATACTGATGTCGTAGAAATTGTAGATTAATTAAGAGATATTGTAGTTATTGTGATATTTTATTTTAAAATGAAATGTAGGTTAAGTTAGATATTTAAACGCCATTCGTTATTTCACAACAGTAACATTTAAAAAGCCATCCTATTTTTTTGGGTTGTAAGATCTGATATATATTAAAATATGTATAAAGCTGAAGAGTTTGTTTGAACGCGCTAATCTCAGAAACTACTGATTTGAATTAAAAAAAATATATTTTTGTGTTGGATAGACCATTTATCGAGGAAGGCTTTAGGCTATATTTTAAAATATAATGCTGCGACTAATAGGAGCAAAACATCGGTGAAAATGTAGCAAAAACGGGGAAAATAGTGGCCTTCCGTTGCGTGCACTGCGTAAACGGTTCAAGTTCCCAATAAATATGTATTAAAGCATTATTCCTTTTTATATGATTTAAAAAACGTCCGTGACAGTATATGTCTATCTTTTAAGATTGACTCATAAAAATAGAAGTATGGGTTTCAATTCGGACAAATGAAATCTGTTGAGTATATTCACTTCATGAGCTGATCCTCGCTAAAGCAGGTGAAACCGCGTGGCACGGCCAGTCCCAAATATAATTGTTAACGAAGTATCTAATATCCATCTACAACTACGAATGCTACGACACCGCTACAGCGCTAGCGTAGTCGTAACGTAGCATTCGTATTACTGATTTTTCAAGTACAATATCTCGATTGTACTATATTTGTTTAATACGTATGTTCTTAAACTAAGACAAATTTTTTTCAACCTTTTTTATGTCCCACTGCTGGGCACAGGTCTCCTTCTCATAAGTGAGAGGGATTTAGACCATAGTCCACCACGCTGGCCAAGTGCGGATTGGTGGACGTCATGCTTTCGAGATATTATGAATTTCTCTCAGGCATGCACGGCGATTCGAGAAAATCGTAATCAATTAAATATCATGATATTTTCCATCACCGTGAAGCAGCGATAAATGCGCACATTACAAATTTCTTTGTCAGAGGTGCGCGCCGAGGATTTGAACCCGGGATCGGTCGCGTAGAAGACCGCGGCTTTTACCACTCGACCATCGCTGCTCCAAGACAAATTTAATACTCCTTTATAGAAAGAAAGATATTACATACGCGCATAAATGTATCATTACTTTTAAACAAATCGATTAATGCCGAGAAAGTATTGCTACGAAACGTATTCTTCGGAACGGATTTTGCCACAATTTTTCTTTTTCATACGCAATATGTGGTCCTCTTGTAAACCATTGAAAACACCATACAAAACAAAAGACGGAACATTTATAAGCATCGAAGAACACTTTCACTTCTATGCCTATTATATATCTAAACAGCTCATATATAAAATTGCAAGCTTCGTAAATTGAGTGGAGAATTTGCCGGCTCATCATAAAATTAATAAGGCCTATCGTACTGCCACCAAAAACAAAGCAAAAACTGATTGTTCGCGAAAACAGTACACGTTGAAAACACGGGAATTTTAATGAAATCCTCCTGCATTGTAAATTCCGACGATACCTGCTAATGGACGGTTATGGAGTGCGTAGTGTTCCAAATGAAATATAATCATTGTTTTACGTGTTGGGTGAGGAGCTCATAGAAGTGGCATATGCCATTTATACTTCGCCGGGAACCAAACCGAACCGGGCCGCCGGGTACCAACCTTTGATTGGCAGTCTGGCATGATAACCGTTGCCCAACACATGTCATAACGACCAATAATTTTTGACGACCCGCGTGGCGCAATGGTTACCATGCCGGACAGCCAATCGAGGGGTCCCGGGTTCGACTCCCGGCGAAACAGAAATTTGAATGATGAGTTTAAATTTCTGTTCACGGTCTAGGTGTTCGTGTTCCTATTTTTGTATGTTTCCATGGTACCCACGACACAGGGAATTAATTACCTTACTGTGGGGCTATGAGTGTGAAACGTTACTTATCATTATTAATCTGGAATCACACGTCATAAAGGCCCTGTAACCATTACAATTCCTCCTAAGTACAATATATAAAACGTAATAACACCTGATATTATAATACATAAAACAAAGAGAAAATAAGGAAAGAGAAACGTCAGCCTGACATTTGGTTTTCCTTTGGTCAGAGTAAGTACAAACGACGTTCCCTGCGTTTGCTCTTTCAACCTCCACTCTCAAATTTATTCATCCGCTGCTGATTTACGGTTTACGGTTAAGTTACTTCTTTATATATTGATTGTTCTATCTATCTTTATCTATTTATTACTTATTTGGTTTGAATGGAGTAGAAGAAGAGCATGCAGGCCACGCGGTGTAAAGTGGTCGCCAGCCCATGAACATTTAAACACATTCACAAGCAAACCTAAGTTTTTCATGTGGTCGTATGCATTTGCGATACTACTCCGAAAGCCTCGTGTATATCTGTCCGCTCACTGCATCTTTCCACCGAAACAAAATAGAATTACTTCAAGGCAGAAGTGATCCTCTCATAAGCAAACGGTCGCATGTCAAAATGAAGCGTGCTCGCGCCGTTCTTGTCTTGGGTTACATTACGAGTCACTTCTCTGAAGTTCTTATCGTTTAACACATGATACTTATTCCGACGAGTTCGTATTGATAGATATATAGTGGTCGCACTTTTTGCTAACGTCATTTATGCTATTGCGTTATTTCATGGCAATTCTAGTAAACACGCGTTCTGTAGTTTTATGAACTTCAATCTCATCTCTGCGAAATTAATTATCTATAAAATGACGGCAGATACAGACATCACGCATATTTTACGTTCCCATAACGTTTTATTCGTTTATATTTATAAACGAATAAAACGTGGGTAAATGGGGTTATTTTTAGGGTTATTTGGATGTGAAAATATATACAATGTGTCAGTCTTTAATTGAGAGGTGCATCTTTTGCTTTTCTTTTAAATTTCATGAAAATTTAATATTAATAACATTAACGCTAATCGCATGACCTTATCGCAAAGCGCAAAACTAAGCCAAACGGGCGCGGGTGTGGGATGGGTGACCGCTAGTGGCAAAAAATTTCATGCGTATTTCCGTGCTTCGGAAGGCACGTTAAGCCGTCGGTCCTGGTTGTTGTCGATAGAAAACGGTCGTTAAACCTTGTCGGAGGCCTTATGGGCGGTTTGTAAACATCCGACAGCGGGTTGGCCACTAACCCGCATCACCACCAACCCGCATTGGAGCAGCGTGGTGGAGTAAGATCCAGGCCTCCCCAATAATGGAGAGAGACCCGTGTCCAGCAGTGGGACGCGAAAATGCTAATGTGCATCCAAGTACACTATATAACACTCCTCTCACAATATAAATTCGTTTGCAGTAGCCCAGTATGCAGTTGCACAAAGCGCCGCCCACTTCCGGCGCAAGTCACTTCCGGTTTGAGTTTCGCCGGGAATCGAACCCGGGACCCTCTGATCGACAGTCCGGCATGGTAACCATTACGTCGCACGGGTCGTCAAGTTTTTACAGTGAGATTGAAAATCAGTCAAAATTTGGTCAAAAATATTCAAACAAATTATTGGTATGAGTACATAATCAGATGTTCTTGTCGTGTAAGCATACACAATTTCAAACCCGTGAACTAAAAAGTTCCGTCTAAATATTTATGTTTGCAGTAGCGCAGTATGCAGTTACACAAAGCGCCGCCCACTTCCGGCGCAGGTCACTTCCGGTTTGAGATGAAACTTTTGTCATTCCGCGTCACACTGCACTCTTCACTCAGCATCACAAGAGGCTTTGTTTGCTTCAGTTTAGAACTATTTATGCCTCTCGATTTTCACTTTCGGGACTCACTCTCATAGCTCCTAGTATTCCCTATGTGGTTGATGGGTCTAAACACAGACAAGCAGTCATCGTTACCTATTAGACATTGCGTATAAAAGTAAAACTGCTTTTCGACAATCATAATATAGAAAAAATCTAATGACAGCGTGGTTCCTGATCAATCCACAGCAAGATTTGCCTCGACGGATTCTTTCTGATAAGGGACCAGTAGTGGAACAACTAAAAAAAACCAGCCAAGTGCGAGTCGGACTCACGCACGAAGGGTTCCGTACCAATATGTATCAAAATCACGTTTAATGTATGGGAGCCCCCTTAAATATTTATTTTATTCTATTAAATACATCATTGCCTTTGGATATCTATATAAATCATTGCATTAAGATTGAATGAAAGGTAAATTATTATTGTGGTTTACGATTTGACGTATTAACAAAAAAATACTTACTAGATCTCGTTCAAACCAATTTTCGGTGGAAGTTTGCATCGTAATGTACATCATATATTTTTTTAGTTTTTCATTCTCTTATTTTAGAAGTTTTAGGGGGGGGGGGGGCACACATTTTACACCTTTGGAAGTATCTCTCGCGCAAACTATTCAGTTTAGAAAAAAAATATATTAGAAACCTCAATATCATTTTTGAAGACCTATCCATAAATACCCCACACGTATGGGTTTGATGAAAAAAAAAATTTGAGTTTCAGTTCTAACTATGGGGAACCCTCAAAATTTATTACTTTTTCCCATTTTTGTGTGAAAATCTTAATGTGGTTCACAGAATACATCTACGTACCGAGTTTCAACAGTAGGTATAGTTCTAATAGTTTCGGAAAAAGTGGCTGTGACATACGGACGGACAGACAGACAGACAGACATCACGAATCTATAAGGGTTCCGTTTTTTGCCATTTGGCTACGGAACGCTAAAAACAGTAAAAAGATCTAGGACATTAGCAACTGTAAAGCGTGTTTCTATCCTGAAACTGTAAATTGTAAATTGGCTACCTAGCAGTGCATCAATTGCGAAGAAATTGGCAACGTCTGAGAAAACCTGCTTTGCGAAGAGCGTCAAATAGCGTCGATAGAGGTTTGAGAATAAAATGTATTCAAGACGCGAACAAGGCCTTGAAACCGTTTGAATTACACATGATGTCTAGAAAAATAATTATTTAGACAATTTTTTAAGTGTTTTCTATATTATCGGTGTTTAATTTTTTGCAAAGGGAGATCTCCCGCCGGGCGAGGTGGTTATGTCCGGGGAGCGGCCGCGCTCCAACTGACTCAATTCGGAGCTTGTATATATGCTCGTATATTCAGATAACTTCGACAGCGTGATTCAGGAATACCCGTGGTGCAATTTTTTGATGAGTAGCGGAACGCTACACATTTATCATGATCTTAGCGCTTGATTTTGAAAGGTCGCTGAAACCCACAGACTCTTCACAGCCTCAAGCTAGGTTCGAGTGATATCAGATCGTTGTATGAAGTTAAGTTGTTTCTGTGAAACCTGATAGTAATTTCACGAAAATCAGTCAGATATTTCCCGCCACCCAAATCAAAATAGAATTATTACACCCCAAATCAAATGGCGCAACTGTGTTATTTCCTACTTTTGCATAGAAAGATGCTACTTTCACTGTTTATACTAATAACTTGCGCGGTCGGATGTGAGATGGGTGACCGCTAGTGGCAAAAAAATGCGCGTTTCCGTGCTTCGGAGGGCACGTTAAGCCGTCGGTCCCGGTTGTTGTCGATAGATAACAGTCGTTAAACCTTGTCGGAGGCCTATGGGCGGTTTGAAAATATCCGACAGCGGGTTGGCCACTAACCCGCATCTCCACCAACCCGCATTGGAGCAGCGTGGTGGAGTAAGCTCCAGGCCTTCCCAATAATGGGGAGAGACCCGTGCCCAGCAGTGGGACGCAAAAAGGGTTGCGGCCAGATACTAATAACTTGAACATGTAAGGTCACCAAGGCATAGTTCCTTTACTTATCGTATCTATAAAATTAACATAGCATATTATTTAGAAAAAATACAGTACATTAGAAAATCTAAAGCGTGTTTCTATTCCGAAACTGTAAATTGTAAATGGGCTACCTGGCAGCTTATCAATAGCGATTTGCGAAGAAATTGGCAAAGTCTGAGAAACCGGACCTTTGCGAAGAGCGTCGATAGAGTTTTGAAAATAAATGTATTCAGGACGCGGAGGAGATCTTGAAACCGTTTGAATTTCAAAGTTATTAAGAAAATTTGCTGAGTTTTGTTGCGACTGTCGGATTGATTACGCTCTTTTGATTTAACAAAGCAGCCAATGGTCTCCTTAAACCCTTGAAGAAGGTTGAAGTCTTATCTGAGCGTTATATGAAGTTGAGCTAATTTTTTGTAGACTGAGAGCTGTTTTTTGCAAATCTGGCACTAATCCGCATTTTTCCATCGTCACAAAATAAAGTATTACTTCACCCAAAATCAATTGGTTCAGCGGTGGTACTTCCTGCATTGAACCCTGGTACTGGTAAACTTATACCATTAACTTTTGTGATCACCAAGGCATAGGAGACTAGTTCCTTAACTAATCGCAGTTATAAAACTTGAATAGTAGGAATAATATAAAGTAAATTAAATTAAGAAACTCTAAAGTGTGTTTCTATCCTGAAACTGGACATTGAAAATTACTACTGGAGATACTGACAGCGAATCTATTTTTTTCACATTCATAGCCCCACAGTAGGGTAGATATATCCTGTGTCGTAGGTACCATGGAGACACACAGAGACAGAAATACAAACACCCAGACCGAGAATAGAAATTCAAACTCATCATTTAAATTTCTGCTTCGCCGGGAATCGAACTCGGAACCCTTCGATTGGCAGTCCGGCATGGTAACCATTGCGCCACGCGGGTCATCTTTTGCGTACAAATTGGTAACGTCTGAGAAACCGGACCTTTGCGAAGAGCGTCGATAGGCCTTTGGGGATAAAAATTAAAATGTATTCCCGTGAGCGAGGTCATTTCAGTTTCAACTGCTTTGCATTTCAGTTTACTCAAAGAAATAGAAATACAAGTTGCTCTGTGGTTTTATTACTCTGATTTGAGGGACACATTTTAATAGTTTTGAGCTAAGAGTACTTAAATGAGCAGCGATGGCCGAGTGGTAAAAAGCCGCGGTCTTCGACGCGACCGATCCCGGGTTCAAATCCTCGGCGCGCACCTCTGACAAAGAAATTTGTAATGTGCGCATTTATCGTTGTTCCACGGTGATGGAAAATATCGTGATATTTAATTGATTACGATGTTCTCCATCGCCGTGCATGCCTGAGAGAAATTCATAATTTCTCGAAAGCATGACGTCTACCAATCCGCACTTGGCCAGCGTGGTGGACTATGGCCTAAATCCCTCTCAACTATGAGAGGAGACTTGTGCCCAGCAGTGGGACATAAAAAAGGTTGAAAAAAAAAGCTAATAATGTAATTAAAAAACTAAAAAACACGCTTTTGTGAAAATACGAACTAAAAAGTAAAAAAATAAGAAGAAAATGTATCAATCTATCAGTTCGTGACGAACAATAAATAATTACCTATGCGAAATGGTTACAAGTAGGTAATAATCTTTATTGAATATTTTATATTTTATAGCGTTTTGTCCAAAAAGAGTAAAGATTACATAAACGCTCCACGCTTACTTCAAAATAAATCATAGTAAATATTTTATAAACAATGATTTGTATTTTTTTGTCCCATGGGACCTTAAAATTACATTTTACATAATATCCCGTTCTCAAATGATCTCAGTTTAAATCCCGTTTTCGTCACTCACATTGTCATCACAGCGTAATAAGATTGGAAATTCATGTTCAGTATTAATTAGATTTCTCAAATTGAATATGATTCCGTTTAATGGGATTATCTACGGCAGAACAGACAATGAGGACGGATCCTTTCATAGATTCCCGTTAATTGCAATTGGAATTTAATACGAATCTCCATAGATATCGCCTATAACTCGCTGCGATTAAAATTGCTTCAGTGGTTTTAAAAGCTAATGAAGTACCATTGTAAGACTGCTGAGTCGTTGACAATAGATTTGAAATGAAAATATCTCGTAATTAATAATTCCTAATAGGTAGAGGACTGAGTAGCCATAGCCGATTGGTCAAAGCACCAGTTATCGGCGCGGAGATCCCAGGTTCAAATGTCTAATCTCGACACATCGTGCATATTAACTGTTGCTTTATGATGCAAAATAAACACGCCCTCTGTTATTAACACTTTTATATTGATTAATTTTTCAAGCAAAGATATATAAAGTATAAAAATTATAAGTATATAGTACAAGTATGAAAATATTTATAGCCAGAACCTACTTGAGGTGGAACTTAGGCTAAACTATCAAAGTTACTAAGCCTAGGCCTGTCGATTCGGGATTAAGAATAGAGTATTCCCTGCCTGATCGTGAGAGGCGACTAAAAGGGTGCTTCCGGGGTTGTAGACGGTGTGAGTGGGAGCTCGATCCGCCCAGCCAGCAACCCCGGGAAGGACGTGGTGTGTGCGTGGCCGCATGCCGCATGCCGTCGTAAGGATCGGAAGGTGCAGGAAAGTATATCTGCTCTTCTGAAGATGGGCCCATTCTGGGCGCCGCGCGTGGAAGTCACCGGTGCGTTCCACTGGAGATCCCGGAATCCTCCCCAAGCGCAGAGGCAGGCCACCGCAGGGGTTTTAGTGCGGCCAAATCCCACATAACTCAGATCCTTTCCCAAGGTGCCGGGTTACCCCCCGAAACTAAAAAAGGTTCGACCTCAAGTAGTTTCTGGTTATAAATCTTTTTTTGTCTGTCGTCCGAATATTTAAACTGTAAAAAGATTTTCACCACTAGCAGTCAACCATCTCAAACCTGACCGCGCCCGTTTGGCTTAGCTACAAAGACCACTTGCGTTCTACGCTAGCCGCCATGCGCGCTTATTAGTGAAATTTAATAAATTTAATTTAAAATATTGAATCCTGTACACTAAGTGTTCCTCTTAACATTAAGTGGTATCTAGGTCGCTGTAGGCCTAACCACTTAGCTACTCAAATACTACTAGTTATTACCAGACTCCGCCTAACTGCTGCGTCAATATTTGTAGAAGCTCTTGCTACCATTGCGAAGAATTTAATATTCTCAGATCGAAATAATGGTCGAAAACTTTATTTACTTATAAATCTTTGTAATTACTGGTATTAATTTGTAAATTCATTTCTATAATACTTATATAAGTAGCTTCTTTATCGGACTCTGGGATCTCCAATCAGTGGAACTCACCGGTGACCTCCAGGCGCGGCGCCCCGTACTTTCTTCGGGAAAGCAAATGTGCTCTCCTGCACCTTCAGATGCTTACGGTGTGCGTGACCACAGCACACACCGCCGTCCCTCCCGGGGCCTCTGGATGGACGGATTGAGCTCCCACTCCTCCCGAACCCGGAATCCCTCTTTTAGTCGCCTCTTACGATCAGGCAGGGGGATACTGTAGCTCTATTCTCAATCCCGACTAGTGGAGCTAGCTAGACCGATGCTAATATTTAAACCTTTGTAACCATCCCCTACACGTCGTTTCTAGGTCACTGTAGGCATAACCACTTAGCTACTCAAACACTAGTTATAGACTTTGCCGATAGACTCGCGCCTAAATGCTGCGCGAATATTTGCAAAACTAACGTTCCCTCTCCCCGTTGTGGAGAATTTATTGATTCTACAGCATTCTACGATTCTAATAAGATTTTATTATTACTGTAACTTCCTACTTTCCAGCTGAGGCATTTTCAGTGGACTATGACATGTGGTTCTTCAATAAAGCTGTAAAAAAGCTCTCCTCCAAAGTCGGCAATGGCAATGGCAATGGCACCTGTCATATAGCTGCAACTTAGCGAAGTCACTACCTTCTTACGATGACCGTTTGAAACACTTTCAGTTGACATCTCTTTTTAATCGTAGAAAGCAATTAGACAACCTGTTTCAGATCACTTAAGTATAAGCCATTTTTTGTAAGACCTGCTCGCTCTAATCTTGGGCATTATTCTCCTTTAAATAGAATGTTGAGAAACTATAACAATGTTCATAACCTAAGCCTTAAAACATCTACGAATACGTCAATTAAATCTGATAAAGCTATCGATATATTTTCTAATAGCCCGCACACATTTAAATTCTACATCTATCTCTCACAGTGATAATTGAAATCGTATGTTTTTAAATTCAGTTTTTTTTTAAATCATAATTAATAATTTTTCTCCAATTATTTATAATCAATTGAATCGAATTTATAATGTAACTGGTAATTTATTTTATTACGTATGGTGATTTATCCTAATTGATTTACATAATAATATATTATATTAATATAATTTTAATCTTAGTAATATTTCCAATTTATATTGTATTAATTTATTTAATTTTGTATACTAATATTTTGAATTTAATAATGTTTTTTTTAGCTTTTCTTATTATATTGGTGCATGATGTTTGTACCTGTAAGTGAAGCAACACTTAGTAATAATTTGTATTCTAGTGTAAAAATGTATGTATTAGTGATTGCTTTGTTGGTGCAACCAAATAAATAAATAAATAAATAAATGCTCGGGTGGCTCCCCTGGGGTTGCCCGTATCCATAGGCGATGGTGATCGCTTAACACCACAATATATAAATAAATATAAATATAAAATATATAAATAATAACTAATACTTAAGCTTTATTTATATTTGTCCCTCAGTTTGATAGTTCTTGTAAAAGTGTGTATCTGAAACCTGTTGATGAATGGGAAGTAATTACTATAGTTAAGCAACTAAAAAATAAAAAAAGTTGTGGTTACGATGGCATCTCCACACAAGTAATTAAGTCTTGTATAAATGAAATTGTCAAACCTCTCGTGTATATTATCAACATAATGCTGGAAACCGGTAGCTTTCCAGATGATCTTAAGGTTACATTAATTAAACCCCTTCACAAAAAAGGTCCTAAAGATATAATTAATAATTACAGACCAATAGCGTTATTGCCTAGCTTCTCAAAGATTTTCGAAAAAGTAATTTTTAGTAGACTAGTTAACTATATGAACAAAAATAACATACTTAGTGATTTTCAATTTGGATTCAGGCAAAATAGATCTACCTCTTGCGCTATTTACAGGATGCTTAAACAGGTTTGGAGTCATATTAATAATAAAGTAAAATGTGCTGCTCTGTTTGTTGATATGACCAGGGCGTTTGACTGTGTTGTGCATAACATACTTTTACGACAGTTGGAAAGAATAGGTGTTCGCGGTATTGCATACAAGTTATTACAGTCTTACCTAAATAATAGAAAGCAAGCGACGGTACTAACAACATTTAACAAATTGAACAATACATTAGAAGAGGTACAATCAAAATTCGCAATTCGTAAAATTGGTGTCCCTCAAGGTAGTGTTCTTGGTCCACTGTTATTTTTAATGTATATAAATGAACTACCCGCCATAGCTAAATACCCATGTGTAATGTTCGCTGATGATGCTACAATTTTATTTTGTAACGATAGTATTTCAGTTGAGGATTATAGGCATGAAATAAGAAGTACACTATTAACTATAAAAACTTGGCTAGACACAATGAACCTCACGGTCAATTTAAATAAAACTAAAATTATGCAATTTAAAAATTATAAACAGAATTTAGAAAATCTAAATATACAACTAGATTCAGTTGAAATAGAAGAAGTAGAGCAAACTAATTTCTTAGGAGTGTCCTTAGACACTCACTTAAACTGGAAAAGTCACATTGATAAAATTAATAATAAAATATCTGCCAATTGTTATGCGCTTTCAGTATTAGTGGATGCGTCAACTCTTGAAGTAGCTAAAAGTTTTTATTATGCAAATATTTACCCCCTTCTAACTTATGGCATTATATACTGGGGAAACTCTGTCAATGTTAGTAGAACATTTATATTGCAAAAACGCAGTCTTAGAATAATGTATGGTAAAGCGAGCGATGAATCTATTCGCTCTTTGTTTTCCGAAGAGAAATTTCTTACATTAACTAGTCTATACATATTGGAGATTTGTACTTTCGTTTTTAATAACATAAATTCATTTGAAAAGCAAATAAACATGCGCATAAGAGATGTACCCACGAGGCAGAAAGATAGTGACGCTTTATATTTACCTCAAGTGAAATGTCAGATTTTCAAAAATAGTACATACATATTTGCTATTAGAATATTCAATAAATTACCCAGACATTTCAAACAATTATCAGGTAATAAATTTAAAAGAGAACTAAAGCAATGGCTTATAAAAAAAGTTTACTATAGTATAAACGAGTTTTTTGATGACGTGTATTAAAATGGTTTGGGGAGCTTCCGCGTAAAATATTAATTCTAAACAATGCCTGAGAGTTTTTTTTCCGCCGGCTTTTTTTCTCTCATTGACCCAGTGGTGGGTAGGCATCAAAAGCCGATGATCCGTTAAGAATATTCTTAGCGGATCTTAAAATAAAACTATTTTATACTTTAATTTTAATTAGTAATAAGTATAATATTGTATGCCAGAGCATGGTGGACTGTTTAAACTCTTATAATAATTTTAAACATCTAACTGTATGTATGTAAACAGTCAACAATAAAGTATTTTCATTTCATTTCATTTCATTTCATTTCATTTCATTTCATTTCATTTCATTTCATTTCATTATTTATGTGTAAGTCCTGAGCTAGATTTGTTTGATGCCTTAAAATTCCTATCTAAGTAGGCACGTATCTTTCTACATAACGAGGACGACTTGAATATAGCTTCGCCTTTGCTGTTTCTTTAATGAAGATTGAAAAAAAAAACAGTGGATCAAAGAAAAATATTTATGAAATTATTTGTCATAAGGGATTCCTTAAGAATTGTAAGGTATACTCAGGAGTACTTGTAGTGCTATTTTAAGGTTCCGTAGCGGAAGGGTGCCTACGGGACACTATTACGAAACCTCCGCTGTCCGTCCGTCTGTCTGTCATCAGGTTCTCATATACCGTGATGGGAGCCCCCATACAATAAACGTGATTTTTTTAATAGATAATGGTACGGAACCCTTCGTGCATGAGTCCGTAATAAACCCGTCCGAAAATATTTAATGAAAACATTTTCATGAAAACCGGCCTTGGTTGTAAAACTAAGTGTTATCTAGGTCGCTGTAGGCCTACCCACTTAGCTACTCAAACACTAGTTATTACTAGACTTTGCCGATAGACTCGACGTGCCTAACTGCTACGGCAATATTTGCAAAACTAACACTCTTGCTCTCAATTACGAAGAATTTACAGATTGTATGGCCTTAAATGATCTAATAAAATATGTAGTTCAATATTGTTCTAGGATTTTTTAAACTCCCTGGGGAATAAGAATAAGAAAATATATTTTTTCATTAGTTTTCGTTACTTTGGCTGCCTGTTTGCTATCATTTTCATGTTCCACTGCTGAACGTGAGTTAAACAGTCCAGTCCAGGAGGAGTCCAGGCCAGTCCAGTAACATATACATTTGGAGTTCAGTTTTGAAACAAATCCTGTCTTTGTTTTTGAACAATTTTCAAAAAATGTGTTGGGAGCAGTATGAGGACTTTAGGATATACTATATATTATATCCTTAGGATATACTATGGCACTATATTGCATTGTCATAAAACGAGGGTGACATGATCAATACACAATATATAGATATTCTATTTCATGAAATCCGATCGACTCTGGCTGTAGTAGTAATTAGTATATTATATACTGACAAGCGTGCGTAAGCTTTTGAAGCACTGGCAAAGAAATCTCAGCATCTCTGTCATAACAAAAAACTAATAAAAAGTATTTACTTACTTACACAAATATCTTTTACGAGTAGTTTGTCTTGTCTTGTTGACGTTAATATTGTATAACATTATAAAATAATCATTTTCGTCTTATACGCGAATCGAATATTACAACCGGATATATCAATATAAGATATTATTTTGTCCGAAATATTAAGGACGTTCAAGTATTTTTCTTAGTAGTTATTAAGTGGTATGTAGGCCATTGTAGGTTTAGCCACTCAGTTACTCAAACATTTCTTTACAAACTCCGCTGACAGACACATTGTGTCTAAATTCTTGAATATTGATGTCGTAAGGATTTACTTTTATTGTAGCAACTTATTTTATTTTTATTCTAGTTCAGTACCTTAAGACTTGCACTTAACCACCACGCTGGTCAAGTGCGGATTGGTGTATATTACGACTTTAGGCTGGCATAGTTGTGGAAAACATCGTAATTTATTAAATGCTACAATATTATCACCGTGGAGCAGCGATAATCGAAATTTACAAATTTCCACAGAGAGGTGCGCACCGAGGATTTGAAGCCGGTATATTCGTGATCATTTTGCGAACTAAATTGCCTCTAACAATTCTACAGGGTGGGCCATGAATTAGTTAACATTTAAATTTGATTTCCCGCGCAAACCTGAGCGGCGTGGCGAGAGGGGAGGGGTCTAGCGGCTGGCTCGTTTCTCGGAAATTTAGTCGCAATGGATCGGTTCACGGGGCCACAGCACAGGAGTAGATAAACGACCAGAGTGAAAGCTTCTTAAGAACGGGAAAAATTGTTACCTATTCTGGTAGGGTTGTCACAATAGGTTAAGACAAATAAAATAAAAAAAAAACATTTGTTAAATAGTTTTATTATTCAGTATGATAGAATACTTTACAAATTACTTACTCTAATAATTTTATTTTTACAATTTTTGTTTCTTAATAATTTATTGTTTCTTTTAATGGTGTGGTAAATTCTAAATCTAACATATAGTTTTTTCAAGTAATCTAATGGGAAACACTCACATGGCATATCAAATTTGCAATCTTTAATATGTTGAAGTATTTCGTTGCCAACATTGACAATGTTTACTTCAAGATCAAAATATTAGCGAAACTTTTGCTCGAGCAATTCAACAAATGCGATAAAATTGTCAGGAGGTATAATTAAAAAACCCGATTGTACGTCACCATCATTAAAATCCTTTTAAAAAGTCTTCATAAAAAGTTTATGGTGAAGATTATGGTAAGCAAACAAAATTAATTTTAATTTACAAAGTTTCGAGTTAAAGAGTTCCCTCGTAAAGAGACAAGACAACGATGGCTGCATTAGCAACTCATGATAAGAATTGTGTTGAACTATCAAAATTAAATTAACATACAAAATTTCGTGACCGGGCTCCTAACCGTTGAAGAGGAGGCGATCCTGGTTGCAGCGTCAGGTTATATCTATCATTATTGGATTGTCACCAAAGTTCCGCAGGTAAGTATACAACATCGGGAAGTGGTTCAAATCTTACTTGCGATATTTCAACTTAACACACATACCAACCCACCCACATACATACCTACAAATGTTTTGTAAAATTTCGTAATAATAATAAAAAGGTAAAACACATTGTGTAGTATCCTCTTCTTATTAAAAAAAAAAAGAATCATACAATAGAATACAGGTACCCACTTATTTGAAAAAGTAATAATCAAATATTTACTTACCTATTGTACTCCTTGGGATAGTTAAAGTATGATATATTTTTATTTTTTCTAGTATTATTCATACAAACAGTACAGTAAACAACCATTGTTATTAATAAAATACCACGTTATTATTAAAAGTAAATATTCAAACTTGCAAAATTAAATAACAAAACAAAAAACGTACGTCGCACAAACCCTGAGATTGTCAACTGGCTGTGCCAACGTAAACCGGTTTTTTCCAGTCTCGCCGCGTACGCGACAAGCGGCCAGTGGTCACGCACACATGCTCCGCGTGCTTGTAGTAGTGCAACCGATTCGCGCGGTTGTATGAAGCTTTCACTCTGGCCACAGTGCGCTTTTTGCGTAAAGCAATTTTATTTAAACAATGAATCTCTCGTTACTGTGCGGCGCTTATTTCGTGTTGAATACGATTTACATGACATAAATCAATGTCCAAGTCCAGTTTTGATAAAAAAAATGGGTAAAGAAGTACGAGGAGACCGGATTGACACTAAATCTGAAGCAATCCGGCGGTCCACGGACTTCCAGAAGTGAAGAGAACGTTCAAAGAGTTTCGGCTTCAGTTCAACGTGAACCTCATTTATCGACGCGCAAACGTTCAGCTGAATTAGGAATATCGCGCACATACGTACGCCGTATTATGAAATTAGATTTGAAATTCCACCCATATAAGATTCAGTTAGTGCAAGAATTGAAGCCTAATGATTTAAATTTACAAACAATTTGGAACAATGTTGTTTTAGAAACAATGTTGGAACGCTTTCGTAATTTTGGTAACATCTTGTTTTCCGACGAAGCCCATTTCCACCTCAACGGGCATGTTAACAAACAAAACTGCAGATACTGGAGCAGCGAAAATCCCAAAAATAAACATCAAAGGCCGCTGCATTCACCTAAGGCAACTGTATGGGCAGCAATTTTAGCAAAAGGAACAATTGGACCTTATTTCTTTGAGGATTTTCGCGGCCGTGCGGTCACTATCAACTCTGCTGTGTATGTGAGAATGTTACGGGAGTTTTGTCACCACAACTACAGGAATTTGCTGTTTACAATCGGAAAACGTGGTTTCAGCAAGATGGAGCTACTTGTCACACTTCTAATGAAGCTCTACCAGTCGTTAAGGAGATGTTCCCCGAAAAACTGATTTCTCAGAGAGGCAACATTCCGTGGCCACCCAGGAGTCCTGATTTGACACCAGCCGATTTCTTTTTATGGGGATATCTTAAGCACCGTGTGTACACACATAAGCCAACTTCATTGCTTGAATTGAAGGCAAGGATAAGGGAAGAGATGTCAGCGATTTCTCGGTCTTTATGCAGACGAGTTCTCGACAATTTCCGTTGTCGTTTAGAAGAGTGCCGAAGTCGCGACGGAGGTCATTTAAATTGCATTATTTTTAAAAACTAAATTCCGGTCTATTCGCTATCTCTGTAATAAATTCTTTTTAAAGTACGTCTTATTGTTTTTTTTTATATATATATTTAAAATATTAACTAATTCATGGCCCACCCTGTACAATACTGCCTCTAACAGCTGAAGGGCTTAGAAGTAGTTGAAGAGGAAATGGGACAAGTTCGTGTTGACTCCTTCCGCAGCGACTTCGAGCGCTTTGTACTTGTTTGACTTCAGGATCTTAATTAATTACAGTTTATCGCCATTAAGGATTAAATTTGAAAACAGATACTCAAACTTAAATTTCACGGTGTCGGCTCTAGCTGCCTTTATGGGCGATGAGAAAAGAGCAAATCAAATCAAATCAGAAATATTTATTTCATATTAGGAATTCAAAATATTCGCATAATGAATGTCATTTTTCCCGGTCATCGCCTTTAGGTGCCCGTTTGGGCTAGATGTTGAGCTGATGGCTTGATGCGACAACTGCATTTTTCCAAGAAAATTTAAAACAACTTTGATACCTCTCTGATCGAATGTTGAAGATCAGTCGCCCGTTTAATTGCAATTTCATATCGCTGGATAATCCAGTTTTGAAAGCCTAAAATCGCTTGAATGAAGTTCCTCAAATCATTTTAGTTAAACTTCCCGAGTTGTTTAATTTAAAAACTGTACGCTTAATATTTTAAATCTAGTCTCTGCGTTTTAGACTTTCATTAAATGTTTGTAAGCGAAAATGGATCACAATATTTTTATTATTTTCATACTTACGACTGCGCCCATTGTTAGAGAAGTATTAAAATGCGCATATTGTGTTGCTGAAAAATGCATATATTCACACCACATTTCAGTGCGACAGTTTTGTGAGAGTGTTTCAGAAGTCCGGACATGAATAATCACTATTTGAAATTAATTACAGACCAGGGGTCCCTGAACCTTAACACTCGGGGATGGTGTGAGATTTTGTAAACATTTAAAATATTATGTTTAAGGGTTAGTATTTTACAATAAACAGCGATGGTCGTCTGGTAGCAACCGCGGTCTACAACACGGAGATACCGGGTTCAAATCCTTGGCGCGCACCTTTGACAAGAAATAGAAAATAGTATGATATTAAATTAATTACGATGTTTTTCATTACTGTGCATGCCTGAGAGAAACTCATAATTTCTCGTAGGCATGATGTTCACCCTGATGCTTTTGGTTAGCGTGGTGGATTTTGACCTAAATCCCTCTCAATTATGACAGGAGATCTGTACCCAGCAGTGGGACTTTAAAAAGTGGTTGAAAAAAACATCAAGATTATAACCATAACGCCACACGATTATGGTAATGACTACGAATTTTGAGGTCTTGAAGAAAGAAATCTCTAATTTCCGGTGGGTTGAAATTGGTTTGTGTCATAACTTTACCGCCTTACATGCCAATGACATTAAATTTAAATATTAAAAAAATATGTGTACATTGTCATGTCAACAGTATTATACTCCGGTACATCAGTTTGTAGGTCTTCAGTTTGATTATAGTTCCTCGATGTTGTCCCTACCTCATATTTATGCAGGACATGGCAGCTACTGTGAGAGAGAGAGCGCTGTAAGAGCTACTGCACGTACATGACTCCAATAATGCTTAAAGAGGCTTTTTCGTATGTAGGTACTTTACTTGCACACATGTGCATTATTCATACTCGCATAATTTCACAATAATCATTTTTACTCTTTCCATGAAAATAACTCATGGTACAAGCGGTGATAAGTTTATGAGGCAAAATTTGCCATTTGTCAGATATATATATATACATGCACTTAGCGGTGTTGTTGGGGTGGGTAAAAAATGTTAAACTCGCGTCAGGACACGTGGCCTGATCGAATATTCGTAAGACCGAGGGGTGACAGCTGATGGCTCGACTGTCTATAATTGTAAAATTCGTTTATATCAAGTATTTAAAATATGGACATTGAACAAAGTGCATCTATTAAAGAAAAAAGTGACAAAGAAATAGTGAAAGAAAATGAGTGAGTACTTTATAAAAATACTAGATGAAAACCTACTGAAAATACTAGATGAAAAATAATACGGGTAATAAAAGCAATACGTGCGAAATTATTCCCTAACCATTCCAAAATATCAAAAATGCGCAACGTTAATGTTCAAGTTTTCACTTCTGCCGGCACTACCGGAGTGCAACCCGTTGTTTTTTAATTGAACTACTTTTCCAATTAAGAACTGGAAGGATACGCTTAATGTAATCGTGCTCGCGAAATTGCCTTACGATCGAATCTATGGTGACAATTCAGGACTGTTAATAGAACATAATCAAATAATGTGGATAAATTAATTGAAATATTATGATTGTGCTCTTTGTCCTAAAAATACTCGATGAAGAAATACTATACCACTGATGACTGACATCACAAAAAACCGTCCTTTACAAAACACACAATGATACGATGTTTCCATCACCGTGCATACCAATCCGGCTTTAATCAGTGTGGTGAACTTTGGCCAGCGTGGTGAACTATGGCATCCGTCTCTATTGCGAAAGGAGATTGCTCAGCAGTGGGACATAAAATAGCCAAAACGAAACCGACCGAAAAAATGGGGCTTATAGTTTTATATTGACCATGACGGTGGTTCCTTAGGTACTTATCGAAATACAAAGGTTTCTTACTTACGAAACTGATAAAAGATATCGACAAACCAAGTTGTTCCAAGCAATCGCATATGCCTGAAATTTGACTATTCTATATGTGAACATACCTCGTATTTCCAAATATAAAAGCATATAAAATGTTAACGCTTGAAATATTAGTTTTCACACCTAAGATCGTAGCGCAAAAACAGCTTGTTATAAAATTTTATTTTACTACTTATATTATACTCTCGTATTTGTTATTAGTCAAGAAATTTAAATTTCTATACTGAATAGTCAGGATTGAGATACAATCCTGATCGCCAAAAATTAGTGAAACTGTATATGTCTACGACTGTTACACGTTACATGCACAGTAGTTGGTTGGTGTTATAGCCATGTATTAAAAGCACAGAGCAGATAATCTATGATTCTTAAACTTTAATAGAACTTGCTGCAAGCCTGAAGACAAGATGGCGATAAATTTCTGTCTCATAACCATTACCGTATTGGACTTGCATAGTCCTAAATTGGGCCTCAACTAGGGACGGCCACAAGCTGGTATTTCCGAAATGCCGGCTTCATAAAATGTCATTATTTTGTTGGGATGTCCATCAGGATATATAATAAAATCCCAATAAAAATTCAATCTAGGGATTGAAGAAAGGTAGGCCTTTAAAACCTTTTAAGAAGGTAGTCAAACAAGTCCTGTGCCGTAAGGCTTATTATAACACTAAGAACTATCTTAATGATAAAGGAGTGTGGGAATGAATCTCGCTACACTACACTATACAAGGCTATTTCTTCGTAGAATGTATTAGATTTAGTAATTACTCGCATCTGTGAGCAGGTGGAAGTGGGTTGATAGTGTCTCACACGATTAGCTGTCACGTGTGATCATTATCAACCCATAGCCATTCTGTTATCTCAAATATATTATTATGTACTTTTTTTAAAAGAGTGCTGGGAGTTTTTTTCCGCCGCCATTTTTCTCTCAGCTCAACATCTAGCCCAAACGGGCACCTATAAGCGATGACCGGGAAAAAATGACATTCATTAAGCGAATATTTTGTATTCCTAATAAGAAATAAATATTTTTTCTTTCTGTCTTTCTTTCTATGTATCCTCAATTTATCACTGGCAATTCCTCAATTATGACTTTAACGAGGAATTATTTCTTGAGTAGGCATGCATAAATTTATAATGCATCCGCTGAGACTCAGCCTGGCTTTCTACTTTCAATATCAATGTACAATAATGCGTCCGCTGAGACTCAGCCTGGCTTTCTACTTTCAATATCAATGTACAATGTACCTAGATATGTACAATGTACCAAATTGAAAGTGTGTTATAATATTCAGCTCAGTTTTATTAGAGGGTATTGAACGCTATAATAATTTTGGCTCGACACGACCTAGTGGTCTGTAAAAATGGTTAATCAACCTAATAGTTCACTGACGCATGAGCCTAACTAGAACCATATATAATTTTAACGTATGCCCTGAAATAGGTGACCTGCCGGTTAATAGCCGAGCTATACGAACTTTGTCAGTGTTATAAGCAATATTGTCGTTAGTCGGTTAATTTATCAAAGCAAAAGCGTGAATAGCACAATATACAGCGATTCACTGAAATTGGTTAGTAAGGGAGGTCTGACTGTACACAATATCGACTAAGCAACCATGACATTGATATGGTGGATATTTTGTAGGTGATGAAATTTATCATACTACATACGACCACAGGCCCGGCACGGCCCTTTCTTAAGAGAGCGATGTATTTTTTCGTATAGTAAGGTTACAAAGGCGTGAGGCCACGTACGCATCACCGCCCTTCCATACGTTTTCTCCGTCATATAATAAGCTTTTTACTACGTGTATTTATATGAACGGAAGACTGTCAAAATTTTTTTTACCCGACCGTGCCACGGGATTACGTCTAGCAAGGTTACAATAATCAAGCACCACAGGAAGTTACCGTAACAAAACCATTATTAATATAAACAATCTTTTTAGTACTCGCGTGTTAGAAACGAGTCACGCTATCAAATCAAAACAAATCCAATACCAAATTAGGCTGCCAGTGTTTGGGAAATTAGATACATATTACATTGCTGTTAATTGAAAACATTCCGAGAAATAAAAAAGAAATGGAAGTGAAACCTTAAGAATAATTTTTATTCTGATGGTGAAACCTCTGAAATTTAATGTTTTGTAGATTACCGCTTTGTAGGCTAAGAGGGGATTTAAGAATTTACTAGAGTGCGTTTGATGAAAATATGGGCACCTATCGCTCCATCAAGTAACATCGTTAATAAGTCGGGTTTTCCTTCCTGACGCTATAACTCCAGAACGCACGAACCGATTTCCACGGTTTTGCATTCGTTGGAAAGGTCTCGGGCTGCGTGAGGTTTATAGTAAAGAAAATTCAGGAAAAATTTCATACCAAAGTTCACGCGGAATTTTCTTTTTAAGAAAATAAAAATTAAGTTTTTTATGGTATTTTTTATGATTTCCGTTATGTTCACTAAAATCGTGTATATAAATAGTCTTTTATGCTCTAGTCCCTTCGAAAAATTGTTTTCCTTCTGCCACCTTATCTTAGCCTAAAATGACCAAGGCTCGAGTCATTTCAGCATCCTTGGCATTCAGCATTGAGTCGCCTACCAATTTACTTTTGAGACGAAATTTGGAAGTAGGTGAAAATATATTTTTTACATGACATTGACATTTTTACATGTGAACTAAAGCTTGTTTTTCTCGCGCTTTTTCTTTTTCCAAGAACCTGTGATGAATAATTCATTTGCAATAAGTATAATTTTGTAAACGAGGGCCCTTATACATTTTTTATGGACGTAAATCAATTAAGCTACATATTAGTAAACAAGGAGGTAACCGAATTACCATAGGTCATTATGTCACTGTCAACTAAATTGACTGTAATTTGATTCTTTTTTCAAATCATTCATCCATTATGAGTAACATCAAAAAGCTTTCGATGGAAAGTAAGTAAGTGTGTGTGTGAATGGATGAACCATTTGTCGTTTTGTCATCTTCAGACGTGACAATCAGGCAACAGTCATCTTCTCCTATGAGTTAGTGTTATTCACATAGGATATATTCACATAGGATGTGTATATCGGTCTCCTTTGTCCTCTCAGAATCTGCATATTGCAGTGGCTGCAACCCTATGATTGTCTTCCACTACTGGGCATGGGTTTCTCTCCACCCAGCGTGGTGGAGAGATGTGGGACGATGAGTAGTAAGCAATGTGTTTGTTAAGAACCCCTTACTGCGGCATTGCTTTCTACAATCTACTTACTCTATTGTTTTTTGATACAATGGTGTGTCCAGGAGTTCCGAATACTCTATGCAACTCACTCCGGATTTAATCAAGGTGCTTCGAAGTGGGTGGACACTCAATCTATTGAACTATTCATCTCTTCATCAATTGGAGCGCTATCGATTACTGCTTATTTATTAACGCCTAGAAATAACTCTGCTGCCTCAGGCAAAGTTTTAGATAAAAGATGCAAGTATACATTGGAAAAGCAAATAAATTACACTTTTTTTTTATTGTTGTAGGTGGTAACATAAGTCCCTGTAGCTTCGGGATTAAGAATAGAGCTACAGTATCCCCTGCCTGATCGTAAGAGGCGACTAAAAGGGGGCTTCCGGGGTTGTGGACGGTGTGAGTGGGAGCTCGATCCATCCAACCAGCAGCCCCGGGAAGGGCGGCGATGTGTGCGTGGCCGCATGTCGCCGTAAGCATCGGAAGGTGCAGGAGAGCAAAGCTGCTCTCCCGAAGATGGGCCCGTTCTGGGGCGTCGCGCGTGGAGGACACCGGTGCGTTCCGCCGGAGATCCCGGAGTCCTCCCCAAGCACAGTGGCAGCCACCGAGGGGGTTTTAGTGCGGTCAAATCCCACATAACCCGGTACTCTCTCCCAAGGTGCCGGGTACCTTTTGAAGGTTTCCCCCCCGACAACAAAAAAAAAAGGTGGTAACACTTATAGGTGGTGGAACTTTATTGGTTCGACCGGGGAAGCACTACCGTTGCACCAACTTCTTTTGTGAAACAATTATATTTCGGTTAAAAGTTGCAGTTGCAGGCCAGACTTACATAAGGCGACCTTCGGCCTTCGAAGTATCAGTTTCCACTTAACAAGAGGAGTAAAAGTTACACGGATAACTTGAAAAAATCCTCTCATGTTTTGGTAGATAGTTTGATTGCTAACCTGGATTAGACATGAGGTGATAAGTTATCTCTGTTTCTCTAAATGGTCCATAGTTTTGGTACTTTTAGCTATATTATTATTTTACACAAGTATTTTAGCGCAAGTTACCAGATCGCAGCTATTAAATATTATATGTAAAGTAATTCAGCAGACAAACATGTAGCCATCGTTTTAAGTTATCGCTGCCGCCCATGATCATATTATTGTAGCGGAAACATGACGGAATAAAGAATATGCATAAATTTTATTTTAACGTAAAATGTATTTATTTCAATTAGAAATAGCAAATAATAATGACAAAATGGAAAAACAAGATTTTATTCAAAAACTCTAGGAAATAAGGAAATGTGGAATATGAAAATTTTAGTTATTTTTTTATTTCATCCGATAATGTTTTTAAACTTAGTTTTCAGAACTATCACAATAAATATCAGAACTATAAAGTTAAACGCAGTTTTATCACCTACACGCAGTACTAACTAAACTCGCGGCCGGTGACGTCATTCATATTTTATCTTTCGCTTTGTTAGTATGGGCCATTTTCACGCTACGCACTGTGGTAAGGTTTAATTTCAACACTACGCTTTGAGGTTCATATTTCTGTCTTTCGGGGTGCTCCAATTGATGTGGTACTTTAAGAACACTTGATCCCAGTGCCAAATAGGATTGATTGATACAAGATTTTTTATACTAGTTCTATGTTATATTCTTCTAGTAAAAATGAGCAACTTCAACCATGTTTAACTCAGTTGAGCAAAACTCCTTTCATCGTCTTAGAAGATTTTGAGGTTCCCTTTTAGTCCTAATCTTTTGCGTTTTTCGTAAGTTGTTGTAATGATAATTGATGATTAAACGAACTTACCTTAGTGAAGTTCTATCATAATTACACGAGCGCTTCATCCGAAGAAATTAGAATAATTGTAGTATCGCGTTACTACTCGCCAATCAACACTATAGTTTAAAAACATATATATAAAATGTTTGAATAAAAAAACCTCATTTTTATGTTTTGTACTGGCAGCTCCTAGTATCCAACGTTACAGCCAACTGTTACTTCAAACATCATTAAGTTGAAAGAAATAAGCAGAAGAAAACAAACCGTTGAGTGGAATAGTATGATCAATGCAGTCTTAAATAACTTTAAGAGGGCATGGACATGATCCAACGTTTCCACCTAAACTGAAAGAAAATAATATTTCTTAGAGGGCTCTAGTATGGGGAGGGTGGGTTCTAATTTCTTCGGATGAAGCGCTCGTGTAATTATGATAGAACTTCACTAAGGTAAGTTCGTTTAATCATCAATTACACATCGAGCTTCATCCTCGAAATTAGAATAATTGTAGATCTTGAAAGACGGAAATATTATTTTATTTAATCAACTGAAATATTAATAAGAATAATTATTTATTCTAATTTAATCGACTCGTTATTTAAAATACTTCAATTGTTGTCCAAAATAGACAATGCAAAATCAACATTACAAAACATGTATATTGACTAATAACTTCTCTGACATAAAACTTTCCAAACAGATGTATTTAATGTCCTACTCCATCCAGCAAAATTTCTAATTAAATCAATGTTTACACCAGCTGCATACATGCTAGTGTGTCGGGTGTAATGAGCATAAAATATAAGTAAGTGTCAATTCAGCTTTCATAAAGAATACTCTTTATTTATTTACTAATATTGTGATTATTAACAGATTTGTATGGTTTACGAATACCATAAAAAATATTAACATTTCCTGTAAATGATTTTTTGTCTTCCAAATAAATTAGAAAAGCATATTTCAGACTTTATTGTATAAAAATTATATTGATTTATGGCTGGTTAGAGTCTGGTGTGGAAGTTTTAATAAAATGTTATCATTTTGGAGATTCTAAGTGAACGATGAAATGGCCTAATTATACAAAAAAACCTCTTGAAAAAAAAACTGTCAGTGAGATCATCAGAACTGACTCTATTAGAGATAATGCTGAACAATAAGTATTGAGTGTGTTCCATATTGAGACCATTATTTTTAAAGATTTTTAAGGATAAAAATATTGGAATTGATGGATCGTAACTATGCACATTAAATAAATTACGGGTCGTAGAAGGCTTAGTTAGGGATGCGCCCTTCCTCACGAAACCGAACTATTTATATTATTTGCAACACAAATAACTAAGTAGCGTTTAAATACGGTTGAATATTGTTTGATATAGTTATCTGATAGGGATGTACAAATAATATCTAATGAATTTGATGGTACTCTTCGTCTTGAAAAAAAGACTGATAATATTCCGGTAATAACTTTGAGTTGTGGCGGTGTGGACCAACTCTTGGAAACACATAATAATAAGTACCATAAGGAGGTACAAGTATAAGAATCTCTGATGCTAGTGACTTGTTAAATAAAGGGAAGTGAAGGCCAATAAGGAGCTACTCGGAGCTCTTTATTCCTTAAGCTCTGTCAGTAACATTTTTCCTTTACACTTTAGCAATATGATACGGGAATAAAATCATAAAACTTAATTTTAATTCAGTAAATTGTAAAGGCATTAATCGCATACGCCCCTGGATCGCGGTACCATGAAACATATTTAGAGTCTCGTGGTAAAAAGGTTTATTTCTGGTTTAAAGTTTAACAAGTTTAACGAGCATTTTAAACGTCTGTGGCTGAATGTAACCGCCTCGATTCTGCGACTGCTAAATCGTTATCTTAAAAACTAACATCTGAGGCAACCTTAATACGTTCCAGATTTCACAAAATGACCAAATTTCTTTAGTTAGTATATTGAGATGTGGAAATCTTAAACCGCCCATACGAATGATACTTATTCGATGTCACTGTTGTGATCCGTTCTTAATAATATTTGTCAGTTATTATAGTGACGTGCAAAGATATCCAAAATATGCACATAATAATTTCAGAAAACATATACTTTCTGATTTATTTATAATCTATTGCCCGTTTGCAGATCTTCCCTCTTATACGAGTTGTACCTGAGTTCTCAGTCAGTTTTGCTAGCATCCAAGAATATTTCTAGAGTGTAGATAACTTCTCTAGTTCGATTGATACTATTATTCATAGATCTGATCCACCATTTGAGAACGGCTTATAAAAAATCAGGTTTGTTCATGTAAGAGTCATAAATGTCGTCTGACTGTAGAAGAACGAGATATTTATATCTTTTAAATTGCTTTGTGTAAAGCCAAACATACTGAACGCCGGAAGATGCAGAGGTAAGCAGACCAGTAAAAATGACGTACGAGTATAGTGCATCGTTGTTACTTACTCAACTTTAATAATTCAGATTGAATTTTATCAATTTTGTATCAAATAAATAGATTTGAAAATTTTCTGAATCAACTATGATAAGTGCACTTCTTAGACGGAACTACGCAACTTCTTCAGTAATAAACAAACCTAGAGATTCGAATAAAGTTCTAGTTTGTGATATATTCGCTATACACGTACAATCACGGTAATTACTTGCGATGTCACATAACATATCATAAATATGTAGTAGGTAGATGTCATAAAGGCCGTAATACTGACAACTGGTTTGAATAATTTGGTAAATACCTATGGAGATGTACTTAAACCAAAAAGTAGCACATTGAAATTTTGTTACTCCAATTAAATCTTAAATATATATCCTAAAGCTTTTGTAATTAAAAATTTATTCGGTTTTTTTTTTAAACCAAAGAAGCCATGAAATAGCTCCTTGAAATAAATTTGAGTTCTAAGATCCTCTAATTTAAAATGTTCTGTTGTAATAAACTTATTCAATGGTTTCAAATTTAAGATGACACGAGAACGGTCAGTCTCTTTTAAATTATAAAACAAGTAGATAAGAATTGACCTTTTTGTGATTTACATTCGTAAACAGCACCAGTGTTCAAAAAGTCAATTGTAGCTTCTTCGAACTGAATAATTTCAGTTTTTTATATACCTAGTAGTGCAGTAGAAACGTGTCTTTGTACAAATAGTTCGTAAAAGGGAATCTTGTTTCTTCAACCAATGTTAATATGGTTGGGCCATTAGTTATGTGATTGATTGATCATACGAAAAGCGACAGTCTCCCAGAAGAACATACCTGGTCTAGAGACGCTAATATGGGCGTTGCTTGGGTCGCTGCTGTGTAGTCAGCGGCGGTGGTGGCGGCGGCAGTGGCGGTGCCAGCGCGGTCACCTCATGGGCCGGGTACGGCTGGGAATACGGGCGGCGCTGAGGTGGATGAGTATATATACTGCAGGCCCCTGCCTTCACCTGGCCGGTTGCCTGCTGCTTGATGTTTAAAGCCTGAGCTTTGTCGTTGCTCTAGGTTTAGAAACCTGAATATCTGAGACTGATTTACGAATGGCTTTGACAGCTTGAATGGGGTCGGCCATTGCCTCACCAAATAAATTTTTGTTTTATATAGCTGAAAATATATGTATTTTTAATAGATGTACATATCAGCATTCGTCTCTTCATAGATTCACTATACTAAAGATCACATAGGAGCTGAGTACCATTGAGCAGTGTATTTTTAATAGATGGATACTTAATATCCAAATTAAACATTTTTGTGAAGGCTATACCAATGCAGGCAATAACCGGAGTTATCTGTTTAGTTTGTTTACTCTGAGATGTACAATTTTTTATACCATTATATCTGACAAAAGATGCCCATCTTTTATTTCAGGGTTAAGTTATGGTGCAGCCAATTTAAGGAAGATAATGGGCACTAAAATGCTTCTCAAGAAGAGTCGTGCGTCCTTCTTTGTAAGGCTAGAAATCGCAAGATGCTCCCACCTCAGGCCAATAACTTTTTGGATTGTATCATTTGTCTTCTTAGTATCAGTAGGTGACTCTCCCAACAGTTGAAAGATATTACTATCCAAAAACAGGGCCAGTCACTTCTGCGAAAGGCTCTGCAATAGGCCACCAAATTCAAATCTGAAGTGGTGTCCTAGATAAAATAACAGATTCAATTGGTTCTTGGCCAACTGAAATAGTACATAAAATATTTCTATTTTATTACTTTACGCTTGTGCTGATTGAATCCAAACCATGTTTAAAAAAAAACATGGATAATTTTTGGTCTGAAGTGGTGTCCTAGACATAATAACAGATTCAATGGTTCTCGGCCAACTGAAATAGTGCATAAAATATTGCTATTTTATTACTTTACACTTGTGCTGATTGAATCCAAACCATGTTTAAAAAAAAACATGGATTATATTTGGTGTGAAGTGGTGTCCTAGATATAATAACAGATTCAAATGGTTCTCGGCCAACTGAAATAGTGCATAAAATATTTCTATTTTATTACTTTACACTTGTGCTGATTGAATCCAAACCATGTTTAAAAAAACATGGATTATATGTGGATTTGTGGATACGAAGAACAAAATTATTTACAAAGCAGTAGTAGCTAAGTTTTTGTTTATGTCGTATTATTAATTTTTGCAGCAGATGGAAGGTTACAGTTAAACGTTAAACATTCATACAAAATTATCTACAAGGCATATTAAATGCCAAGTCTTTGTATTACTTTGAATGTTGTTCTGTATTATTTAAATGGATAAGATTACAGTTAAACATTAAACATTCATACAAAATTATCTACAAGGCACATTAAGCGTCACATTGTGACTAATGATGCCAAGTTTTTGTATTACTTCGAATGTTTAAGTCTTATTGTTATAATAAAACACATAATAAAGACAATCTCATCATACAAGTATCGTTAGACAAAGTCAGTTTCAT
Source organism: Pyrgus malvae (assembly GCA_911387765.1). Lineage (NCBI taxonomy): Eukaryota > Metazoa > Arthropoda > Insecta > Lepidoptera > Hesperiidae > Pyrgus > Pyrgus malvae. The sequence goes on along the minus strand of OU426964.1, from coordinate 22,497,246 downwards.
AGTAAAATTAATCTATAGAAAGTCGATAGATACAAAATGTATGAAACGTCAATAGGAGTATAACTATCAGATTTGATAAACTGTAGATATTCTATCATACGGATTTAATTATATTGAAAATTAATAGCTGCGAATATGAAATTGAATATGCAAAATATTGATTTAAATACCTTCAGATAATAATATCATAGGCACTCTCCGAACTTAATCGACAATATCGTTTGCGCTTACGGAGTCTTTACTCAATTTTCTGTACCTTGCGTCTAGTATATTTCTCGATATCCTTGTTGTTCTTTCTTTTTGGCATAATTATTAGATAATTTACACAATTATTGATTTATAAAATTATCAAAAGTGTTGATCAGCAAAGCACTAAAATCACGAATGATGTTTGAAGTAACAGTTGGCTGTAACGTTGGATACTAGGAGCTGCCAGTACAAAACATAAAAATGAGGTTTTTTTATTCAAACATTTTATATATATGTTTTTAAACTATAGTGTTGATTGGCGAGTAGTAACGCGATACTACAATTATTCTAATTTCGAGGATGAAGCTCGATGTGTAATTTACCTTATTTATAATATATATTGATTGTCAAAGAAACTTCGCATTTACTTGAATTGAGAACATCATGAATTATTCAATATTAGCGGTAGCGACTGTCATATACACGTTATTATATTCTGAGCGTTTAACACAAAACGTAGTCTCTTTGTTATTTCAGATGATTATTATTATTATTCACGTACCGTATAATTAGTTACAAATGTAGGTAGAAATTTGTCAGAGAAATACATAATTTTAGGTAGGACTGGAATATTTTACCGGACAAATACGGCAAGTGTGCCCAAGGGATGAATTACGGCTGCCTGATAAGCAGATTCCACGGCAACCTGTAGGGAAAAGAGAAAGTGTTATCAGGAATAAATAGGTATATAATATTTATCAATAAAATATTAGGATAACGAAACGTCCTGCGTAAATCGTAAGTGATCGACTCGCTAAGCGAAAAGGCCGTGGTCAAATGTGGGATAGGTGGGTGCTTGTGGCACAATCATGTGTTTTTTTCGTATTTCAGACATTGGCCAACTAAACTCAAAGGCTTTATGAGCGGTATGAAAACTTCTATGGAGTTTGGTTACATTTCTTCCCCCTTCCGCATTGAACCAGCGCGGTGGAGTAAGCCCCGGGTCGCCAGAATACAGGGAGTGACCCGTGTCCAGCAATGGGGCACAAAAAAGTTGCCGCCGTTTATAAAACACACAAGGATAATAACGTATATATTCAGCTCGAGAAAAAGTTTCTATATTTAAATATCCCTTCCGCTGGAAATCGAACCCTTGGAGACGCATTCTAACAATGTGTTCATCATTACAGTACTGGAAGTAAATGAGATGCCCATAGCTACTCTGTAAGAAAGCTAGTTATTGTATACACCATATTTTAAAACAGGGCTGAAGTTTTTCTCCGTCTGCTCTTTTCTTCAGCTCAGCATTGCCTAAGCGCACCCAGAGCAGACAGAACAAAAAAATATAACGTTCACTAAGAGTTTGTAAATGAACCGTACAGTGAATAAAGAATATTTCATTTCATACACTAAAGGTACGTCTACTAATGCTTCCATATTATGTAGCCATACTTGCAAACTCCTCATAAATTTGTAAGCTTAAAGCATTTTTTGATCAAATTCATAGGAGTCATTTCATTTTTAGAATGATTTATACCCTTATTGGTTACTAGCCAAAGTTCGCTTCCGAAAAAGTCCGTCCAAGGGATAAATTATGACTTTGATAAGCAGGTTTGAAGCAAAGGGAAGATATAAAATCATATCAGGACTAAAAGTACTTATATATTATTCCTGTAGTCTTTTTGAATATTCATATTTAAGAAAGACTAGCGGCCGCCCGCGACTTCGTCCGCATAGAAAAGTATCCTTAGTTACTCCTTATTACACAAGCTACCTGCCAGTGAAAGTAAGATCAAAATCGGTCTAGTTGTTTCAGAGTTTAGCCGGAACAAACAGACAGACAGACAGACAGACAGATATGTACAGTATAAACATTCATGTGGATGTAGTAAAAAGCGGTTATTTTAATATTACAAACAGACACTCCAATATTATTTATTTCTATAGATATAGATCTATAGATGATAAAGAAAATAGTAACGCAAGCATTCAAAACGACACTTTTGTCACCTTTTTACTATTTCGTCTTGGAATTTAAAAGGGATTTAGTCCACCATACGTCGTCGTTAGAGATTTTTTTATAATTCTGAAGCATTAAAAGTGATAGAAAATATTTTAGTGAAAAATTACAATGTTTTTCTTTACCATGGCGCGCCGGATTTGAACTCGGGTGCCCGCGTCGAAGGGTAATATTTTTACCACTCAGCTACCCTTGTTCATTTTATTTTTAGGATAATGCATTATCCTTGTTACTAGCCAAAGTCCGTTGTCAAAATCAGCATAATATTTTAATGCAATATACTTTGTTATGTTTTATTATGACAGAAGACCCTGGACTATAACTTTCAACAATGTTAGTACGAAGCAAAACGGATGCGGTCAAGACGAATAGCGGTTGTTAATCATCCGCCAGCGAGTTAGCCACTAACCCGCATCTCCATTAACCCTATTGGAGCAGCATGGTGGAGACCCACATCTATGTCTCAACACGCCAAAAAAAAATGAATGGAAAAAGATAAAAAGATATTTCATTTTTATTTTTCAATTTTTGAAGTGAAAACTTCTTTAGCGACGTTGTGTACTTTTTTGGGATGAATAAAAAACTTTAAACTCGCATCAGGACACGTGGCCCGATAGAATATTCGTATGACGGAAGGGTGACAGCTGATGGCTCGACTGTCTTTATACTTGTTAAATTCCTGTATAATATCAAGTGTTTAAAATATGGATATTGAACAAAGGGCATCTATTAATGAAAAAGTGACGAAGAAAAAGTGAAAGATAGTGAAAGAAATGAGTGAGTACTATATAAAAATACCAGATGGAAACCTACTGAAAATACTGATAATTAAAGCAATTCGTGCGAAATTATTCCCTAAACATTCCAAAATATCCAAAAAGTACAACGTTAATGTTCAAGTTTTCATTTCTGCCGACACTCCTGAGGCCTTAGTGTAAGTCTGCACACGCCAAAACGTTACTATCGCGTTTGCGTTAAGAATTTAATTATCGACCCTATTCCCTTCAGATTAAGATCTATCAGTCCAATGTTAACTCTGACGCAGTAGTTACGTTTACGCGTTTACAAACTTACACTAAGGCCTCTGGAGGTTCGTTTTTCTTTTAACCTTTTGGCGAATTTGCCTTTTATAAGGCGTAATATAAATAAATAAATTAATAGCACTTTAGACGTTACAGTCCTACTTTATACTTAGTACCTATGTACTTAGTTCGTAACAATATTATTTCTTATTTCAAACTATTCTGACATAAAACACGTAGGCACTGAGGTTAACTCTTCTAGGTTGTACTTACGCGGCATTTTATGCGTCTCGCCAAGCTGAATACAAGATCGCTGAAATTTCTTGCGTAAACATTCGCGGATATTATGCCCTTAGGGCCTTTGCAAACATGCTATTTCTAGCATCAGCGGTGGGTGATTTATTTTCTTTTTAGAAGCTTAGCGCAGCAATTTTGATACTGCGATGGACAGTATCGCCCAAACGTGTTGCAGCATCGATAATATCGTAAAGTCGCCGAACGCCGATGCAGTAATAGTCATAGACTTAGAATATAATAGGTAATGCAGATAAAAGTAACGTGTCTGTGAAAACCCTTAGTGCGTTTGTATGTCAGTCCCTTAGAGCATCAAGGTATGACAGGTATGACACCCGTCAGATAAGTGGCCTTTACGGGCGAACTCCTCGTCCATGCACATTGTGCCTTCTAGTTATACAACTAGTGTGTCTCTGTGTGTCGGTGTCAATGTTGACGGTGCATAGAACGTTGAACGTTGTGAATTGAAATTGACATATTTAGAAATGTACCCAAGTAACAATTTATCGTCGTATAAAGGTTTAGTAACCGTTATCTGAATACCATACATCGCAATAGTTAAGTCATACTAACTTTATAATAACGTTTACTAAACGCGAAAATGGCCCCAGTTATACGACCTCAATGGTCGTATAATGGTCATACAGAAGTCTCGAGCCAACTTCGTTAACGTCATTCAAAAGTCGTACAAATATTATGGGATAACCATAACTTTCGTCGTTTTGTTGTATTGTGGTCGTACAGGTGTTACACCGAACACTTTTTAATTGGCAAAGAGAATGTGTCAAGTAGAAGTAACGTAAATCAAAGTAGAACAATAGAAGTGAAAGTAATATTCATTGGTAGCGTGTATTCGACACAAGATATAATAAGCTATGTCGATAATACATATAATACATAAGTTATAGATTATACATAGGAAACACGCTTTTAATTAGGTATAAAATTATCAGGTTCAAATTATTTTTAACTTTTTAGTTCTTCTTTTAATAAAAGCTGGTTTTAAAAAAAACTCATGCTTGTTTGACTACGGGGTTGCGTCGTTTAATTATAGAGTTCCTATGGCCACCTTCCAGCTCCATCATCAGATCAGCTTTTTGTCATAATAATATGGTATTGTTATCCAATTTATACATGCATGCAAAATTTCAGCTCAATCGGAAATCGGGAAGTACTCGTAGATCATATTTAACTTTCAAGATTTGATTAGAGATAACGGGACAGGTGAAACTAAATAATGGCTTGTAAAAGAGGGCCTTTAAACAACAAAAGACTATTTATTTCTATAGCGACCATAATAATATGCGCTCTGTAAAAATGACCCAAGAATGCTTGCATATTACTTATAATAAAATATAGGTAGATGTACGGATACCCAAGACTATCCTTTATCACAGTTAGAAAGCAAATCGTTACACACCTTACCTGCCAAGTTATAGCGTGATTAGTACACCCTTCGGTGCCTTTACCTAGTTTTCGGGTTAACCATTGGCGACTATAAAATCCGATTTGATCTTATCGCAAAGGTCTATATTCAACATAACAAAATCTATATTCTCATATCGGAGTACATTATCGTCACAACTTTGTAACTCGGTTATTTAATCTCCCAACTGTCATAAAACTTGACGGTGCGATATTAGATAGTCGTTTGAATAAACGTATTCTAAGGTTAATGTTCCCTACGTCGTCAGCGGACTGACGCGGAATACGGGATTAGTTCCGTATCCCGGAAATTCAATGTGAGTTGAGGGTAAGTAGTGTGGTATTGGATAGTTTCACTTTGTTGTACAGGGTGGATACTAAAATACGACAATAAATTTAACCACATGTTTTATAGGTACATAGGTTAGATAAAAACTACTTTGTATTTTGCAACAATCCGCAATCAGAACGTATGATGGTGTATACCTTTTTCATGAAATAACACCTGCCTCCCTCCCACATAGGACAAATGCACATGCAACAACAAAAAGTAAACACCAACATACCACCACCAACACTTGTTTCGCCCCAAAACAGAGCATCATCAGGGTTATTGACTGTACGACGGTTACCCGAAAAGTGAGGCAATGGCCGATCCAGCCTCGTTATATACGTTTTCAACTCCCCTCCGTCGGACTCGGTGAAGTGACGTTTGTGATACGTCAAAATGTATTATGTCAAATGTCAAGATGTCACTCAAAACGTTAAAAAGAATCGAGTGACTACAAAATTTCTTGTTCTGATTGCAACGGAGTATACGTGGGTCAAACTGGTAGGACATTCGATCGATAATACATTTTGACGTATCACAAACGTCACTTCACCGAGTCCGACGGAGGTCTAATAGGCATGATGACACTATTAAATAACCAGAGAATAAACGCTTTTACAGAAAAATATCCAACAACAGACAACACAAAAAAAGTTATAAAATATGATCCCGTTTTAATATAAACATTAAGATTAATAAGATTTTCAATAAAATAAAAGTATTAAATACAGCAATCGGCCATGTTATCTGAAACGCCAATCAAAAGGAATGACGTCACGCCTCAGTTAATGTCATCGTGTTGCTTGAAGTTTGACGAGCAAGCCGACGCCATGACACCTACGAGCGTTTTCGCGCTTAATTCAAATTACATAGCAGAAAATACATTAATTTACGTTAAAACTTAAGTTTATTGCTGAAATAAACTTTTTTTCGAAACAAGGAGACGTGTACCTACAATAAGGAAAGGTATTGAAAAAAACTGTCATCATGCCTATTGTCACCATATCAAAATCTGACGATGGGATGCCAGGGAAATCGAGGGAAACTTCAATGTTTGTAAAGTCGTTACTGTTTCTCACTCTTTCCAAAACTTCAAGTACTGTTAGTAATGTACTAACATAACTTGCTGCAAGCGACACAGACTTTAAGAAAGCTACAAGTAGTGTTCCAGTAGTAGAGAATTTCTGTAAACTCCACGTAAATCGCACTTGTTGGGAAAAATTCGAAAGCACTTTACAAGTTACTAAAATATTTCACGCTACCTACTTTGGCTGCAACTCTTTTCTTCTTCTTTTTTAACGGCCCCAATACTAGTCATGAATGTGTTCAAAATAATTAGTGAGGCCTGAAGCTTACTCCACCACGTTGCAAATGAATTGGTGGAGATGCGGGTTGCGGGCTAAGCGGTTACGGATTTAAAACGCCCATAAGTCTTCCAAAATAGCATGGAAAGGAGTCTCTTGGGCCTAAAATTAAGCGACAAGGTAAGAAATAAAGATATTAGAAATATAACCAAGGCAAAGGACATAGTAAAAATCGTAATAGATAGTAATGTAATGTCCCAAAAATGGAAATGGGCTGGACACGTACAACGATCACCAAATTAACCAAACACCAAACAAATTATTACAAATTGGTATCCTTTACTTAAGAAAAGAAGAAAAGGAAGGCCATTCAAAAGATGGTGCGATGATATTGTTGCCACGGCAGGGGTCACCTGGAACAGACTGGCAAAAGATATAGCGAATGGGGAGATATGGAGGAGGCTTTTACCGCTAGAGCGGTCGTTACAATTAATTAATAACATTATATTCATACGAACTAACAAATAGGATAAGTAATACTAACACCACCAACATTGTATATATTATAAATTTAGTATTGTAAGGAATAAATAAAGCTTATTATTATTATTATTATAAGTCTTCCAACAAGGTTAAAAGACTTATAAATAAAATTAATTGCGGCAGAACCATGTGGGCTTCACTTCCATCTTATGTAAGTATTTTAGCTTACGCATACCTATTTAGTATGTAGAACGCAAGCGGTCTGTGCAGCTAACCCAAACGGGCGCGGTCGGTTGTGAGATGGGTGACCGCTAGTGGTAAAAAATTTCATGTGCCTTTCCGTGCTTCGGAGGGCACGTGAAGCCATCGGTCCCGGTTGTTGTCGATAGATAACGGTCGCTTAACCTTGTCGGAGGCCTTATGGGCGGTTTGAAAACATCCGACAGCGAGTTGGCCACTAACCCGCATCTCCACCAACCCGCATCGGAGCAGCGTGGTGGAGTAAGCTCCAGGCCTCCCCTATAAGGGGACGCAAAAAGGGTTGCAGCCATACCTATAAAGCAGGTAATGAGAAGAAAAGTAAATGTAATTTGACGACCTGCGTGGCATAATGGTTACCATGCCGAACTGCCAATCGAAGGGGCCCGAGTTCAATTCCCGGGGAAACAGAAATTTGAATGATGAGTTTAAATTTCTGTTTTCGGTCTGGGTGTTTGTATTTTTGTCTTTGTGTGTATCCATGGTACCCACGACACAGGGTATATCTACCCTACTGTGGGGCTATGAGTGTGAAGCGTTATTATTATTAATAATGAAGATAGTTTATCTTTCTAAGCAAAAAATTAAACCAATAATGACGAGCACAATAGGACGCGCGTTGCGTAATAGTCATCATGCCAGACTGCCAATAAAGGGTCTCGGGTTCGATTCCCGATGACATGGAGCTTGGAATGACTAGTTTTAATTTCTGTTTTTGGTCTGAGTGTTTGTGTTCATGTCATTGTGTGTGTCCATGGTACCCACGAAACATGGAATCCCAGTGTGTGGCTATGATTGTGTTGCGTTATAAAAAAAATACACCGTTCAAAGGGAATAAGGAAGAAACAAGTAGAGTAAAGTACAAGTTTTATTATTATTACAATTTAGGGAAATTATTGCATTTGATTCTCTTAGCGTCTATCAAGGTTTTCTTTAAAGTAAATAGCATTGCAAACACCACCCTAAGTAAGTAATTACTGTTCCTAACTACAATTACATTACTTCCTGCAGAGCGACACTTTTAAGGAAAATACGAGTAGTTGGCAGTTTCGAACTTCTTTACGTAGTCGTACTTGTTAAGAAAAATTCTAAAGTATTGCTTTACAAGTTGACAACTTAACAAGTTGATATAATATTTGCGTAAAAATATTATACTAATATCCTTACTATAATAATTGTTTTAAATATTTTTTTCATACAAAATATGTAAGAATCTCGCGTTTACAGCTACAGGCAGTCAACTACCGTACTGTCGTCAAATCGTTGTAAGTGTTTATATTTATTTATCCATACTAATCCATACTTATTTATATTTTTTTATTTTTAATATTATAAATTCGAAAGTAACTCTGATTGTCTGTTTGCCCACGTTTTCCCGCTTAAAATACTGAACCAATTTAAATGAAATTTGGAACACAGATAGAGTGGACCTTAGGAAAGGATATAGGATCCTCGGCCTAGGACTCGGTGCGCAAGTCTGACAAAGAAATTTGTAATGTGCGCATTTATCGCTGCTCCACGGTGATGAAAAAAATCGTAATATTTACTTGATTACGATGTTCTTCAACGTTCGTAATTTCTCGAAAGCATGGCGTCCACCAATCCGCACTTGGCCAGCGTGGTGGACTGCGGCCTAAGTCCTTCTCACTTGTGAGAAGGAGACATGTGCCCAGCAGTGGGACATAAAAAAGGTTGAAAAAAAAATAGGATGGTTTTTATCCTACGGGAACTTACAAATCGGGTCCACGCGGTCGAAGTCGCTGGCTAAAAGCTTATAATTATTATTTTAATATGGCATATCGTCTTATGTCGCTTTTCAAATGAATGGAAGAAAGTTAGAAATAAAGTCTGGAATAGCATAGACTATTTTTTATCCTACGGGGACCCACAAAACGGGCCCATGCGGATGAAGCCGCTGGCGGAAGGCTAGTTTTTAAATAATTTTAAGTAATTATAGTTATTTTGTAGAGAGAAGCGTTAGTATAATGTAATAGTTACATATAAAGTATTTATATCCCTCTTTACGTACATTCGTTGCAGACCCACGACGACCCGCGTGGCGTGTTGTGTACCATGCCGGACTGCCAATCGACGGGTCCCGGGTTCGATTCCCGCGAAAAAAATTTGAATGATCAGTTTAAATTTCTGTTCTCGGTCTGGGTGTTTGTATTCCTGTTATTGTATGTATCCATGGTATTCACGACACAGGGTATTAATTACCTTACTGTGGATCTATGAGTGTGTAACGTTTATTTATTATTTTATTGCAACCCTCATCCTTACTAATATTATAAATTCGAAAGCAAACCACTTTTAATGAAATTTGGAACATAGATAGAGTTGACCTTGGGAAAGGACATAGGATGGTTTTTATCCTACGGGAACCTATAAAACGGGTCCACGCGGCGAAGCCGCTGGCGGAAGGCTAGTTGTAAAATACTATGTTCCAGCAAATAAAGAATCTTGATATTTCAAAAGTAGCTTAAAGCTCCTTTATAGCCAAATTTAATCTAACAGTGTGTCAGTGTGACAACAGTCAAAGCTCCATTAAGTTGAGTCTAACTTTACTGAGTCATTATTGCTCCTCGCTCATTCTCAAACTATTACTTGCTGAGCACTTTTGAGGGAACTACAAGACGGAAGAAGCGGTAAGCTCTTTACGTAATTTATACTTGCAAAAAATGTAATGTACTCTACTATGTTAAAAGCATAACATAGTATTTAAAGAAACATTATGTTTCGCTTTTAACATAACCTCTCTTACGACGAAACTGAAGCACTCAACACAACTAGCTCGAATCTGTGAGATTCACACACAACACGCACACACGCACACACACACATACACATACACAAACACGCGCGCGCGCGCACACACACACACACATACCTTCAATCACTGTTCTTCTCTTCTTTTATATTATTTTAATATAAGGTATCACAGTTTGTAACAGCTTATAATTTTCGCTACTTTTTGTTTAGCTTGTATAGACCTTTAATAGTAGAATTGATTAAATGTATATGTACATAGTTGAACAAATGTCTATGTGTTTTGGGGCGGGCGTAAACTGTACGATAAAACTTTACGATCATTATTTTTTTGTATTACTGTTTTTGTGTTCAATAAAAATCTTAAAAAAAAAGTATTACTCGAGAGACATTACCATCCGAGAAATCCGTGGAACATACCGCCATAGGTGTCTCACATTAAAAGTTGTTTAAAGCTCCAATACTGGGCAATACTGGCTATAATTGGATGTACATGAGTGATCCGAAATAAATATAATACTATTATTTCTATTAGGCTTTAGTCCATGGGCTGCAGCGACCACGAAACACCACTTCGCCCATAAAATAAAACCAATATGCCAAACTTGTATTGACCTTGTGATATTACACGTGACAAGACTAATAAGCCATTTATTTCATAAAGTTACTTGGAAAATTGGCAGAAATGGAGAAAGATATATTGCTTAAGTTTGTGATTAATGAAAAGCTTTGGCTTTGATTTTATTTGATTAAAGTTCTTGTCCGATACAAATATTTTCCAAGAACTTCCATAAATAATAACAACAATATGTTACATACGTAAGATGTAGTTCATATCATTATTATTATCATTATTATATATAATAAAACTAAGTTGATAAAATGTGCGTGCCGATAAAACTTAAAAAGGAGTCCCGGCACGATAAAGGGACTTATATAGTGTGATAGCCCTTTATCCCCCCTCGAGCAAGAAAGTTCCCGTTTTAACCTAAAGGGCGTGTTTTTAAAGATATAAGGGCTTTTCCAACCCTTCAACTTGGAAATTAAGTGTAGTGGCGCCCTCTGTTGTCGAGTATTTGAACTTCATGCAGAACAACGATTATTTGGGTTCATGGGCGTAACCAGGTTCTTGGCCAGGGGGGGGGGAGCAAATTCTTGGCCAGGGGGAGCAAATGCATGCTTAGTCACGGGGGGAAGGGGTGCAAATTTTAAGGTTCTTATATCTTGGGTTTCAAGCTGGGTACCGCAATAACGTACCGCAGTAAATATGCTTTCCACGTCACGTGATATCCAAAGTCCACGCGGAAGAAGTAGCGGATGGCCGCTAGTTATATTCTATATTTGTCTTGAAAATTGTGATTTTTTTCGCTTTCTCTAACCCTTTGCCTGTTATATAAATTGAAAAAAACTATTTATACTTCAAAAATATATTTACACATCTCAGTGACAAAACAAATAAATTCAGTTTCACACTTACTTACCATAACGAATCTTATTCGCGATTACACTATTAAATGACACTATTACTTAGTAATGTAGTTTAAAAAACTAAAAAACACGCTTTTGTGAAAAAGTAAAAAATAAGAAGAACCCCACACTTTTCTTAAAATACATTTTCTTCTTATTTTTTAATTTTTAGTTCGTATTTTCACAAAAGCGTGTTTTTTAGTTTTTTAAACTAGGTACATTATTAATTTTTAATTTATTAGTTGATTTTTTTCATATTATTGAATTGTCATCAGCCATCAGCCATGTGCAAATTTTCAAGTTAATCAGACTCTTAGAAGTAGGTGAAAATGAAGTTAAAAGATTCCGTTTCATACATACATACATACATACAGGTCAAGCTAATATAAGTGTGTTAAAAAAGATATACTCGTATGTATATGCCAGCGGTCGCCTTCATCAGAATTATTCACTGACACTGGGCGAGGAAATTGAAAATTAAAAGAAGGTTGACAAGAAATTATAACAATCATTATTAATTTGAAAATTAATTTACACATAATTACTTACAATAATTTTACTTAAATTGTGATAATTATCACTTACATATAACTCTGAATTGATCGGATCAACAGCGATTCGATTACATGGCGCGCAAAATGTCCACCATGAACCATGTCTCCTTCAAAAATAATTGAAGAATAACACTATAGCTGTCACGCTACTATCAATATGACGACGACGCTCCGCTGGAACAACTCTTTGTGGTTACCGCCGACAGATATACAACATAAGTATAAAGACCTCCCTTATATTACTCCAATCCATTTTTAGGGTTCCGTAGCCAAATGGCAAAAAACGGAACCCTTATAGATTCGTGATGTCTGTCTGTCCGTCCGTATGTCACAGCCACTTTTTTCCGAAACTATAAGAACTCTACTATTGAAACTCGGTACGTAGATGTATTCTGTGAACCACATTAATATTTTCACACAAAAATAGAAAAAAGAAATAAGTTTTGAGGTTTCCCCATACTTAGAACTGAAAGTAAAAATTTTTTTTCATCAAACCCAAATCTATGGATAGGTCTTCAAAAATGATATTGAGGTTTCTAGTATCATTTTTTTCTAAACTGAATGGACGACTTGAATTTCGACGATGAATGAAGGACTCTGTGTGTGTCCATGGTACCCACGACACAGGGTAGGTACCCTACCCTACTGTGGGGCTATGAGTGTGAAGTGTGTGTGTGTGTGTGTGTGTGTGTGTGTGTGTGTGTGTGTGTGTGTGTGTGTGTGTGAGTGTGAAGTATATCTGCCAGGTGTAACCAGGTGTAACCATATAACCTCGGCCGTATCATATAATATATGACCCGAATATAGTTCCCGCCAGGTGCTCAGGATCTATTGGACGAAAAGGGAAAACTATATTGGGTCTATTGGAGTGAAATAACGAGGGACTGGTATATTGGTTAAGGAAAATACATGGACACCATTTTAATGAGATCTAAGGTATACTAGACTTACAGAAGAATAAATATGATGCTCGTTACCACGACATAATTTGGCCCAAACACCCACCCTCCATAACGAAAAAAGGTGGTGACTCGCCACTCACTGAATGGGCCCCATAAAATAGCGTAAACTGCCTGGGAGCAACATTGGCGTGAGCAGCTAGGGGTGTCGAGAGGAGCGACACCGATTTCATAATCGCGGGGGGATAAATCCAACCCGGAGCCAATTACTAACATTCCACTACCACTCCCGAGCATGTAGCTCTATCGACTCCAATCTGAGCGGCCAATTAAGTCAAGCCAGATGTGGGGACCTGTTCCTCTGGATTATCAGTCCGCCTACGGGAGACGAGGAACAGGGGGACTTCTCCGGTAAAACTCAGGTCAGTGGTGGCGTTACTCACCAACGGCTTGCCACGAGCTGCTCTGCGGGGTTATTATTTATATTTTTATTATTATAACGAATACCTGCATGGCGCAATGCTTATCAGAGATTTGAATGATGAGTTTCAATTTCTGTTCTCGGTCTGGGTATTTGTATTTCTGTCTTTGTGTGTGTGCATAGTACCCAGGCCACAGGATATATCTACCCTACTGTGTGAATATGAGTGTGAAACGTTATAACTTAGTTTTTTACGTGAAGAAATAAGGCGGACACTGTCACTGGATTCTTTCAAAAGGCAAGTGAAGGAATTTTATTTAGCACAAAATACATAGAGCTTTCCCTACTTTTATTGACATTTTCTCTTTTATCTTTATCATTTCTTTTCCTTACTATGTTATCATTGTATACATTGTTGTTATCACTTATATTTCTTTTCTATAAACGTATGTATGCTCTATTTATCTGCTGATACCTAATCGATTTGATAATATTGTGCACCTTTACCGAATGTTTTGTACTATTTCTAATTGTTGTAAGCTAAACGTCCGTACTGTTGTCACTTTTTGTCAGTGTCCCGGTACTATTTTCTGTGGAATGACGAGTACTAGTGCTGTCGACATTAATGACGTTTACCTTATTATTACTATTTAAAAAAAATGTTGTCTGGGGGAGATCACTTTTAGTGATAACACCGCTAATTATACATTAATATTACAATCTCATGTGTATGTTTTTATTTATATGTTTTGTTATATGATGCTATTTTTTTCAATTCTTTTTTATGTCCCACTGCTGGGCACAAGTAAGAGGGATTTGGGCTATATCTACCACGCTGGCCACGTGCGGATTGGTAGACGTCATACCTTCGAGAAATTATGAAGTTTCCTTATGCATGCACAGCGATGGAGAACATCGTAATCAATTAAATATCACGATATTTTCCATCAACGTGGAGCATCGATAAATGCGCATATTACTAATAATTTCTTTGTCAGAAGTGCACGCGGAGGATTTCAATCCGATATCGGTCGAGTCGGAGACCGCAGTTTCTTACCACTTGGCCGTCGCTGTTCCTCAACTGATGGTATACACTTTCTCCGAAGTACTTGAAAAGTAAATTTCAGTATCTTCGCGACTCTCACGAGCGACAGCTTAGTTCTTCTGACTCATTGGTATTATCTTTTCCTATTCACCATTCTGTATTCCATTTCCATTCTATTTCATTCTATTTCCAATTCTTTCACGGTCCAAGCGACTCGCCTTTGGAATTCTCTCCCGGAACACCTCAGGAAATTGTACTCAAAGCCATCGTTCAAAAAGGGTGTTTTTTCTCATTACTTATAGCTCTGCTCATACAATTTGGAAGATGACTGTAATAAAACTATGCTCTCTGTCTGTCAATATTTACATCTCACAATATTTATCGATTGTTTTTTTATCGTGTATATGTTTTTATTTATCCAACCTCAGATCTCTCTTCAATTTTAATTCTTTTACAAAATATTCATTTTATTCTTGTTGACGCTTTTATATTTATCTGCACTTTCTAATGGTTAGCTGGTAGAAAATGCCATTTTAGCATTAAGCTCGCCTTTTGTTAATTTTTTTTATTTGAATGGACTAGCAGACGAGCATCCAGGCCACGTGGTGTTAAGTGGTCGCTGCAGCCCATGGACATCTACATACAATCTCAAGCAAGCATAGGTAAGTCTTTTGTGAGGTCGTATACAATTGCGCTGCTACTCCAGAGGCTGGTCAGGTGGTCGCCTCATGTAAGTGTGGCCGGCAACTGCACCTTGCCACCGAAACACAATAGAATTGGTTCACGGCAGAAGTGGGTGCAGCGGTGGTACTTCCCCGGGCGAACGATAATAGTTCTACCACCTACAAAATTGAAATTCAAATGGTAAAATTTGGCCAGTAAAGAACAAATAAATAAATATACAATGTAGAAAATTTGTATTTGCACAACACCTGAAACACGAGTTATAAAGAAATACAGAGGAAGACACAAAACATCAGTTAAAATAAAAAACGCAGTGGTCTATATTTCTAGAAAATGCAACTATTTAAAGAGCTTGTAAAGTGAAGTGAAGCTTTCTTTATTCTATTCCGCTGTGATCAACGCTGCAGGAGCTAGTTTAAATGGAGCGAATTTTTCAAAGTTTAAGAGAGAAATCATCTTAGGTTTTCTTGTGGATAACTTTGCAGCATATTTAGATACCTATTTAATACTTTCTAGAGCTTTAAAAGGTAGCTAGAAGGACGACCCGCGTGGCGCAATTGTTACCATGCCGGGCTGCCTATCGGAGGGTCCTGGGTTCGATTCCCGGCAAAGCAAAAATTAGAATGATGAGTTTAAAATTTCTGTTCTCGGTCGAAGTGTTTGGGCTTCTGTCTTTGTATGTGTCCATGGTAACCACGTCACAGGGTATGTCTACCCTACTGTGGGGCATTGAGTGTGTTTAAAAAAAGTCTTGATAGTGTGTAGTATGCGTATCGTACGTTAACTTAATTATGTGTAACGTAAATGTACTTACAAAAGTGAATGTGTATTTGTTTATTATCCTTGTTTCACGTCACAACAGTGTTACGAATTTGGAAAGTTACATAGGCATATTACAAGGAGAGAATCTTAGGTCCTTACATATGAAATTGTCGTTCAGTATCTAAAAAGGTATTTTTTAAATGAAATTATTATTTAATCAATCGAAGTATGCGCCGTACTGTTGATATCGATACACTTGCGCCATTTTATAGGCAGATCACTGATCCCTTTCGAAAAAAATCCTGGGAGTGAGAGTCTATGAACTGTTTGAAGGTGGTTTTGACTGCCTCATCAGATTTGAATTTTTTGCCTTGCAAAAAGATATCCAAATTTTGAAAAAAGTGGTAATCGGTTGGGGATCTGGCGAGTATGGTGGGTGGCGCAGAGGTTCCAGTTGCAGCTCCTCTAACTTGGCGACCGTTTGATGTGCAGTGTGTGGTCTAGTGTTATCCTGAAGGAACAGTGTGTTAGAGCAATTCACTAGTCTCGGTTGTTTAATGGCGACTTTTTCCATCATTGTTTGCAATTGTTGGCAATACAAGTCTGCAGTAATCGTCTGGCCTGATCTCAAGAAGCTGTAGTGGATAACACCAGCACTGGTCCACCAAACACTAACCAGAATCTTCTTTTTGGTCAGTTTTTGCTTAGGCCAAAATTTTGCCGGTTCTCCAGGGTTAAGCATTGTGATGATTGCTTCTAATTTTCGTACAGGATCCAATTCTTATCACGAATCATGATACGGTACAAAATCCTCTCATTATTGTGACGATTGAGCAAAGAAACGCAGCAAGCGACGCGTGTTTGTTGGTTTGCTTCAGACAATTCGTGCGGTACTCACTTTTTGAGTTTTTTGACATTTCTGATTTGAGGCAGTCCGGCATGGTAACCATTGCGCCACGCGCGTCGTCAAAAACAAATACAAAGTGAGCGGAGCTTTTCGAGTTCAGCTTTATATTTGAGCTCTGACCTGAAATTGAGGCCCCGAATTTTTAATTACTGTCGAGCTATTTACTTTGTAGGCTTATATTAGCGCCATGCTGATGTTTTGATGCGAAGGAGACGCAAAGCTTGAAAAATATGCACCATCGTACGAATTGATTGCAAAATAGTTATGTCTTAATTTTTTCATAATGGGTTTTCGCAAAGTAGCGCCTGATACAGTTATCATATGACGAACGAATGTACGAATTATATGTCGACCCAAGAAACTGTTATGCAAGTTTTACTAAAGTTAACAGTAAAAAATAAACAATTAACGCCATAGTTTAATGTTGGAAAAAAATACAAGTTTCTTTTTGATGATTAATTCATATAATAAATTCGTGAAACAAATTAAAACCCAATAGTTCTAAGGATTAAAAAATATATTATCATTTAACAGTTACGTTTTGGCTATACTAATATTATAAAAAGGAAAGATTTGTATTTTTGTATGTTTGTAATGAATAAACTCTAAAACTACTGTTCCGATTTCAAAAATTTTTTCACCATTAGAAAGCTACATTCACCCTTTTTACCGCGGGAAAATGCTTCATTCCTACGTGAAAATGGGTAATAGGGTCAACGCGGTTGAAGCAACTGGCTAAACGCCTATGATTTTAATATAACAATGAAGCCTGGAATAGCATATTTTATAGGCTATTTTTTAACCTACGGGGATCCATTAAACGGGTCCACGCAGGCGAAGCCGCTGGCGGAAGGCTATTCATTTATATTTACTTTACTTGACTAAAATACTATTAATGCAACAACTCGCAAGTCACAAGGTTATTTATATTTTAGTTGACGACCCGTGTGGCGCAATGGTTACCATGCCGGACTGCCGATCGGAGGGTCCCGGGTTCGATTCCCGGCGAGGCAGAAATTGAAATGATGAGTTTTAATTTCTGTACTTGGTCTGGGTGTTTGTGTTTCTGTGGTTCTGTGTGTCCATGGTACCCACGACACAGGGAATCCTAGTGTGGAGCTATGAGTGTGTAGCGTTATTTATTTATTATTTATTAGTAATAAGGAAAAAAGAACATTAACTATTGAGTTCTTTCCTTTGAGAGGTTTAAAAAGAATTCTCGTATAAAATTTCACGTATACCGCCTAAGATGGGCTTGAGAAAGCGCACCGAGCTTTGGGAGTCCAGCTTTATATTTGAGCTGTGACCTGAAAATGAAGACTCCGAATTTTAGGAATAAAATCCTGAAGCGGAATATTTAAGTCACAATTTAGTACACAAAGCCTTTTTAAAGTCCAAAAATAACGATTTAAGCTTTCTAATTAACATTTCCTAATACAACTACAATTAAAAAATAAGTAAGCACAAGTACAGAAATTCATTATGCAAACGGGCAGTGTAGCTCCCCCTATAGTAACTTCCATGGTAATAATGGTCACTCTTTGGTGCTGCGCAGACGGCAGACTAAGTCTGTGAAAAATAGAACCTTTGCAAATGCAGTAACGCATACGACGCACAAATAGTCCGGCGCACAAAAAAATCCGTGTAATTCGCACCGCGCCGCGCAACGTCGCACAAAAAGGGTGCGAAAGAAATAGAAGGTTTGCTTCAACGTGCGCTAACGCAGACGGCACACACTTTAGTCTGCAATCTGCATTTGTTAGGGTGGGCGTAACGTACACGATATTAGCATGGTACAAGAGATCGATGTAACGATATTAATACAAAACAGACCAGCTCTTTATGATACTTCTAAGGCAGAATATCATGATAAATAATAAAAAAGAAAAATGTGGGAATTTATAAAATTTGAAAAAAATAATCCGGATATTGTTTCAGAATTGAATGCTTAATATGGAACTGTTATTTCTGTAATCTCTCCGAAAGTATAGGATGTACCCAAAATTCTCTATTTCTTCTCTTTCTGTACTTCAAGTACAAAATAATGCATCGCGATCTCTGCGCGATTTCCATGGCGTGTACGTCCCTTTCTGCCGACAAAATGATCGAAGGTGTGCGTCGTGTGCTTTGAGTCTGCGAAAAACTCTGTTTGTCTGTCTGTCTCGCTTAAACTACTGAACTAATTTTAATGAAATTTAGAACATAGATAGAGTGGAGCTTGGGAAAGGACATAGGATGGTTTTTATCCTACGGGAACCTATAAAACGGGTCCACGCGTGCGAGGTCGCTGGCGGAAGTCTAGTAATACATAAAAAGTTTTTTATTTAAAAGAGAAATTAGCACATTAATTATCAAGCTCTTTCCTATGAATATCAAAAGATTTTTCTTAAACATTGGTCTGAGTTTGAGAAAGTGAATGGACTTTTATATTTGGGCTCTGACCTGGATAAAGGCCTCGAAATTTTTGGTACTTATGTACAATTTACTTTAAAGGTAAATGGTATTATGGTCAATATAAGCAGAATTTCTTTTTATAGTAAGGAATTAAGTTAGGTAGTAATGCTGTTATGTGTGCCAGTTAACCCATATTTTTTAACAATTTTCATGTGGTTCATAAATTTGTATGAATGTACTCTTTATTACGTCTGTCGTAATTATTTTAATTTACTGTTATATTTTAAAATGTTTAAGGAAAAAATAAAAATAATTTATTTCGTTTCAAAAATGTAGTAGATCTGTGTTACTGTGTACTCACTCTTCCAATAGACAATGTATAATAAAAGCTTGAAACCTAATAATATTAGAAACTACAAATAGGTTTATATTGGTACAAAAGTGAAAATTTTCCCTTAAAAGAACCCTTAAGACATATTTTACTGAAGAAATAAATGTTTGCAGTAATCACCCACCCAAGCAAATACTCAAAGCAAGTGATCAATCTAGAACGCAATGAAATTCGTCTACTTGTAAGAATTCTTACTGGTCACTGTAAACTAAACAGGCACATGTTTAAACTAAACCTAAGTTCCACCACTACTTGCAGATTCTGCAATGGTGAAGAGGAATCGGGTATCCACATCCTCTGCGACTGTGTCGCACTCGCACATAGCAGAAGTCGGATACTGGGCGGCAGCCTAGTCACATCGGAAGATGTCAAATCTCTAGATCCCAAGTGCATCGTACGGTTCCTAACAACCGTCGGCCTTGGGAATCAGATATAAACACGGGGCTAGACTACAATAGATCATCTACTGGTCGCAGTGGCCTTAGGGTTATACCCTTCCCCATCTACTCAAATAATAATAATCACCCACCCACCTCAAACACCCAAAACACAAATCGATATGGTAGATGGACGTATTCATGTAAAAATAATGTAATAAATAATGTAGTTTAAAAAACTAAAAAACACGCTTTTGTGAAAATATGAACTAAAACGTTAAAAATAAGAAGAAAATGTATTTTACTGTAAAAAAGCGTGGTGTGCATGGTGTCAATGGTATCTTAAAAATCACCACACGCTTTTTTTACAGTAAACTACATTTTCTTCTTATTTTTTACTTTTTAGTTCGTATTTTCACAAAAGCGTGTTTTTTAGTTTTTTAAACTACATTATTTATTTTTAATTTTTTAGTTGGATTTTTTTTCATATTATTGCATTGTCATCGGCCCTTGACCCCTGTGCAAATTTTCAAGTTAATCAGACGCTTAGAAGTAGGTGAAAATGAAGTTAAAAGATTCCATTACATACATACATAGGTACTGGTCAAGCTAATATAAGCGTGTTAAAAACGTACATGCTATATCAGGTTGTAGCCCATTGAGACCAACCTCATTTATTTTGTTATCACATTTACAATCTAACAATAAAGTCTCCTCGGTGTGTCAAACCTTAAAGCTAAGAAATATATCACGGCTAAGCCAACAAGCCACGTGTAGAACTCGATGTATCATGGCTAAGCCGGATTGGTTGTAAGTAGAGTTCTAAGCGTATCTCAGGTCTATAGCTGTCTATTTATCTCCTTTGATTCCGTATTGAAACAAGAAATTATGAAGTGTCTACTTTAATTCTTTCTAAAACTTTAATTAACTTAATTGTGTATATATAAACAAAATGTATCTTGGCAAAGAGGAAACTGCAATAAGTGGGGTTCTGGTATACTTAGATACTCTGTAGCATCCTTTACTTTTTTGTTTCTGAAGTGACGTGAATTAGTTTGTGTAATAATTTTAACTGCTTTTAATTACAATAAATATTCAATTATTTCTTCTATCCAACCCAAGCTAAGAATACAGTATATTTCGGCTAAGATATATGCCCACGTTTTGCCCATTTTAATAAAGCACAATGTATCAAGACTAAGACGTGTAAGTAGGACTCCGACGTGTCTCTGAACTTTAAGTCCCAGCTAATGCGTATTCGATCTGAACTTACGAGAGAATAAAGACGATGATTCCAATTTGTTTGATATTGCTCTGAATTATATTTTTTTTAGTTTATATAACACATTTTTTGACAATTTTTTGGGCAATAATGTTCTTTAAAAAGTTTCATGCAATTGAAGAATGTAAGTTTCCTTAGTAAAACAAGATGTGACGAGTATAGGTAGTCTAGTTCTGTAGCTTCGGGATTAAGAAAAGAGCTACGGTATCCCCAGCCTGATTGTAAGACGCGACTAAGAGTGGACTTCTGGGGTTGCGGAAGGTGTGAGTGGGAGCTCGACCCGTCCAGCCAGCCCCTGGAAGGACGGCGGTGTGTGCGTGGCCGCATGCCGCCGTAAACACCTGATGGTGCAGGAGAGCACATTTGCTCTCTCGAAGATGGGTCCGTTCTGGGGCACCGCGCGTGGAGGACAGCGGTGGGTTCCACTGGAGATCCCGGAGTACTGTCCGAGCGTAGAGGCAGTCCACCCAGGGTATTTTAGTGCGGTACAATCCCAAATAACCCGGTATTCTCTCACAAGGTGCTGGGTACCTTTTAAAGGTTTCCCCTCCGATACAAAAAAAGTTATAGATAGTCTACTTTATTTCAATGTTTACACAAGAATATAATAGATCACAAGTGGGTTTTAATCACGAGTAAAACATTCACTAAATCGTAGTCAACTCTATTTGCGTATTCACATAAGAGCAGCAATAGCCGAGTAACAGCAGCGATGCTTGAGCGGCAAAGACCGCGGTCTAAGATTCAAATCCTCGGCGAGCATCTTTAACAAAGAAATTTGTAATGTGTGCGTTTATCGCTGCTTTGTAAAGACCGCGGTCTCCGTTTGAAATCCTCGGCGAACATCTTTGACAAAGAAATGTTTAGTATATATACGATTAAGTTAGTAATACAATTTTACCAAATCGTTATTTCTAGCCTTTGTAATGTCCGGTCGGACATTTGAAACATTAGTAAAGCTTAGAATATAGTAAATTGCGGCTAAGCTATCTAGCCACGTGTAGAACACGATGTATCTTGGCTAAGCCGAGCGCGCTGTAAGTACGGCTCAAGCGTGTCTCCGGCGGTTTATGCCACAGCGCTAATATGCCTCCTATCTGAGAGTTTACACACACATAAAGAAGCGTACGAACCTCATCATTCAAATATCCGCTTCGCCAGGAATCGAACCCAGGACCCCTCGAGTGGCAGTCCGGCGTGGTAACCATTGCCCCATAACGCAAATATAAATATAAATCGCTTTATTACATATATTTACGTTACGCCGTGGTACGCCGGTAGGTAGTAAAAAGATAGTGACAAAGCCTAGAACATAATAAATTGTAGCTAAGCTAACGCTAACTAGCTACGAGTACGAATAAAACACGATGTATCTTGGCTAAGCCGAGCGCGCGGTATGAAGGGCTCTAGTGTGTCTCCGGAAGCTTATGCCACAGAGTTAATATGCTTCCGATCTTAAAATCTGCAAGAATGTAAAGAAGATTACCTTTACAGGGATTTTCTTCTAACAAAAAAACGATGTAGCAAGCAAAGAAAGTATACAGCAAGCAATAAAGTTTGGTGGTAATTTGTAGAGTCTTAAGTATGTAGAGAAGCTATCTACACAGCTAAGCGAAACGGACGCGATCAGATGTGAGATAGGACACGTGGTTTGGAGGACACGTTAAGCCGTCGGTTTCGGTTGTTATCAATAGACAATAGTTATTACACATCCGACAGCGGGTTGGCCACCTGCATCTCCACCATCCGCATTGAATTATTTCCAATGTTGAGAGAGACCCGCGCCCAGCAGTAGGACGCAACAGGGGCCAGGCATGTAGATTTTCAGTGAGTAAAGGATATGGTATAAGGATATGGATAAAACTTGTTCGTGCGCTTGTATTCCCCATATTTCTATATGCTTCCGAAACGTGGACTCTGCGCGAAACTGAAAAGAAAAAGATAAATGCGCTCGAAATGTGGTGTTGGAGAAGGATGCTCGGAGTGTCGTGGACCGAATTTAGGACCAACGCCTCCATACTCAAAGAACTCGACATCAAACATCGTCTGTCATCTATCGTACAAAGACGCATCTTAAAGTTCTTCGGCCACGTTTCGCGAAGAGGGGGAATGTCCATAGAGCGACTTGTTGTACAAGGCAAGGTGGAAGGCATAAGACCTCGTGGGAGGTCACCCATGCGCTGGACCGACCAAATAAAATCTGCGGTGGGCGGCCCATTACATGAATGCACTAGGATGACGGCCAATAGGGAAAAATGGCGAAACATCGTGAGGCGAGTGACATCAGCCCTTACCGCTACTTCATGATGACCACGACCGTTCTGTCAAGAACGTTACGACTGAGAAGAAGAAAAGGATATGGTAAAAAGTTTAAATGTTTCTGTTGCTATAATGTGTCTCTTAAAGATTTTATGGTTTTATTGCTATAACATTATTCTCTTGTGGCTTTATGATGTTAGGATTAGAAATACACGATTATTACGTTTAACTGCTTGACCCGGTCGCCCCCGTCCTGAAGAGAAGGGGAGACTGGCAATTAAAAAGGGTGCGACTTTGCCAAGAAGTTTCTATACCTCGCGTCTCACGGATCTCTTTGAAATTTAATTAGAATTCTAAATCCAATTTACAGAGAAGTTTATTAACTGGTAGAGCTGCATGGTCCGATCGGGTAAGTATCACCGCTGCACCGAATTATACAATAACTTGGTTACTGGCTAGACTTATATAGGGATTACCTCAGTCTTCACAGTAGCAGTGCAACGAGTTGCAACCTCAGCCAAAACTCAGACTTTATACAGGAATGAGGTTGTATGTAGATGTCCATGGGATATGGGTGATGCAAATAATTTAACACCACGTAGCCTGCATGCTTAAGTGCTACTTGACAAACATTTTTTAAATCCTTTTTTTATCCCACTGCTGAGTACAGGCCTCCTCTTAGAATTGAGACGGATTAGGCCATAGTCCACCACGCTGGCCAAGTGTGAATTGAAAATTATGAGTATTTTTTAACAGGCAATGGAAAACATCGTAATTAATTAAATCACAATATTTTCCCTCACCGTGGAGTAGCGATAAATACGCACTTAACAAGTTTCTTTGTCAGGGGTGCGCGCGTTAAGTTTGAATTCCATAGTAATTAATCATGTAATTTGCGATTCACGGTAACCCATCTCACTCTCTACCGCGCTCACTTCACTTAACGTTTTTCGTGTAACTCGCTTGCAGTATAGTATTGTAACCACACCGCAGGGCCTTGTGCGCTTCAATTAATCAATTCAATAGAAGTTATTGCATTAAGATGCAAAAGATATTAATTATGTCAGTCTAGTTTTAAAAACAATAACTAACAGATTAATACAATGACAATGGGCAAAATAGAACCTAATAATAAGCACAAAGAGACAAAGCTTCTGTTGTGCGACTTAATAAAGAGACACGGCAAATAATAATTAATAATGGAATTTTTTGCAGAGATTTTTACAATTAAGTGTACCCAATAATAACTCCATATTTTCATTTTCTATTATAAAGTAAGATTGGACAACAATTTATTCTTATTTATCATAAAATAAGCTATTGACAATTGTTTAATATAAAAAAAATCCTGACTTTTTCATGCGAAGTTTTTCGTATTTTTCCAGGCGCTCTTACGTTTCGTTTTCGGTTATCTGCGGCGGGCGCGGTGTAGATATTGAAGCGGTTTCATTCGTGATTGTTGGCTGAATAGAAATTACACTATTGCTAACACGGATTCAAAATTCGAATTTGGAAGCTGGATTTATTTTTCGAAGCGTTCCCCGCATATCGCTTTTCGATCAGTGCGCCCGGTGGCGCTGTGAAGTACGCACGCTTGCGTCGGATTTCTATCACGTGTTTATCAAGCCGATTTTGTTTACAGTTAACAAACACGTGCATTCCGCTTCATGAGCTTCAGCTATAACCGTTCAGGGAACGTAATTTCCTTCCGAAGCATTTACATTTTAACTTTGTTCCAATAGAAGTGACAGTCAGTTCGAATTTAATTCGAAAATAGAACGTGGTTTTGGATTTGCAGTGCTTGTGTGTCGGTTTTGGTGCTAGAATTGAAATTGGAAGCTGCTGAATTCGTTTTTTAATTTTTTGTAAAACCTGACTTTTTAATTAAAACTGATAATGTGTTTGCGGCCAGAACTTGCAGTGGTTAGTGGGTTAATTTAATGTGTTTTTATGGAGCTTTCGCTCGTAAGTTTGCCTGTGAACTTTTCGCGGGTGAAGTTAGGAGGAGGACTAATGCATCTTTTAGTTTTCATCATGATGGCAGCGTTGAGTCAAGGGGTTGTGGAGACAGAGGAGTTTATTAGCGATCTCGACATGCCAAGTGAGTGTTGATTACATTATCATATTAAGCAAGTATCGTGTGAATGAGGAAATGGTTTAGTTCGTAGAGCGTTAATATGTATGTAGCAGTATAAACGAACCAGAAATTACGTAGTATTTTCCATGTAAATTTACTAGGCTGGAATAATACGTTTAAGTGCCTGGTAATTTTCGTGAATAGCGAATATAATCCTTAAACCTTTGTAATGGAACGCCGAGTATTTATAATAAATGATATCGTAGTTAAATGGAAGCTTGTTATGACTAGTGATATTTGTTTTATTAATAAAGTAATGTAGGTAGTTAGATAGAGTTCCGTTATTTAAGTAGGGTCTTGGACACTATGCACAAAAAAATTCAAAATCCTTATCTTAAAAAGGTTGCACTAAATCACGCTTGGAAAGCAATAGGTATATTGTTAATTGTTTTTTGTACATGATTTATATTACCGTTTAAATCAATAATAATTAAGTCAATTGACTATATATGATAAGTGACGTCACTAATCATTTTCTCATACAAAATGTATGGAGATGTCATGTTTTGACAGCTCATTAAAAGTATCTCAATTGACTTGGTATTCCAAGACCGGATTTCTGATTGACTGGCAACTTTTATCTTTACTTGTATTATTTTCTGAAGAAATTTTAAATTCGTTTTATATAATCTGAGGCAAGCAAACCTTTTTAGTGTGTATACAATCTTTTACAATATTAAATTTGTTGAAACTATATCCTTTATTTATAAATTTAGTTCAATAAAATAGAGGGCAGAACAGTATGTAGGTCAACACTATGGTTAAGTGGTCGCTGCAGCCCATAGAGTAAATGGCATAGACATTGGAACATAAATTCCAGTCATGCTCTAGAATTTTCTGAAGCTACAGGGACCTAAGCTTCAGGATTAATAATAGAGCTACGGTATCCCCTCCCTGATCGTAAGAGGCGACTAAAAGGGGGCTTCCAAGGTTGCGGGCGGTGAGAGTGGAACTCGATCCGTCCAGTTAGCAGCTCCGGGAAGGACAGCATACCGCCGTAAGCTTTGGAAGGTGCAGGAGAGCACTTTTGCTCTCCCGAAGGTATGCCCGTACCAGGGCGCTGCGCGTGGAGGACACCGGTGCGTTCCACTGGGGATCCTGTAGTCCTCCCCAAGGGCAGAGGCAGGCCACCGTGGGGGTTTTAGCGCGGTACAAATCCTCTCCCAAGGTGCCGTATTCCTAATGAAGTTTCTCCCTCCCCCATTACTAAAAGAGTATTGGCTGGCGACCGCAATTTATACAGTTTTTATTATCGGTACTTATAACTAATTCCAATTTTAGTCACTATAAACGCTAACTAAGTGATTTCATCAGTATGTATGTAGGTAGATAGGAGGCTTTCGAATAAAAAATATTGAACGTAACAGAAATTGACAGATTAAGAAGAAATGTGGGTGGCTTTTTTTCTCTCATGTTTTTTCTCTAAGGTTAATGATGCTAGGGCAATGATAATATATTTTTGTAACTAAAATAAGTATAACAAATTTATTAACCTTTTTTACTTTCGTTTCCCTTATTCGTATACATTTATTCTCAGGGTAGTTATTTTAAAGCTAATAAAAAATAAGTTAAAATAGTTGTTTTATAGGTAATTTATACCGACATGTGTCTCCAGGCATATTCTATTTGATGCTCATTTATTTTATGAAATTATTGAGGCATCTTACAAGTCCTTATTTCCAACCTAGATTGTGAAATATCTTTTGAATTGATTTTGGTTTGAAAGAGGGAATAGATCAGAGCGGGATCTTGAATTTGGAATATTGTGTGTGATGTCGTTGTCAATATCTTGTCTGAAGGTAGTAAGCTTGCATATGGGAGTTTTGGCGGGAAGTCGGAAAAAAACATTATATGCTCTTGTTTTATTTTCATTTTCTTGGTGTATTTTTAAGTGATATTATCATTCTTCAATATTATATTGATGGCATTGTCTGTGAGAAGTCCATGGGCTGCAGCGACCACTTAACACCATTTTTTTTTCAACCTTTTTTATGTCCCACTGCTGGGCACAGGTCTCCTTCTCACATAATTGAAAGGGATTTAGGCCATAGTCCATCACGCTGGCCAAGTGCGGATTGGTGGACGTTATGCTTTCCAGAAATTATGAATTTCTCTCAGGCATGCACGGCGATGGAGAACATCGTAATCAATTAAATATCACGATATTTTCCATCACCGTGGAGCAGCGATAAATTCGCACATTACAAATTTCTTTGTCAGAGGTGCGAGGCCTTCGCAATAATGGGGAGAGACCCGTGCCCAGTAGTGGGACGCAAAAAGGGTTGCGGCCAATCAAACAAGTAGTGTATGTGTATGTGTGTGTGTGTATGTTTTTATTTTTTTATTTGAATGGAGTAGCAGACGCGCATGCAGGCTACGTGGTTTTAAGTGGTCGCAGCCCATGGACATCTGTAAGTCTTGTCTGAGGTCGTATGCAGTTGCGCTGCTGCTCCGGAGGCTGGTGGTCGCCTCATGTAAGTGTGGCCGGCAACTGCACCTTTCCACCGAAACACAATAGAATTGGTTCATGGCAGAAGTGGGTGCAGCGGTGGTACTTCCCCGGGCGAACCAAAACAGTTCTACCACCTACAAAAACAATACAACAAGTATGTGCGTTACTGGGATAAAAGAACGAAATAAGCAAAGGTTATTTTCAACGTGAGGTTTTTTCATATACTGAACGTTTTCTTATTACATATTTTGTACTCGTTCATCTTCTGTAGGTGCTCTGTAGCATAACAATGAGGTATGAAAAAAGAATTAGGAACAAAAAAAAATACCTACTTGTTTTAAGAATATGAAGTTTATAGAAATTGTGTCATCTATTAATTAAAAAAATGCTGAAGATGATATTGAGAGACTGAAATGGAAGTCAAGCAATCTACACAGCTAAGTAAATCGGACGAAGTTGATTGTAGCATGGGTGAATGTGATTATTTATACATCCAGTCATAGTTATTGTTGATCTTTTTTTGTACGCTTCACACTCATAGCCCCACAGTAGGGTAGATATACCTTGTGTCGTGGGTACCATGGACACACACAAAGACAGAAACACAAACACCCAGACCGAGAACAGAAATTTAAACTCATCATTCAAATTTCTGTTTCGCCGGGAATCGAACCCGGGACCCTTCGATTGGCAGTCCGGCATGGTAACCATTGCGCCACGCAGGTCGTCATATGCTGATAGAATCTAGAAGCGAGGGGCTTCAAAACTTTAAACATAAAACCACGTTGGAGTAGCGTGTGAGCTTTAGACCCAAGTTTAACATAATAAATAATGTAGTTCAAAAAACTAAAAAACACGCTTTTGTGAAAATACGAACTAAAAAGTAAAAAATAAGAAGAAAATGTATTTTACTGTAAAAAAAGCGTGGGGTGCATGATGTCAATAGTATCTTAAAAACAACCCCACGCTTTTTTTACAGTAAAATACATTTTCTTCTTATTTTTTACTTTTTAGTTCGTATTTTCACAAAAGCGTGTTTTTTTAGTTTTTTAAACTACTTTATTTAATTTTAATTATTTAGTTGGATTTTTATTCTCACATTATTGCTTTGTCATCGGCCCTTGACACCTTTGCAAATTTTCAAGTTAATCAGACTCCTAGAAGTAAAAGTAAAAGTGAAAATGAAGAGTGAAAAAGATTACATACATACATACATACGTGCATACATATAGGTCAAGCTAATAAAAGCGTGTTAATTATAGATTATCAGAGAGACCTGCGCTTAGCAGTGGGATGCAAAGAAGGGTTGCAGCCAAACATATTTCGACTGAAAAAAGGCATCATCAGAGTTGTAGGCTTTACAATGGTTAAAAAATAGTTGGAAGTTTGTATGTTTACTTTTGGGGCGAAACACGTGTTACGGAGGGCACGTATGTTATTGGCTGCAAATCATTTTTTCTCTTCCTCTCTCTCTCCCCATTACCGGTACCTTCATTTATTTATTATTTAAGTCTTTATTTCAAGTCTGTCAGAATCGTATTGACAACTGTTGTCAAATCGTTGTCAAAAGATATTACTGCGCTATTTGTCTGAAATAGTCTTACTTCGACTAGCTACAGAAATCAAAACTCGTTGTTTCATTACATATGATATGAAAAATACAGTGTGTGGCACGGGATGAAACACTATTTCAGACCACGGCGATGACAGCCCTCACTTCGCTCGGGCAGTCACCTCTCGCCCTCGTCAGGAATCGTCTTGTTTCACCCCTTGCCACAAAATATACTATACTATTACCTAAATTTATATCAGCTGCATAGTTATACTCTACTGCACATTCCTCTGATATGTAAGTAAACCTATTCATACATTGCGATGTCAGCATCTCCATATTATAATCAATTCTAACCCCGAACATAGATACCAGTAACTCCAATTTAAACTTAGAGGCGAATTATGACAGCTGTTGCGATTTGGTTACCAACAATATCTGATTACTTACCTATATACTTATTTCAGTTATATTCTATATTCAAAAATGATTGTTCTATATTTAAGTGATGATTATAATACGAAGCAAGTAACGAAATTCTGTCGGTATGAATTTCTATAATAAAGTAAACGTAATTCAATTTTGCCGCAGAGCGAAATTCTGGAGCTTTCCAGCAGGTTTTTGTCAATGGGGGATGGTGGGAATACGGGTCATTGGCCAACCCGTTGCCGCTTTACTTTAACTTAACGTTTATAAACCACTACAATAAATCGATAACAACCGGGGAGGCTTAACGTTCCCTTTGGAACATTGCAGTAAGAAAGAAAAAAAGAAGAAAGAAAGAGCTGACGAAGAAAAATTTTAGCACACACAGTGCACACAAAAGCCACTAGGAGTTTTTTTTCTTTTTTTTCTTCAATTATGGCATCGAAAACTCTGCATATTGCCAGCGTCAATTATAATTTTTGCATCACGTTTTTGCCAGTTTCGGTGAAACTGGACGAGTAATGATAGGTAAAGTCAGTAAGTCGTCAGAAATCAGTCAGTCAAGTCAGTCAGATATTCAAGTAAAGCGATGGCTTCTTTACTAGAACGTGATCAATGGAATTTTATAGGCAAGCCGAAAAACATATTTTCGTACTGATATTTTAATTCACATCACTCGTGCACTATAATTAACCTATATCGAACAAAATGCCATCAAATTAATCCGATATAACTCAAAAATACACCAAGAAAGTAAAAATAAAACAAGAGC
Source organism: Pyrgus malvae (assembly GCA_911387765.1). Taxonomy (NCBI): domain Eukaryota; kingdom Metazoa; phylum Arthropoda; class Insecta; order Lepidoptera; family Hesperiidae; genus Pyrgus; species Pyrgus malvae. The sequence continues at coordinate 22,466,370 of OU426964.1, read as the reverse complement.
ACAATATGTCTTTTTCGACTTCCCGCCAAAACTCCCACTAGGAGTTATCCATCTAACACTCGACCATGCCAGTTTCAGTAAACAGTGTAGAGCGAGCGAGCAGGGCTATGCAGATAGTATTGATTATAATGATGATGATAAGTAACTATATATGAATTTCTTGAAACTTTTATGGTATTCCATCCAACACCTTAGCGCTCTATTCTCAGAAATCATTCATAATATAGATAATTGCTAAGACAAAAGATATACAACACGTATCTATAAATAAAACTACATAAATCTTCTATCATCTGTATTTACCCATTAGTAACTAATTTTTTTTAACAGATAAGATCAAATAAAATCTAAACATTTTTATTCTGAAACGTGAGTACAACGTAAGGTGTAGTAATATTTTGTAATCTTCCGTAGTACCACTTTCTTTTTTATTATTAAGTTTGTTTTCCTTTTTTTGAGAGCTTAAATAATAAACAAATATTTAAGGTTTCACACTCATAGCCTCACAGTAAGATAGATATACCCTGTGTCGTGGGTGCCATGGGCACACACAGAGACAGAAACACAAACACCCAGACCGAGAACAGAAATTTAAACTCATCATTCAAATTTCTGTTTCGCCGGAAATCGAACCCGGGACCCTCCGATCGGCAGTCCAGCATGGTAACCATTATGCCACGCGGGTCGCCTGGCTTGACCTGGCTTAACTTTACAACTTTATAATGTTCAATTTAAATGTCACACGAGTATAACGGTATCATGATCGTTGTCTTGTATTTGACGCTTATGAATCTGGAAAGAAAAAGAAAAAGAAAAGAAAATGGATACCATACGACTCTATAAATAAAATCTACAGGTGGAGATTACAGTCTTCCATTTGCTTTGATTTAGTACCATAACGAAATTTTCCGCTTTGCTTCACGCACATATATCATTTATCTGTCTTCATTCATCATTCCACATTATATTACATTTTCATTAAATTCGCAACCCTTTTCATCATTACATGTACGCACATACTCTGTTCCACGGTTTTACTCGCTTCAGAAAGGATTATTGACTGTAATCTTTCAAAGTTGTTTTTACGAGGATGCGGGCATTTTGCCATTAATATTCGTTATCAGTACGTCCTGATATACAGATACACATATATGTCTTTACCTTAACCTTAACCCTTTTCATAACCTTAGTTATGAAAAACTTTAAGTAAGAAGTAGTTAATTTTTTCTTCCGAGATAGGCAAAAAATTAATTAGGATTATTCAGGATTTAATATTGGTTTTAGAAGTTAGATTGTTGGCGCTCTACGCAGTCTTCAGGGCTATACTACAACAAAAGACAAGAAGGTTATACTGAAAACCACTGTTGCGGCTTTTATACAGAACCCAGCAATTTTTTACAAAAGGGGACATCACAAAACTAGTTACGCTTTCAATATGACCTATTTAGTGTATGAAAATAATAGAGTGTTTTGTTCTAATAGGGTCTTGGACACTATGCCCAAAAAAATTCAAAATCCTTACCTTAAAAAGGTTGCACAATATAACTGTTCATTCTTTTTATACATGATTTTTATTACCGTTTAAATCAATAATAATGAAGTCAATTGACTATATATGATAAGTGACGTCACTTATCATTTTCTCATACAAAATGTATGGGGATGTCACGTTTTGACAGCTCATTAAAAGTATCTCAATTGACTTAGTAGTCCAAGACCGGATTAAAGCGCGCATGGCCTGGTGACTGTTAGCAAGCTGACCAACTGTAAGCGATTTATGTAGCTAAGCCATAGGACGTGGTCGTTAGTGTGATGGGTGACAGCTAGTGGAAAATTGTATGGCAGTTTTGTTGCTTTGGGGGGCACGCTAAGCCGTCAGTGGTAGTTGTTATCGATTGAAAGCTGTCGTTAAGCCTTGTCGGCGGCGTTATTGATGGATTGAAAACGTTCCACAGCAGGTTGGTCAATAACCTGCATCTCAAAAATATTACACTGTAACGGAGTGGTGGAGTAAGCTCCAGGCCTTGTCAATAATAGGCCCGGGCCCTATTATAATAGAAAAAGGATTAACTGGGAACATTTACTTATTCATGGGATCCTGTTACATTAATGCATTCTTTCAAAAAATATTGTATTTATTAATTATTCATGCATTAATAAATAAATTATTTAAAGCTTTCCCTCGAAGAAGCTTACGGCGAAAGCACCCTTCCTTATTAATCTATTCCGGCCTTTAGCTAAAAGCGTTAAAATAAAAGACCATTTCGCCAAGGGATTTGTTATCATGAATGTGAACTACTTTTAATTTGGGAGAGACGATGTGATGGGCTAATAAAACCGGCCAAGTTAGAATGAATGACGCTTCATACTTCACAATCATAGTCCCACAGTAGGGTAGATATACCCTGTGTCGTGGTTGCCATGGACACACACAAAGACAAAAACACAAACACCCAAACCGAGAATAGAAATTTAAACTCATCATTCAAATGACGACCGTGTGGCGCAACGGTTACCATGCCAGACTGCCAATCGAAGGGTCCCGGGTTCGATTCCCGGCGAAACAGAAATTTGAATGATGAGTTTAAGTTTCTGTTTTCGGTCTGGGTGTTTGTGTTTCTGTCTTTGTATGTGTCCATGGTACCCACGACACAGGGTATGTCTACCCTACTGTGGGGCTATGATTGTGAAACGTTATTTATTTATCTAAATTTCTGCTTCGCCGAGAATCGAACCCGGACCCTCCGATCGGCAATCCGGCATGGTAACCATTACGCCACATGGGTCGTCAAAAAAGTGCTAGTCGGACTCGCGCATGATCGCTATATCTATTAAAAACGGCAAAAAATACACGTTTATTATATGCGAGGGGCTTGTTGTATCCCTTATTTATTTTATTTGAATTAAATTATTTATTTTTAGAATTAGCGTCTACATGTTGACGTAATATGTATCGAGCAAAAACGACAGAATTCACGTTTGTTGTTTGGAGGTTCCCTAAACTATTTTATAGTACGTAAGTACATTATTCTTAGTCTTAAGTATTTTATTCTCTTTTTCAATATAATTTTGACGTTAAATTGGAAAAAGAAATAGGTACATAATCTGTGAAAATTTCAAGTATAACTATCACGGTTCATGACATACAGCCTGACGACAGACGGACAGACAGGCAGACGGACAGCGGAGTCATGGTAATAGAGTTCTGTTCTACCCTTTTTGTATAGAACCCTAAAAAAAAACGGCAAATTGTTTGTAAAGTAGGTTTACGATCGAGATGTTTACGTGATAACGTCCGCACGAGAAAATCTCCATTCGTTTGTATGCCGCTAGAGTGAGAGAGACGGAAGATCGGTCCACTCACTCGAACGCTATGCCAGCCTCCGCTCGTGAGGATTCCGCGTGAAAAGTTTCACGGAATGACTGGCAGCGCTCGAGATGAGACGGGAGATCGGTCCGTCTCTCTCTCGTTATACCTGCGATCGCGCTCGTGAGGTTTTGGTGTGACACAAGTTTCTGAACATGTCACCCGACTAAAACGATTTTAAAGACGTTATCACGTCAAAAAATATATGGGGTAATTAGATAAAGTACATGACAGCTGGTTACGTAGGACCTTATTTCGTCGACAGAAGTTCAGATCAATAATGAACCAACTGCGTATTTAGATACGTCACAATTTAGGAGAGCAGAGTTATTTTAGCCCTATTCTAAACAGCCAATTCAAATTTGGCAAATGCCTGGGATACAATGCCGCCTTTTTTGCACTTAGCGGCTTAGCACTAAGACTGTCGATAAATAAAATAAGGAAATTTCGTTAGCACTTGATAGCTATAGATGCGTTTAGAGTGGTTTCGAACTAGCGTATGAATTGTCCGTGAACGATCGTTTCGGCGAAGGCGTTTAGACGCGCGAGGGTTTTTGCATATGAAAATTTCAAATCTCGGCGATTCGTGCGTACTCGCTCTTCCAAAAGCAAAGTTCACGAGCGTAAAATACGCTTATTAACAGCGTATTTTTCGTATTTATCAGTCATACATCGATGAATGTAATATATACATCGCGGCATATATACTATATTAATCGATACATATTAACAGCGTATTTTTCTGCGTCCATTGGACCATTCATGTCCTTTTCGCAAACGCTACTTTTTGCATCTGGAAATGTAAAATCTTTCACGATTGGTGCGTAATTCAATAAAAAAAATTGACCAGCCGTGTGGCGCAATGGTTACCATGCCAGACTGCCGATCGGAGGGTCCCGGTTTCGATTCCCGGCGAAATAGAAATTTGTATTCTCGGTCTGGGTGTTTGTGTTTCTGTCTTTGTGTGTGTCCATGACACCCACAGACGACACACGTACCTTACTGTGGGGCTATGAATGAAACGTTTTTTTTTATCATCATCATCATCATCATTATTTCAGCCTTTTGTAGTCCACTGCTGGTCGTAGGCTTTCCCTAACATTCGCCACTCCTCCCGGTCTTCTGAATCCAACGGCTTCCTGCTGTCTTCTTTAGGTCCTCAGGCCACCTGGTTGGCCTGTACTCCTTTTTCCGAGACGTGGTCGCCATTCGGGGACATTTCTTCCCCATCGGTTGTCAGTATTCCAAACTATATGGCCTGCCCATTGCTACTTCAGCTTGTAAATTTTGAAAGGCTAACTGTGAAAGACCATGTCTCAGCGCCGTAGGTCTTCACTGGCAAAACACACTGCTCGAATATTTTCGACTTCAGGCACTGCGGTATTCTGGACAAGAAGACGCCTATTTTATTTTAATGAGCGTTAAATACGCTCGTCTGAAACTGCTCTTACGTTATAAAGATAATGATTATGTAAAATTCAGTAAAAGTGTATTTGTTTGTTTGTCTTTCTTTTACGTCGCTACGGTGCTACGGATTGATCTGTATTTAGCGCATCTGTATATAGCGCATAGAATTCATAGTCTTTAAAGGAAAATATTTTTTTGTAGTTGGCGGACTAATTCACAATCATTGGATATTTCCTTTAGAACTATGAGATATTGCTTCTTTCTGAATCTCACGACTCTAGGTGGATCTCTTGGGAGCCATAAAAGGTCGTATTCACGTTGTATTTTTAAAAATTGAATTTTTTTCATAGTTCCAATACCAATTTGAAATTATTATGCAATATTGTAGTACTTATTTTTTTGCATGCTACTAGTGGTACGGGCCTCTCTCCATTATTGGGGAGTCCTGGGGCTTATAATATACTCCACTACGCTGCTACAATGCGGGTTGGTGAAATGACCCGACATGGTCTAGCAGAACAACCAGGACCTACGGATTTGAAGCACGGAAACGCGCATTAAAATTATCATTAGAGCGATCACCTATCTCAAACCCGACCGCATCCCTTTCGCTTAGCCGAGTAGACCGCTAGCTTTAATGCTTGTCGCTGGGCCATTCGCGCATCATTCACTTTAAGTTGATAAAGATAAAAAACTTTGAGGAAAAACTTACATTATCCTGGGAATAAAACTTTAGACGTTGGTGAAATTAGTCTTTAAACGTGTGACACCACGTATACCGCATTTCCATTAAGAAGCTCTCTGCCATAACTTAATTTAATAAGGTCCCTGACGCTGCTTCCTTTGAACGTCCTTTCCTTATTTTTAGAGGCCTTTCAAAATAAAGGAAGTTTGTGTAGGTTGTGCTTATTTATTTCTACTGTTATCTGTAGAAATGTTATTTAAAGCAGACCATGTTTTTATTAAACTAGTGGCCGTAGCAAAGGTTATCGTATGTTGTCTTTAATCTATCTATCTATCTAATCTAATACCTTTAAACGAGCAATTATTGTATAAATCTAAATATATTTTTTGAATCTCGGAAACGGCTCCAAAGATTTTGATGAAATTTAGTACCCTGGTTTCGGGGATGATAAATCGATCCAGAATTTTTTTATTGATAGAAATTGTCGTTTTATTTAATGTTTATGCCATTAAATATAAAATTACTCTTACTGACATCTGTTGGAGAATATTAATAATATTGTGGCGTAGAAAACCAATATGTTTCACAACGTCAATCCGCCCTTCAAACAAATGACAATGTCGATATGAAAGACCTCTATAAAAATTTCGTCAATGGAATTAAAGCTTTCTTGGTCGAATGGTTACGAAAGATGACCACGGTGCTAGAGACCCGGGTTCAAACCTCAAATAAGTAAGTTGCGTTTTTTATTTTTTGTGACAATTTTTTTAAATTGGGAGCTATGTATTTCATCTTTGTTAAGTAACACTAAGCCAATGAATAGTTTGCTTAAAAATAAACCAAGAAAATCAATTGTTTTTATCCGAGCAACGGTCGGGCGTCCAGGTACTGTTATATAAATTGCACACAATTAATAAAATAAAGGTAACTAAACTGTATCTATGTATGCTCCACGATGATGGAAAATATCGTGATATTTAATTGATAACGATGTTCTCCATCACATGAGAGAAATTCATAATTTCTCGATAGCATGACGTCCACCAATCCGCACTTGGCCAGCGTGGTGGACTATGGCCTAAATCCCTCTAACTTGTGAGAAGGAGACCTGTGCCCAGCAGTGGGAAGAAAAAAAGGTTGAAAAAAAAAAACTGTATGTAATCTGTATATGTATATAAAAGGCAAACCTCACTGACTTATGTATCAACACACAGTCGAAACTACTTATGTATACTCAGAAACTTGAAATTTGGTACAGGCGTTCCTTTCATGATGTAATTGTAAGTACTAAGAAAGGATTTTTAGAACTCCTAAGGGAGTGATATAGGGGAGGTGAAGTTTATATGGAATTTTCTCATTTCCGGACTTAGAAATATGTACATAAATGAATGAACATAAATGTACATAAATAGCTATAATAATATAAGTTTTCGATTACAATTAAAAAGTTTTTCTCCTCTGGTTCTTTTCTCTCAGCTCAACTCAATGCCCATAAAGGTACCTAGAGCCAATGAATTGCGAAGTGATTGACGTTCATTAAAAGATTATTTGTATTCCAAACTGAATCCGGTCTTGGACTATCAAGTCAATTGAGATACTTTTAATGAGCTGTCAAAACGTGACATCCCCATACATTTTGTATGAGAAAATGATAAGTGACGTCACTTATCATATATAGTCATTATTGATTTAATCGGTAATAAAAATCATGTATAAAAAAGAATTAACAATTATATTGCTTTCTAAGCGTGATTTAGTGCAACCTTTTTAAGGTAAGGTTTTTGAATTTTTTTGTGCATAGTGTCCAAGACCCTATTAAATAATAATATATTTTATTTTGTATTAGCGAACGCCCGCGACGTTGTCCGCGTGGACTTTACTTTTTAGATTTACTCATATGAAAGTAGCTTTAGTTACTCCTTATTACATCAGCTACCTGACTGAAAAAGTCTCGTCAAAATCGGTCCAGCCGTTTTAGAGATTAGCCGGAACAAACAGACAGACAGACAAAAATTGTAATCAATGTTGCTTTGGTAATGTGTACCGTATATACATAATATATTCATATGCATGTAGTAAAAAGGGGTTATTTCAATATTACAAACAAACACTCCAATTTATTTATTTGTATAGATGTATAGATTTATTTTAGGAGGGCCTTTCTTCTTTGCACCAAAATAATTTCTTATGAATATAGTTTTGTGATAGGTATAAAAATTAATTAGTAATAGGAATTTTATAAATTTATTATCGCGCTAATCAGTTAAGAAATTTACAAAATTTCGTTATAATTCTCTGAAAGTATTCTAATATTAACCTATAATACTGGTAGAAATATTTTATTGAAAAAATATATTTACGTGCCTACATCCTTTTTTCTATTGGAAGTAAAGACATCGCATACCGTCAAAGAGTCACGTACACACCTGAACTGTCAGTATTTCAGGAGTTGTCGCATTAACTGACGTTGTGTCAGAACCTTTTTTAATACTTTTAAGGCAGGACAACGTCTGCACAAATCCGTTCGGGTCCATGTTGACTTCCACATATAACTATTTCCCAATATGACTACTTCCGAATATGGTCATTTCCCGGTATAACCACTTCCCCGATATGTCCACTTCCCGCTATGGCCACTTTGCTGTCCAACTACTTATGTTTGAACATCACAAAATTCGATAGGAATAATTTGTGAATCAAGTCAATCCGTACCACGGTTCCGACGTGAAAGGTGAACATAAAAACAAACACACTGTCATATTTATGTATCGTAAAATACTATATTAGTATGTATTATTATGTTTACCTTAGAGAGTTAAATATATGCAAATAAATAAAATTGGAGTAACAGTTTTGTAATATTAATATAACCGCTTTTTACTACTTCCCTTGAATACCAAATAACATTTTTTACAATTTTTGTTTCTCTGTATGTCAAACGGCTGGACCGATTTTGACGGGACTTTCATTGGCAATTAGCTGATGTAATAAGGAGTAGCTAACTGAGGTTACATTTATTTTAGAAATAAATTGTAAAACTAAAATTTTAAACTGAATCCAGCAAATAAAATATTTCATTTCAAAGTCCACGTGGACGAAGTCGAGTGCGGCCGCTAGTAATAAATAAGAAAATCACGTACAAGGGCAGACTGTCAAAGTATATTTTTCTGTGGAACGAGACCTACAGTTAGGTAAGAAAGGAAAGTTAATTATAAATAAGAGTCACATAGGTAGGCAGTCACGTACTGATCTGACATTGTTTTCGAACAAATTGACGCTAATTGTACGTGTATATTGGTAAAAGGAAAAAAAATAGACTTCATAAATGTTGGGACTCTCAAGAGACTTTTATATTATTTGAGCTGCTTTTTTATCTTTATTTAAAATTAGGTCTTCAAGTTATTTCATACAGTGTTTTAAATGTTATACACTTATCGATTCACTGACATTACATAGTTATTTGTTTGTATAGTTAAGTTTTAGTTACTTACATTCTTTACACCATTTCTGTACATTATAAAAATTACATTTTAGGATTACAATTAGGTAATAGGTACAAATGGTGGTTTTCTGCTTAACGGGATATTTCTTCCAGACAACTGGTTAGGTTTTAAAAATAGAAAAGAGTTGTACAGGTAGTGTGTACAAGATAAGCTTTAAATAAAATAAATAAATTTGATAGAAATGAAAGCAATGACTGATAATAATCTGGTTGAAAGATAAGAAGCAAAAGAAATGAAAAGATAAGTCAAGACTTCAGGTAATGCGCTTTGACTTGGCGCTGAAGTGTAAAGGGATTTTGCTAGGCGGATGGATGGGAAGGGAGTGTTTAAGGTAAAATGCAACAGTAGTAAAGGAATTTTCGTAGAAGAATGGAGAGAGAGAAGGAACACTTAAAAATATATCAGAGGGTCAGAGATTGTGAAAAGAATTTTCATCAAACGTGTAAAATTCTTTTTCGTTGTTAGTAAACGTCTTTATATCAACTTTCAAGTTTGAAGTTGTATTTTTTTTATTAAAGATACGAGTTAATAAAAGATTAGACAAATAAAGACTTTTTTATTTATGTTAACTCGATAACATTGTGACTCTCGAGCTTGTTAGTTTTACATTAGTTCCATTCAGTAGTCATGTATAGCTGTCACGTATACAGTTAAGCTGTCTATTTACCAAGAGTTGTTACATCGTCTGCGAATTGGTCAGCAGTGCGTGCTTTGGTAAATTAGAGTTAATCGTATTTTAATGAACAAAAAAGAAACAAACATCATAACATTAAGCCTTGTTTATATTAGAAAAAATAAATTTCCTGCAAAAAGTAATGAAAAACTGTCACGTAGCTGAGTTGCGCGTGTTCTGAGGTTTGCTATACGACATTACGACGACGACGGCAAAATACGACACGTATGACTGTATCGTATTGCCAAACGATGTCGAAATAAATAAATAATGTAGTTTAAAAACTAAAGCGTGTTTTTTTAATTTTTTAACCTACATTATTTATTTTTAATTTTTTTGTTGTTTTTTTTCATATTATTGCATTGTTATCGGCCCTTGACCCCTGTGCAAATTTTCAAATTAATCAGACGCTTAGAAGTAGGTGAAAATGAAGTTTAAAGGTTCCGTTACATACATACATACATACATACAGGTGAAGCTAATATAAGCGTGTTAAAAAAGCATACTGTATAGGCATTGAGAGGCTCAAGAACCCTTGTTGCTTGACCTAATTTTACGTCCCCACTATATGTAGAGATTTTAATATTAATTACAAAGCCATTCACATATAGGTAATCTCAAAATAAACTGAGTCGTCTATTTGCATGATAAACATTATTAGTTATCCTTTATAACTAACGTCAAATACAATAAAGAGGTAGACATATTATTCTCCTACAAACCTGTCACTTTTGCAATGAACTAGGTATCAGTGTGGCAAGAGTACCGCATTGTCTATGTGTCAGCAGTCAACAATCTGACAAACGCTAATTGTGGTTGATAAAAATTTTTTTTCAACATTTTTTTGGTGTCCCACTGCAGGGCTGCTCACACAATTGAGAGGGAAATTATGAATTTCTCTCAGGCATGCACGGCGATGGAGAACATCGTAATCAATGAAATATCACGATATTTTCCATCACCGTGGAGCAGCGATAAATGCGCACATTACAAATTTCTTTGTCAGAGGTGCGAGCCGAGGATTTGAACCTAGGATCGGTCGCGTCGAAGACCGCGGTTTTTTTACCACTCGGCAATCGCTCTGCTCTTAAAAAATTAAATACTTCAATAACATTGTTTCTTTTTCTAAATAGAGGTAAAGACAGCTTAAAGTTACGTAAATCTGTCACGTATACAACTGAGCTGTCAGTGATCCAAATACAAGACTTGTGACATTGGCTGACAGAGTTTCAGCGGTCGACGCTCTGGCAAGTTGACGCAAACCTTATTATTTAGATAAAGGAAAAAAAACACACTTTATAAACGCTGAACGTCTCGAGTACCAATTGTTATTTCTACTCGGTCATTCCCATTTGTCGTAGGCTTTCTAAAATCATTATTATAATCTTATCAATTATATTATAATCTGTAAAGTAATTGAACTTAATTAGGCTTGAAGTGAAGCGCGCATGGCCCGGCGGTTAGCGTAGAACGCAAAAGATCTATGCAACTAAGCCAAACGGGAGCAGTCGGATGTGAGATGGGTGACCGCTAGTGGCAAAAATTTCATGCGCGTTTCCGTGCTTCGGAGGGCACGTTAAGCCGTCGGTCCCGGTTGTTGTCGATAGATAACAGTCGTTAAACCTTGTCGGAGGCCTTATGGGCGGTTTGAAAACATCCGACAGCGGGTTGGCCACTAACCCGCATCTCCACCAACCCGCATTGGAGCAGCGTGGTGGAGTAAGCTCCAGGCCTCCCCAATAATGGGGAGAGACCCGTGCCCAGCAGTGGGACGCATAAAGGGTTGCGGCCAGGCTTGAAGTTATTGACATCTATACGTTTATTTGTTTGACCGCGCTAATATGTTAATGTTTCACTCGCTGTTTGAATTACGCGAATACCAACAGGCTGCACTGAAAATCAGTGTTGTAGTCTTTGGCTGCAAGGAGGCTGAGTGCAGTCCTTTTTTTTCAAATACTACAACAATGCCACTTTTATGTTTGTGACCCTATTGATATTTTTTTTATTTGTATGCAGTTTGTAGTTTTAAGAAGAAATAAATGTTTTTCTATTTTTATTTCTATTCTATTCTAATGTCTGAAATACTGGTTTGAATTTAAAAAATCTTTTTTATGTTACATAGTCAACTTATCGGGGCTTTAGTGTATACATTACGCTACGACTAATAGGAGAGAAGCATCAGTGAATTTTTTGCAAAAACGGAACAAAATCCATACTAATATATAAAGCTGAAAAGTTTGTTTGAAAGCGCTAATCTCAGGAACCACTGGTTCGACTTGAAAAAATATTTTTATGTTGAATAGTCCATTTATTGAGGAAGGCTATAAGCTATATAACATCATGCTATGACTAATAAGAAAGTCCACGCGGACGAAGTCGCGGGCGGCCGCTATAATATATGAAGGTGGTAGAACTATTATGGTTCGCCCGGGGAAGTACCACCGCTGCACCCATTTCTGCCGTGAACCAATTCTATTGTGTTTCGGTGGAAAGGTGCAGTTGCCGGCCACACTTATATGAGGCGACCACCAGCCTACGGAGTAGCAGCGCAACTGCATACGACCTCAGACAAGACTTTCCTATACTTGCTTGAGGTTGTATGTAGATGTCCATGGGCTGCAGCGACATTTAACACCACGTGGCCTGCATGCTCGTCTGCTACTCCATCTGCACTCCAAATAAAAAATATATATATGAAGTTGCTGGATTCGTTGACTTGATCTAAAAAATATATATTAAATTTAATCCATGAAAATTAAAAATGGCTGAACTTATTAATTTACATACATAATTATATGTGCCCTGCATAACGCCACAAAAAAAAAAGAATGCGCAGTAACTTGGAAATTAAAATTCTGCGATATTATTTTTTTAACAGACTATGTTCAGTAGATACCCACTCGTTGGTGTGTCCAGCGAATTGACGCTAACTGTATTTTGATTTTGATAAAGGAAAAGAGAAAAACAACACAATTCATAAAACTGGAGTCTCAAGGGTCTTTTGTTATTTGACCTCGTTCGTTTCCACTTCACGTAAGGTTGTCAGAACCACCTATATCTATTTAAGTATGAACAAATTTAACGGTAGCTGTATTCGATTGTTGGGAAGAATACTACTTTGAGACGGTAGGATTTAAGACTTTGATTATTTGTAGCTTAGCAAACTTCAGAGGCCTCTACGAAGAACCTCTCTTTTAGAATTTAAGTTATTATGAGGCATTCCCAGTGGACTATAACATGGGGTTCCTCAAGAAAGCTGTAAAAAAGTTCTCCTCCAAAGATGGCAATGCTCGGGTGGCTCTCCTGGGGTTGCCCGTGTCCATAGTCGACGGTGATCGCTTAACACCACGCGCCCCGTCTGCTTTTTTGTTCGGTTTAGTTATAAAAAAATGGTTTCAGCACAACGGTTTCCTTAAATTTAGAGAAAGTTATACACTTTTATGATACTTACAATATGACATTTACAATATGATGAGTGCACTGTGGATCATTTCAAAACTTTGCCTACGGCACCATTTCATGATTATACCACCAAAGGTTAAAAATCCACCGACATCATCTGGACTCGTAGCGGTCCTCCACCCTCCTTTTTACCACGGACGTGTAAGTTTTTAGACAACCTTCTAGCTAAGGCCTTTCCATGACTATAACATGGGGTTCTTCAAGAAAGCTGTAATAAATCTCTTCTCCAAAGCCGGCCATGCTCGGGTGGCTCCCCTGGGGTTGGCCGTGTCCATAGGCGACGGTGATCGCTTAATTAACTCCACACGGCCCGTCTGCCTCTTTGTTCGGTTTATTTATAAAAAATTAAGTATACTATACATGTGCATTGTGCATCTTTATATGAACTTGATATATAGGAGACGGGCGTAGAAGGATTATTTTTCGATTATTTTATACGTTTAGGCTGGCTAGACTTTTATAAGTCGAACATTAGCATCAGGGGAAGCAGGCGAAGATCAATATTTGATAAGAGAAATATTATAAGACTTCCTCTAACTAATGACTTTAAGATCAAGACTGATCTTAAAGTTATTTCAATGTAAATCGATATTTAAATAAATTAAAAAATGGCATTTATACAAGTTGTTCATAAAACCGTTTAATTTGTATATTAAATACATAATTAGTCTTTGGACACCCATTAAAGATTTTTGTACACATACGAGGCAAAAAGTATAGAACAATTCTTCACCGAATTTTCTACGCTCGATATAATTTTCCCGCTACGATAAATACAATAAAATAAAGTTCCGATACGAAAATAATAATGATATCGCATCAGATAAAGGATCTACTTATAGTAATAGGCAATTTGGCGGCATTACAAGGGTTGTCGCAAGTCTATGGATCGTCTGATATACTTAGATGGTACTTAACGAAATGGGTCGTATAGACCACTTCAGAACTGACTGGAAAAACAATTCATCATCTATATATAGGTATATATGAATAACCGAAGCAATTTTGGATTCCTTTTTTAAAAATTGTGAGAATGGAGGAGTATGAAATTTGGCACACTTTATGTGCAAAAGAAGTACAGAATGCTATAATTTGATGATAATGCTTAAAAATAAGACACAAAATACAAATGTCAATGTCAAGTTAAATCTTAAACAAGATGCATCTGCTACGTAGTATTAACGCTACAGCTCATGAAAATGTACACAATATCAAGCCTGGAGCTCTATTTTAAGCGCCGAAGTCCGAAGAGGCGCATATTTTTCAGCATATTTTTGATCCTTTTGTGACCTTTCTATTCGAGGGGAGGTGTAGTAAAGTTAACGAGAATATGGAGCTATTTACTATTTCTGCCTTATATTACTATTCTGCCTTTATTATATCCATAATAAAGGTAAAGACAAAATTATTTATTTGCGCAAATATGGGTACCTCAGTAAGGTTTGTAAATATTGTTACCTTTTTGTTCTTTCCTACCTTGTATATACCAATAGGTATAGGTATACCTTTTATAATCCTTCAAACTTTTACAAAATCATCGCTCAAAAGTACATGATACTTCGGACGATAGCGCTTAGTGAGAGTAAGGCCACTGACTCTTGCTTGAGGTCGTGTGAGTCGTATTTTTAAAATTTATTGCAGTTGATATAAATCTTAGTCCTTATTTTAAAGTTTACTCAAAGGCGTCTTCACTGAAAACCAGGTATAAAATCAGAACAAGGCATAAAAGAGACGGTGATGGCAACTATTCCTTCGGGGAATTACCTTTGTGTGTGATATTGAGATAACCGTATTAGGCCTAGCACTTCGGAGCACTTAAGGCTATAAAAATGTTATAACAATAAACTTAAATAAAAATAGAAGCTCTGAAAAAAAATACACTTTGCATACCAAGGGGATGTTAGGGTAACTCATACAAACAATTTTATTCCAACGACATTAATAGTAAAAATTACGCAGATATGTTATAAGAACATATGTATTTTTTCTATTCTAGGGATCTATTTTCTAATCCCCGGATAAAAGGATTGGTGAAACAAATGTTAGCCTTATCAACGTCCCCTCTATTTATTATGACGAAAAATCGGCCCATATTTTGTTTTTTGAATTCATATGGCAAACTACTATTAATATAAACTGTGACTGAACAACACTACACGATGACATAGAAGAATAACGTGTTATGATTTGTAAAAAGTTAGTGGCATAGCACACATTGTAGAAAAAAAAGAATATAATAACATAATGTTCATGTCCAAATTATATAAATGTCAAAATATAAGGTTTTAATATAAGATATTTAAGGTAAATAATACCCTGTTTCGTGGGTACCATAGACACATACAAAGACAAACACACACACCCAGAACGAGAACAGAAGTTTAAACTTACCGTTTAAATTTCTGTTTCGCCGGGAATCGAACCCGGGACCCTTCGACTGGCAGTCCGGCATGGTAACCATTGCGTCACGCCGGTCGTCTCGCGTCAATGGCGCGAAATAAAATCATTTCACGATATAATAATATAAGTACACGTTTTTATTTTGCTTCATAATATTTATATATTTTCTGGTTAATTCAAGCACCGAAATCCGACACGAGGACACTCGTATTGAATTCAAACCCTGGCACGCATATAAATTTTCTGTAACTGTGCAAATTAAGTTTATAACAAAAAAAAAAAAAAGAACCGACTTCAAACGGTAAAAAATAAAAATGTTGTGTATCTAGTTCTTCTTGCTTATGGTAATGACTCTTAAAACTATTTTGGAGTCGGTGCTCATTCAGAACGAATGATACGACATTTTACTAAGGACCCGACTCCAAAAATAGTTTTAAGAATCATTACCATAAGCAAGAAGAAGTAGATACTGAACAATTTTATTTTTTATCGTTTGAAGTTGGTTCTAATTTCTGTTAAAAACTTAATTAATTTCACTCTTTTTTGTAATTTTAATTTAAAGTATTTGTATTATGTTAAAAATATTAGTATAACAAGGTGTATGCCTATAAAGTTTCAGTGTTCCCTCAATTTCCCAAGCATCCCATCATCAGATTTAACATGTTGACAGTTGGACCACCTCAGGAATATAAGTTTTGAACAAAAAAGATATATTGAAAGAATTTGCTCTCAACTCCT
This sequence comes from Pyrgus malvae, assembly GCA_911387765.1. Taxonomy (NCBI): domain Eukaryota; kingdom Metazoa; phylum Arthropoda; class Insecta; order Lepidoptera; family Hesperiidae; genus Pyrgus; species Pyrgus malvae. The sequence continues at coordinate 22,450,135 of OU426964.1, read as the reverse complement.
AACCACCGTAGTACCTTCCATCATCAGCTCAGCAAAACGATACGATGATAATTATACACATAATATGTCTGTTTTGCTTTAGTAAGTATATAAAAATCAATTGTTGTTTTATAAAATTTTAACGTTCCCCTCGATTTCTCTGGGATCCCATCATCAGAATTTGACTTGGTGACAGTTGGACCACATTGGGAATGTAAGATTTCGAACAAAATATAATTTTGAATATCGGTTCACAAACGGCGGAGTAATCGGTGAACATACATAAAAAAATACAGCCGAATACAGTACCATCTCCTTTTAGATGTTGGTAAAAATGACCACCTACCTCAGTTCTACTACTTGGCCTTCGAGGTGGGCCGAGGTGGTCTGTGCGTGGTAAAAATCGTTAAGAAAATGCTTCAGCATATGGACATAAAAATGGAGTACATATTTTTAAGCAAAGAAACCTAATAACAGTGAGTTCGCGCAGGTGTTGGTGGTTTGCGGTTACTGTTCTGTTACTGCACTGACTATTACTCAATCGACAATGCTGCTACAGTGTAACCACATATCACGCGCAGTAGGCACTCTACTTTGACACAGTATACGCAATTCATCATTGACCTGATTTGACCTTTGTGTGGTTTGAATCATCTCTCTAGACTAGTTGGTGTTTTTTATTTATATCTGTCGATTAGCAGACGAGCGTACCGGCTTCGTAGTGTGAAGTGGTCTGAGTATCTCGAGCAAGCCTCCAGCTGACGGTCACCTTATTTTTTCACTGAAACTTAAAACAGGTGCTGCGGTGGTGGTACTCGAATACTCCAATCATGAAAGTTCTATCACATTAATTTCATAAAAAAACTAGCTATGACCCGTGGTTTCGCTCGCATTAGAAAGGACCATTTTTAGAGAGCCTCATGTCGTTGGTAGTACTGGAAATAGGAGGAGAGTACCATCGCCACCATCGGGGAGAGTACCATCGGGGTGGAGCGATCGGACCCGCCCGTGACACCACTGCGTTCAGAGGAACCAGAAATCCAGAGAGAGATACCGGAGTCTTCCATGTGCTAAGGCAGGCCACCGAAACGGTTTTAGGTAGGGCGATACAAAGCCCACATAATCCGGTATCTCTTTCTACCTGCCGTGTACTTTTGAAGGTTTCCCCTAAAAGAAAAAAACAAGATATATTCACTTATCTCTTCGCAGTTTCTTCATTTCTTTTCACTTGTAAGTTGAACGTATGAGTTACCTTCGGCTAGCACTTAGATCTACGAAACACTTTATTATAATCTAACAACATCATATGACCTGAATACGATAGTAAGAGCTAAGCTAGTGCTGTAGTAAATTAGGTATCAAAGTGAAGTCAAAGTCAAAGGCTAATTAAGTACAGCTGAGATATAATATTAAGAGTGTATTATAATAATGACAGTTTACTTTACAAATCAGTATGTGTAAGGTCCTCGGCATACTGTGATTTTTTTCACTTATTTTAATTGATAAAAAATGTTTTTATACATGGGCTTGTCCTGAAATAGACGTATTCATTAGATTTTTTATAATTGTGATCATAGTCGAGCATAAAAATACTTTTATTTGTTAACGAATAAGTATATAAAAACATAATATTTTTACAGTCACATGAAAAAATTAAAATTAAAACATTATTATAATAAAATATTTACATAGAAAATAAGAAAAAGGGAATAGGAAAAGAAGAGTGCGAGTTGGACTCACACACGAAGGGTTCCATACCATTATCTATAAAAATCACGTTTATTGTATGGGAGCCCCCTTAAATATTTATTTTATTCTATTTATAGTGTTTGTTACTAAGCAGCAACAGAAATACATCACCTGCGACAGTTTCTAATGTCTAGCCATCACGGTGAATACAGCCTAATGACAGACAGACGGACGGACGGACAGCGGAGGCTTAGTAGTAGGGTCACGTTGGCACCCTTCGGCGACATACGGCAAAACTACACTAGCATAACCAACAGCTTAACGTACTATACATTCGATTTTAACATTTCTTATAATGTACACTGGTGTGTGAGCCAAACGGTTGGTCCACGGGGAACGCGCGATTACAAGCATGTACAGACAGCATTTACTAAACAAATAAACAATTACGTATTCTTAAGAAAAAAAAATGGACATAATAATTACCTACGTGTTTCTAAAGCATACTAAGCTAACATACAAAATTTAATTCTTAATGAGTAATTTATACGAGTATAATGCCAATGTGCTAAGAACCAAGATTGCTCAGATACATAGACAATTCCTTCTTAAAGTTGGAACATTTGTCATGGGAAATATAAGACAGATGATGCACATACTTCATTATATTGGGTTGATACTCTATTGATCATCATATTTACTACTACACATAATACTACGACACTTACTTGGCCATAACAACGTTACGGTAGGTGACTCAAATATCCGGATATCGTATAAAAGATTCGGCAAAGTATCGTTAATTCACTCCTAAGAATTTAAAGAAACGATACTTTGCCGAATCTTTTATACGATATCCGGATATTTGAGTCACCTACCGCGATATTGGTTGGCGTGTGAGTTATTTGTCTGTTTGTCGCGCTGCTACTTAATGCGAATTTAAGACATATGGTTTTCTCATAGATACCATTGTCAAAACTATACCAAATTGAAATGGAACCACACGGGAAGTATCAGCTTTCAAACAAAAAATGAATAACTACTACTAAAATACGAGTAACTTTTGTAAGTAATTTCAGCTTATTATTAATATTATTTAAACGTTGTATACCTACTTTTCTTTCGAAGGACCTTAAAATATTTCTTTCAAATATATTTTAAGTACTTAAAGGCGCCGCTCAAGACTGGATGAATATTAATTAAAGACTTCTGAAGTATTTTTTGAATTCGTAAATTTTTGATCGATTTGAAATAAAAAATAGTTGAAGCGCGTATGGCCATGAGGTAAGAGGTTACTGTAGAACGCGAGTGATCTACGTAGGCAAACAAAACTAGCGTGGTCGGGTGGATGGAAGCCCTGGTTGTTATCGATTGGTTGGCCGCTAAACCGTATTTCCACCAATCCGCATTGGAGCAGCGTAGTGGAGAAGCACCCGGCTTCCCCAATGAGTGAGACCCGTGCCCACTATATACCCGTGCCCATTATAGACCCGTGCCCACTATAGACCCGTGCCCATTATAGACCCGTGTCCACTATAGACCCGTGCCCACTAGTTGTACAAATGGTTGTAACCAAATATTTGATCAAAAGATTTACCGTAGTCTATTTTATCATTTTTGTTTCGACAAACGTTACCGATTATTTCGAATAGCCCGATATCTACGTGACCTTAAACAGAACATAAAATATATGAATTGTTATACGATATCCATGCCATCGCCCTGGGGCTACAAACGTTTGATGTTCTTATGGAATGTAGTCCGCTTAAATTCGACAAATATTATTATACTTGTGCACACAACGTACGTAGCCCGTGGCTAGGATGTAAAGGATAAAGTAAAGAGCCTTTAAGCGCAATTGCTATTTGGATCGGTTTGTATTAGTGAAATTTTTCATGCTTACAGACAAAGACAAAAAAATGCGTGTATTATGAGATGTGTATGTAAGAAGTCTTGTTATAGCTACACACTCATAGCTTCTCAATAAGATACCCTGGGTCGTGAGTACCACGGATACATACAAAGACAATAACACAAACTCCCCAAAGCCAAAAATCCTCTAATTCCAACGTTTGGATGTCTTCCCACTGGTAATCGAACCCAGGACCTCTTGTGCAACACATTCCGTAATAACCAGCTGCGCCATACGAGTCTTCATGTTGTAGACCATGACAGAGGTTTGCAAAGACAAAAAAAAAACGGAATGTCTATATGGTATGAAATATATCATAGTTTGTGAGGTTCCACTACCAGTGCAAAAAGCAGGTTTGACCACTTCTCTATGTTTTGTAACACTGTGGATTAAACTATCAAAAAAACTCTGATGGCTCCGGACTAAATTTATTTTAAATCTATTCTTCAGTAAAAACTGTAAAAATATGTAAGATTTTTAGTGAATCGATTTGATCATGTGGGTGTGGGTGTGGATGTAGGTACAGGTACAGTTTTTCACTAACTCTCATAGCACAATAGACTCTAAAAAACCGACCAAGTGCGAGTCGGACTCACGCACGAAGGGTTCCGTACCATTATCTATAAAAAAATCTTGTTGTATCTATAAAAAAATCATCTTGTGTATGGGAGCCCCCTTAAATATTAATTGTATTCTATTTTTAGTATTTATTGTTATAGCAGCAACAGAAATATAATATTGTCTGTGACAACTTCAATGTCTAGTCATCACGGTTCATGAGATACAGCCTGATGACAGACAGAGAGCGGAGGCTTAGTAATAGGGTCCCGTTGGTAAAGGAGCTCTTTGTATTGTGCTCATAGTAAGGCTTGGTGACAACTATCCAAAAAAGATACTTAGGTATATATCTTCTACTTTGACTTAAAAATCCTGGCTTTTATCGGGCGGACCATGACTATACGGATGCACAAGTCAAGGCTAATATCAAATATTCAAATAGATCAATGCTAGCAAAACAATAATGACAATACATGGTAGTTATAATTATAATCTATACTAATATTATAAATGCGAAATTTAACATGTTTATTGCTCAAACACGCAAGAACGGCTAAATATATCGGAATGAAATTTGAAACAGATATAAATTATAGTTTGGAATAGCAATTAATATGCTATTTTTCATATCTGAAAGATGTACTCGTTCTGCTGGGTTGACTAGTATTATCATTATAAACTCGAATCACTATCATTAAGCAAGATCCATAATATTAGAGAAACAAGAAGGAACGTAGCGTAGTGGTAATTTGTCATGGTGACTCCGCGACAAAGTTTGTACGCGATGCGCGTTAAATTGATTAATAGACCCATAAGATTACAATGATTATTACGCTAAGGCCTTTTTATTTCTATATTAATTATTTATTGGTACTGGGAGAGAATGTCACTAGGCATTAAGACGGCTATGAATAAATATTTTAGGCTTCTTAGGTCCACAAATACAGTCCCTGTAGCTTCGGGATTAAGAATAGAGCTATGGTATCCCCTGCCTGATCGTAAGAGGCGACTAAAAGGGGGCTTTCGGGGTTGTGGGAGGTGAGAGTGGGAGCTCGATTCGTCCAGCCGGCAGCCTCGGGAAGGGCGGCGGTGTGTGAGTGGCCGCATTACGCCGTAAGCATCGGAAAGTGCAGGAGAGCACATCTGCTCTACCGAAGATGGACCCGTTCTGGGGTGTCGCGCATGGTGGACACCGTTGCGCTCCACTGGAGATCCCGGAATCCTCCCAAAGCCCAGAGGCAGCCACCGAGAAGGTTTTAGTGCGGTCAAATCCCACATAACCTGGTAACCTCTCCCAAGGTGCCGGGTACCTTTTGAAGGTTTCCCCCCGACAACAAAAAAAAAAAGACCTACAAATACACATATAAAAATACAGAATAAAATCTAAGCAGTAATACATAACTCTACAGAAATATAAATTTAACGAAGGTTCGGCGTCGTGTTGCGCGATGTCAGGTAGCCGGCCTCGGAATCTGTGGAAAATAACCGCCCAAAACTCTTGCTCCATGAAAGTTTGCTGTGGGAGACACAACCCTTAATCAGATGTTGGTCTTCATCCGAATATCCGAGTGGTCTTGATATTTTGCGATTGCCTCGGCCTTTTCATAGTTATGAATTTAAACATATACCATGAATAAAGTCAGACGGGTCGAGCGGTCATCGTAGCCTAAGGAATCGAGCGTTTCCAGGGGAGTCACCTGAGCATTGCCCATTTCAGAAGAGAGCTTTTTCCCAGCTTTCTTGAATAACCCATGCATATTCCACTGGAAACAGTTCAGCTGGAAGGTTGTATTTTAATTTACACGTTCATGGAAAAAACGAGTGTAGCAAAACGAAACACGTAAATTATGTTTCGCCTAAATTTCGACTGTATATTGAGTTATCAAACAAAAAACGAGAACACCATAGTGTTCGGTCATAACGTACTCCCGCTAAATATGCTATGATTGAGTAAACAATGCACAGGTTTCGAACCTAGCTCAGGGACCTTGCGAAAAAAAAAGAAAACTAAACTAAAATTTTAGTGAAAACTAAAATTCCACTGTGTCTGTAACTGGCAGTCTTCCTCAGTACTCTTTGCGAATATGGAATGGTAATCAGTATAGAATCAGTATAAAAATCCAACTAAAAAATTAAAAATAAATAATGTAGTTTAAAAAACTAAAAAACACGCTTTTGAGAAAATACGAACTAAAAACTAAAAAAATAAGAAGAAAATGTATATTACTGTAAATAAAGCGTGGGGTGCATGGTGTCAATAGTATCTTAAAAACCACCCCACGCTTTATTTACAGTAATATACATTTTCTTCTTATTTTTTTAGTTTTTAGTTCGTATTTTCTCAAAAGCGTGTTTTTTAGTTTTTTAAACTACATTATTTTTAACTTTTCATACTCATAGCCCCACAGTAAGGTAGGTATACCCTGTATCATGGGTACAATTGACACATACAAAGACAGAAACACAAACACCCAGACCGAAAACAGAAATTTAAACTGCGGGGCTTTTAGTGTGAAACGTATTATATATTACTAGCTGACCCCGCGAACTCCGTACCGCGTTTAAATATTAAATAATAATAATAATAATGGATAGCATATAAACATTCTCCGTGAAAAAATACATATACATACCAATTTTCATAATAATCGGTCGAATAGTTTCTGAGTTTTGCGATGTCATATATACAAACATCCTCTTTTATATGTATAGATTATTATAAGTTAATTAAAGCCCGCAGTAGGTAGGTACTCAAAATATGTCGACGCGTCAATAAACGCCCAAAATATTTTTATGTTTACCGATTGTACGTGTATCCGCGATTTTCAATGGCTACTACTACTAAATTCTTTCTTTGAAATTAAAATAAATTACAGTGCATTCTTTTCTACTCTTTTGTGTTTTTTTTACAAAATGATACTGCAATATATTATCATACCGCCTACATGCCAAAGTATTAAACAAACAAAGACGGACGTGTGTAATCAAGGCGCAGTGACTCGGTGACAAAGTTTGGGCACGTCGCTCGTTAGTCTATCCGTCCCATCTCTGATACGAGTACCGACTTCACAGCACTTGGAGATACTAAGATAATTTCAAGGTCTAAGTTGTGAGCGATTAGTGATTTTACGCCTAAAAGGTTTTCCTGTAATCTACAAAAATGTATAATCGATTTCGTATTTTCTTCAAAACTTTAGGCTCAGCAATTTCGGATATAGGGGAAAGTGGTTAATTTTCGTCTTCTCTCATGAATGAAATTAAAACTACTTGTATGTATCTTACAATAATACTGGTATCAAAAATATATTTGAGATCCTCATAAAGAGTACGACACATAATTATTTCTATTTTTTTTAATTTTCTATTTTTTTTTTATTATAAACCGTACATAAGGCCTTCAACCAGTCACAACTGTTATCTATCGATTACAATCGAGATCGACGGCTTAACGTGCCCTCCGAAACAAGAAAACCCGCATAAAATTTTCCATTTTGCAACCCTTTTTGCGTCCTACTGCTGGACACGGGTCTCTCCCACTTATTGGGGAAGCCTGGAGCTTACTCCACCACGCTGCTCCAATGCGGCTTGGTGGAGATGCGGGTTAGTGGCCAACCCGCTGTCGGATGTTTTCAAACCGCCCATAAGGCTAGGCTTCCGACAAGGTTTAACGACTGTTATCTATCGACAACAACCGGGACCGACGGCTTAACGTGCCCTCCAGAGCACGGAAACGCGCATGAAATTTTTGCCACTAGCGGTCACCCATCTCACACCCGACTGCGCCCGTTTGGCTTAGTTGCATAGATCGCATGCGTTCTACGCTAACCGCCGGGCCTTGCGCGCTTCAACTGTATTATCCTCCGATAAATAAATTAAGGATCAAAGTTTAAGCACGAAATGCTCGTTAGAGAGTTTCTGAAACCCGATCCGATACGGGTAACCGTTCGTTCACAAATAACAACGTTTTGATATTTACTTCTACTTTGACTATCTCTCTGTGTATATTATTCGATGGAGATCTGAAATTTGTGACGGGACAAAAGGGATTTTTCACTCAATGGCTCTTCGATCGATAGCTACTATATCTAACATTAGACATTAGAGAGACTTTACGAATAACGGCAACAGTTTTGGTCAAACGACACGTTTAACTTATCGCCAATTTAATCCACTGATAATTAAGTTAGCGACAAATTTTCAACACGAAATGATCGTTAGGACATATCAAAAGATCGATCCGACACGGGCTTTGTTCACAAATTACAAAATTATGAAAATGAAAATGAAAATGTTTTATTGATATAAACACGTTTACATATACAAGTCGCAAGGGCCCTGTACTTGGTTCTAGACCTGTGTTACAGGTACCCCGCTCATCCACAATTATGATTTCAAACATGACGAATGGATATGTTTCTCCGAATTCTCTCTAACTTTGCGACGTGACTGAATGTAGATGATTTTAGTTAGAGATTGGTGATACAATAATAATCTTAGATAACTAAAAATCCATAGCAATTAGAGATTTGTACGAGATAATCATCTATCCATCCATCAGTCTTTCAAAGTCCACTGCTGGACTTAGGTCTCTCCTAATATTCGCCGCTCCGGTCCGGTCCTGCGCCCTCTGAATATAATAAGTACCTAAATTAAAAGAAAAATGTGTTTCGAAGGTTATAATTATACTCAAATTATCACGTTTCAATTTAACTTAGTGACAAAGTTTAAACATGAAATGCTCGTTAGGGCATATTATTATCTAAGGACCGATCCTATATAGTCAATACCCATATCCGTTCACCAATAACAACGTTTTGATTTCAAACATGGCTAAAACTAGACTAATTTCATATATTCCTACGAATTCTCTGAAACGATATTCGATGAACTTTGAACTTTTTGGTGTAGGTTTGAATTTGCGCGCACGATCGGATCCGATCCGAAATATATTTATCCCACCAAAAACATAAATGTAAAAATGTAGGCCAAGTTCTTGTACATAAAAAAGAGTTGAAATCTAAACTACAGCCAAGTTAATAATAATCAGAACCGATATTAACCATTCCAACTTGGCGGGTTTTCATCACACGAATACTTCTGAAAAGAGCAATCTTGCGGAGGTAAGTTTTAGAGTTGGACTTTTTTCCTTCATTAAAATTTCAAAACCCGCCAAGTTCGAATGATTAATATCGGTTCTGATTATTATTAACTTGGCTGTAGTTTAGATTTCAATTCTTTTTTATGTACAAGAACTTGGCCTACATTTTTACATTTATGTTTTTGGTGGGATTTCATTTCTTTTTGCTCAGTTTGCTTTATGGTACCTATCGCAACGTTGTTCATATTATATTATTATTATTAAAATGAAGTGTGTCTGGTCCACCAGATGTAATAATAGCTTTATGTAACAGGTAATAATTTAAACATTTATTTTAAACTGCAATACGATACTGTGCACGACATCTTGGGATGAAATGGATTGTTTTTACTATAATTTCTTTTTTTTATGTTCTGATTTTTTTCGTGTATTATAATTTCTTTTTGCACTTGACCATTTTCTATTTTCTAAAGTTTTCCTTTACTTTTATGCTAACACCTACCCCGATGCCAAATTTCAGATTTGTAAGTCTTAGAGAAGTATGACCAACATTTTTATATATCATAATGATAATGACTATAATCTGACTCGCACTTGACCAATTTCCAATTTTCGATGTTTTCTTTACTTTCTTAAATGTTAACGACTATCCCCATGCCAAATCCCAGATTTTTAAGTCTTAGAGAGAAGTATTACCAACATTATACATAATTTTGACTAAAACCTGACCTCGCACTTGACCAATTTCCAATATTCGAATTTTCCCATTACTCTTACCCTGACGACTAGCTAAATGCCAAATTTCAGCTTTGTAGGTCTTCTAGAAGTGGTCAAACATTTTGATGAGATGTCAGTGAGTACATGAGTCAGTGAGTACCAAATTTACAATTTTCTCGAGTCTATTACTTTTTTTCTGTAATAGCTACAATATTGAAACTTTTTATTCAAAGTATATTAAATTGTGTTATTATGTCCGTAAAGTTTCATCCAGATCTATTAATCAGGTAAGAAGATACAGGGGGGTCAAAAGTGGCTCGAAGCGGTTCGGGTAAATAGTGCACGGTGTGCGCGCGGCCTGTGCTTAGAACTTGTCCGGCGCACTTTCGTGCGCTTTGATTTATGGCTGCAACCCCTTTTGCGTCTCAGTGCTGGGTACGGGTCTCTCTCCCTTATTGGGAAGGTCTGGAGCTTACTCCATCACGCTGCTCCAATGCGTTTTGGTGGTATTTATTTATAAATATTTTAATTTAAAAAAAGCGCAATATGAGACAAATAAAAATAATTGTAAAATAGATGTAAATATACATTTTTGTAATTGTGTTATAATATAACTAAGTTTTCTCTTTTGTAATTTTTGCATAGGTACCTCAAGAAGGTAAATATGGCGAACTAAATATATACAAACAACTTTTGTAAACACCCATATTTGTGCAAACAAAAGTCTTTGTCTTTGTTTTTTTAATAAGTGAAAGTCTGTACATTGTGACTTTAATTTGATTTAAAGAATCTATTTTACGACAAACATTTACTTATAACAATTGATTTGTAAGAAGCATTTATTATTAAACAAAAAGTTTTTCCAACGCTTCTATTGTGGTCAAACTCCATGTTACAATTATTTTTTACATAGCGACGAAGTCTGCATGAAGCGCTTGTTATAATGAGTAATTCAGTATATAAAAGGACAATGCGATACAGGTACCCGTTCATAAATTATAACACTTTGTTATAAAGTAACATTGTTAAAATTCTATGTAAAAATTAAATTATTTGATGAATCTTTTTGGCGTGATTGAATTTTGTTTACCATAGTTAGAAATTGATGACACAATAACAATCTGAGATAAAAAATACACGTCTAAATCATGACGTTCCAATTTATTGCTAATTGAATCCACGGTAAATAAATCAGCGATAAAGTTTCAACACGAAATTTCTCGTTGGGGCATATCTATAGACCGATCCAATACGTTTATCCTTTCAAAAATTACAACGTTTTGATATCAAACATGTAAACTTGACTAGTTGGATATGTTTCCTCAAATTGTTCAAAACAATTATTCGATAGAGCTTCCGAGTTTGTAACATGACTGAATGTAGGTTTTCTAAGTAAATGAAAGGTATATAAATTAAAGTAATTGACTAAAGGAATCTATTTTATGGTGTTCAATTAAAACAAGTGAATTTTAAGACGCTATTGTAATACTATCTGAGAAATAAATAATGTAGTTTAAAAAACTAAAAAACACTTTTGTGAAAATACGTACTAAAAAGTAAAAAATAAGAAGAAAATGTATTTTACTGTAAAAATAGCGTGGGGTGCTTTTTGACCATGCATGTGGGGTGCATGGTGTCAACAGTATCTCAAACTTGTGTGTACATTGTTTATTTTTAACACGCTTTTATTAACTTGACCTATATGTATGTATGTATGTATGTATGTATGTAATGGAATCTTTGAACTTCATTTTCACTTACTTCTAGGAGTCTGATTAACTTGAAAATTTGCACAGGGGTCAAGGGTCGATGACAATACAATAATCTCATAACTTTATATTAAAGTCGTAACTAGGATCATCAGGATAAAAAAAAAATACGTCGATTGGCTGATAAGTTCGTGTTCTAAGGTACTTCATGAAACAAATATAAAGTTTTATATTTTTAACACGTCTAAGCGTCCTATTAACTTGAAAATTTACACAGGGGTCAAGGGCCGATGACAATGCTGTAATATGAGTATAAAAATCCTACTAAAAAATTAAAAATAAATAATGTAGTTTAAAAAACTAAAAAACACGCTTTTGTGAAAATACGAACTAAAAACTAAAAAAATAAGAAGAAAATGTATTTTACTGTAAAAAAAGCGTGGGCTGCATGGTGTCAATAGTATCTAAAAAACCACCTCACGCTTTTTTGCAAAGCGTGTTTTTTAGTTTTTTAAACTACATTATTTATTTAATTTTTTAGTTGTTTTTTTTTCATATTATGGCATTGTCATCGGCCCTTGACCCCTGTGCAAATTTTCAAGTTAATAAGACGCTTAGAAGTAGGTGAAAATGAAGTTAAAAGATTCCGTTACATACAAACATACAAACATACAGGTCAAGCTAATAAAAACTTGTTAAAAAACGAATTTCCAATACTACACTTTTGTTTCAACGCCGTGTTTCTAAAAAACCCATCTGATAGAGTACCCGTTCACTAATTACAACATTTTGATATCAAGCCTTGCTAAAATCTGGCTAACTACCTACTTACATAGTTAGAAATGTTTCCTCGAATTCTCCGTTACAATTATTATTCTACGCAGCTTTCAACTTTGTGACGTGAATGAATGTAGGTTATCTTAGTTAGAGATTTACACAGTAATATCATGAGATAAAACATCATGTTTCGAAGGCTAGTGGTCTTTTCACACTTTTTTCAACCTTTATTTGTCCCACTGCTGGGCACAGGTTTCCTCTTGGAAAGAAGACGAGTGCACGACATAACTACGTTGCCCAAGTGAGGGAACTGGACATCATTCCTGCGAGTAATTCTGAACTCTATTCGAAAACATAATGAAGAAACGATAAATACGCATTTACCAAGTTTCCTTGTCACAGGTTTCACGCCCCGGGGGTTTGAACTCGGTATCTCCGTATCAGAGACCGCGGTCTTTATCGCTCGACCATCGCTGGTAATTGCTCACACTGCGACGTTTTAATTGATCTGACATTAAATTAACCATATCATTAGTAACAAAGTCTGACATGAAACGCTCGTCATTATGAAATATGTATGTATCTATTCATTCCTCTACCGGTATTTCTTCACAAATTACATCATTTTGATATCAAGCATTGCTAAAATTTTTCTGGTTGTCTATGATATATGGATCCTCACTCACAATTATTCGGCTTTGAGCTTTGTCAGGTTCCGGAATGGTCAAGGAATATTGTCTCGTTATGTATACGGATTACAAATTGAGCATTGAGCGACGTATAAACAAACGTAAGAGATAAAATATCATTGTCAATGCTTCGGTAATAGCTATTCAACAATTTTTTGGCGCACTGATTAACACTCCTGAATGAATGACATTCTATAGTTTTAACGTTTGACCAGCGCAGGACATTAATAATCTCTTTACTATAGTATTTTTTTTTCATTTTATTGTTCTGTATCTGTAGGTATCCAAAGAACCATACAAGATATAATTTGATTTGATTCATTCGTATCTTTTTTAAGTTCATTTAAAAGTTTTATTTTCAGTTATACGTATATTTATAGTTATAATTATTATTGTTTTAGAACAACTGAACTTTTGATTTAAGCTTGTGTTTAAAAACAGTTTTTAATTAAAATTTTACCACTGTAATAACTTTTTTGTTTATTCATTTCTACGAGAACTGATTGCAACTAACTTCGGTTTGCTCCATTATATTTTAGTTTCGCATAATTTAAATTTCAACACTATTCTCTCGCCACTGTAAGGTATTTTGTTACGCAATTTGAATTTTCCTTTCCATATAGGTAAGTATGCACTAGTTTTCAGAATGGTAAGCGCTTTCAAGATTTTAAGCTTGCAAAAATTTCAAGCACGTTTCTGTGCTTCAGAGGGATTATTATGTTGTCGGTCCCGCTTATTATCTATAAATAACAAATATACGTCAGCGGGTTGGCCACTAAAATATGCATCTCCACCAACCATTATTACAAACAGACACTCCAATTTTATTTATTTGTATAGATGTATAGATGTACAGCCCAGAACATCACATTTGTGGTTCAGTAATTTTTCATTCGCCCAATTATGTCCCTTTAAAGGCCCCAGGCCGGACAAATGGCGAACTAACATGATTTGTTGTTGTTCCCAGGAAACCTTCTTTTGTTTGTCCGTTGGGACTTTATTTCAATGCGAGTCCAAACTTGGTAACTACAAGGAAAAGCGGATTTATAAAACTTGCATTTTTCCTTTGTACTCTACGAATAGTTAAGTTTTAGTTTGATATCTGATATACCTACCCAAAGTTATGTCGTTCGCGTTCAGACAATTCTAATAAGTTTCTAGAGTAGATCGACAGTAGCGTGTAATCATGTTTTTTCTTTGCTTTAATACCACTGTCTTTTAATAATCTTGGACGCAATTTAGTATAATCACTTGTACTGTCAACAGAATATATATTATATTTTTTGTGTTTTCACTAGAGATTAGTCTTAGTAAACTACTCAAACGGGTAATTACCCGTTTAATTAATAATTATTCAGTGTAGCCCCACCAGCGATTTTGAGGCTGATTTTTTTTAAGACTAGTCATATTATGTTATTTTTTAGTCATGTTATGTTAGCGAATGACCTTTTTTGAGAAAAAATTGTAAAATTGTCGAATCAGGGCTCCACCTCGAAAGTGCTCCAAATTTTTTTCTACCGTTTTTACCACTAATATGTAGTATCCCAATATTGAGAAGGCGCATGGCTTTGGACCCATAATAAAAAAAAGTCAATATTAAATGCATAATGTAAATGATATCATCCCAGTTCCCAGTGGGTCCACTTGAGTGTTAACTCTGTATCTCACCGGCCCCTTTTCAAAGGTGTCATTTTCTCGTTTTTTTTTCTTTTTCAAAAAATGCGCTATTATAATATTTTTTTTTTAATATGTAAATCGAACAAAAAGGCAGACGGGCCGCGTGGTGTTAAGCGATCACCGTCGCCTATGGACACGGGCAACCCCAGGGGAGCCACCCGAGCATTGCCGACTTTGGAGGAGAGATTTTTTTACAGCTTTCTTGAAGAACCCCATGTTATAGTCCACTGGGAATGCCTCAGCTGGAAGGTTGTCCCATAACCTACATGTCCGTGGTAAAAAGGAGCGTGTAAAGCGGACTGTGAAGGACCGCCACGAGTCCAGATGGTGCCTGTGGAACTTTAACCTTCGTCTGGTGGTATAATCATGGAATGGTGATGTAGGCATTACTTTGAAAAGTTCCTCGGAGCACTCACCATAGTAAAGTCGGTAGAACACGCAGAGCGAGCCTATGTCTCTTCGCAAGCTGAGCGGTTCTAGCCTGTCAGTCAATCTTGGGTCGTTGACGATTCGGACTGCGCGCTTTTCAACGGAGTCAAATGGGTGTAGCTGGTATTTTGGTGCTCCTGCCCAGAGATGAGAGCAGTACTCCATATGGGGTCTGACCTGGGCTTTGTACAGCGTCAGGAGTTGCCCCGCAGTGAAGTACTGCCTCGCCCTATTGAGGACACCAAGCTTTTTGGACGCCAATTTGGCTTTGTGCTCCAAATGACTCCGGTACTGCACTTTAAAAAAATATTACTAGATATGATGTTTAGACACATAACTTAAGTACCTGTAAAAACAAATCATCGCTGAAATCGTTGCTGGTGCAATACCGAATAATTACCATCAAACGTAAGTCTGTGGTCTTTCATGCGATGTAGGTATATTGCCTATTAAACAGGTCTCTTTTTTATATTCCACTTTTATATGATCCCACAATTTTGTAAGCTAATATAAATGTACTGTGTTTCTATATCAATATCATTTAGTTGGTATAGCGATACCAACGAGAATTTTTTGACAGTACTTGTAGCAATTGCGTATTTTAGCGACATAATGTAATCAGTCTTTACATAAAATTATGATCAAAGCTAAAGTATTACAGCAATATTTAAAGTTTTATTTCGAAAACCTCGTTCTTGTTTCTTTGCAGAAAAGTCTAAACACATTATCTGAAATTTATAGCTCAGAACAACACAGTACATTCTTTATTCGCCCAATTTTGTCCCTTTAGAGGACAGAGGTCGGACAAACGGCGAACTAACATGAATTGTTGTTGTACCCAGGAGGCCTTCTTTTGTTCGTCCACTGGGACTTTATTTTAATGCGGGCTGAAACTAGTTTCCTAGGTAACTACATGGAAAAGCGGATTTATAAAACTTGCATTTTTCCGTAGTACGGTACGAACAGTTAAGTTTTTGTTCGATATCTGATATACGCAAAGTTTTGTCGTTCGCGTTCAGATATAGAAACTTTTCTAATAAGTTTGTGGAGTGAATACAGTTAGTAAAGTAAATTGTGTTTAACACTACAGTACACGCGCGGCCTACTATAGTAGACCACGGTAACTTTTTTTACGATAACTTCTTAACTAAGCACGCTTGAAACTAGTAATTCCAGGTAAGCCTCGTTAAATATATTTGTGTCAACATCAGTTTACCACACAACCCCTGCGCCTACGCAAGTGTAAGTAATTTAGGGTCAAAACTGCGGGCCTACTAAAGTAGTCCGCGCGTGTATTGGTGCACCAAAATCAGCAAGTACGATCTTTTGTAACACTAACAATATAAACAAATTTCGTATTATTTTTATTGTTTTTATTCGTCTATATTAAATATATATATTAGTTACTAAGTTAAAATGTATATATTATATCATATTTCGTTTTAAATAAGCTTTTTATTTGCTTGCAATGTACGTTCGGATGGAATTTTGCAACTTAATTTTAGAAGTAAATATCTTCAACTAATTGAGCCAAAAAAAATTACACACGTTTGGATTGGTTTAGATGCGGCTTCATCACGTACAGACCCAACAGGCCACATTAATTCGGGATAAAAAAAATCATGGTGTTGGACACATCCGGATATGTCTACTATTTAAGATATATGTTGGAGCCCAACCAGAATGTCCATTTCAATCTAATAAGGTAAACGACGTTATTCATAGAGTACTGGATCCACTTTATGGTTTGAACTATATTGTTTATTTTACCAACCTACCTCCGGCTAGAGATCAATGCGTTGGTAATGTCCAACCAACACCGGTATCGAAAAAATTGTCAGACGTAACATTCTGTACGAATTATCTTGCATTCTACTAAAACTGCTTTTGATACGCTTTGATGCACTTTTGGGCAGCATAACTCAAGAATTTCAAGTGTCGCACCATGATTTGACTCCAATAATAGGACTGGTTGGTCGATGTGCGCTCTCCACAAGGACCCATAAATTGGTCCACAAAAAAGTGGTGCAAAACTTGCAACAAATGGATTTGCCCCGATCACCAAGTATAAATATATCCTGAATGCTACGAAAATAATGAAGATAGAAATGAAGTTCAGTTTTAAGTTAAAAAAAAACACATTGATATCAGAAGTGCCATTTTTGTTGATTTTTCTTAGATATTTACTAATTTGTTAAATTTTAATGTTTAAGAAAACTGTTTCTAAAATTTTAGGTTGTAATAAGTAACTTAAATAAACGTTTTTTATATTTCATCCATTGTTTTAAACAAAATAATTACTTATATTAAATTTTATGACGTTTTAAAATGGCCTAATATAGTAGGCCACGCGTGTACTGATGTAAAAAAAAGGGGCGCGTGTACTCTAGTGTTAAGAAAAAAATTTACGTTAATACCGTTGTTATTAAGTAATCATGAAGCACTACGCATATGCGAGTATAATCAGTATAAATTATTCTCAATAGAGAGCAATCGATAAACCTTGTCGGTGACTATAAAAAAATCGGACACCGAGTTGGCCAGTAGCTACTAAGCCAAATCTCCGCTAACCCGCATTTGAGAAGCATGGTGAAGTAAGCCCCAAATCTTCCTAGTTATGAAAATAACCTTTTTTATGAATTTTATGATACCGGGTTACAAGTGATTTGTACCGCACTAAAACCCCCTCGGTGGCCTAACACTAAGCTTGAGGAGGACTCCGGGATCTCCAGTAGAACGCACCACCGGCGTCCTCCGCGCGCGACGCCTAGAACGGGCCTATCTTCGGGAGAGCAGATGTGCTCTCCTGCACCTTCGCTTACGGCGGCATGCGGCCACGCATACACCGCCGTTCTTCCTGGGGCTGCTGGCTGGGCGGGTCGAGCTCCCACTGTCATCGCCTAGAACCCTGGAAGCCACCTTTTGCCTCTTAAGATCAGGCAGGGGATACCGTAGCTCTATTGTTGATCCCGAAGCTACAGGGACTTATGAAAGCAGTGAGGGCTGCAGCCAATCTTTTTCAATAAAGTTAAATAGTTGATTACCAACAAATCTGCTAAACTTATTTCTTCCTTATTTTACTATACTATGTGTTCATACATACATACATTATATACATATGTGTGATTTGCTTGGAACAGAGCAGGTGGTAAGCCCTCAGGCTTAGAGTAACATACTGATTACATGCAGAAAAATCGCAAATAGAAAAAAATTACACAGATTTATACATTTTCAATATCTCATTGGTTCAAATAAAATAAAATAAATTTGTACAAAAAACACAAAATTGGGTTTAATTTAATTTACTAAAATACATCATTTTAGTTAATTAAATTAATATAATGTATAATAAAGTAGAATTATTTAAGTCTACCCTATTTAAGTGCGTGCGTGCATATTTAAGTGTTTATTGTAAACTAGCTGTGCCCGCGACGTCGTCCGCGTGTATAAAGACTTTTGTAAAATGGATTGATTAAAAATTAAAGATTATTTATTTGCATTGAATAAGTAGCAGGTAGATTATTCTTACATATAGTGAAATCACTTATAATACAATGTTCATATGTTCAGAAGAAACCTATTTTTCCTAAATCCTTCAAACCTAAAACAGTAAGGAATGCTTACTGTACTGATCTTACTATCCACTTTTCTCACGTTTCGCTTTTCTCGCGCAATCAGATTCTCTTTACAAAATATGTACCTCGTTTATTAAAGTTAAGAGATACTGCTGTGCCCGTGGCTTCATCTATGTTAAAAATAGTATCTTTAGTAAATTGGGTGAATTTATACTGCAAAGAATGTATAGACTCATTCTATATACATAGCTTTAACCTACTGCAGAAAAGAGGTGCACTATACAACTACTTGTACTTGGGAGATAAAATTTCTAAACATACACGTGCTTAGGATTAAACAATCGGAAAAATAATTGTAAGGTCAATTAATAAACTATAGGTTTAAATGTTGCGGACAGCAGTTTGATCATAAGTCATAACTCATATATAACATTGTGAAAACTAAAGCAGAAGGCAGGGTCTCTACACATTGTGCTATCTGTATTTGGAAATCTTATAATATAAAAATTGTAATTATAGTTAAGTTATCATTGGTCCAATTAACAATGTTCAGCATCATACGTATACCTTCCCAACGATGGGACTACCCGCGTGGCGCAATGTTTAGAATGGCGGACTGCTAATCGAACTGTCCCGGGTTAGAATCCGGCAGCGAATCCGGGAGAAATTTCAATGATGAGTTTAAACTGTTCTCGGTCTGGGTGGTTGTGTTTCTGTCTCTATGTGTGTTCATGGCACCCACGACACAGGGTATATCTACCCTAATGTGAGGCTTTACGTGTGAAATGTTATTTTTTATTTTTTTACACTATGTACTTACTTTTATTAGACTTAAGGCTTTTATTTGAAATTATCTCCATCGATTCACTTTGGAGAAGAAATGAATATTGCTCAATAACGCCATCTACCGTATGGCATGTAAACTTTGTGGTTGATAAATCGAATGTCAAATTATGAGATTAACAGTTGGTTCACTAAAAGTTTAACTATTCGTCACCTAGATGTCTGCAGTAGTCTCGTTTTGTTAAGGCTTTGTACATTCTGTATGAAGGTTTAGATTCCGTATCTTACAACCTTAATGCTGGATGCATTGAGATTGTAAGATTTGGATTTCGGTTCAGCAGAGGAATGCTAAAAAAGGTTGCAGCTTGATATAATGTAGCGATAATAATTGTTTCAGCTGCAGCCTGTTCATAATCTTCCACCCCAAAAGAAGACTAATAAGCTGACTGAGCAACTAACTCAATGGAGCCTGTGATGTAAGGTTCGGCGGCGGTAAGGCTCGCGATGCGCTTATTAGGTGCGCTTAATAGTCTAGCCATACTCGGCCAACGAAAGAAAATACAGTAAGCTAATCTAAGTATATTTAATATAGTCGACAATATTAGTGAGAGTTCAAAATAATTTTACTTAAATTTAAACTTTTATTTATGGTTTTGAATGGGCTGTTACCGAAACTTTCATACAAATTCCCCAAAGTGCCTTTTAAGTTTATGTCGCGTATTGTGTAAATGAACATAACTTTTTTGTTTATCACCCGATTGATATGAAATACACACTAATGTTACGGAAATTCATTCAACAATATATCAGTAAACACATCATTCAAAGAAGGGAAAAGAATTTGAGAATGAAATATTAAGTTAAGGTTAATTATTGTACGCTTGAGATACCAACTTTCGAATCCATTTTATTTGCTATTGAGGGGTAGTTTTGAAAAAAGCTTAAATAGAATTCTTACTATGTTAGTAAAGATAACAAATACAAAATTATAAGTATATTACTCTGCACAAAAATATTCTGTACATCAAGTTTCGAGACTCAATTTTCAAAGAGTTTCAAAGAAAATTGACATTTAAAGGGTGAATTTCGGGAAATGCTGAAACACGTATTCTTTTATTTTGGTTAGAAAATATTTATACCAAATTTCAAGAAAATCTATTGAAAAAATCCAAGTTTTCCATACAAATTTTCATCGCTCATTTCACACCCTTAAAGAGTGATTTTAAAAATTGTCTATAGCCTAAATGTTAGCGAGGACTAATATATATAAAACCAAAAAAGTTTCATCAAAATCCGTCCAGTAGTTTTTGCGTGAAAAGCTAACAACAGACAGACAGACAGACAGACAGACAGACAGACAGACAGACAATAATTTCAAAACTTATATTTTTAGCTTCTGTTACTTATAAAAAGACCCCTAGAAGTATTTTTTTTAATTTATATGCAATGTACAGAATTGACCCTGCTTACAGTTTTATTATATGTATAGATAAACAATTAGTTTATAATTTAAATTTAAACATACTTATAACTGTTATTATATAACTTTTAAAATATATTTTTTTATAACTTTTATTATTTTAAAATAACACCCTAAAGGGTAAATATGGCGATCTTAATATTTTTGTAAAACCTTTTTTGTTACCCATGTGCAAATAAAATATTTTCTTTTCTTTTCTTTTCATTGATTAATACACGCATGGGACCAAAAATATATAACGGTCTACCGGAATTCCTCAAAGTTAAAACGGGCAACGAATTTAAAAAAGGACTTTAAACGTATTTACTGAAAAAGGCGTATTACTCACTGATTTCATGAACGATAAAACGGCATAAAGGAATTCCATAAAAACCTGGTAGGTTTTTTTTCCGCTGGCTTTTTTTCCTCTCAGTGTACAAACACCCTGTGATATGGGTACCCAAAGCTGACGATCGGAACCGATCCGAAATATAAATTAATAAATATTTTAATTTTAATTTATAAAAGGCGCAAAATGGGACAAATAAAATATAATAGTAAAATAGATGTCAATGTACATTTCGTAATTGTATTATAGTTTAGTTTTTTCCTTTTATATTTTTATCATTGTATATTTACATACCTCATGAAGGTAAATATGGCGAACTAAATATATATAAACAACTTTGTAAACACCCATATTTGTGCAAATAAATGTCTTTGTCTTTGTCTTTAATACAGGTCGCTCCTCAGAATTGAGAGGGATTTAGGCCATAGTTCACGTTGGCCAAATGTGGGTTAAGTTACATGTAATGCATTTGAACGCATTCTATGCATGTACCCAAAACGTAAAATTCTCGAAGAGTCCTTAAACAGAGCAATGCAGCGTTCCTACAACGTACGAGAAATATAAAATTAAGAACCAACGAATTTCCGCACGAAGAAGCTCAGTATATCCTCGTATATCGGAAAGCACTAGATTGTCTGTTACCTAACCTGCTAGTTTTGATCCCCTGGGCCCGCAACCTGAAGATGAAACAATGAACTTATATTTATTTTTATAAAATGTAGAGTAGGAAGCAGAAAAGCTCGTGGATCTCGTAATGTTAAGTGTTCGCTGCATCCAATGGATTTACATAGGCTCCTGTCTTTGGGGAACACTACCACTGAACCTGTTTCTTTTGTGAAGCAATTCCATTGTGGAAGGATGGAAAGGTGCGCTTACCAGCCAGACTAAAATGAGGCAACCATCAGCCTACGGAGTTACCTGTAACATGTATACGACCTCATTAAATACGACTATTAAAGCCATCCTAGGTAGAAAACCCGCATTGGAGCAGCGTGGTGGAGTAAGCTCCAGGCCTCCCCAATAATGGGGAAAGACCTGTGCCCAGCAGTGGGACGTAAAAAGGGTTGCAGCCAGGTAGAAAAATGAGAAAGAAAAATAAAAATCTATGCATTTTTTGTCCATTTATCCCGCTGCTGATTAACACAAGTGTCTTCTCACAGTTAACAGGGATTGAGCACAAACTTCATCACGCTGGCCAAATGCATTTTATTTGGCATGACATGACTTTAAGAACTCCTAAGTATTTTGTCATGAACTCAGAATGTGAAATTCTAGAAGATTCCTTAAAAAGCACAATGCAGCGCTCCTACAACATACGAGAAATATAAAATAGGTAAGACCCAACGAATTTCCGCACGAAGGAGCTCAGTATACCATCGTATTACGAAAATCACTAGATTGCCTGTTACCTAAATTGCTAGTTTGTGTTAGTGCTAGTGCAGTGAATAGTGATCGATAGAGCGAAGATCAGGGGAGATTGAAAAATGTAACGTAATGATAAAACAATTAAGTGGCAAACAAGTATGCAGACCCTGTGATGTTACATCTGTGGTCGCTACATCTCGTGGATATCCATGAACACAACCTCAAGCAAGTTTCACGTTTGATACGGGGTCGCACGTAATTGTAGATACTTCATAACCTGATACAATAGTGTTACTTTTTTAAATTTAATCCAACTTTTCAAAAAAATCCAACTATTACAAAGAGATTCGTGAAGAACACACCTACACATAAATATACAAAATTACCAACAAAATTTCGTACAATATTTTGGAAACTTTCAAAGAATATCATAGATATGTAAAATACTGTTACAATTTTTTGGTTCGAAACTTAAGTAATCTGCCGTTGACTACAATTTACTTTACTTCATTAGTTTACCCCAATCTAACCCAACCCGCAGTATTATTTTGCGATTGTTTTATATCAACTGACTTGCAAGTAAGGCAGAGTACTATGTGGAATAAAGCTACTGGGCAGTTTGCTTCGGACATCCATTGCCTTTGCCCAGCGGAGCTCAAATTCGGAGCTAATAGAAGGAGCACTATATTAAGTTTACATACCTCCATGACCTACTACTCACTACTCTGCTCTATATATTGGTACAGTTATCTCAGATTGCGGAACAAAATAGCAGAAGTCTTGTTTCGAGAAGAAACATAATTACTTTGTTGTATAAATCAGTATGGAAAGTTTAAGATGAAGATGAAGTATGGAAAGGATAAGATGTGCCGTCTACAAGCTCCAGTTAAATCAAACAAAAGAAAGATACAGCTTGGTATGTATGGTTTATAGTGGCCTATCATCCAGAAGAAGTGGCAATAAACAGGCCACGTAAGTTGCTCAATAGAGGCAATTGAGACAAAAAGATCTTGGATCGGGCGTGCAACACTGCACGCGATGGAGATGTATATAAGGAGACATATACTCAGCAACGCATACTTAGGAGGTTAATTAAGACGAAGAATATGAAATATTATGCAAAATTTGCTACGGATTCCATCGCTATGAGTGTGAAACGTTATGTGAACCGCCGTTATTATTGCGTTTGCCCAGTCATACCAATGTTGGAGCTAATAGAAACAGCACAATATTTATTATCTACTGATTTGCCATAAGTACATATTAGAGCCTGTAAAGGCTGAAGAAAGTGTAGCTTAATATCATTTTTTTATAATTTCAAAATCTAAAGCCACGTTTACTATGATACGAGTAGGTACACGTTTTGTTCTGATCATTACTTTACTTATATTTAAGCGAAGCATAAAGAAATTTTCAAGTTCAGAAGTAACCAGCATGATAATTTAATTGACAAAATGTAATATTGTACTGTTTTTTTTATCTGTAGATAAATACAATTATCTACAAACAAGGTAGATAACATTGTCTTGTAAAGTAACTTAACTCGCTTCGGACATCCATTGCGTTTGCCCCGGGGACCCCAATTTCGGAGCCAATATAAGCTGCACTATATCGTGTTTACGTACACAATCCATTACTCCGCCCTACGTATTGGTCAAGTCTTGGGACTAACATTTATTTTATTTTAAATTTTCATAGAACGGTGAACAGGAGCTACCTGGATATTCTCACATAAAACACTAATAAAATCAGTGATATTAATATGTAAACCTTGGATTTATCTCTGATTAAGTTATACCTATTCTTTTTTCTAATAAATCAAAAAAGTTTTCTTTGGGATATTCGCTACAATAGTAGTGTTTCCGTGCTTCGGAGGGCACGTTAAGCCGTCGGTCCCGGTTGTTGTCGATAGATAACAATCGCTAAACCTTGTCGGAGGCCTTATGGGCGGTTTGAAAACATCCGACAGCGGGTTGGCCACTAACCCGCATCTCCACCAACTCACATTGGAGTGCTGGAGTAAGCTCCAGGCCTCCTTTATAATTGGGAGCGACCCGTGCCCAGCAGTGGGACGCATTAAGGGTTGCAGCCAGCCAGCCACAATGATTGATGTCGTAGGAGCATAACCGAGAGAAGTAAAGTCTACCATAAGTTGCTTGAAGCTATTTATGAAGTAGCGCATTTAGTAATCGATAAAGCACTCCACCGTTTTATTACAATAAAATCTGAACCCATAGATAGCGATCTTTGCGCAACGTGGTACTTTAAAAAATTATTTTTCTATTTTTTTTAGTTCCAATTACAATAAGGTAGTTCCTGTTCCAATTTATTTAATTATATCAGATTTTGAACATGGTTTCGTTTTCGAATGCTCAGATTTTTTCTCGTGAGTTTCATTGGAAAGTACCTGTTGAAAATAATATTAGGCAGTCGTCGGCTACAATAGTTAAATAGGTTATCACTTAACATCAGGTCGCTGTTTATTATCATTTTATTATAAAAAAGGTAATTGGCCATCGTCGCAAAATATATTTGTAAAAGGCAAAAGACAAAAAGATTTATTTGCGCAAATATGGGTATTACAAAAGTTGTTTTATACATTTAATAGTCCACCATATTTACTTACCTCAGTAAGGTAACTGTTAATCTATAAAAATAAATAAAATTGGAGCGTCTGTTTGTAATATTAAAATAACCGCTTTTTACTACATGCATGTAAATCTATATGCCTGAAACGGCTGGACAGATTTTGACGGGACTTTCACTGGCAGGTAGCTGATGTAATAAGGAGTAACTTAGGCTACTTTTACTTCAGAAAAATTCTAAAACTAAAGTACACGCAGACAAAGTCGCGGGCGGACGCTAGTATAGAAATAAAGTTAGTGACTGAAATCTAACTAACCAATTTATTTAAGTACCTATTAAATTTACGATGCATATTATTGATTTCAATCTATCCCATATTTTGCGTATTTTTATTTTGCGTTTTGATAAATTATTTGTACGGTATTTTTTGTCTGTGTCATCGGCTTTGGGCATCCAATTCACTGGGTTTAATACACTGTAACAACAGAGATGCCCATCATGACAGGAAAACTCTTTTTATTTATCCATAGCCTGTGATTTTATTTCAGGGCGTCGATTACTTTGCCGGCTAAAGCAATTCGGAAGGGTTGCTTCGGACAGCAACTGCATTTTCCCACGGGGAACCGAATCCGGGTCTTAAGTACAAAATGTACGAACATATTCACATATTAGGTTTGGGTTAGATTTTTACAAAAATCCTTTAGTTTCCAAGCTTATCTACCTTTGATATCCGTATCGGATTATGGTGAATGGAGAAATAAATCCGGGCATTAGTTGTAAATGTTGTACTTTATTAATTGCGACAACCGCGTGGTACAATGGTTACCATGCCGGACTGCCAATCGAGGGGTCCCGGGTTCGATTTCCGGCGAAACAGAAATTTGAATGATGAGTTTAAATTTATGTTCTCGGTCTGGGTGTTTGTGTTCCTGTCTTTGTATGTGTCCATGGTATCCACGACACAGTGTATTAAGTACCTTACTGTGGAGCTATGAGTGCGTAACGTTTAATAATTGCGTTCTTCCACTTAATTTTAGTTACTGCTTAAAAGTGTCATCGTTCAGTTTTATCATTATGTTTATTCATTATGTTACGTTTATTATGGCTTGCCATCGAAGAATTGCTTAAAAAAACAACGGGTTGCATTCCGGTAGTGCCGGCAGAAGTGAAAATTTGAACATTAACGTTGTGCATTTTTGATATTTTGGAATGGTTAGGGAATAATTTCTCACGACTTGCTTTTATTATCAGTATTATTTTTCATCTAGTATTTTCAATAGGTTTTCATCTAGTATTTTTATAAAATACTCACCGAGAAGAGAAATTTAAACTCAACATTTAAATTTCTGTTTCGCCGGGAAGCGAACCAAACCAAACGGGCACGATCGGGTGTGAGATGGGTGACCGCTAATGGAAAAATTTCATGCGCGTTTCCGTGCCGGAGGACACGTTAAGCCGTCGGTTCCGGTTCTTATGAATAGATACCAGTCGTTACACTTTGTTGGAGCACAGTCAATTCCCACTGAAAGAGCAGCGTGCAGCGGCTGTGAGAGCAAGTGACTGACCACGGAGCCGCTAGCGCCAACTTCTTTTGACTAGTCGCTAGAAGGTTCTCCTTTGCATTCAAATAACTATAAATTATGTAATCACACAGATAAAATTCAAAATGATTTGTAATATTTTTACAACCCGCGTGGCGCAATAGTTACCATGACGGACTGCCAATCGAGGGGTCCCGGGTTCGATTCCCGGCGATACAGAAATTTGAATGATGAGTTTAAATTTCTGTTCTCGGTCTGGGTATTTGTGTTTCTGTCTTTGTTTGTGTCCATGGTACCCACGACACAGGGTACTGACCGTTATGAGCGGTTTGAAATCATCGGATAGCGGGTCGTCCGTTAAGGACGCATTTCCGAATTGTCGCGCTTCTATTCTAGGTATTGAGACTTACTACTACACGTGCACGGCTCACACACACAGCGACTTGTGCGAAGCGGCGAAATTATGAGTGAACTGACACGGCTGGATACTTGAGCCAAGTTTTATTATTTCTTTTTTGCTGTGTATTTTTGATTTGATGATTTGGATGAAATTTTGTGTGTATATTTCAATAGGTTTCTGGAAGGTTTGAAAATACAATTGGACTCGGTAGGTGGCGCTGTTGTTGGTATGTCACTGACTTCTTCTAAAACGGCTGGGCCGATTTGGATGATATTTTGTGAGTATATTTCAATGGGTTTCTGGATCGTTTGATATCACAATCGGACCCGTTAGGTGGGGCTGCTTTCCCGGGCAAGACGAAGTTTGCAGGCTCCACTAGTTTCTTATAATTTTGTTATGGGTATCAAATGCAAGTTCTCGAAAATTAGCAGACCACATTACTAATATATAGATATTCATTACGTACACCATACAAATGTCAAAGAAAAACTCTTTATTATGTACACCATACAAACGTCAAAGAAAAATATTTCACATAGCGTGCGTGACACAATAGATGGTCTTATCGCTAAAAGCAATATTTACAAGACAACCTATGGATGGATTAGAGGAAGAGGGAGAAATAATACTGAGAGATATATCTAAACAATATTCATTGCTTCATAATTGTTTAAAAATTCATTTTCACGACAGCAAAAACTGTTGAACTGTCGAATTGGAACGGATTGTCATTTCTAGTGTGTTACTACGCAATTAGGATGCCGTACCAAGGCAGTCCAGGAGCTAGTAAATGCTAAAGTTGAATTTTTTTTCAACCTTTTTTTTTATGTCCCACTGCTGGGCACAGGTCTCCTTCTCACAAGTGAGAGGGATTTAGGCTATAGTCCACCACGCTGGCCAAGTGCGGATTGGTGGACGTCATGCTTTCGAGAAATAATGAATTTCTCTAAGGCATGCACGGCGATGGAGAACATCGTAATCAATTAAATATCACGATATTTCCCATAATGCGCACATTACAAGTTTCTTTGTCAGAGGTGCGCGCCGAGGATTTGAACCCGGGTTCGGTCGCGTAGAAGACCGCGGCTTTTACCACTCGGCCATCGCTGGACAAACGAGTAGAGCTAGCTAATAAAAATGTATTTAGTTTATATCTCTTATAATTGTTGTTTTAGATGCCAAAGGCTTATGACGTTTGGGGAAAGCTCCCGTAAGAAACTTCATGCCACTAGACATAATGTAGAAAAGGCAAGACGGTTAGTGGGTTCCTATACAAATAATTAAAAATATATATATTTTAGTGAACATTGATTACCATACCATCCTTTTTTCGCAGGCAAAAGGACGGAGACACTTTTTTTTCCAAAGTTGAATAAAACTAACAAAAAAAATTTAATCATTCTTAGTTGTCATTATATTACTATGACTATGTGAAGAGGTTTGAATCTTGGATCGATCAATTCTGGAAGGAGGAAGTTCTTGTATTGTGTTTTCATATTCTCCTTCCAGAATTGATCGTCTTTGGCTATAAATTCATATTTAATTTTTCCTGGGCCCATCCAAATAGCAAAAACAAACGTGTTTTCCCCTGTAATTCTTAGCTGACCCCGAATAGGATACTCGTATCACGACTACCTCCGTCCTTTTGCCTGCGAAAAAAGGATGGTATGGTAATCAATGTTCACTAAAATATATGTATTTTCAATTATTCATATAGGAACCTACTAACCGTCTTGCCTTTTCTACATTATGTCTAGTGGCATGAAGTTTCTTACGGGAGCTTTTCCCAAACGTTCCAAAGCTTTGGCATCTAAAACAACAATTATAAGAGATATAAACTAAATACATTTTTATTAGCTAGCTCTACTCGTTTATTAGTTCCAGTAGCAGTCATCGAGGTATACCTTCAGGTCACTCCATCAAGTCCGGAGGTAAGATCTCAACGTAACTAACAAAACGAGCCCAAACTCGGCACACCTAGCTCTACTCGTTTATTAGTTCCAGTAGCAGTCACCGAGGTATACCTTTAGGTCACTCCATCAAGTCCGGTGGTAAGATCTCAACGTAACTAACAAAACGAGCCCAAACTCGGCACACCTAGCTCTACTCGTTTATTAGTTCCAGTAGCAGTCACCGAGGTATACCTTTAGGTCACTCCATCAAGTCCGGTGGTAAGATCTCAACGTAACTAACAAAACGAGCCCAAACTCGGCACACCTAGCTCTACTCGTTTATTAGTTCCAGTAGCAGTCATCGAAGTTTACCTTCAGGTCACTCCGTCAAGTCCGGAGGTAAGATCTCAACGTAACTAAAAAAATGAGCTCACACTCGGCACACCTAGCTCTTCTCGTTTATTAGGTCCAGTAGAAGTCATCGAAGTATACCTTCAGGTCACTCCATCAAGACCGGAGGTAAGATCTCAACGTAACTAACAAAATAAGCCCAAACTCGGCACACCTAGCTCTTCTCGTTTATTAGGTCCAGTAGAAGTCATCGAAGTATACCTTCAGGTCACTCCATCAAGTGCGGAGGTAAGATCTCAACGTAACTAACAAAATGATTCCAAACTCGGCACACCTAGCTCTACTCGTTTATTAGTTCCAGTAGCAGTCATCGAAGTATACCTTCAGGTCACTCCATCAAGTCCGAAACGAAATGTAAATAATTCAATTTTAGCAAAAATAAACTGGGAAAATAAAAGCAAAAATAAACTGGGAAAACAAAACACGTGAAGTATCAAGATTGGTATGTCAAATATTTTGTATTCGTACAGCGATCTTTTTCAACACGAGCTCCTGCTTACAAGCGACACAGTGTCCACTCACGACGGCGGCCGAGCGCAGACTAATATTTCATTGCAAATATTTTGTGCTATAAATCAAGACAGTGACAAGTAAAATAACCCTTATATTCAAGCCATTATGGTTCGTGCGTTATAGCAAAATTTGTGGAAAAACTAGACGTGATTTTATTTTTTTCTGAGACTTTTTGTACCATTTTGGTAGTTTTTTTTAACACCTTTTTGAGTTTAACATGTCTATTTACATAAAATATTTTTTAATACATAAATTTATGTTATTAAATAGAAGAGAAATGTTCCTAAACTCAACACGATATCGTTAATTTTGCGTTGAGAGGCACCGGAAATTATTTTTTACAATTTAATTGACCAATATTTGCGAATAAAAGTTAAGACCATTTGTAGATGAAGAAGTAATCTATCTGTGGTAATTATTAGTTACATCTGGTTTACTTTCATTTTGCCGCAAAATGTACCGAAAAACTGCTTATTTTTGAAAGTTTTCGTGTGATTTGGAAACGCGTCCTTAATTCGCACATTCTCCAATACGTATTGGAGCCGCTTATTGTAGTAAGGTTCAGGTCTCCCCAATAATGGGGAGAGACCCGTGCCCAGCAGCGGAATGCAAAAGGGTTGAAGTCAGCAAGCCTTAAAATATTTATTATGGTGAAATATTCTCTTAGTTTTTAAATATTACAAAGCATTAATTAATTCTTGTTTTGTTTCCAAACAATCTAATATTCGTAATTAAGTAAGTTGTAACTTCAATTATTCATAATCAGTTTTACTTTACAAAAAGATAGCGTCGAGTCGTGTTATGTTAGTAAAAAAAAATACGATGTTTGAATATGCAAAGAAGCCTCCACGTATTGATTTTCGATACAAATGGGCAAATATTATTGGCGATTTTCCTTTGTGTCGGCGCTAGCTTATTTCTGATGAAACATTTAGTAGGGCTGTGTAGGCGTTTTTTCTTACATTGATTGGTTATAGCGCATAATATGAACTTATTAGGTTCTCTTTCGAAATAGTCTCTTAATTAGTTGGAAAGCCAAAAAGTCAACTTTTCTATCCGAATCCATACAAATATCATAAATTTGAAAATAATTTTTGTTTCTTTGTTTATTTATGTATCCTTTTTTTCACGTCGCAACGGTGTTGCGGATTGAGCTGATTTTTGTTAGAGGATCCTTAGCATAAATTGTATATTCAATTTATGCTAATACTCAGCAGATTTCATGTGTCCGAATTGAAACCCATACTTTTATTTCTTATGAGTCAATCTTAAAAGATAGACATATACAGTCGCCGACATTTTTTTTAGATCATTTAAAGAGGAATAATGCTTTGAAACATATTTTTCGGGTAACTTGAACCGTTTACACAGCGCACGCAACGGAATCCCACAATTATGAATAATTTTCCCCGTTTTCGCAACATTTTTCACTGATGCTTCGCTCCTATTGGTCGCAGCGTAATGTTATACTCGTATAGCCTAAAGCCTTCCTCGATAAATGGACTATCCAACAAAAAAATAATTTTTCATTACGAACCAGTAGTTCCTGAGATTCAAATGAATGACGCATTCAAACAAACAAACTCTTCAGCTTTATATATTAGTACTCGTATGCATTGTTCTTGGTTGTAACTGAAATTATTCATAATCAGTCATCAAATGGTGATATTATTTTACCTAGCTGTTTTACTTTACAGAAAGATATTGGCGAGTTGTAAGAATTATGTAAGTACAAAAAAATACTATGTCTGAATATGCAAAGGAGCCTCCGCGTATTGATTTTCGATTTTTTCTCCAACCTTTTTATATCCTACTGTTGGGCACAGGTCTCCTCTAACAAGTAAGAGGATTTTAGGCCATAGTCCACCACGCTGGCCTAGTGCGTATTGGTGGACATACCTTCGATACATTTTTTTTTATAAATAAACCTAACAATATGGCAGACGGGCCGCGTGATGTTAAGCGATCACCGTCGCCTATGGACACGGGCAACCCTAGGGGAGCCGCCCGAGCATTGCCGGCTTTGGAGGAGAGCTTTTTTTACAGCTTTCTTGAAGAACCCCATGTGATAGTCCACTGGGAATGCCTCAGCTGGAAGGTTGTCCCATAACCTACACGTCCGTGGTAAAAAGGAGCGTGCAAAGCGGACTGTGGAGGACCGCCACGAGTCCAGATGGTCCCGGTGGAACTTTAACCTTCGTCTAGTGGTATAATCATGGAATGGTGATGTAGGCATCAATTTGAAGAGTTCCTCGGAGCACTCACCATAGTAAAGTTGGTAGAACACGCAGAGCGAGCCTATGTCTCTTCGCAAGCTAAGCGGTTCTAGCCTGTCTGTCAAACTTGGGTCGTTGACGATTCGGACTGCGCGCTTTTCAACGGAGTCAAATGGGTTTAGCTGGTACTTCGGTGCTCCTGCCCAGAGATGGGAGCAGTACTCCATGTGGGGTCTGACCTGGGCCTTATACAGCGTCAGGAGTTGCCCCGCAGTGAAGTACTGCCTCGCTCTGTTGAGGACACCAAGCTTTTTTGATGCCAATTTGGCTTTGTACTCCAAATGACTCCGGTACTGCACTTTACTCGTAATGTCAACTCCCAAGATACCGACACTTTCACCGATGGTGAGCGCGGTACCCTTGAACTGGGGCGCTATAACAAATGGGGCTTTTTTAGCGGTAAACGCGCAAACTTGTGTATTCGTGAGGTTAAACTCGACAAGGTTAAGTCGACCCCATTCCTAGACCCGCTCCAGAGAGTTCTCGACTTCAGACACAAGTTTGATTCTGCTTTCCTCCACTTGTGACCTAGAGGTATTGGTTCGACAGGTGTATAGTGCGTCCGCCGTACTATCATCTGCATAGCAATGTATACTGCGTGATTGTTGCAGCATGTCATTTATATGCAGAATGAATAGTGTAGGGGACAGCACTGAGCCTTGGGGAACACCGGCGTTAATGGGCTTTATATCTGAGCAGCATCCGTCAACAACGACCTTAATCTGCCGCTCAGACAAAAAGCTAGCCACCCAGTTGCATAGCCTTAAGGGAAGACCGTAAGAGAGAAGGGCCTTGTGCCAGACCCGGTCAAAGGCCTTTGCGATATCCAGGCTGACTGCCAAAGTCTCCCCGTTACCCTCGATGGCTTCAGCCCAGCGGTGTGTGAGGTACACCAAGAGATCACCGGCCGACCGGCCCTGGCGAAAGCCATACTGACGATCGCTGATCAACCGGTATCTCTCGAGGTACCTAAGGAGCTGTGTGTTTATAATACGCTCCATCACCTTAGAGAGCAGGGAGGTTATCGAATAGGCCTGTAATTGGACGGGTCACTGCGGTCACCCTTTTTCGGAATTGGGTGTACCAAGGCTACCTTCCACGAAGACGGTACTTCACTTGTGGTGTAGGAAAGCGAGAATAAGCGCGTTAAGACGGGAACCAACTCGGGAGCGCACGTCTTTAGTACGATCGCGGGGATATCATCCGGCCCGCTCGACTTCTTGACATCGAGGGCTTGCAGAGCTCGTCTGACAGCCTTTTGAGTGAAACGCACGTCATTCATCGAGCTCTCACACTGCCTGATGGTCGGCGGTGCGGCACCTCCGTCGTCCAGAGTCGAGTTTGAGGCAAACAGGGTACCCAGGAGATCGGCCTTCCCTTTTGCCGTGTGAGCCAGAGTATCGTCCGGTTTCCGTAAAGATGGTAAAGACGACCGACAGAAGTTACCTTCGACAGCCTTGGCCAGCGACCAAAAAGCTCGACTCCCGCAAGGGTAGCTTGATAGACGCTGGCCAATTCTACCGATGTGCCTAAACTTTGCCTTGGCTGTTTGCTTCTTTGCCGAACGGGAGGCAGCGTTGAATTTTTTTCGAAGCTTAGACGTTTCGGAGTCAACACAGCCAAAAGACCATCCCCCGCCTCCATTGCTGCCCTCACCTGGCTCTTAAGGCGGGCCAGGACGTCCACCGTCGAACGCCCGGCTCTAAGACCGAACTGAGCGTCCGACAGGTCCGGCCCCACACGCCGCAAGTGGGCCTTGAGGCGGTCGGCCACTATGCCCTCGAGCATCTTACCGGCCTCATCGAGCAGAACGATAGGCCGGTATGCTGAGGGGGAGTCTTCAGGACGGCCCTCTTTGCGGAGGAGGCACAGCTGCCCCTCCTTAAGTGTGTACCACCTTTTTTTTTTCCTCTGTCCCCTCGACAGAGGTCGAGACGCACCGTCTCGACAGAGGGAGGTGTGTGGGACTCCCCCCTGCCGTTACGAGGCAGGGGTATACCCACTAAGCCCTACTGCGCTCCTCCATCGCCATCGTGACGATGTCGTGGGAAATCGGCAGAGCCTTTGCTTCCACAACATCGTCGGCGACTGCCTGCCTATCTTGGCAGGCCCTACACGCTTCCCTTATGGGGAGGCTACACGAATGACCGGGAGCGCCGGGTCATTCCTGTCCATCAGTGATGGCCTGTGCAATGCAGGTGGAGGCACCCCCGTACCTCCAACCTGCAGGCCACCACCGGGGGGAGGGAGAGAACGGTCGTATTGCCGTCTTCTCCTTCCCCTTCTTCGTTTGCGGAGCGAGGGTTGGGACGGATCGTCCTCTCTCTCCCGCTCCGCCGCCTCCTTCTGCGAGATGACTTCCTCGCAGAAGGAAGCAACAGCTTTCCAGGCTCTTTCGCTTCCGAGCATGGCCCTAACGATGCTCGGCAGCGAAAGGTCCCGGCCAACAACTGTGCACAAGACTCCGCGCTGCTGCTCCCAGCCCCGGCAATTCTCAAGGCTGTGCTGCGCCGAGTCTTCCGCCGCGCCGCAATGGTGGCACGACGGGGACTCCTCCCTTCCGATTCGGTACAGGTAATTGCCGAAACATCCGTGTCCGGAAAGTACCTGCACCAGGCGGAAGGTGAGGAACCCGTGCGGCCGCTCCTCCCACGCCTCGATCACAGGACCGAGGGCGTCGAGAGTGCGGCGTCCAAACTGCGCGGAGGCTAGGTCCTCCTCCCACAGTTGGACCATAGCCTCGCGCGCTTCTCGCCTCACCGCGTCGCGCTCTTCAGGGGCTGGCCACTCACCCAGCGCCTTTTGCGCCGCCGTCCAATCATAGACGGTGGCCAGCACCCTGGCCTCCAGCTCCCATGGAGGAGTTGCCGCGAGCGCACATGCGGACGCGTACCCGACAGTGCGGTAAGCCCTCGCCACCCGCTGTGCAATGGCCCGTTGGGGCCTGCGGAGGAGGGCCACGTTCTCCCGCCGATGCAGGGAGTCCACCCATACAGGGGCGCCATACAGCGCCATGCTCTTTAGGATGCCGGCATATAATCGCCGGCATCGTGAGCTTGGACCCCCAAAGTGTGTACCACCTGCGTCAACCCATATGCCAAAGAGAAGTTGTAAGCGGCCCTGCCAGCAAAGTCGGTGATTCTGGATCCCAACCATTCGGTGTGGTGAGAGTTGAAGTATTCCAGCACTCTGTCGGACGTCTTTTGGACGAGCTCAAATAGTCGAGTCGTCTCCGCGTCTCCGCTATAGGACCTATAGAGGCACGCGTAGATTCGGGTTCTAGCCCCAGCGTCTACGCGCGCCCATAGCACCGATAGGTCCTTGTCTTCAAGGGAGCTAAGTCGGCGACAGCAGACATCGCCCCTGACGTACATACATACCCCTGCCCTACGCATAAAAGCGTGTTCTAAAGTGTAGCTGGGATAGTGTAGGTACGACGTATCGTCAGGTGGCGCGATCTGCGTCTGCGTGAGGAAAAGCAAAGCCGGCTTTGCTGTCTCTAGGTGTTGGTGGACAGCATTCAGGTTGGAGTGTAGTCCCCTAATGTTGCACATGTCCACAGTAAATGTGGGGGGGATGGCCGCTGAGCAAACTTTGCTATTCTTATTTTTACTTCCCATGGAGAAACGCCGTAAAAAAAAGGTGGGGAATTTGAAGGGAATCGCTCCGTTGGTGCCCCTCAGGCCCTGGCGTAGGCTTCTTAGCGCCAAGCCGATGGCAGGACGTGGGTTGCCGGCGCGGGGGACGAAAGGGCCCCCGGTCCCCCCCGTGCGCAGGTGCCGGGCCCCCCTCCGGTCTCTTACCCCGGCACGGCACCGCGCAACGGGATTTTTCGCTGGTTGGTGGGACAGCCTCCCAGGCCAGAGGTTATCAGTGAGGCCTGGGTTTGGGTCCCCAACTGACCAGCGGGCGGCCAGCGGAAAGCCGTTTCACCGGGTCTTCCTGGCCCCCGCGCCGACACACCACGGCTACCAGGGCGAAGGCGCCTTGAATCCAACGGAAACCAAGAGGCATCAACGGAGCGATATAGGGATAGGGAAAGGTGGGACAGGGAAACTGGATCTCAGGCTCACAACCGAAACACGCCAGAGGCACACCAAGGCAAGCCAAGGCAAGCCAGAGGCATTAAACGGTTGCTCCGACCCGAGGGTGGTCGCCACCCAGCCAGGTCCCACGAAAGTACCTTACCACCGAGCAGTTGTCGGGTTTAGTCGCCTTTTACGACACCCTGGTATCCCGACATGGGGCTGGGGTTAGTATTCTTAATCCGCCCACAGCACGGATAAATTAATTTCTCTCAGGCATGCACGGAGATGGAAAACATTGTAATCAATTAACAATAGTAACAATATTTACCATCGTCATGGAGCCGCAATGAAATGCGCACATTAAGTATACATTTCTTTTGTCAGAGGTGTGCGCCGAGGATTTGAACCCGGCATCTCCCGCGTCGAAGGCCGCGGTCCTTACCAATCGGCCATCGCCGCTCGTCATTGATTTTTGATACATATGGGCAAATATTTTTGGCGATTTTCATTTGTGTCGGCTCTGGGTTTTTTCTGATGAAACATTTAGGGAGCAATGTTTTTCTCTCTCAATGTTTGTAGGGCAGGTGTCCTTATACTCGTAGATTTGGGAGTAAGATTAGGGCTACGGTATCCTTTGCAGGGTACCTTTTGAATTGGAAAATAAATTGGACTTTTTCTAACTGACTATGAAGCGCGCATGGCCCAGCGGTTAGCGTAAAATGCAAGCGATCTATGCAACTAAGCCAAACGGACCCGGTCGGGTGTAAGAAATTTCATGCGCGTTTCCATGCTTCGGAGGGCACGTTAAGCCGTCGGTCCCGGTTGTTGTCGATAGATAACAGTCATTAAACCTTGTCGGAGTCCTTATGGGCGGTTTGAAAGCATCCGACAGCGGTTTGGCCACTAACCCGCATCTCCATCAAGCCGCATTGGAGCAGCGTGGTGGAGTAAGCTCCAAATAATGAGGAGAGACACGTGCCCAGCAATGCAGTTGCAGCCAAAACTTCTTGATATTCATATATATTTTTTTCACTTTGTTATTTTACGGTTTACTCGTAATACAGTTCAGTATTACATCATAGTGATATGATTATTACGACCAAAAAGTTCACACCTCATATGAGGTAACTACATATCTGTGTCCAGCGACATACATTCAGAGAAGATTTAAACTTGACTGAGGTTGGGTTTTAAAGTATAAAGCTATCATTAATTTTAACGCTTGGCGTGTAACACTCGATTGCTGATGATTCTCCATAAACTTCTACATGGCATTGCTTTTTTAAATTTTATGTTATCAAAATGTTGAGGAGGTCCCTTATAGGTTATCATAACTGTGTGAAATGCGATTAAAACCTCCTGCTTTGACTTTAATGTTTGATTATTATAAATTTAAAATTAACAGACTGACAGAAAGACAAGCAGACTGACAAGCAAGTTATATATATATATATAAGCGTACCTTTTCCTCCTAAGGTACAGCGGTTTGAAAATCTTCGTACGTTTGTGCAAAAAACGTGTTTATAAATATTGACGAATGCTAATCTTGTTTCGGACCTCTCAGAGATAACCTTAATGTTATTAAGGTAAAAGCTCCGAAGGGAGGTTAGAATCCTCGACTTCGTATCGCTATCTGCAAGATTTGAATTTCGGTACGAATTAGATGTAGTGTTGAAATATGAGTTTCTTTTACATTTTTTAGTCTAATCAACAAGATTAAACGTGTTATATAGTAATGAACCAAAAGAAAAAAGCTAGAAATTGGTATGGTATGATATGAATGGTATGATGTCATTGTTGCATTTGCAAGATGTTGACGTTGCACAAAATGCCTTTCTTGCTACTTAATTTGCTAATAACTTTTGCAGTTTGTTGTCTATACTAATATTATAAAAATGAAAGATTGTTATTTTTGTATGTTTATAATGAATAAACTCAAAAACTATTGTTCCGTTTTCAAAAATTCTTTCACCATTAGAAAGCCACATTCACCCTGAGTAACAAAGGCTACTTTAAACCGCGCGGAAATGCGTCATTCCTACGTGAAAACGGGTAATAGCTCTTGGCCCGCCCGTGTCAACGCTCATGCGTCATGGGCGAGACGTCTACTACGCCCGTGTCGACTCCCACTCGACATGGGGCAATTTAGCGGGCGCTAGATTGCCAGTCGTTTAATTTAGCTAATACTTCTGTCCCTGTTTGTTTAAGGTCTATTTGTATAAATCTATCCTGCTTCTGCTTAAAATTATCTATCCAATGAAACCAATACATTACTCTGTGCCATGACAAAAATCAGAGAAAAAAAAAGTTAAAGTAGTATGTCTTGCGCAATCTGTGACTGCGCATTACGGGTGTGACAGTGCTATTAAATTAAAACATTAAAAATAGTTTGAGTGGTGGTGTTTACCTAGTGTTTTGTTATTTATAAGGTAAGTTATCTACTAATACATAGAAATAAAGGTTAAACCCGAATATAAATAAAAACCCCGAATAAAAAAACCCGATACATTTTGTGGTAAACATGGCCATTTGCTTTGCACGCTTGCAATTTTTTATTTTTCTCAGTAATGGTAAATGCTATTGCTATGATTTCTGTTTATTTTGTGAGAATATTAGTCTACTTATGTTGTATTACTTTAATTGTAGGCCTAACTGTGGTATTTGTGCATCTGTGATATGTTAAGTTTAACTAGAATTACGGCTCGCGCCGCCTAATTGTTGTACAAAGTTAAAGGGCTGTAAATGAATTATTTTGTATGGGCAGGTGTATGGTTTAATTTTTTATCCAAATCTATATAATTTAAACATTGTAATTTAAAATAAAACACCCTATGTCATCGCTTTAATTTTTGAGATATTATCGTTTAAACACAAGTCGTGCTCGAAAACGCGCTATCTCTGTGTTTAGCGTATCATTATTCTACACCGTAGTTGAATACTAAGAAACAAAACACTTAAATAAACAGCTTCATTCATACTCAACTTAGAAAATATAACACTTGATAGTTACAATAACAACTTGAGATACAATGAATGGTCTTGTGAAACCCGAGCCGCGGGGCGCGGGGCGGCGGCAATTATAAAAAACGGCCGGGCGGAGAACATAACATAAAAAAAAAAAATGGGCGCGCCAACGGATAGAGTCAACGCGGTTGAAGCAACTGGCTAAACGCCTATGATTTTAATATAGCAATGAAGCCTGGAATAGCACATAGGCTATTTTTTATCCTACGGCGACCCATTAAACGGGTCCACGCAGGCGAAGCCGCTGTCGGAAGGCTAATGTGTTATTAAATTCTTCCGATACATTTTTGTAGGCATTATTCTAGATAGAATGAGTTATCGCTCATGTTTTAAGGGGCTTTGTCACGTTTGGCATGCATGGTGATTTCTTAGTCAAAGTGGTAGGTCCATGACTTTAACCTTTCTCCATTCCGAAAGGCGGCTTGTTTCTTTTTTATGTTCCCAGCATTGGGACTTAAAGAAGGGTTGAAAATAATCTTATTTTGTATCTCAAAGTTGTGAGCTGATAAATGAAATATAGCTCCGGTGCGAGGCTGGAATTCACGACGAGATTTCATGATCTGAAATATTGAAACAGACGCCGTTGATAAGGCTGTGTTACGAATTATGTATTGCGCTGCAATCTGTACTACAACCCATGTTTCGCACTTTCTTTTTATTCATATTATGAACTTTAGTTGATTCTACCTTTTTGTGCAAACTTCGAAATAGGTAAAAAGTGAGGGCTGGCCCAATGCTTGCTTACGCGGATGTATGCACCATAATAAATATAATGGATGACAAAACTGCCAAAAGATTCGTTAGTATGATCTGGACTGTAGCCCTGTGTACTTGCGTTGGACTGGTATATACAGGGTGTCTCATTTAAATCGGTCAGTATGGGAAAGTCTGAAACTATAAGACATACGAAGATCTGTTCTTAGGAACCATGTCATCGATTTTAATTATTAGAAAAACTGCATTCATACATTTAAAAAAAACCTGTACTCGAATCGGGAATCGAACCCGGTTGTTTTGAAAAATAAACGTACACTATTTCTATTTAAATATCGATTGTGTAGGTTTTAAGCAGTAAATGTCTCTATGAAACATGATGTCTAAAATGAATAAAATGCATTGTTTTCACATACTTTAATTTATTTTAGTAGGTGTTCGAAGTGACCACCGTTTTTTTCTCTCTCTTATCTTATCTTACTGTTGCTTTATGTATCTTCATGTGGTGAATTTGCGTTAAAATTGACTCTATGGCTGCTTTTAGGTCTTCAACGGTGTCATAGCTTGTTTTATACACTTCATCCTTAACGTAACCCCACAAAAAATAGTCTAGAGGCGGGCGACCTCGCGGGTCATTTGATAGGGCCATTCGTACCAATCCATTTTTGGGGAAAGTTCTCATTTAAAAAGTCTGTAGCTATGCCACTATTGTGAGCCGGTGCTCCATCCTGTTGAAAATAAAGTTGTTCTCTTGCTTTTGCTGACATTTCTCCTAGGGCCTCTAAAAGATCTTATAAGATTGCAAAGCAATCTATCCAAACGTCCATCATAAATTTTAAACATGAGTATGAGCGTGGGGCGGTTTTAAAGATACTATTAATTAACACCATGCACCCCACGCTTTTTTACAGTAAAATACATTTTCTTCTTATTTTCTACTTTTTAGTTCGTATTTACACAAAAGCGTGTTTTTTAAACTACATTATTTATTTTTAAAATAAGCTTCCAATAAATCCAACTGCTCAGTATTTGTAAAACGCATTTTTCCAACCACACAGCGATACACACAAAAATACCTAAGCAGAATGTTAAGTTCCCGCCAAAACATTGACACTCCAATCTTTTTTCTTTCTTTTTTTTTGCTATTCGGCCAGATCTATCTACATACATATTTTTAGTAGGCTTTTCAATTGATTGTTAGTGTTTGATTAATACGTAGAAGTAAACAATTGCAGTCTTAAATAGATAATATTATCGCAGATAATAAAACTTCCGGAAAGGTTTAATGTAATGGCCATGCCATATGATATGTAAAGCGGTGTATGTAACAAGTTGCGACACCAGCAAAGAGGTACAAACGACCATTAGAGACAATTTTACATGCCTGAACTAGTTGAATATTGTAACGGTCACTTCGAACACCTACTAAAATAAATTAAAGTATGTGAAAACAATGCATTTTATTCATTTTAGACATCATGTTTCATAGAGACATTTATTGCTTAAGACCTACACAATCGATATTTAAACAGAAATAGTGAACGTTTATTTTTCAAAACAACCGGGTTCGATTCCCGAGTCGAGTACAGTTTTTTTTTTAAAATGTATGAATGCAGTTTTTCTAATTATTAAAATCGATGACATGGTTCTTAAGAACAGATCTTCGTATGTCTTATAGTTTCAGACTTTCCCATACTGACCGATTTAAATGAGACACCCTATATATTCCGATTATAACATCTAATTCCCTCACGCTGCTTCAATGCGGTTTGATGGAGACATGGATTCGTGGCCAACCCGTTGTCACCGCTTTTTATTTGAATGGAGCAGCAGACGAGCATGAAGGCCACGTGGTGTTAAGTGGTCGCTGCAGCCCATGGACATCTACATACAACCTCAAGCAAGCATAGGTAAATCTTGTCTGAGGTCGTATGCAGTTGCGCTGCTACCCCGGAGGCTGGTGCTCGCCTCATGTAAGTGTGGCCGGTAACTGCACCTTTCCACCGCAACACATTAGAGTTGGTTCACGGCATGCCCTTCGAATACTGTTGCCATCCGTCCGGGTTTCCCCGGATTTGTCCTAGTTTAGAGGGCGTCCGGGGAGCGTCCGAGCCGGACTTCATTTGTAGTCCGGGTTTAGTTTAAAAAAAATAAAGTCTTGGGCCGCCCGCGAAACACGCACTGTGCCCATGTCGCGATCAACCGACGAACCGACTCGCTAAATTCACCGCGTCCCCCCGCTGCCGCACTGTTGACATGTCCGGGTTTTGGGCTCTAAAATCCGGGGTTTTAAAGTGTCTTGTCCTGGTTGACAAATTTTAGAGATGGCAACTGGTGGATCTGAAGATGATCCCCCGCTGCGGGTGCAGGAATTGTGGACTGTAAGTTGCGTGTCGAATTAAAGGTGGAAAACGAGAAGGATTGATAAAGGGAGCAAGCGTACTAACCTGGATTATCACAGGGGCTGGAGCAGATGGTATGCTCGTGCTCTGATGAAGCCTCGATCAATCTTCTCTTGCTCGGGAACTGGTGTTGTCCTTCACAATACACTATTAATCACTTTGAGTCAGTTAAATCATAAACTATTGACGGCGGCGATGCGGCGAGTCTAACCACGTGTGAGGTGGCTTGCGGTGCGGTTGTCACGAGAGGACTTGCGTGCGCGTCGGCGGCGGGACGAAAGCAGACTGATTATAGGCCTTCCTGATCCATATACTTTCGCCCAAGTGCGAACGATGCAGATATTATATAATAGTGCGCTTGCGGGAAAGAGAGGGAGGATGAAGGTGAAATGACTTAATTGGCGCGAACAGCAACCCTACCTTCGAATCACTTGAAATCCGACCGCACCCGTTTCGCTTAGCTGTATAGATCGCTTAAGTTCACTACACTAAATCTCACATCAACACCATGCTGATGTAACAACGCTTAATCCGAAGCGAATTTCCAGTCCACAGCGAGGTATCACTGCATGAAATATTTGAAACATGAAGCCTTTGATAAGGGTGCGTTACGAATTAAAAAGGGCACTGAATTCTGTATGAAAGCCCATGTTATCGCACCTTCGCTTAATTAATGTCAGTTAGGTGGCTTCC
Source organism: Pyrgus malvae (assembly GCA_911387765.1). NCBI lineage: Eukaryota > Metazoa > Arthropoda > Insecta > Lepidoptera > Hesperiidae > Pyrgus > Pyrgus malvae. The sequence goes on along the minus strand of OU426964.1, from coordinate 22,406,890 downwards.
ACCCCTTTTCACGCTACGGTGGAGGTAAGAGTGATGGTTGTGATAAAACGCACTCTATGGGTTTATTTTTTCATGTTGCTTTATGTACATTAACTTTTGTCGATGATGGTAGATAGACTATTATGGTTTGATGGTTGGACGGGCTAAGTACTAGTTGCTGGGTGCATGCCTTGGGTTAAGTTAAGTTAGACAGCCTCCGTGGCGTAGTGGGTGATGAGCCGACTGCGAAGCGTGAGGTCGTGGGTTCGATTCCCACCCAGGACAAATATTTGTGTGATGAACATGACTGTGTCTGGGTGTTAATTTATCTATTTAAGTATATTTAGAATTAAATAAGTATGTTTATCAGCTTTCTGATTACCATAGTATAAGCTCTGCTTAGTTTGGAATTAGATGGTATTGTGTGAATTGTCCAAAGATATTTATTTATTTCATACCGTGAAACAATTCTAAAATATTATCTATACTAGCCTTCTGCCAGCGGCTTTGCCCGCGTATACCCGTTTTGTATGTTTCCGTAGGATAGAAACCATCCCATTTAACCATCTGTGTTCCAAATTTCAATAAAATTGGTTCATGTTTAAGCGGGAAAGCGTTACAGACAGACAAAGTCACAAAGATTTTTTAATATTAGTATGGATTACGATTCAGTGCTGGGCATACCCTTAAAGGGAACAGGAAATCAGAATTTTCTATAATTTTCCACTGTCAGTTTCTAAAGTTCACAAATGTACTATTTTCAAAAAGAGATTGGCCCACCGTAAAGGCTACATACAATATTATAAATAACGCGATATGTATCAGTGGAAGAGTGCGGTTACCGACCTGACCTTCATGAGGCTACGAACAGCCTCAGACACATTCTGAGGTGAGGTTCTCATCATCAGGCTTGATTGAGGTCGCTCGTCTGCTACTCCATTGAAATTAAAACTAGGTTCGTTTTTTGTAGGTGGTAGAACTATTATCATTCGCCCGGGGAAGTACCACAGCTGCACCAACTTCTGCCGTGAACCAATTTTATTATGTTCCGGTGGAAAGGCGCAATTGCCGGCCACACTTACATGAGGCGACCACCAGCCACCGGAGTAGCAGTGCATACGACCTCAGACAAGACTTACCTATGCTTGCTTGAGGTTGTAAGTAGATGTCCATGGTCTTCAGCGACCACTTAACACCACGTGGCCTGCATGCTCGTCTGCTACTACTTTTCAAATAAATAAAAAATGTCAGTACTCACACATGTCTCTCCCTACTCTTAGGCACCCCTTGCCTCTCAGAATCAGAAAGAATAGGTCACAGACCACCTTGAAAGCCAAGTGCGAATTGGTGGACATTGCGAAAACTACATCTTGTACTACTCCTATGCCCGCACTTTGATGAAAACATCGTGTTGAAATATTAAATGGTAAAAAGTGGTACATTTTACTGGCCCACCTAACTTGATAGAAAATAAAACTTTCAGAAATAACGAAGGTAATTTTATTTGTGGTGTATGTAACCTACTAAAAATAAGGTTTCTAAAAATCAATTTATTCAAGCGCAGATTTCAATACAATGTAAGTGAACTGAAGTAAATAAACAAAATCAAATTATGATTCGAAGCTGCGATATCATGATTGGAAACAGTTCGGCGGTGATAAGGTTTCGATATGAATATGAAATTGCGCCTCTGTCATACCCCGAGAGCACATACTTGATTAAAATTGAATGATCACAGCACAGGCCGCCTTCCAATCAGGTGGACTGACGACCTGAAGAAGATAGCGGAAAACCGCTGGATTCAGAAGGCGCAGGACCGGACGGAGTGGGGAACATTAGGGGAGGCCTATGTCCAGCAGTGGAATTTAAAAGGCTGATGGATGGCTTAGACGCTATATCCAAGAAGCCGTACACTATACCGCAAATCGCAAGTCGCACCGACGTCCGTAGTGAACATTATATTAAATTGAAGAAGAAAGAAAGAAAGAAAGAAACTTTATTGGCGTCTATGTCTACACCACAGAACACATACATAGAAAAAAATATAACAGATACATTGAACACATACACAGAAAAGTACAATACAGTTATATATATAAAAAATTGGTATAACGTTATATTATATTATTATTAAAATTAAATAAAGTAAAAATTATACAATGAAATTTCATAATTTGCTTCGATGCTTTAATTAACAAAAGTAAGCGCACTATGAAATTGAGTGGCGTTAATATTTATTGATGAATTAATAAAGCTTCATTTACATGGAATTCATATTATAATTTATAAGGAATTTTATAGAATTCATTGTACTGCGAAAATATTTTGCATGAAAAAATTGGAAGTATGTTGTGAGTAACGTCATTTTTTTAAACCTAAGACAGTTTCTGTCATTTTTATACTCGTAGATCGTCCGTATTATTCACCGATTTGAATAATAGGAACGTATATATAATACTAGCTGTGCCCCGCAATTTTACCCGCGTTAATTTTTTTTAAGTTTCTATTTTACTTCTGATAACTTCAAGAATGTATGTACAAAGTTTCATGATGGTCGGTTGAGTGGTTATCGCGTGAGAGTAACAAACAAACTTACTTTCGCATTTATAATATTAGTTGTAAAGTAGTATATAAAAAAATCAACCGAGACCCAAATGAATTTTAATGTTTTTTCGGGAGAGTGTTCTCTTATACTTTTCTTGGTGGTACAGAGGTCATAAAAATTGTATGATTCGAACAAAAATAAATTACCGCTACCACAATTATATCTGCATCTCTTCTGAATCAATACTTTGATGATTTGATGTAATGTGTGGTGGCCTGCAACAGTTATGATACGACCATGAACAATAACATGGTGTCATGGCTGCAACCCTTTTTGCATTCTACTGCTGGGCACGGGTCAAGCGGGTCTTTCCCCGTTATTTGGAAACGTTGGGGACCTTACTTAACCACGCCGCTCCATGGTAGGTTGATGGATATGTTAGTGGCCAACCCCTGTTTAGGATGTTTCCAAACCGCCCATAAGGCTCTGACGAGGTTAAACAGCTACCGAGATTGACGGTTTAACGTGCCCTCCATTAATCCTACATTAATCGCCAGGCCGTGCGCGCTTCACGTATGCAACAATTTTAGAGAATTTGCATAATTTTGAACTATTAATGTTGGGGTAAGATCGTGAATGGGGTAAGAACGTATAAGTTAAATATCTACCGAATTTGTGGTTATTTTTATACTCACAACATAGTGCGAGGCGCCAATTTGTTTTGCTACTTCCTTCAGTTACGTAAAACGTTAAAAACGTAAATAGTTCCTGCTATATTTTTAAACAAAATAAATTATTCAAGAAGTATGTTGGAGCAAGTATAAGATCGGATATTTTATTTTTATAAACCTTATGCTTTTAGCCATTTGGGTGATTTTAGAGGGTATTCCGGTCTTTCCCCTACATCGTCCGTTCTTTCCCATGTTTTTTGAAATGTATGTCCGTACTTTAAACTCGCAAAACTCAGTAGTCGTTATGTCTGTGCAAACGAAAAAATATTTTTCTTATAGCTTGTTTATTGATTATCAGTTTTTACTTTATTTTTTACGCTGGCTGGTATAGATTATGAGAAAAAAAATAATTGCCAACATCTTACGAATGTAGCTAAAAACCATCCGAACTTACCCCAACATACTATAATACTAAGCCCTAATTATTTTCCATAAACAATTAAGCAGCCCAAATATCAGCTATCTGTTTGTGAAAGTTTTGTGAAAATCAGTATCCTAACCCTTTGTGATATTATCTTAAATAAACAGACAGATAGACAGAGAGAAATTATAATACTAGTTTCTGTTTTGTTAAAAGTGTGGAGAAAGAATATATGTATTGTTAGCAATCAACGTCGGTAGTTGAATAAAAAAGATGACGATGTAGGGGAAAACGCCCATAAAAGCGAGGCCTCCTCTAAGGAGCGACCATTATTAGTCTAAAAGTTGTAGGGGCAGTTACTCTGCCCGTTTGCATACTGAAATTCTGTATTTGTGCTTACCTATAATTTATAGTTGTAGATGTATAAGGAAATGTTAATTAGAAACTTCAAATCGTTCGAATAAGACTTTGTGAATTAAATAATATTCCGCTTCTAGTTTTTCATTTCTAAAAGTATAATATTTCTTTATAGGTTTCTTTTTCGTTCGTAGATCTATTGGGATTTTTGAATCCTTGAATCTGGACCTTGATCCAGGGAGGGGCAACTGCAACCCCCCTGCCCCCCCTTCAGTACGCCAATGTATACATATATATACACTACAATCAAGTGGATATAACGTTTCCGTATAAATGTATACGTCATATTGTTACGAGGTTCACGTTTTTCTATTATAATGCCTGCTCTGTACTTAGTTCGTTATAACTTAATTTATTTGTATGATTTTATGTTTTAAATAATAGAAGCAACCAAGTTTTGATAGTAACTACATCAAACGAGATACAACTCTTATAAAATAAAATTTAATAATCACTACTCGCGCGTATTCCTGCTTATCAACGCAAGTTTTCATCATTATACCCAGTGACATAAAGTTATCAGGCATTATCATTATTTTCACCGAATGGGGACTTTAAAGTTCCAAGGTACTTTGCGATTGTTGACAATTATGCGTGCTGTATATTATGCTCAGCCCGCCCTCCAAGAACACATGGAGAGAATCGAGAAAGATATAAAGGCGTCTTCGTCTTTAGCATATAAGCGAAATTGTCTTGTTATTTTATTTTTATAAGTATAAGCATTTAGACTTTTATAGAAACAGACATTAATAGTTTTAATTTGGGCAGTAAACTGCAGCAGATCTCTGCAGTTTTTACCAGCACCCAAGGCTTACCAATGTTTAAAGTATCTACAAAGAACAAAATACAATGAAAAGTTTCCCAACGCTTGTAATAAAATGTTATAATATAAAGATAGGTATATCTTACCTACTTTTTTTGTATCGGGGGAAAAACCTTCAAAAGGTACCGGGCACCTTGGGAGAGAATACCGGGTTATGTTGGATTTGAACGCACTAATCCCCCTCTGTCTCTGCGCTTGGGGATGACTCCGAAAACTCCAGTGGAACGCACCGGTGTCCTCCACGCGCGGCGCCCTGGACCGGGCCCATCTTTGGGAGAGCAGACAAGCTCTCCTGCACCTTCCGATGGTTACGGCGGCATTGGATCGAACTCCCACTCTCACCGTCCGCAACCCCGAAAGCCCCCTTTTAATCGCTTCTTACGGCCAGGCAGTGGATATCGTAGATCTATATTTAAATCCCTAAGCTACAGGTACTATACCCAGGGTTAATCAGTCGTTCCTAGTAAGACGAACTTATGAGCATATCATGTAAATTTCTTCACCGACTGGGACTATAAAGTATATGCGTACATTCAGAGGTCTCGCTTATTATAAGGCCCGTTTTATATTTAGGGCGCGAATACAGCGTGAAAGTAAAAATATGTAGAAAATGTAGAAAACGGATTTAACAACCTCTATATGCAAAAGCAGCAAGAGCTCAATATATTAATAGGCTCTGCAGGCTTAGCCGCTAAGTCGCAGGTAACACTAATAAACTCCAGCGCCACAGTAAGAACAAATAATTGACTGAGCTCCTATTTGTTACACGCTAGGGTGCCAGTAAATTGTGTTTGAGCACAATTCCACGTAACATATATTCCTTGTAAGCCTCGCAAAAAGCATTGCTCATATTACATACCTTAATTATGTTTACAGAATTTTTTCTCAGAAAGAAGCGAGCGCTTAAACATAATAAACAACCTTGTGCATTACTCGTACTTACTAGAAGACGCAAATATATCGAAGCACACCTTAATTTCTTGTAAGTTCCTTACTTAAATTACCTTCTCAATAATTAACTCACTCAACTTCAGCTAGGGTTTTTTTACAACGTAAAACATAAATTCAATATGACTGTGTCGCATTTTGCACTTTACGATGCTTTCCATTAAATCATTTTCTACTGGTAACGTGGAACCAGGGATAGAAGAAATAGATTCAACAACATCTGAGCGTAGGTAGCAAGAACCCAATGTGTTAATTAGACAGTATCCTGCAGGCTTAGTCGCAAACTCACAGATAACGCTAATAAACGCAGTAAGAGCATGTAATTGACTGTGTTCCCATTTGTTACACGACGGGATATTATGGTTAAAAGCTCGCTTGTTGAAGGTGTTTCTAAAAATGAAAGTAAGCAAGCTTGTACTCAGCAAGCTTAGCAGATAATTTACGCATTTTACTTTACAGATAAATAATGTATTTATGCACGCGCGTATTCTTTGTAAGCCTTGAAAGAAGCTTGATATACCTTAAAAAATTCTCAGAATTTCTTTCATCACATCAAGCAAGCGCTTAAACATGATAAAAGAACATTGTCTATTGCTTCTAGGCAACGCAAACATGTCGGACGCATCTTGAATGAAACTTTCAGGTAAAGCTAAGAAACGTAGGGAACATAATAAGCGCATTCCTATTTTGAAAGTACATGAAAAGTAAGGTATAAGTAACGAGTACACGAGAAGTAAGTACGTGTAGTAGTGTAACGAAGTTAATCCAGCTTCAGACGGTATTCAAGGGATCTAGAGAAAACTGTGTATAAAGTATCGTGTGAAGTGTAATAAATTATTAGTAAATATTCCTTAACATAACAAGTAAGATGGCTTTTTTGTTCCTCGGTTTTGGACTCCATCGTTTTCCATCACTCAAGCAGGGATAAAGAGTAGCGGAAATCAATTTTCACAACTATTAAATGAAGAGACAGCAAGATCTTAATATATTAATAATATCGCAACACTGCAGGCTTAGCCGCTGAGTCGTAGTTAACACTAACAAACGCCGAGTCTCTCGGTTCAAGAGCAAGTAATGAGAAATTAC